>OY998118.1:9708806-10958806 GCA_963921985.1 Agrilus biguttatus
ATCTATGTATGTATGTTTGAAACGCACGAAGGGTACAGAGTGAGTATTATATACTTGTGTCTGTATCGTATAATCGTATGTGTATGTAGGTTGGTTGGTGTATTTGCGTGTGTGCGTGTATAATATATGTTTGTATGTAACGCGTACTACTTACGTGTGCTGCAGTAGTAATTCAAGCGTGGTTTAGGTCGACATTACGGCGCTCCCGAACTGCGCCCCTACGCCTAGCATAAATATTCATTTTTTAGGTCCAAGTAGAGTCGTTAACTTGGGTTTTAATTAAGAATCTTTCTTGAATCCGGGTCTCGATTTCGTTTTTGACATAGTTTGGATCACGTCAAGGACTTTGTTTTACATCCACGTTCCTTTATAAAGAATAAGTATAAAACTAACCCCAAAAATATAATAGCTATTTAATTTTTCATTGGGTAAAAAAATTGTCTTTTGGTCAATCGTATGTCACTGAATACGAAAGGGACATTTCAATATCGCGATTGCTGTCCAAATTACGCTTCTTTTATGGCTCGTGGTCGGTAATTATTACCCATAGAGCAGTGTTTCCCGAAGTGGGGCGTACGCCCCACAGGGGGGCAATTCCATGGTTGGAGGGGGCCAATTTGAGAATTGACCCGACATGACTTTACCCCCTTCGCTATGGGCTTTTTAAATGCAATGCTTGATGTAAGCGACAAATTTTTTGAAAATATGGGGTTTAATTTATTAAATATAATTCCTTTGAGGCCACCAAAACCTCAACTGAGTGATTAGAGTCGTTAAGTGAACTTGTCAGCTATTCACTATGTTGTGTCTCTTGTCGCGGGAATCCAGGATCTTTTAAACTCGCTGAGTAATAACGTTTTTGCACAAAATTGGCCTAAATTAACTCTGATATTGTTTCACAACCCAAGCTGAAACCAGATATAAAATCTTTGTGCACTAAGTATCAAGCGCACAGATCACATTAAAATTAAGTTTTAAAAAATCAATTTTTTTTTAATTTCAGTTTTTTATCATATATTAGAAGTTCAGTTTCTTTGTTTTGAAAATAATTTCACAGAAATTGATTCTAAAAACCATCATTTATATTACTAATTAAAAAAAAAATTATGCCTATTATATTATAAAAGGGGAACATGGAGATTTTAGAAATGTTAAAGTGGAGCATGGCCTAAAAAAGTTTGGGAAACACTGCCATAGAGTCTAGGAATGTTAAAATTAAATTTCCTGGAAATTATTACATTGGAATAGAAGTTCTATCAACTACTGTTAATCCAATTGTACTTCACTGTACGATAAACATTAATTATAAAAAGTTTGATTAGCCACGCACAGCTTTACCACTTTTGACCAAATTATACCATGTTAAAGGAGGTAAGATGAGTGAAATAATACCAACACAATGTTAATTTTGATTCATGAACGTTCCTTAAGACAGTAGTCTATACTTTGATAAAATTAGCGTAATTTAATACTAATACTGAGTGACAGTCCCATACGATCTAGAAGATATGTTCGAACCCTACAATTATCCCAACATCTCACGCCTTTTAGTTTGGATAAACATTACTTCGGCTTCCTTCCTTGCTTTCAATTTTAATTACGGTAATCATCTCCACCCAATAATTCATTCGAAATAGCGTCCAATGGGACACGTTATATGTACATAAATATATATATATGCATTGTTGTATTGATATTCATTCCAATGAATGTAGTTCTAATTTTCAGCAGTTGGTAATTCAGTACAAAAGTGCCGCTAGCCGTGTTACCACCACCCCGTCGTCCTGATAATAAATAAATGATCTACCTTGTTCGCTCGTCCTTTTGCACTAATAGCTGCAGTAAGCCGTTGAATATTTTAATGCGTAGCTGAATTATCGGCTTCCGAATCGACGACAAAACTAGCGTTGGGATGCGGGTAGTTTCGGGGGTGGGGGCGTAGGGGACTGCTAGGTTGGGCTTATATTCAGACTATCGATCTAGAGAGCATGAATCCGTGCACGCACATCCCGTCTTGTCCCCAATGGCTCAGGGGGCTTATTATCCCCCGCGCGTTGCCCTGCTGCCGCCGCCGGCGCTGCCCACCCCCGCTTTCCACTAACTGCACTATGGTATACACATACATTTGCACACATACATGAACACGAATATGTATGTGATATGTACATATGTATAAACGCTGCCTGTTTTATGGCCATGTTGACTGTTTTTGTTGGATTCGTTCGATAATTGTAGGGTAGTTAGTTTTTTAATTATGTAATTTTCCCTTTATTACTATTGACAAAAGCTGTTGAAAACATGGATTTTGATCACTTATGAATGGCTCGGATAAAAATAAAAATCATGTTTCTATTATTTAAAAGAATTAACAAGAACATTTGCTGTGAATACATTTTGTTTATTTGGGGGCGTAACTTGCACAGATTCATTGTGATCTAATTGTAATATCACACATAAATAATTTGTTGTTCTGTTTTTACATATGAAAAGAACCAAAATTAATTGGAAATAAATTTGGGTAGGATTCTAACACCTACATACGAGGCATGTTTTTTAAGTACTGTTTTGAAATTAATAAAAATCGTGCAAAGATGTCTTAATAATTTTATTTTTACATGAAAGCCTGTACCTTAATCTACTTTTCTACATACTTTCCTTCAATATTGAGGCACTTGTATCACATTTGACCAGTGACCAGTTTTTGAATACTCTTCTCATAGAACTCTGCCGCCTGACTTGTTAACTGTTAACCACTGCATCACAACTATTTTGATTTCGTCATCCATCGTCTTGAAGACGCTGACCGTCCAGATGTTTCTTCAAGTGCAGGAACAAATGGTAGTCACTAGGCGCCAGATCAGGGTTGTACGGAGGATGATCTAGAGTTTTCCAGTGAAAAGATGTGATGAAATCTTTGGTCCGATTAGGCACATGCGGACGGGCATTGTCACGCACGTTTGTGCGACCATCTTTAAATGCTTTCACCCACTTCCTTACCATTCCATCACTTATAATGTTTTGTTCGTAAACTGCACAGATCTCACGATGAATATCAATCGGTTTTAGTCCTTTAGCACTAAGGAATCGTGTAACAGCCCGGACTCCGGACTTCACAGTCGGCGGGACTCACGATTATCAGAGGCATCTTAAACATTCAGTAAACAACGTGAACAAGGGCGAATCAGTGTGTAGGTGAGAGATGTAGGTACTCAATGCGCATTCGTGGAACGCTGACCGCAGCGCTGCGGCGGCAGAATTTCAAAACGGTACTTACTTAAAAAACATGTCTCGTAGATACAGTGGCTATTTTTTTGTATAAATATTGTAGAATGTAAACTAAACTATTGGTTATAGAGACGAATGTTCATTGGTCTTAAAAATCGAAATTACGCCGTTGTTGTTGTGCCATTGGTATAAATTCCCATATACATATATTTTAGCCAAAGTGAGGTTGTTTTATTCGTGTATTTACTTTGTACATATCAAATCGTACGTGAACTGTATCTTAAAAACCAAAATGTCTTAGTCATTATGTGATTCAAAGATTAAAAATGTGATAGTTAATTTGAAGATGATACCATTTATGAGTACCAAAATGTAGCGGAAACGCACTAAATGCATTAACCCAATGGAAACAAAAGAGTTACGTGAATGTTACTAACTTGATTATTATAAAAAAATCATTATACAAAAAAAAATTTAAAAAACTGAAACAAAAGATAATATTCAATTGCAGTTTTATGTACTTATTGCTTTTAATGACTATTTAATCGTTTTTTATATTTTTGTGTATATTTGTTTTGTTCATTGAACGATGTTTAATGGCAGCAGGTATACTACGGTATCCTGCGGGAGCTGTTTTCCGCAGCAAGAGTTCGAAATTACGATCCATGTCTGCCAGTTTTGACAGAATACTCACCACCAAGAACTATTTTTTTGTTATAATATTTATATTTATATTGTTAGAGGTGCATTGTGGTCGACGACTGTTTTTGCCTGACGTTTTTAGTGATATTTCATGTAGAAATCCATAATGGCCTATGCAGCATTGTACATATTTAGCTATTTATCTATATATATATACAATTATACATATGTTTATTATTTATGTAATTTGCTTCAAAACGATTAAATCACGATAAAAAACGATCGTTTTGTAGATACATCCAGTTAGACGTAGATTTATTGACGATTATAAATTCATTTTGTTGAATGTCGTATCACACTATATCAAAAAATTACCGACGCTTACGTTAATTAAATTTATGTTAGTCTTGTGTAGAACGCACCTAATTACAGCCAGTTCATCAGCAATTTAAATAAGGTTACATATATGTATTGTATATGTGCAGTCATAGGACGTTTCACACAAACATGTTAAATCGCGGATTATATGCATCAGTATTCGTATTAACTTAACTTGGCTTATCAACTCCCTACTGTATGAATTCTTATATAATCATCTAAAAATATTTTTGATGCGTAGAGTAGAAATCCTAATTAAATGAACATTAAAGAAAATAAAGATGCAAGCTATGCCCAACATGTTAGACAAACTAACAGCTGACCTATACAAACGAGACACTCACTACACATATACAACAATCAGAATACATGCCGACATACAAACACATCAAGGACATACAAAAGCCCAACAGAGAAAACTACCTCGATTGGAACATTCCAAATAAGTTTAAGCAACTAATAGCAGAACTACGACTAGGAAAAAACCAAATCCCCACAATAAAAGTAAACAAAATGAAATATACTAGAACACATGGTATGCAATTAATTGCCGGGCATATAAAGAGTTTAGGGAAAAGTACATCAAAAGCAACACAATAATTGAAGCGTTAAGAATAAAAAACAACGATCAAGCTTGTTATCCATTCTGCATAATAATAATTTAAGATAATATCTTGTTCTTTAACAAATATATATAAAGTATCTTAGAAATATTGCCCCTTTTTTAATCATAATAATTTTTAACTCTGGTAGTTTTAGAAATAATGGGAGAAGTAGAATTATGATAACTTACCGGGCTTTTGGATTGTGGTCTATAGGCTTTTTTTGTTGCCTGACGTTTCGTCAGCGTCTGCGACTGACATCTTCAGAAGCTTTTTTGGTATGGTCGTTGCAACAGCTTTCGGTCTCGAAAATGTCTAATGGAATATGTGAAGAGATCGAAAGCTGTTGCAATGACCATACCAAAAAAGCTTCTGAAGATGTCAGCCGCAGACGCTGACGAAACGTCAGGTAACAAAAAAAGCCTATAGACCACGACCCAAAAGCCCGCTAAGTTATCATAATTCTATTGACGCCGGTCGTGAAAGCCTTCATACTACTATTAAAGGGAGAAGTACTTATTTTACACCGAAATGCTTCATGAGTCATGGCTAGTACAATCTAGTCCCTTTTAATTGTATGTCGGTCGATAAGATTTATTACTTACTAATCGTATGTATGCCAAACTTTTACGTCAAATGATTTCTGAGAAAAATAGGTATAGATATAAAAGACGGATGCTTATTAAGGGTTCTAGTTTTTCCGATTTGAATTACAGAACTTAATTACTAAAAATTGTGATATAAACATTCCATTTTTTAAAACGCCGCGACGTCAGACTTTGATTGCAATAATAGCTGCCATCAGCAGTTTGTTGAGTTGTTCTCCCTTATCGATTCGAGTTGTCGCGCCTTATTGTGCTATTTTTTCCTTTGATATCAGGAGATACCGAACATGTCTGTCGTCTCGTTATTAAAGACCGTCCACAAGGAAGTGGGTCTGCCTTTTTAGTTCAAATTACATTGGCACACACGAATGAATGTACTTGTTTACATGTGACTGTAATAAGTATAATAGTTGTTCTTGTTATAGGCGTTGGACGTTGACCTAGGGCCTCATGTAAAATTTTCTGTATGTGTGTTGTTGTCTTATACGATGTATCTACGATACATCGATAGAATTGTATTTATATGTGTGTAACAGCTCCTTTGCGATTGTACTAAATTCTGAATTTATTCCCTATAATAACAGCCAGGTATTGTCGTAGCATATATGTTATATGCATAAGTAACATATAGAGAACCGCATTTACAGCTGCTTTTAAAGGTCAATTACAAATACATTTAGAAACGCAGTCCAGTCTGCATTAATAACGAGAGTGACTTAATATATCGAAATGGTACACTGAAATAATTCGTGTGCCTGCGTAAAAACAAAATCATAACACAAATATTATCACGTTGACAACAATAACATTCATAATATTATAAAGATACATCACCGATTCGTTGTATTTTCGTATCTTTTAAATATTCTCGTTTTTCTTATATTCTCATTCATTATTCAGAGTAGAGAGAGAGAAATAATTGTAATTCTTATACAGAGTGCCTGTCAGTGAATATTGCTTATGTAGGTTGCGAAACCTGTACGATGGGTGCGGCGGAAAAGAAAAAGTTTAAGATGTGGTGTTATAGGTGGCTGTCGCAAGTCAACAAGGAAAAGGAGGGGTGTATCGGTAGGACATCTTTTGAGACATGAAGGGCTAGATAGATACATATTAGAAGCAGAAATAGGAGTAAAAAGAGGCAGGGAAAGACCCAGATTGGGTTACTATTCGTAATAGTAATTAGGTATGTAATACATTGTACTATTAGAGGAATGCGAAGATAGGCTGATGATAGGACGATAGGATAGGAGTGGAGGTGTGGGTATAACTAGTCTTCGAACTGATGACTGTACATTGAGAGAAAAAAATGTTAAGCTAACTAAAAATCAGTTAATTCAACGTTTTGTTTTGTGTTAACTATCATCAATGCATGAACAGTAGTAAAGTTGTAAATTATATTTACTTGAACGAAAGCAGGAAACTACTTACTAAATATAAGCCATATAAAAGCAAAAAGTGTTGATTCAGCGTGCGTTTTACTTGTGTTAGTAGAATATTGACAAATTGTTAAAATTCAACATTCAGAAAATAAGCAAAAAGTAAAAAAAGTACATTATCCATTTTCTGAATGTCGTATTTTATGATGCGGCCAAACATTCTTTTTTCGATTCCTAGAAGTTACAAACTGATATGTGGTGAAGTCTCATTCCAAACTGCAAAACAGTATTTTGGATGGTTTACATTTTATGTACATTTTTCCTAAACTTTGCAAAATGGATACCGATAAAAAACTTCTAATCAAATATCTCACTCCTTATCATTATTGGTTTCTACGACCAAATATTCCACAAACAACTTTTTAGCAAAATAATGGAGAAAAACTTATTTTGTACTTTTTTGAAATTTTAGAAGTATTAACCATCGTATCAAAAAATTTATTAAAGAAAGTTTTTTGTTCCTGATTTTCCTGAAAAGTTATTTTTGGACTAATTCATGTGGGAAGTGACATATTTGACTTGTTTTTTGAACCTTTTTTGTTTTTTCTGAATACCGTATTTTAAGAACTGGACAATGTTTTTTTCGCACTGCGCTTTTTAGGAGTTTATCACAATCGATGTTATAGTCACGTTAAACAATTCAGTTTGCTAACGCAGAAACGGAACAGATTTGCAACTTTTCTTCTTTAGTTAGTAAAAACAAAAGAGCATTAAGAGCATTTCCTGTTAACACATATTATCTATGTGGTTCCTTAACCTACATATTGAATATGGTTAATCAGAATCAATTGTAAAGAATGAAATATAGGAAGCTTTCACCAAATTTAATTTAAATTTTGGAAAAAACCAATTTACTCAAAATTTCAGTGAAAATTTAATCAAAAAAATCTTAAAATTATTCGGATTTAATATAACAGATAAAGTTTGTGATGGTAAAATAACCTCAAAGCAATGGGAGTTGTGATCCGTTCATTAGGTTACTATCCACTATCCTGGTGATGGAGAGTTGGAAAAAGGTGAAAATGATAATATAGAGTTCGAAGTTTTTGTACGAGTGGTTGCAACTCGGGTTTTTGAATACGAATAAAAAATGTGCAAATATATACGCCAGGATGTGAGATTTAAGATAAGTTCTTGGCTTGGTGCGTGGCGGACTTGTTCTGCGTCCGTTATTTTGAAGCTATAACGAAGACATAAAATGAAAAATTTGAAATAGGATAGCAACACTGTAACTCCTCTAGAGTGAGTGTATGTAACACTCTTATGAGGAACACAAGTTACCAGCAAATAATAAATAAATAAATATATCTCATCACATCACGGTTATCGATATTTCGTAAATAAAACTCATCAGTTACTTTCAATTTAAAAAACGATAAGAAACTAAATTTAAACAAATTAGTACAATAATTAAGTATTTAAGTTTTTGCTTACAAAAATCAGGGAATGTAGTAAGTAAATTAAAAGTCTCTCCTGCACTTATGTTTGTTTGTATGTTACGATATGCGACCGACCACCAATAACAGTGTCAGCCTGTTTATCTGATCTATAGTCACAGGATGTTCGGGCTTCTGTTGCTGACTAATGTAATAAGTTATTCCACAATGTGCTGACAATAGATATAAGGCCACGCATTTGTTTAGTATTGAATTTTTTTTAGCATTTGCTAGTGGACACCCTGATAATTAATTATTATAAACTACCAATGATTAAGATTGTTTATCAAATACGTCCCAAAAACAAGTTACCTATTTAATTAATTAAAAGTAAATTGTTTAGCGAAGCTCAAACTAATTACCTACTAAAATCGTAGTTAATAAATAATTTAAGTATTTTTACACAAAAAAAAAATTTGCTAAGACATGATCAAACATTTTCTACCACATGTTTGTAGTGTGCTATATTAATGATTGGAGCTAAAAGGATAAGATTTGGTTTATTACCCGAATTTCGTTGCATTCGAAAATTTTATAGATCTAATTTAGCTACTTTTGGTTATTTCCTTGAACTATCTAATATTTTACGTTGCGGTGTCAATAAATTGCGATAATTCGATATCTTTAACGTTTAGGCGATAATTATTAACTTTATATTCGACATAACACAAAGGCTCGTAAATAGTATGATGCAGTTTGATTGCGTGCGTTTATATTTGTGGACTAGACCTTGACACCTCAACCCAATAACATACAACTCATAGTGGTGTTTGTTTGTAAAAGTATCACTCGTAATTATGTACCTAATACGCATGTAAGTGTATGCACTTGTATTTCCCGCGCCCATGTGAAATTATAACGTATTTCGCAATTATATACATAATTTTTTATAATTTATACAGAAATAAGACATTTCACTTCAATACTTTCATGTATGTGTTACAATTCCTATCGCTTCTGTTAATAAATTAGTAATTTGTCCCTTGTAGACTTTTGACGAGCTGATATTGTTAGACATTTAGATAGTCTCAGAATTCGGTGTTTCATTTTTTCGCTTCTGATTCTGAGAGGCCTGAAAATTATATCGGTGTAGACTACAGTTACAGGAAATTTGAGTCTAACATATCAAAATTTATTTTATATTTTCTAAAAACAGAAGATGTTCTGACAGGACATTGTCGAGTGTACAATGTCTATCTAAAGGATAGTGGTATCGTAAGAAGATTCGGTGTCGTTCTATTTGCGGTCAGTCTATCGAGCGGTCAGTGGATTTTTCCGTCAAATCTTTCTTGAATGTAAAAAATGGAGGAAGGGTAAAATTTACCTGTCGATTTTGCGGTCAAAATAGCGTTTCACGTGTATAATGTATACACCTTTATTTTTGAAAACAAATAGGTTAGGTTAGGTTGCTTAGCTGATCAAAAATAATGAGGTTGGAATTAAATTTAGACGGAAAAAAGCGAAAAAGAAAATACATCCACCTGGATGAGAGGATTGAAAAGGTGACAAAGTGGTATGAAGATGATGACAACGGTTCAAAAGAAGAAAAGTTATTATTATTTTTAAAGAAAATGTCTTATATTATTAGAGTAGATTAAGAATAACAATGTATTTATATATGTATATTTTTATAAATAAATATTGACAAAATAAGCTCTATGATCTTAGTTGTGTTTTATTGGTATTCGAATTTATGACCGCATATTCCACAGTCTTATGTTACCTTGACCGCAAAATCGACATATTTAAATGAGATGGAAAAAGTGACCGCTCAATCTACAATTTTTACGTTTTACCGCAAATTACACGACCGCTCGATCCATAAAACCGAATATTTAAATGTATTTTGGAGAGTTTCCTATTAAGTAAATTGTAAATATTTTTGATTGACATAGGTCATAAGGTTCATGATTGATTTATGGTAGAATATGTGTACTAAAATTAATTTTCCTTAATAATTGCATAACCATAAACAACACTGAGTCGTATTTGGGAATTAATACATGCGTAACTTTTTATTACAGTGTTTCTCAAGATGACGCAAGTTCGATAGTGACGATTTTTTCGATTTTTTTTCTTTATAAATATAATGCGAATAACTGCGATGAAAGCGTAAATTCTCTTCTAGATTATTAATTGACTGATAGGGTTTAATATAGGACCGATCGAGCTCTAGCACTTCGGGAGGTCAACGGTTCGAACCCGGGTCTGGCTGCTCTGGTCCAAGTTTTCTGTGGTTTCATTGGATCATTTAGGCAAATGCTGGGGTAGTAATATTCCACATATAATTTTTCACTTCACTTCTGTCTTCATTTCGTCCGTCTCATCTTTCTCTCCCTAACCGCACCACCCACCCATTCCCACGATTCCTGAAAAGAGGCTGAAGAGGGCCTTACGCCCTACCCTCCGGCTTTGAACTACAGTGTTAGTCGGAGGGACTCCCCGTCCACCAGCACGAGTAGTTGGTGGGAATGAAACACAAAAAAGTTTTTTTTTTTATACAGGACCGAAAAAATAACGATTTATTTAGTCCTCATGATTAAAAGTACAAAAAATGTTACACACCAAAATAAGATTCCACGAAGCTAGCAATTTAGATCTAGATCTTCCAGTTTAGCAGTTGGTACATTTTTGATGTTCACATTTTTCCCCAAATAAATAAAAATATTCCTTGATATTTCCATAATTAGTAATTCCGGATTTTCCAGGCCTTGACGGTCGGTTGACAGCCTGTTCTTACCCTTATAACAATTTTATTTCAAGACTTTAAAAATTCATAAACTACTCGAATAAGTCTACGTATATCTATATGAATTCCTTTCAACTCGTACAATAAATATATCATGGCATCTTAACCTTCTAACTGAGGTCGTCTAATGGTGTGACGACGGAAGCACTATTATATTCACATGAAGTTAAGCGAAACAAAACAGGCTCTGTACACAAAGCAAGGTCCTCGCGCCGTATGTAACACTTCAACTGTAGTGTAATAGTATAATAGTGTATACAGGATGACCCATGGTATCATTTTACAATAACAGTATGTAGCGGTTGCGAATGTCCAAACTTTATTCGAAAAAATCCGGTGCGATAATTTTTACGGAATTAATGAATTTACACGACTTACATTAAAAATACACTAAAATAAAATCAAATATGCTGTCACTTGGTGTAACTCCATTACAAAAACTGAAATTAAACACGATTAAATTACACAATTTTATTGGTGATACCACAGTAATTATTTCGCCCTACTAGGGCTTCTTCAGGTGGAAGAATAATTAAACTTAAACTAATTACATTTCTCTTAAGATAGGTACTTAATCAACATAGGAATACATCTAAATAAAATGAATGTTACATAAAAAAAAATGAAAAAATATCTAATATAATTAAACTACAAAAATATTTCTTAAAATTAACGTAATGAATTAAATGTACACCATATGTTGATTTTTTTTAAATTATATTCATAGCTTTTCTTGTGATCATTAATTGGTTCTGTGAATGATCTACTTGTTTTCCCAATATACGCTTTTTCGCAATCTCCACATTTCAATAATTTTTTTTGTTTATTAACTTATTAATGTTTCCCAAAGTGTTATTAGTTAATTTCGAAATATTACATGTAGCTAACAAAAGTAAAAAGCTTAATTTGTTAGAAAGCCTAAAAATTAACAAGTTAAACAAAAAAGGTCTAATACTTAATGACCAAATCGATATAAATAAAAAACCCCTTTGAATATTTTCTAGCATAATTTCTTCAAAATGTTTACAAGTATTTTCATTACGTTAGTCTTAAGAAAAATATTTTGTAGTTTAATTATATCAAATATTTTTTCAAAATTTTTTTATGTAACATTCATTTTATATAGATGTATTCTGTATATAAGAGAAATATAATTAGTTTAAGTTAAATCATTCTTCCACCTGAAGAAGCCCTATTAGGACGAAATAATTATTTTGTTATTATCGATAAAATTGTGTAACGAAATCGTGTTTGATTTATCAGTTTTTATATACTAAAATTATTAATAATTGATTTGTCAAAAGTAACAAGTTCTTGGTCGATTTCAAACTTGTTTGTTTCCATCAGCACCCTGTAGAAATTTCCAAAATAATACTGATCAATTGAAGCTGCTGGTAGTTAACAGCGAGATCAGTAAATAATCACAAACGGCGCAGTTAACTTAATCTGTGGGAGCTCTATGGGTTCATTAATGTTTAACAATGTCATTTTTAATTATTATTAAATCTCTACATATAGCGTTTACTGTGATGTTAGTGATAATTTGTAGTCAACGTGTGATATATATCCATTTTTTTTAACAAGATACCCACTTAATAAACAAACGTTAAGGTAACTTTTTTCACTCTAATTGCAAGATATAATTTTCGCTAAGTAGTGAAACCCTTTGTAACAGAGATTGAACCAAAATCAAAATCTCTAACTGCAAAACTAAAGCCAGATAAATATCTCTCTTCAAAAGAAAGAAACGAAGTTACATTTTATAAAATTATAATACATACAAACTGTCCGACCTATATGTTATTTGAATAATTGGTTCTGTTTTAAACATTGGCATTGTTGATATTTTTTTAAATTACCTATTTGGGGGTTGTTGATTGTGGTGATAAAACATTATAAAACAAATGAAATGACAAATAGGAAATATAACATAAAAAATGCAGCTATAGCAATTGTTCCGGTTAAATCACTTTTTTCAAAAGATAGTAGCATTTTGATCGGTGTATTCTATTATGTTAGAGTATCAATCTTTTGTATTTTCCTTCTGTTTATCTTCGGGACTCTGCTTTGCTCCCAATTTTTCCATCACAAAAGCTTTCAATATTTTCAACGGTAGCCACATATTATAAAAGAAAGCTCTCTGGATTTTCAAGAACAATTTAGGTGAAAATGCCTCCTTAGCTAACAAAACGCATATCGAGAATTGTTCTAAAATTTTTGTTTTATATAGGGGTGAGTCATTCATCAAATCTTTATTTTAATTTTCTTTTTAGATACATATTTTGGAATCGTTAAAGAAAATTTTTTTTTCTTCTCAATGCCACAATAAATTTTTCTACAATTGCGTACCACTTTACACAGTTTTATTAACAAATTTTCTTAATTTTTTTTAGGAAAATCTCCCCACTCCAGAACCTGCGGACACCAATGAGGATGAACATATAGGCGGTGGTAAGTTTATTACTCTTAAGTACAATATTTCGTTTACTGATAACACATCTTATTCTTACATTCCTTCCTCACTCTTTCATCATTATTAGATAGAAATATTGTTTTATCGAAATCAATTTCTTCTTGTAAAATATGTAACACTGTCCTCCCAGGCAATTATAATAATAATTTACGCTATAAACAAATTAACAACATAAAGGTATGTACATGTAGATTATATGTTAGTACAAAAGAGCGACTGTGTTATTGCTTGGGACGACAGACATTAGTGCGGTACAAATTTTTCTCACCGTGTGTCCTTAAAATTAACGAAATTCTGAATCATCTCTAGCAGGGTTGGTAGTTACTGCCTTTTTTAATGCTTGTTTTGCTTTACTATCATTTCAAACGAAGAGGTGTAAAAATATCTGTAAATTATTAACATTTTCTAAAGATATAATAGAATCGCGATAATAGTGTAGACCAAAACAAAGAACAACAGTTGTTCACATTAACGAATGTTATACATATTTAATAACCCTAGGATTATGTTACAAAACGTTTTATTGAAGACCCCAATGATTATTTCACCATACAATACCTTCTTCAGATGGAAGAAATTGCTGAGTAAACAAGGAGTATTTATGATGACTATATTAACCCCAGTTAACTAATCTAAAAGGGAATTTACGCTTTCATCAAAACATCAACAAATGCATAAAATAGTAAATTGTTTATCATTGTATTATCAGTGAATGAATTACAAGTTTTGCTTTTTAATAAATTATTTCGCCACTTACACAGTAATTTTTTTTTAATAATTGAAATAGTAGACTCGCTTGGCACTTGGTGAAACATTATTAAATAAAAACTGAAAAATATTTCAAAAAGAATATTTGGCTTGTTTCACAGATTTTATTATTTCTCTAACGATCGTTTCGGTTACAACACCTTTTTCAAAGAGGATTAAATAAATTTATTAAATAATATAACATAAATTTGTTTCTTAAATACTATCGTTATCTGTCTACCTGAATGTTTACATTTAATAAGGGAGATACGTCGAAACCTAATTGGTCATTAACGATAGGAAGACCTAATGAGTTGGATTTGTTTATTTCAAATATTTCGAGCGTATTAAGATGTTTACCTTTACGACATTGATGTAATAATTTTACATTTTCTGTATTTAAAGTATGATTAAGATCTATACAGTGTTGGGCTATACCCGTACATTTGTTATTTTCAATGTTTGATTTTTATGTTTGTCTATACGAGTTTTTAAAGAACGACCAGTCTGACCTAAATATAATGAATTATAGTATTTACAATTTATTTTGTAAACTCCCGATTGGTACAATTTTTTTTTTCTTTATTGTTTACTAACATCGATTTAAGATTATTTTTATTTACACAAATAGTGTTCAAATTATAATTTTTTAAATGATTACAAACTTTTTTACTTAAATTAGGTACAAAAATGATTAAATGGAATTTTCTATCAAGTTTAATAGGGGGTACAGCATATAATTTACGGAGCTAAGAAGTCTATGTATGAAAGAATGGAAGGCACTAATCTTGATATTGTTGTCTTTGTTTTCTGAATATGTCAAAAATTGTTTTATTTATATCTCTGGATAGAGGTCTAAAAAGTTAAGTGAAGATGATTTTTCTATTTCTGAAGTAAATTCAATACTCGTTTATAGCTCAACACTATATAGATCTTAATCATTCTGTAGATATAGAAAATGTAAAATTATTACATCAATGTAGTAAAGGTAAACGTCTTAATACGCTCGAAATATTTGAAATAAAGAAAGGCAACTCATTAAGTCTTTCGACGTATCTCCCTTATTAAATGTAAACATTCAGGTAGACAGATAACCCTAGTATTTAAGAAACAAATTTATGTTATATTATTTAGTAATTTAATACACTTTGAAAATGGTGTTGTAACCGAAACGATCGTTAGAGAAATAATAAAATCTGTGAAACAAGCCAGGTGTTTTTTTTGAAATATTTTTCTGCTTTTTTTATTATTTTTTTTTATTAAGAAGCCACTTGCACAAGTTTTGTCCGTGATGGAAAACTCGTCTGAACTATTTAATGTTTTTCTTTTACCTGGCCCGACATACGTATTTCTCACAGCATTAGAGATTAGTTTCCTTTTTTGTTTTTATCTTACAAATTGTAAATTTTGCGACACAAATTTTTTTGCGTAAACTCGTAATAATATTCATAAATAACAAGCAATTTCTCATAAAGAGTAAGACACTTCCGTTGGTTTGTTCACGATATACGGTGGTCTAGCATAATTAATATGCTGGACTCATTATGCGGGGTTTTCATTATGCAGTGTTCACATTATCGCGATTCTATTGTATAGGGATCTAATGACAATTTCACGTTGTCTATTTTTGAAATTATTTTTATTGATTTTGTATATTTAGAAGCACTAGAATCATTGTCAATGTGGTAATATATTACAAACGAATTATTTTGCTTTAGCCAAGTTGTGAAACAGCAAAGTTAACATTTTTTGATTACCTTTTAAATGAATACATTCAATTCAGTTACTAAAAGGACAACATACTTTTAATATTTACGTAGAACAGAATAACGATACGATTTCTAACGCTAAATAGTACTATCAATGTTGTTGGTGGTGATCGGTAGATTAAACATATTAATATAGAAGAAACAAAATAAAAATTGTTTTAACACATATATATTTTCTCGACGAATCGTTTCGACCAATACAGTCATTATCAAGAGTACTTGTTATACTAACAATAAGAAAGTCTAATATATATATATAATTAATATTATAAAATTATAAAAGGAGAAGGGGTGAAAACCATGAAGTTATAAGTTACTTAGCAACAAATGTGTATTGCTTGTTGATAATTCAATTTGGTTATTTATTAAATTTGACTTTGAAAACAATGATTTTTTGATTTCTAAATTTTCTAGGAGATTCAAGTTTTTACTTTTGGGTTGAATATGTAATAGTTTTACGTTATCCGTATCAATTTCATGGTTTTCACCTACACAATGTTTTACATAGTTTTTTTTAATGCTACTTACATGTTCTTTCAGTCTAACATCCCTCCTCGGGAGGATCCAGTTGTAATTATATATGTACCTATTAGACTTTCTTATTGTTAGTATAACAAGTACTCTTGATAATGACCGTCTTGGCCGAAACGATTCGTCGCAAATTTTTTAATTTTATTTCTTCTAAGCTAAATAGTACATTTAAAATTGCAATACCCAGTAATGTATGACTTCCAACAAAAAATAATTTTTACTGTTGAAAATTTATATCAATAGTATTTTGTTAGGATTTGCAACCCTGAATGAGTTTAAGTAACCATGATAAAAGATCCGTGTAAAGTTAAAAACTATAACAAATTACAATGTACAATAAACATTTTTGACCATATTTTTGAGTTTAAAATTTTAGATTTTACGCTTTTTTATTTTTGTTCAAATTCTTTTATTTATTTAATAGCACTACCTTTTTGCTTCGTCTAACTCTAAAAGAAGTGGGCAATTTTTATTTATTTCCGGGATTTGTTGTTTTAACAATTTATCTTGTTTTCAATTCGTAAGCCAACCCTGCTAATATCGTGGTATAATTGGCTGTGCAGGATCAGCGAGTATGAAAGACACCGACAAACTGAAACTGATGTTGTTGGCATGGAACTACCACAACCAGGCTCAAGGTAAAACAATTTCATTGGTTTTATTATACTTTTATGTGTACACTTACTACTTCCTTTTCATCTTGCATTTCATCACTTTTAGTTTTTAGAACGTAGCATATGCTTTATTTAGGGTGGTATGGGAGGGGAAGTTTATATAGTATGGTAGGTAAATGATAACAGAACAAACATGTAACAGGCGGGCTGAAAAGTTCGTAGGCTGACCCATAGATGGCGCTACTAGTATCAAATCCATATGATTTTTAGTTAGCTCGCGTGTATAAATTTGACAGCTGTGGCACAATTAGTATCTGAGTTATAGCATGTTTAGTGAAAGAACTGAACTTTTGTTACTTTGAAAGAATGGATAAAAGGGAATTTCGTGTGTTAATAAAGAATTGCTTTTTTGTTTTTTTTGCGAAAAAAATACTGTTGAAACCAAGGCTTGGCTTGATAAACATTATTCGGACTTTGCACCAGAAAACTCAACCGTAGACAAGTGGTTTGCTAAATTTAAACGAGGCGAAATGAGCACCGAGGACGATGCACACAGTGGACGCCCCAAAGAAGCTGTTACCGACGAAAACATCAATCAAAAAAGTCTACAAAATAATTTTTGATAACCGTAAAGATCCCCTAAAAATATCAAAGGAACGTGTTGGTCATATAGCGAATGAATATTTGGATATGCGAAAGCCCTGTACAAAGTGAGTGCCGCGCGAGCTCACAATCGACAATCGACCAAAAACAACAACGGATCGATGATTCTAAGCAGTGTTTGGAGCTGTTCAATCGTACTAAATTCGAATTTTTGCGTTTGCGTCGATATGTGACGATGGGTGAAACATGACTCCATAATTTCACACCGGAGTCCAATCGACAGTCAGCCGAGTGGACTGCACTTGATGAACCGACTCCAAAGCGTGGAAGGACGCAAAAGTCGGCTGGCAAGGTTATGGCATCAGTATTCTGGGATGCTCATGGTATAATATTCATTGATTATCTTAAAAAGGGGAAAACCATAAACAGCGATTATTACGTAGCGTTATTGGAGCGTTTAAAAGACGAAATCGCGGAAAAGCGGTCTCATGTGAAGAAAAAGAAAAAGCTGTTTCATGCAGGAAGACAATGCACCGTGTCACAAATCAATGAAATCGATGGCAAAATTCCATGAATTGGGCTTCGAATTACTTCCGCATCCATCGTACTCACCAGATCTGGCCCCCAGCGACTTTTTTTGTTCTCCGACCTCAAGAGGATGCTCGCTGGACAGAAATTTCGCGCCAATGAAGATGTAATCGCCGAAACTGAAGCCTATTTTGAGGCTAAAGACAAATCGTATTATACAAATGGTATCGAAAAGTTTTATGACCGCTATAATCGTTGTATCGCCCTCGAAGGGAACTATATTAAATAATAAAATTAAATTCTATCAAAAAAAAATTTTTTTTTATGCTAGCCTACGAACTTTTCAACCCACCTGTTATACTTTGTATAAAAAGCAGTCAACATAGTTGAAAAGCTGAAATGGGTTTTACTTTAATTGTATTATAAATTCATCAAGATAAAGGACGCTGTTCTTAGATTAATCATGCTGCTATTCAGTATGTCCAATTTTTGTCGTTATTATTCTAGAAACAAATCGGTTGTTTTTTGTGGTGGTTTATTAATATGCGATGTTTGTATTATAGGTATGATAATATTTTGATTTTAATTTTCGTAAATATTGCAGTAGCTTGAAAGAGTGAATTTTAAAAATGTTTTAACATACGTAATGTGATAAAACAAACTGAAACTGGATGTGGAATGTTACACATAAAACCTACACAAATCTCTCCTCTAGCACCCCCTATCATTACGGAGCAACTGTGTAAAGCTTCGTCTGGTGTACCTAAGCGAATGTTGAACGAATGAACGGGTAGCTTGGGAAATAAAGAGCAGAAACTTCCACAAAACCACAGAAAAGCAATTTACAACCGCAACGGGCATGCGATGCAAAGACATACTAGTTTACAGCTACAGTTTATTTTGGTCTTCGCTCATCTTGATTACCATCTTCAACCTTTTAGATTTCCGTGGAGATGGTATTTAATCCTATATAACTAAAATAAAAAGAACAATTATTATGCTTGCTTCTGGTCAGAAATTTCGCTTTTGTTAGAAGCTCATCAGCGTGCCTGCTCGGCAATCTCAATAATTTACTCACCAAGTCGAAATGTTCCGTAAAGAACAGTTAATATAATAACAACATAGAGGCAATTGCTACCATCTAGTGGATTTTAGCCGCTATAGAAGATATTAAACTAGACAAGGCCTCACAGAGGTATTTAAACTTGTCCAGTTAAGTCAACAACGCTGCCTACATACGTGAATTCACGTAAAGCTTAACAATAACAATTGTAACTATGTTGTTATTATAGTAACTGTTCTTTACGGAACATTTCGGCTTGGTCAGTAATTTATCGAGAATGCCTATAGCACGCTGATGAGCTTCTAATAAGAGCGAAATCGCGATCCATGTCTGGTAGTTTCGATAAATTTCTGGCCAAAAGCATAATAATTATTATTGTTAAGCTTTACGTGAATTTACGTATGTAGGCTGCGTTGATGATTTAACTGGACAAGTTTAAATACTTCCGTGAGGCCTTGTCCAGTTTGATATCTTCTGTTGTGGCAAAAATCCACTAGATGGCAGCAATTGCGTCTATGTTGTTATTATAGTAACTGTTCTTTACGGAACATTTCGGCGTGGTCAGTAATTTATCGAGAATGCCTATAGCACGCTGATGAGCTTCTAATAAGAGCGAAATCGCGATCCATGTCTGGTAGTTTCGATAAATTTCTGGCCAAAAGCATAATAATTATTATTGTTAAGCTTTACGTGAATTCACGTATGTAGGCTGCGTTGATGATTTAACTGGACAAGTTTAAATACTTCCGTGAGACCTTGTCCAGTTTGATATCTTCTGTTGTGGCTAAAATCCACTAGATGGCAGCAATTGCGTCTATGTTGTTATTATATTAACTGTTCTAAAAAGAATGAGCAGCTAGTACCTACTACTTACCTATTCATGGTTCTACATTTATATTCTAAATACAAAAAGTATCGAGACATTTTAAAAGCACCAAATCAAAAGAAGACAAATATAACGGAAAAGATCTCATTACCTAGATTATAAGGTACTGAGAGCCTATAAAAAACTTCAAGGGACTCTGGTGGATGACTAAGGATCTCAGAATGTATATATGGAAAAAAATGTAGAGTATGTTAAATTAGTAGTGGTACTTATCAGTATTCTGACCTACTCTATCTAGCACACTTACGCATAACTATAAATAAATTGAATTGTATATTTTTGTATAAATCTATGTGGTGGTGTTTTTTATGCAGCTTTTCCAATTTTAGGGGTTTTAAAGGCTTTAAAACAGTATTTAAATTGTTTCAATAGTGACCTAACCTAAGTAAATGTGTAAATAATTTCTATTTAGTTAAAGATGAAAATGGAGCAATATCATATCAATTAATTTTTTTATTTATTTTTTCTTTCTGTTGCCTGAATATATAAACATTTTACAGAGATTTGTAAGATGTCGTCCAAATCCATAAATAAAACGGTTTTTTTTTATGTAGTAAATGTAGAAGTTTTTCAACAAAATTTTACTATGAACTATTTTTATAAATATTGCTAGTTAAGTACGTAATGATTTCTATTTATGTTTTACGTAGATTCGATTTATCTTATTTACCTTTCATATAAACACTTATTAAATTTCTTTCAATACAAAACGCAAAGAAGATAATAAATCATGAAATTAAAAGTACATTCAGCCTATGATTCGAAAAACGTCGCTGGTAGCGAATAATTTTAGACCATACACAACCTTTTTCGTAATGATGTTTTTTTTTTTTAATTTACATATAATTTTTTTTATAAACTTTCTTTTGAGAATACAGTGTCTAAAGTAGGAGAAGTGTACAGTAAAATAGATAATGTGATTTCTTTTAGGGAACCAATTTAATTCAATATCATTATCGAAACGAGCACAAATAGATACAGACACGTTACAAAAAATCAAACAACATGAAATGGAAAGTTGTACTAAATTCATTTTCAATTTATCATAAATTAATTATGTAATTTCACAAAAATTCACCACAAATAGTTTTCGTTGAAAGTCTTGACTGTAAACAGTAAATATGTCAGTAAACAACCCTGTAAATGTTAATGTTTTGATGATATGAAACACCCAATTAATGTAATATGTAAAACATCTTAAATACATTACTGTTTGTGTGTTATTTCTTTCACTGAAGTAACAAATGTTTATTACAGCTTTTAAATTTTGACTTGATGAGGTGTTAAATGGCTATAAAATTTAATTGTGTAATTTAATTTGTGGTTTTGTTTGCTTTAATATCATCGTAAACAACAGAAAGTAAATTAAAATAAACACTAGTTAGGTACATTCAATATTTTTATTTTTTTAAGTATCAACATTGAAAAATTTCAAATACGAAAAAACATAAAAAATAAGTTTGTGGAGATGTGCTAAGCCTTTCAACATCATAAAGTATAGTAATTGGTATTTTAGTACTAATTTGTATTTATACTTTTAAAATACACTACATATTTCGGAAAATATATCAAGAAAAAGTACATCGCGCTCGACCATTTGAAAAATTCAGTACACCTTCTTTGTTGCAGTTTTCAACGTTTTCAGGAAAGAAAAAAATAGTTTTAGAGAAATCTCTCTAATTTCCTTATAACTATAAATATTACGTATCTAGCTGCCTTTTTTCTACTAATTTTATATATAAAAAATTGTTAATTTGGTTTTAGTTATTGTCAATTTTCTTATATATTTAGGACCTAGGAATGGGAGTAGTGAAGTTCCCGACTTGTCATCGTTGCCTGGAGGGGAAGATATGGCAGGTTTATGGGCACAGTATCATTCAGCTTTAGGTTTAGCAAAAGGAAAAGCAACACCCCCTACGACGCGAGACCAATCTGTAAGTTTATTTCCGAAAAAATGAGCAATTACTTATATGATATTATCGCCTCAAGGGAAAAAATTAATGCATGGTATTTTGCGAAATTCAAAATAATCGTGATGCTTTATCAAGATTATTGTTTTGACTATTCGTCTTCAAGATTTCTATCAATGAAGATCATTAAATAAAAAAAGACCCACCCTAATTACCACTAACTAAATTTAATATGAGCGGACACGTGTTTCGTCCACTTCACACGTGGGCATTATCAACGCGAGACTAAGTCTTGATAATGCCCACGTGTGAAGTGGGCGAAACACGTGTTCGCTCATTATAACTTTAGTTAGTGGTAGTTAGGGTGAGTCTTTCTTTATTTAATTATTCTTTTACCACAATGAAGATCATTCTCTGAAAGTTATTAGGCAGAGGAACTTTTGATAATATAAATCATGCGTATCAAGAACGAAACGTTGAAAGAAAATCATTCTTTAGCACAACTGACTAAACCCAAATCAAATAAAAGAACTTCATTGTTAAACAATAACTGCGAAAATCTTAACAAAACTGTCCAGTACAAGCATTTTCGTATGTATTGTCGTTTGAACATGAAGATAATCGATTAAATGTTTGTTATCAAGCCTTTTGTTTTGTGATGTGATATTCAAGTTCGAATATGGGCGGAAAAATAAGCAATATACAAACACTAGCATTGTGTTAAAATGGGTTTCCGCTGTAGGTTTTTCTAACAATGCAGTAGTTGTTGACCTCCATCGATGCATTTTCAATTTAATGGACTTTGAAACTATTTGATTTAATCGTTAAATGGTTAGGTGTTTGTGAGAAATTTCTTAAACTCTCAAAACTGCTTTTGTTGTTAAATTCTACCAGTTTTAAAACTTATCGTGCCTAGTATAAAATAAAATAGAAGTTTTTCTCTTTGATTTTCGAATATCACAGCTTATAAATACATTTTTCGTTAGCATGTGTTGTACTAATGTTAAAACACTCGTTAGTGTGTCTTTCTGTCCGTACGAACGGGTTTAACTTGAGAAATACCGCAGCGATTGCCATAAAATTCACATAGGTTATAGGTAGCAATTGTGAGATCAACGTAGCTTTTGTTTCATCACGATATCTCAAGTGGCTCCGAAGTTATCATAATGTTGGTAATGAGATATAAACAAATGTACTTAATAAAATTCGCAAAACACAATTTTTTGCATAGTCTTTTATAGACGAGGATCTCTTATTAATAATAATAATAATAATCGACATCAGCCAAACTTCCTATTTAGCTAGAACTATAAACTACATACTTTTCTTCATGTAAAGTAAAGGTTAATAAATTTTTGTTAAAGAGATCTTGTTTCGTAAATTGTGCTCACTTTTCTTCGAAATAACATGTACTTACGTGTATGTCTGTGTTTATGTATGTATGTATGTAGTATGTGTACTTCAAGTTTAACCGTTTTTCCTTTTTCAGAGTCCAGTGAATGCCGAGACAGGGTCAGCCCATGACGAAACCAGTTCCAGTGGTAACAAAGAAGATGAGGACGACGACGATGATGAGAGCGATGACAAAATTGACACGCAAACCCATGATCCCGAACGATTGAAGGCGTTTAATGTAAGTTGTAATGTGAATCTTGTACAATATAAGTATGAAAACACTATAAATATCTTTCCTTGTTATTACCGCACTTATCTGATATTTTTTCAGTTATTAATAAACTGATGTAATTAATGCTGTTGGTGAAACATTTTAATAATATTTGGGTTAATGAAGACACAAACTCGCTGGATAAGTTTAACATTTGCATTAATACAAAAATTCTGTATCTTTGATAATGGTCTAACAGACGAAATGGTCGCCAGAAGACTTCAATAAACTTTGTGAAATCTATTCAGTGAGTTTATGTATTCATTAACCCAAATATTATTAATAAAGTAAGAGGAAAATCCAAAGTAAAGAAGTTTTTCCATTAAGTTCACGAGTAACGTTTTACTTTATGAGAAAAAAATTAAAGATAATTAACTTAACCATATTTAAACATAATCTTAAAAATTGTACCGGCATTTGTTTCGCCTTACTAAGGCATTGAATTACACTGTTGATTCCTAATGATTATCAAACGAAGATAACAACCCAAAAAAAGAAGGTAATAAAATCCTTTTCCGTATAATTATAAAGGATTACAGATCCCACATTTGGAACGCGTCTTACACAGTAGGCACAACGTACCGAAAGCCAAATATCACGACCGGTTTCGATCTATCGGGTCTCATCAGGTGGGCGCTGGCAGAAAGGCTTTTACAAGCTATAATGTGTTTCAGATGTGGGATCTGTGATCCTTTATAATTAGACGAAAAAGGATTTTATTACCTTCTTTTTTTGGGTTATAACAATGTTATAAGAAAATGAGATTTCACAGTCGGAATCCATAGCAGAATTAAGATTCGAGCTAAAGGGCCGTTGCTTCTGATGAAACCTTAGTAATGTGAAATGATTGTTAAGTGATTTCAATATAATTTTGTGAAAATTAAATATCTCCTTTCTATGTATTTATTTCTAACTTTATTAATATCTTTTACTGTATAATCTACGTGGATTATACAATTAACCAATAATATTATTTAAATTTGGAAAATTTTAAATTATTTAATACGAATAACAATTTTGCATATTCATTGTTTTAAATTAAGTCATTCGATATTTATGTTACTTATATCTCTAGTACTTTTCAAGTGAAATACTATACCATACGTGTACAATATCGATCAAACCGCCTACTGCTATTGTTTAACTACTACATATATATGCAATAAATACGGTCAATCCGTTGTTACATGCAAAATTTACACATATCTATAAAGGGGACAAAAGCTAGATTAAGACGTCTATAATCTGTAAAGGTGTATACTCATATAACAAAAAGATATGATTCACACATTTTCATGTATCTATTTCCTTTAGGTTAGGGGACCATTCGTGAAAATAAAATCATATATTCACTTCCTTCGAAGGTTTCGTCCAACACGTATTTGCTCCTTTGAATTATTTATTACATGTTGAGGTCACTATTAATAAAACATAGGCATGTACCTAAAAAGTTAGAAATATATTTATATGTAGTAAAGTCTATCTTGGAGAAAACTTTGATTCAAGATACAGAACTGAAAAAATATGTGAATGAAACATATTTTAGATATCTACAATACGAAATTCTGTAGAACAGAAGGATAACGGAAAGTTCTATTTCAGATGTTCGTGAGACTTTTCGTCGACGAAAATTTAGACAGAATGGTGCCAATAAGTAAACAACCAAAAGAAAAAATCCAGGCTATTATCGACTCTTGCACGAGACAATTTCCAGAGTTTGCCGAAAGGGCGAGGAAACGGATAAGGACATACTTAAAGTCCTGTAGAAGAAATAAACGCGCTAGAGATCCAAATTCGGGGTGGGATTCAGTAAGTATATATTAATTTATTCATATGCGACCAATAAGTAAAACAAAACAATTATCTATTGAACGTTTTTTCTTGTTTTCTTTAATGTAAACGATTGTTTCATTCCAGACTCGACCCACACCCGCCCATTTAACATCTGTACAAGCAGAACAAATTTTAGCTACAGCCTGTGAAAATGAAAGTCATAATGCCAAAAGAATGAGATTAGGATTAGAACCAGTTAGTCAACCAATGCCTGTTTTACCAGGCACAACCGTAAGTATTTTAGCTTGTTGTCACCTTGTGAAAATACATAACGATTTCCACGAAAATAAAAAGTGCTGTACGTAAAATGAAAAATTCATTTAATATAATATATAACCGGCTACTCGAATACTACTTTTAAATGGAGTTGTTGTTTTTAACTCCTCATTCTCTTTAACAATATATTTTCATTCTTATCTTGTTATTAATAGACTTCAGCGCAACGCCTATAAATCAGTTAAATTATTCGTTGATAATACTATGTTACACTTTATAATTTACCACGATTAATTCAACTTTAGAATTTTTTTAATTCCAAGGATTTTATTTATAAATTGAATGGAGTAACTAGTTGCTTCCTTCTATAACATTTTAATATATTTAAATTAATAAAAAATTGTTTGTAAATGTTTCAAAAATTTAGTTCACAATGTCTACAATTGCTTCGAACTTTTTCAAGAGTAAAATTATTATCAAGATTACAAGGGTTTTACATCGTGTTTATATTTATTTTAATTTAATTTAGAAAGAGTATTGATAAAATTTTGTTGGTCGTTGACAAGTTTTCTCTTTTGTGTAAAGCTTTTTTTAATATCAAATTGTTCTAAGAGGTTTAAACGTCTGACTTTTTTAATATGATGAAATACGAGGGTGTATTAAATATAAACAGGATTGGTTTTCTAAAAAATTCGAACCATTTTAATTAGACTTCGATACATTTACTATTTTTCTACATAGTCTCCCGCCCTAGAAATATATTTTCCCCATCAGATTGACAGCGTTTTTATGCCATTATCGTAGAAACTCTTCGAACGTTCTTGTAACCATTCGAACACAAATGCTTTTACTGCGTCGTTCTTGTGGAAACGTTGGCCTCTAAGCGCTTCTTTCAGGGGACCACAAAGATGGAAGTCACAAGGGGACTAGTCGCGGCTATATAGCGGATGTTCCAGCGTTTTCCAGCCTAATGCATCCAATTTTTCTCTTGTGGCATTGGCCGTATGAGGCCTGGCGTTGTCATACAAAAGAATGACACTTCTGACCGACTGCTTCTTCTTTTCCTTCGAAATTACAATTTCACGGCATCCAGTAGATCACAATAATATTGCGTATTAATTGTGCGTCGATCTTCAATCCATGTTACTTATGATCCTCCAATAACAGTCAGGAATCCTAACCCATATAGCGGACACTGCGCATTTTCAGGTCATCTGTTACGATCCCGTAGACACTCCCGTAACTGATGGTCAATTTATCAACGACTTCCCAGAGAGTTATGCGCCGATTTCGCATCTACTATGTCTATATCTCGTTTATATTTGATACACCCTCGTAGTTCTACATTTTTGGCGGCAAGTTTTTTTTTTATTAATACGAGTTGCTAGGCCAAAAGAATCAATTATAGATTTTATATGTTCGCAATTATTGTTTTTAAGCTACGTCCTGTTTGACCTATGTATATTGCGTTACAGTTTCTACGCCCGATTTACAAAATATATCTGTTTTTCCTTTTTTGTTATTAGACAGAAAAGCTCTTATATTACGTTTATTAACCGAAATTGTGTCAATATCTTATCTTCTGAGGTTTGTACAGATTTTGATTGAAGTATTTCCACAATAATTAATAGTAACGTGTAAACATTTTTTTATTTGCATTACCTTAACAATTACCGTTTTAAATTGTATGTTGAACGGGTTTATCTAGTAAACAAAATTTGTTAGCATTTATTTCGTCTATTCAGTTTATGAATTTAAATGAAATACTTCCATATTTTGCTAGACTTTAGTGTACGTTATTTCATTTCACCTTGATTAATTTTCGTTTCCAGACTACCGATACAAGTGCCCCAACCAGTAGAAGTTTAGACCTTCCCGCAGGAGGAACTACCGTTAAATTAGAAATAGACCCAGCGTCTGGTGCATTTCCTTCATCAACTACACCTTCCTCTACTCCTAACTCCATTAGCAAGGGATTATCTCTTACACCAGATATTAAACCTACTTCACTGAGGTAATTATTAAAAATTTCAAACAAGAATTTTGCTCCGACCGGCATAAAATGCACTACAAGTTACTGATTCAGAATGAAATAAAATAACAGCAACAAGAAATAAATCTACCATAACAAATATTTATCTATCTGTATTAAAGATATACATACGTAATGTGTCAGAAAGGAAAGATATAATGAACACAACAATAAGAAATTACGAAGTAAAAAAATAATAACTTGGTAGTTTTTGACGTCATTATTTTACAATCTAGATTTTGGAATTCTTATTTATTTATTACATAGTAACTTTTGTCAGCTTATTAAAATCCTCTTATGGATTTTTATCTGCTTATAACATAATTTCAAACTTCTTTATAAAATTTATTTCAGCATGTCGTGCGGGGGTGGAATTCCCGTCAATGGAATAGGGTTATCAAGTACACCTGGCGCAGCACCCACGGCTATGTACCGCCCCAATTTTTCTCAGGCATTTCAAAGAGCTGGCCCATATCCTTTATTTCCAGGACAGCCGTTTACCACCGGGGCACCGCTTTTAGCAAATGGTAGGTTTTCATTTGCCTAGAATATTATTATCCGGAAATAATTTTTATTTCGAAATTCTAACAGTTTAAAGAAAATACAACGAGGGTAATCATTTGCGATGTATTTTTTAGAAGCGAACTCGAATCTGGCTCAATAGTTTCCCTAAAATGTCCAAATTTTAAGATAGTGTAGCCTATAATCATCACATTGGAATTTTGAAGTTAAAATATTTCTAAATATTGATATACTAGGGAAATTATGAAGTAAGATCCTAATTCAGCGGCAAAAGATACCTGTTGGTTGTTTTGTCCTTTCATGTTGTAATCTACTCAAGAGTGCCAAAATCCTGGCGTGCTGAGGTTATTCTGAGCCTATATTTGGATTTACGTCGTAAATGACTGCCCTTTAATGGTTTTCCTTTCTAACCCCTTAGTTCGTCTACCTGTGTAATTAGAGGATATTTAATTATTTTTGTTTTCCTTCACTTAGCAATTAAAAGATGAAAATGTTTCAAAAACCAGTAAATCAATAACTGCAATTAACGAATGTTGTAGATCTATTATATTTATTTATTATAGTATTTTTTGTTTATTGAAGGCCCTACTGATTTAAGTATGAAGCAGAAACCTTTACTTAATCACAAATTAAGCGCAGCAGAAATGTCAGCAGTTCGTCAGTTGATAACAGGGTATCGTGAATCCGCAGCTTTCTTGCTTCGATCAGCGGATGAGTTGGAGCAACTCCTACTTCAGCAACAATAACATATTCTTTAAATTTCAAATAACAAAACAACAGTTAAGTGTTTATGACTAATTTCTTTTAGATAAGGAACCAATTTAATTTTTAATTACTGTAATCAGTAAACGCGAAACACATTATTTCCTGTGGAAACGTTTAATGTCTTTTGATAGTCCACAAAATATACATATTTGTGTATAATATAAATATCTATACACTAAGCACCAAACAATTTACACCAAAGATTAAGTGTATTGTTTATTTCTCAAAATTTTCGTTTCTCCTACAAGTTTATAAGAATCTCAAAGTTATAAAAAGTATAGCTATATATATATTTGGGCAGAAAAAAAGCATTTGGTGACAAGTATGGTGCTGATTGTATATTATTGATGCAATTTCTTTTCGTTTCTCTTTTGAAATTTAATTATCTAGTCTATGTTATATTTAATTTAAAACGTTAATGCTACTACTCAGATATATTTTTGAAGGTTAAACAATTGAAACACAAATTGGATTTGAAAAATTCACAAACTTTCATGTACAAAAGAAAATAATGTTTCCTATAATATATATTATCTACTGATGTAAGTAAACTTATAGCTGAAAAAAAAATACAGGGAAATGTATTTAGACTACTGTTGAAATTTATAATGCAAAATTTTTATTAATTAATAACTATACCAAAGAGAATTAATTGTAAATATGTCTTCTATTTGTGAGAATCCTTCTATATACAAGTGCAACTATAAATAGTCTTTAAATGTAGCTTTATTATTATTATTTTTATCGACTTCATGTTAAGTTATTGTTCAGGTTAATTAAAAATGTAAACTCGATTTTTTTGCTATACATTCGATTTTAGTCAAGTCTTTGAGTGATTTTCGTAAAGTCGATTAAGATTTCCTTTTATTAAAAAAGCTAGCTAGATATTGATCAAAACAAGGAGTTTACATTGATCTGAGCAAATATTTCTGTGATTGTTACAGTAAATGTAAAGAAAATTGAAAATAAATTTAATTTTTTGTAAACACTACTGGTAAATGTGTAATTTTAATGCATTCCATTGTATTTCTCTTAGTGTATATAAACATTAAATTAAATTGTATTTTAATCTAAATCACTGCCACATTTTGTGTATGAATAAAAAAATAGATAAAATATTATCGTATTATAATTAAAAAAAGATAAACAACCATACACAATTTTTGAAAACTCTTTTGGGTCATTCCAAAATAAGAAAACACAGGAAAAAAATACTGAATTTGACTTTACATCTTGCAATATCATAATACGATTCCAAAAATCTGCCAATTTCAAAAATACTTGAAAAGTTTTATTTAAAAAGCACTATAATTTCTATTCAGTTATACATACGCAGAATAAGTTAAGATGAATTAGATAAAGCTATAATCACATTATATATATGTATGCCATTAACTGGTAATGACCTATAACAACAAGATAAAGTTTTTGTATTAAAAAAAAACATTTTATACAGCCTTTTTCTAATCTCTATTCTTACGTCCACACATAAAAACAGCATGAACGATCACAATAGAAGTATTTCATTTCCAATAACGTACAGTGCTATTTAATTTATTTATAGTAACTTATTATCATATATAGCTTCCATGTTTCTATTTTTATTATAATTTTAAGGAAAAACGTACAGTGAAATTTTTAATTTGTTATGTGTCACACGTCATCAGTATTAGTGGGAAAATTATTGAAAACGGGTAAGTACAAATAGATAATAATAAATAATAACGTTCAGATAATAAGACCGTCGGTGTGAAAGGGGGGAACTAAATGGAAAGGTAATCATGACCTTTTAGAACACTAAAAAGTACTTTTAAGTTACGTTAGGTTAGGTTAGATTTTTCCAAACAAAACTTACTCTAAATTTTTTTACACTTTTATATTTGGTAATGTCAGGGTTAGTTTCTTATTCAAATATTCCATTTTTCACCCACCCTTTTTCCCCTTTTCTGACCAACGGTCCCGTCATCTAAACAATTAAAAGTACCATTTCTAATTTTCACCCCCTTTTGCCCCTACGCCTTCACATGTCCGCCACCGCCTAAAAACATTTGCTTATTGATCTCCATGGTTTTCCCTATACTTCCACTCCTTTACTTCTCCAATCTGAAAGGGGGTTGCATCATCCGCACAATTACTAAAAATTTTATTATTCATGTAAGAAATTCGTTTTTTAACTGGCCGATATTGAATAATATTAAGAAAATAATCGCATCCAATTAAGTATACCACTTTACTAATCAAAATATTTGCACGGAGGTGTTGAATTAATGAGCAGAATATAATTATAAAGTCATTTCTGCAAGCTCTTATAACTTTCGAAGTAACTTCTTCATAATGTTGCACATACACAGAACGCACTATATTATTTTTATTTTTTGTTTTAACTGCTGCCTTATATTGCTATAAATATGTATTCTTAATTCATTTAAACCAGTTTAACTTGAATATACTTAATTATAGAATGACCAATATTTAGCACATCTATTTATATGTCTACGCATTACGAATATGAAACAATTACGTACAAGTTGGTTTAGTTTTTGAGACTAATTGACTTTCATAAACTGCTAGAAAATGTTAAAACAAAGCTACAAACATAATGTGGCAACAAACTAATTGTTACCTTTACATACATACATGTATGAGTCAAAAACTAATACAAAACCTTAAAAAGTCTAATCAATCTATTATTTATTATACTTCTCCTGTCCAGAATATATTTGCAGAGTATAAATTATTTGAGGATTTAATATCGAAGGTGTAACATGCGTCACCAGTAGTAGTTAAACGATTTCTATTTTTTTACAAATAATAATTCCACACCCAATTCTGTTTAAGCAGTTATGACAATCTAAATTTAAATATTTTGCAAATATAGAGACTTGGTTTTAAAATAGTAAAGTAACACTATTATTGCCTATGGAAGTCGATAACGAAAAAAGGATATTACATCTTCTGAGATATGAAGGGTTAGTTTGAGACATATTAGAGGCAGAAATAGGAGTACAAAGAGGCAGAGGAATACCTAAATTAGATTACTATTCACAAATAGTTAGGAATGTGAAAATGTTCTTGTTCTAGAGAAATGCGAAGATTGCCAGTATTTGGACTGACGATCCTCAACTGGAAATTTGTTCAGATTTAAATCCGGATCCCAACAGATTTTCGTAATGTATGATAAGATATAGATTAGGTTTTTTAATCCTGTACGGACAATAAACTTGAAAGCTGTCTCATTTACATGGAGTACAAAAATTCTTAAAGGAATATTGAATGCTTAAGTGCTAATATCTCCTGGAATTTTGTTCAGATTTAAATCGGGATTGGATTAGATTTTCGTGGTATAACGTATGATCAGGCACAGGCAATAAATGTCAAACTTCGTATTAAACAAACTGGGTCCGCTGAACAGATGCGATCCTGATCATAAATTGTTTTCAGAAACGAATCAGGATGTCGAATCTACTAGGTATCAGGTATTGTCTTATTGTTGTTTACAACTCTGTCAATAAATAAACAGATAATAATTTAATTTTAAAATTAATCAAAATTTAGGTAGTATGCTTTGTAGTGTAATAGAATTTATTTATATAGTCGGTATTAGCAAAAACACGAGATTTCGTTTGACAGTTAAAATCAGAATATTGAAATGATAGGATCAGATGTAGAAATAAATTCTGTATTACGATATAGTTCAGGACATCGGATACCATTCTGACTCAAACAACGTAGTGGGACTGTATTAATGTTTTTAGTATCAGATTCTGATAAGGAACTGATTGATTAGAATATGTGATCCGGATTTGAACATACTTCAGAAAATCGGAACCTATGATCTTAAATTAAATGGTTCAAAAACAAGATAATTTTTATTCTCAACGCCAATTTTATTATCAATAAGACTAAAAGAACATGATAGGGAGATTAATGATAAGAAAAAATCTACAGGCTTTAGCACCCACTGTGTAGAAAACAACCATTATTTAGATATTGATAGTATTAGATTATTACATGCTGAAAAGAAAGGAAAAAGACTCAACTTATTAGAAGAATTAGAAATTAAGAAAGCTTTTAAACGAAACGATAACATCAGAAACTTACAGTCAGATTTTCGAAATAACTTATTAATAGATACATATTTGGATTTGCCATCAATAAACATACAATATGTTGTCCAATTACCGTTCTCCATTGTATAGTTTAACCCGTCAGATTCAGTATTTGTTTTGTACTCTTGAAAAAGGCTTCGCTAGTCGAAACGATCGTCGAGTTTTAATAAAAACCTTTGAAACATAAAAAAGCAGCTTTTTCTTTGTCTTATATATTTTTGAAGAATATGTTTCATAATTATTCGACCCAACAATCCTTACAAGTCAATTTTATTTATTCTAATCTTAATTTAGACTTGTCTTATGTATATCTTATTATTTAAATTTGGTGCCCAATTCATTGTACTTATTTAACATTTTCTTTTTCCAAAATCGTTCTTACTTGATTTTTGCGCAAAATTTCCATTTGAGAAGCCATAAAGCCCTTTATGTATTCAGAAAACAAAACTATACCGAGCAAGGAAAGTAAAAGTCATCCTCTGAGTTGGTTTTGTTTGTGTACTCAAAGATCCTGGTTTTTGTTGCAAACTTTATATTTTATAAAGAAAGAAAGGAAATAAATAAATAAACTGCTTTTTTGTTTCACACTTGAAATTTTATTAAATCAAAACAATTATCGTGAAACAAAAAAGCAGTTTATTTATAAAATGTTTCACAAAAAACTAACTGCGTATACTATTCAAGCTATGTATATTTTATGTTTAACTGGACCGTGTTGTATTAATAATTTAAAGTATAAAAAACTATTTGAAATCATTATAATAAATTTATCTAATTTAATACAATGCGAGTTAGAATCGAAATAGAATAGGAAATGTGGTGTATATCCAAATAGGTAATATTTCTGTATTGTACACGTCTTATACAAGGAAAAGTGAAATTTATCTCCCTGATGGTCTGGTGTACATATTTGTTCATCAGAAGGTCATACTGAAAACGATATTCTCGAGGCTTATAAAACTAACTTAGCGTACAATGTTCCGTCCATTCCATTAACATCGAAAATATTGTATAAGGAAGACTACAAGATTAATAGTACAAACTGGCTTTAAATAAAATTATAATTACTTTTTCAAATTGCATGTATTAGGCGAACGTTTAGCCATTTTAATGCCTGATTTATGATTTATTTAAAATTCCCAGTTGCTAAATATACTATTAAAAGGTGAATAATGTTATTAACCCACGTAGGATAATAAAATATTTTCCATTTTTGTAAGTTACCTCCAATAAACCGAATCCTTGGTAATATGTTTATTTGTTAATAGGATAATAAAACTTCATTTAGCAACAGCCATAGCAATCTGTTGTCCTTAGGAAAATGTTTAGCAGCTTGTACCAGAGCAATGTTAGGTAATAGTTATTTATTTGACTGTCATTTATCTAGAAACACAGAAGTGTGCCAGGCCAAGTTCGGAAGGACAAGTACACATTTTCCGTGTGTCTATTTGCAAGACCAATTTTAAGTATTTCATTTAATCTCTATAACTACCTTCTCTGGTATGCTACAGGCCTAACCTAACCTAACCTAACCTAACCTAACCCAGTACTTCTTAATGCAAATTTTTTTTTATTTTGATACTGAGTAACACTTAGTCGTTGTAAACTACTTTCCGCTGTCCTTGAACATTAAAAACGATTGCAACAAAAGGAACGCCCTTTTGTACTCGTTTCTACAATACTAATAAGATATTGGTGGAATTTTATATTTACACTTACATTTGAGGGAGTGAACTAATTTTAAATTAGCTACCAGAAAATAAATCTCGATTTATAGAAGAAAATACAGTTTATTTTTTCAATGTATCAATTAATGGATATATAAAGCATAAATCTAATATAAATGGCATAATAAATAAAAAAGATGTCTGTTCTACAAAACGTGAATACAATTTTTGTACATTTTATTTTAAAATGGCAAGAAACACGTTTACAAACAGGTAGTGTATATTAAAATTGAAATTTCAATTTATCAAAGAAAGGTCAATGTTGTAATAAAGTTTACGGTAAATAGCAATAAGGATGTGTGAAATGCATAACAGTGAATTTAAGTTTTCAAAAGTTTGCAAGATGAATAAAGAGAAAATATTCCCATTAGTTTATTTTGGGAAGTGGGACCAGGATAACGAGGTACCTAATAGTAATGAAAAATATTCATGTATATATACGATTTTGAGCAATAACTAGTTTTGGTTTGTTTTTTATTTCAGTAACAAAGCAGATGAAGCTTTTGGTTTAATTTTATTATATAAGAAGAAAACCAAAACATTTATATTTGCTATTGTGGGTTGAGTTTTATGTTATCAAATTGCAAAACTTTGGGACCATTGTTGTCACTTATGCAACAACAATAACAACATTTAAGCTTTTTGTGGTTCTTCATAGATGTAACAATTTTTAACAATAATATTTAATAAAATAAAGAAAATGTTTCAAAACAAATTATGGAATCAACAGAATCAACTACTCCGAGGGATAATGCCCCTACCGGTATTGAATTACACTGTTGGTTCCGAACGATTATTAGACGAAGATAACAATTCTTTATAAATAGATGAAAAAGGATTTTAACACCTTTTTTGGAAACTTTTATTAACAAATTGATTAAGGCTTTCGCGGCCAGTCGACGAACTGATGTTGTCTTTCTTCGGGTACACCCGAAGAAAGACAACATCAACTTTTATTAACTCGACGAGTTATTTCGACCCAACGGTCATTATCAAGAATAATGTAAATACTTATTCTAAACTAGTTCAAACAGTGTTTAAATGCATATGGTAAGGTATTGTTTACAAAATTATATCGATAATAAAAGCATGAAATTAAAGATTGGACAGTAGTAACGATTTGTTGTTTGTAGACAATTCTGTTTGATTATTTGCAATGTTGAATTTTGAGTGTAGGGCTTGTTTTATTTATATATTTTCCAAAAGATTTAATTTTCAACATTTTTGTTGAATATCTAAAAATTTTATATTAATTTGCTCAACTTCATGATTTTCTTTATTACAATAGCCTGACATCCCTGTTGTTTGTTACAGCGTATGCATGTTCTATTTTGAAACGATCGACCACTGTGTTCTGTATACTTTACTACTACTACTACCTATTACCTACTATATTACTATTATCTAATCTTTAATGTTCTGGTTTTTCCATCGATTTAATTTCATAAATAATATCTTACCTAGCTATTTAAACACCGCCCAAACTAGTTTAAGAATTAATATTTACTTTGCTTTTAATCATAAGTTACATATACAATAACCATCCGGTAGAAACCATTTATAATAATAAAAATTTGTGTTGAAACTTTTCGTTTTTCTTAATGTTCGTCATTAACAAGAACAACCTTTTCGTAGTTTTCGTAGTAGACTTACATTTAAGTAACAGGATTTATATTTAAAAAAATGAAACCTTAATTTACTTCCGGTACATCCAGGAATGAGCATTTTTGAAATCCGTCAACTTTTAAACTTCAAATAGCTGTAATTCCTTAATTTACTAAATAAGTTGCTTTAAGATGTGGTTACTCATTTCCGTTTTTCAGTAGAACCTATTACTTGCTTCCATACAATAATCTAATACTTTTGATATACGTAAATAGCTAAGTGAAATATATGAACTTTTTATTTTTCCTTAAACAATTATAATACATACATAGTAAAATCAATTTGAATGTTCCTTATGACTAGTAGAATAAATATTCGGGCTGTAAGGATGGTGACACTCGAATTGAGCACAGAGCGTGAGCAGGTAAATAAGTAATTATAGAGGGTTTGTTTATCAAGAAAGAAATTGAGCACAGGGATCATACAGGTAGCAAATACAAATACCGATGATAAGAACAACATTAACGTAACGCTAGGCCTCATACCGCAGCTTTAACGCAGGCTCAAATCGGTGAAATATACTGGACTCAGCCGAAACACCGGAACACCCTCCATATAGTCCAGACCTATCCCCTTGTGATTTCCATATTTTTGGGCCCCTCAATGAATCACTAGGAGGCGAGCGATTAGCGATTTCAGACCGATGAATAGGTGGAGGCGTTTGTACGCAACTGGATAGACATCCGTCCTGCTTTTTTTAAATTTGTAATGTTGCAAAATATAACTGGTTTGTAAGGGGCGGGAGAAATTAATAAAAACAAGGGACTACCCTTATGCAATTATAGTTATCATTGTCTTGTACAATAAATAACATGTCTTCAAAAAGAACTCAAATCCCTACAGATATTTTAAAAGAAAGCTGGAAACATGGCTTGTGCTCAATTCGGGTGTTTATTTAAACACACGCAGGTAAGAAAATCTTTGTGCTCAATTCAGGCGTCCGTTTATGCTCTTCATCTTCGGGTGCCTTTTCGTTCCGAATATTGGCGATCATCTTGGGTATGATAATTTTGTTCACGGCTGCTCTAAATAATTCGGTAGTAGTTTTTGAAAACCAGGTCCTTAAATTTTTAAGCTATGATATACGTCTTCTTCCTGGTCCTCTCTTACCATAGACTTTCCCTTGGAGACTTCAAGAGACCATATTTACTGTCATTTCTCATAATATGTCCAAGGTATTTAAGTTTTCTTTTCTTGATGGTGTTCATTACATCCAAGACTTTGTTCATTCGTCCTAGTACTGATTTGTTGGTCACTCTGTCCATCCATGAGATCCTCAATATTCGTCTGTGCAGCCACATTTCGAAAGCTTCGAGTCTTCTTTCTGTTGCTTTTGTTAATGTCCATTATTCCATTCCGTAAAAAAGGATTAAGAAAATGTAGCATCGGAGTAGTCTGATTTTAATTTGTATTTGCTCAGTTCATGCTTACTAATCGTTTTTGTGCTCAATTTAAGTGCACCGGTAGGGCCGTGGTCGGCAGCGACTGCCGAGACCTTAAGATACAATCTACGTTCACGTTGTAACGCAGCACTACCACTGAGGATGTCAGCCGCAGTAGCCGACGAAACGTCTGGACTTAATAGTTCACTTAGCCCACGGCCCTACAGCCCCAATCCTTATTCTACTACGAATTCCGGCCGTGAAAGCATTTGTACTTATATTCCTTATGATTTGCGTTCACCAATTAAAAACCATGAACCGCTGCAGAATTACCAAATACGAGATCAATAACGTGTAACAGTTTAATAAAACTAGTAATTCATTTTATTGGCAATATTTTGGTCACTGACTACAATGTCTAAAATAATTAGACTCAAAAACAAAAACTTGCGACATGCGCTGACTGGATTTCGTTCAAAAGTAATTTAATTCCGAGATTTACAAAACACTTTGATGTTTAGCAATGTAAAAGACAGCAACAAATTAATACCTACACATTTGTGGACAGTTTCTCAAGAAAACAGTAAAATATACTTGAACGACTGTTAATAGATGTTAATTCTTTATCAGAAAAACGTGGAATTGTTTTATTTACTGAATTTAAATGAGTTGTTTAAACGTTTTCATTTTCTGTCGTTGATGCTTGGTTACAAATGAAGGACGTAAGTTTCTCTTACAAGCAATGTTATGCATGAATAAAAAACGTACACTCAATTGTTAAACGATGTAACGCCTACTCATATAGACAATTGCTTTTCAAAAAGACTTATTATTGCCTGTGCCGATTCTCATCGTCCATTTGCAGCAGGCCATTTAAATTCGAAATAAAAATTAAATTATAACTTGTTTGCATTTTCTCATTTCAACACAATGCCTTAGAATTGCATTAGAAATCTGTAAATAAGACGTGTTGTAAGAAGACAAGTGTTACAATTTTCACACGAAAATCTGGTTTTGAAACTTGAAAACTCTCTCATTTACAGGGAGTACAAGAATCTTAATACTTAACTGTTACTATCTCGATTGGAAATTGTTTCCGATTTAAATACGAAGCAGATCAGATTTTAGTGGTGTAACATATCTGATATTGATAATAAACGATAATTAAGCGAACTGCATCCGCTTAACGGATTCGATCCCGACCATAAATTGAAACTTAAACAGATTAAACATTAACACCATAGATTTAAACAAATGTAATTTAGGTAAGATATTAGTGAACAACAAAGAAAAAACAGAATTATTAAACACATATGGAGTATAACATGTAATACTTGTGATGCATATTACATTGGTCAGACTAGCAGAAACCTAAAAATCCGCGTAAACGAGCATAAAAAATCGATAGCAGACAACAAACATAGTACCGGAATACTTCACACTCTAAAACCAAAATCATTTCATTAATTCAGATGGAATTAAGCTATTATACAATGAAAAGAAAGGTAAACGTTTGAATTTACTAGAATATTTCGAAATTAAAAACTCTACTGAAAACTAAGATGATATCGTAAATGAACAATAAAATTTTCTTAATACACCGATAATTGGTGCCAGACTTACACAAAGCAATATGCATTTCTGAGTAAATAGCCAATAGGACTTTCCGAATGATATTATGTATATTATATGTTCAAAAACGTTATTCTGTTTGTAAAAGTTGTTATTATACATGAAGCAATTTTGAGTGATAAAAAATTCCAGTAATGCTAGTAATTCAGTAGATTGTGCTGTATTTAAATTTATATTATTATCAATTTTGTTTTTTAATACGGTAAAGAAATTAGGTACTGGAATAGATGTAAATAAGCTTTTGATATCGAAAGAGACAAGGATATATTGGACGGTAACTTAAGGTCTTTACCTGTTTAACAAATACTTGGGAGTTTTTGACTGAAAAAAGAATCTGGGACAACTGCGGACCTGTACATTTGCGAACCTGTCATTTTTTTTTCTTGACAGTCCTAAGCCTGTGTAAATTGTGAAATGAAGCTAATAATTCATGTAGATAAAGTTTCAAAATAATATTTTATACTAGATATGTACGATTCTTCATAAGAGGTTTGCAAATATCTCACCACTCTACCTGAACTCTACTTGCAAATAAATATGATAATTAGGGTGAGGTCCGCAAATGTCCTAGGTCCGCAATTGTACTGACACCGAAACAAATAATGAACAATTGAGATGATTTAATAAAACTTTGTTGACAAAACAGCATAACTTATAGCAAGGAGTATTAACATACGATACTGCCAGTCGAAAGAGAATATTATCCTTGTGAATTGTCGGTATACCGTATAAGATAAGTGCCGAAGGATTTATATTTTTAAATTGAAGTTTAATTTAGGATCTAGCTAATCTTGATCTTATAAACTGGTTTTTGGAATTCCGTAGTGGGATCTGTTTTTAGAGAGACAATGGGTTACCTAAAAGTTAATTCGATTAACTAATATAGATAGTTCTGTCTAAAATGACGACTGTGTTTTCTTTATCTGCTTTGATAATGACAAGTTTATGTAATTTACATTTGTTTCGAATGGTTTTTAATGTATATAATCCATTTATTGGAGAGCAATTAACAGGTTTTAATTTTTTAGGTTCCTTTTTAATTAGATCAGTAAAAACGTATTTATGTTTCTGAACTTCTGAAAGCTGTTCAACATTATTTTTCCCATTATACGTGATTCTATTCAATGCTAGTTCTAAATCTAAGCCTAGTGATTCGAAATATTTTTATAGATCTTAGTTTTGGGAGTGTACTTTAAATATTTGTTTAAAAGATTGGTTTCACTACCGTTACTTATTAAGACAATAAAATGGAAAAACCAGTGAATTGCTTTAATCAAGACAATATTTAATGGGGGTACATGTTCTTTTTGACTCTTCAGATAGAGACCTTAAAAATACGGGAGGAATTTAGTAACTTTTTCTATTCTGGCACAGCTTTGAAGATATATAAAAACAATTAGAGATTCAAAAGCGTAATGAATTCCTTGATATTACAACTACAACTGCAGCAACGTATCGTATTATGCATAATTGTAGGTATATGTAACGTTTCTCTAATAAGTATTCATTTTTTATCGTTTTTTGTTTAGAAACGGATTAAGATTAATTGAAAAATTAATTGAACGTCACGAAAAACTAATTTTAATTCTTTTTTCTACGTACGAATTCGCAATTGGAACAGAGAAAAAGTAAATTATGAACTCATTATTTACGTTCAATGAACAATTAGAAATTGTTGCCGGTAAAGAAAAGTGAAATTTATTTCGTAAATATGCATGAGTGGTTAAAATGTAGGTAGTACAGATTTATTTTAAATTATAGGATGTACAAGAGCGTCATATTGTGATAATCTTTATAAACTTTAAAAACAAAAAATACATACAATTGCGAGTAAGATTCGCGTCCTGAGGGTACCATACCGTTACGTTATACTAAAATTTAGTAGCAAGATTTTATTACTCTCTTTCTTCTTTGAAGGTTATCTTTATATTTTTCCATCAGAATCCAACAAAATTTATTCATTAAAGACTAAACTACGAGAGTGGTTTGATAAATCCGTGACTTTTAAAGAGAACATAAGTATTTCGGCAAAAAATCATTTTATTTTTCTACATAATCTTCTTTTAGCTCGATACATTTAGTCCATCGCGTTTATAATTTTTTTATTCCTTTTAAATAAACAAAAAAAATCTGAAGACCCTTAAAATAAGCGTTTGTTTCCACGATGACCTTTTCATTCGACCCAAATATTTTATCGCCCAGCCATTTCTGGAAACAAGAAGTAGTCATAGGGGGCTTAATCCGGAGAATAAGGTGGATGACGTAGCAGTTCATAGCCCAACTGAATTTTGCCATGGTGACTACACACGTATCCACCCGTGTATTGTCCTGATGGAGCAGCACCTTTTTCTTGGATAAATTCGATTCTGTTTCAAAACAATGTCAAATCTGTCCAGCAACTGTAGCTCTGAATAATATTTGCCGTTGATCGTTTCACCTTTATCAAGGTAATAAATATAAATTACACCGAACGGCGTGGTCTAGTGCTCTAGATCGGTTCGAACCCGGGTCCCTCTGCTCTGGTCCAAGTTTTCTGTGGTTTCCTTGGATCATTTAGGCAAATGCTGGAGCAGTAATATTCCACAGATTATCATTCACTTCTCTTCTGTCTTCATTTCGTCCGTCTCATCTTTCTTTCCCTAGCCACACCACCCATCCATTCCCACGATTCCTGAAAGGAGGTTGAAAAGAGCTTTACGACCTACCCTCCGGCTTTGCATTACAGTGTAGGTCGGAGGGACTGCCAGCCCACCGGCACGAGTAGCTGGTGTGAATGAAACACAAAAAATAGTTTTATATAAATTACACCGCGCACCGTGTAAATTCCAGAAAACTTCTTCCCTTCTTCGGTGCACGTTCACTGGTAGAAACCCAATGCTTCCACTGTTCCGACTGTTGATTGGTCTCTGGTGTGGCGTGATGGATCCATGGACCCATATCTCATCTACAGTAACGAAACGGCGCAAAAATTCGTTTGTAATACGGATGTATATCTCCAAACACTCTTTTGAACGATGGTGTTTACGGTCGATTGTGAGCAATCGCTGCACCCATCGTACCGACAGCTTTTTCATGTCCAAATATTCATGCAAAATGTGATGCACTCGCTCAGTTGAGATGTCTACAGACCTACAGCCTCAGCCAACTCACGCACTTTCAATCTTCAATCATCTAATATCATTCCATAAATTTTGTCAACGCTTTCTGACGTAACGACTTCGTTTGGACTCTGTCCAACCTGAACGTTCCGCGTCACTAGTACTGTTGCGACTGGTGCGACCACAATGAAACTCAGTAAACCACTTTTTAACAATTGAAATCGACGGTGCAGTGTCCCCATATGGAAATTGATTATTTATCAAGCTTTTCCTTGGTTTCTTTAACGGATTTTTTGCGCAAAAAGTAATGCTTAATCAACACACGAAATTCATTTCTTTTTATTATTGTGGAAATTAACGAGGTTAGCTGCTTTCAATTGTTGTCAAATATAAAATAAACGTCGCAGCTTGTTCAAAATTTTATAATAGTCTACCGATAGATGGCATTTAACGGAAACCGTGTTGCCATTACAGTTGCGTGGGAAATTCAAAAAGTCGCAGACTTATCAAACCATCCTCGTATTTGTCAACACCTATTCAAATCCCCCAAACTGAAAACTAAAAGTCGTCAACAATAGTAGACTTAAGATTTGGATTAAAGAGCCGTGGTATAAATAAACAGTTAGGTCAAGACGTTTCGTCGGCAACTGTGGCTAACTTCATCAGTGTTACTGCGGTGACAACGTAGGCGAAGGTTATACCTCTAAGTCGCAGCCCCTTAGCCCGAATCTTAATTCTACTATGGATTCCGGCGGTGAAAGTCTATGTTCCTATATCGTGGACAATAGTTAATATTTTAAATGATACTTATGTTACAAATACCGATTAAGTAATTACAATAGTGATCAATACAACTGAGTTGATTTGGTAACAGAGAAATTATTGATTATTAAGTTATAATAAATAATTAAACGTCAAGCTTAATAATTGTATTTATAGATATGAACATAAAAATTCTTTTACAAACCATTGCAAACCATTTCATTGTACCTTTCTCTTGTTGCAAAATAGAGTCTGCTCAAGAGCATTTAGTTTTTATCTAATTAGCTCATCAGGTGTCCAAGTATAAATCAGACTTTTCAGGTGTTTTATGGACAACAAGACAATATTATCTTTTGTTAGACTTCTGCATACATTTAGCTGACGTTGTGATGGTTAAACAGGCGATTTCAAATCGGCAATTTAAACAGAGCTATAAATTTCTAAATGTTTTCCTTAATTTAGTTACAATAGTCTGAATGAGTTTGCATATTTCTATCACAGTCGATTTTATCTCACAAAACGTAAAACCGTCAAATAATAGAATGATGTGTATATTAATAAAACACATAGACGCCTAAGTCATCTATTTCTCAAAAGATATTAATTAAATGACAAATTATAAACAACAAAAAGGTGTCCGAAAATTAAATGTTTCAAAGTTATTATAACGAATCTAAATACTAAAAATGTAAAAAAATACGTAAATTGTTTTGTTCGAACTGCGATCACTTTCAAGAGTAATTACACTAAAATTTAAAACTAATGTCTACATATTTATATGTATCTACAATTTACATAGGAGGAGTTTACCTTACTTATAAAACAACAGGTTTCGCGGAACACTCTACTACCTTTAACCATTCCTTCAACTTAAATAATTCTAAAATTTTATAATGCAACATAAACAATTATAGAAAATTGTCAATTCTTGAAAATCTTGAAATAAAAAAAGTCTTGTTTAACAATTTAAATTTAGCCAATAGTAAAATAGAATTAGGCTCTATTAGCACCCCACTTCTCCTATGTAAATTGTAGATGGATGTAAATATGTTGACATTAGTTTTAAATTTTATCGAGCGGTGTGGTCTAGTGCTCTAGATCATTGTTTAGCATTCGGGAGGTCACCGGTTCGAACGGCTGCTCTGGTCCAAGTTATCTGTGGTTTTCTTGGATCACTTAGGAAAATGCTGGGGCAGTAGTGATATTCCACAGATAATCTTTCAGTTCTCTTCTGTCTTCATTTCGTCCGTCTCATCTTTCTCTCGCTAACCACATCATCCACCCAATGCCACGTATCCTGCAAGGAGGCTGAAGAGGGCCTTACGCCCTACCCTCCGGCTTTGCACTACAGTGTAGGTCGGAGGGACTGCCCGCCCACCAGCACGAGTAGCTGGTGGGAATGAAACACAAAAAAAGTTGTTTTTTTAAATTTTAGTGTAATTACTCTAGAAAATGTCAAGTTATCGAAAATAAATTAATGTGAAACATTTAACGTATTTTTTAACGTTTAAATTAGTTTTATGAATCATGTTTCACAAACATTGCTCTATTGAATCTCTAAATACTAAAAATGTATTTAAGAAGCTTGTTTTCCTCCTGTATTTTCGAAACGACTGAAGGGAAAATACTGAATCCTTACCCTTTACGATAAAACTATTGCGAAAAATAGTTTTGGAGAAAGGACGAGCACCGATAAGGACCAATTTCCGTCCCTAGGTGATGGCAGGGAAAAGGGGTGGTTGAAAGCGCAGGGGGTAATGGATAAATTAGTTTAATACACGATTATCTTTTTACAAACATTTCATTATGTTTCATATACCATAGTACATAAGACGAAACAAAACTCTGTTTTCTTTTGTACATTATGTAGTTCAGTAGCTATTATAATTTTTCGCTTTTAAGGAATTTTGTTACATTTTTTCAATAGTTTAACTGTATCTACAGTAGATCACCGTTAGTCCAGTCAGTTCATTTGCCGCAAACAAATAATAATTCAATATTTATTAAACTAGTTTTAGTGCATATTTTTTGAAACATGATAAATAATAAAAATAGTATGAAAAGTTTCAACAATGCATTTAAAGAAAACCTCTTACAATTGTTTGTTTACCTACCCTTTGACAATAACGGTCTTGTCGAAACAATTGTAAGATGTTTTCTTTAAATACATTGTTGAAACTTTTCATATTATTTTTATTAATAATAATTCTTATATGAACCTCTACTTAACACTTATAATAGCAAAAATAACATTTGTATACGGGAATATCTTTTCGTACCTACACATTATTTTTTTGTAGCAATAGCAGTAGAAAACTTCTTTTAATATTTTAATACCGTTATTTCTTCTGCTAATTTTATTACTTTCACAGAGAACGTCATAATGCCAAAATTTAATTTGCGAGAAGCCAAAACTGCAATTCACAGAGGCCGTGGTAAGAAATAGAAAATTTTAATGTGGTCAGATTCCTAGAACTATTTTAGTTCGTATATTTGAAATTTATGTGCATAAGCCGGTTTATTTAACGAGAAAAAATAAAATCTCTCGCAGAAGAAACATAAAAAAAATGATACTGTGTACATTTTGCCTACGTTAACCTGTTATATAATAATTTCACCTTGCCAGCAGATGTTAAAAGTATACTTTCACGGTCGAAAGCCGATGATGTCAAAGTAGAAAAAATGCAGTAGACGAAACGTGCAGGTAAATTACTTCCTGAACATTATATTTTTAAATAACAACCAAACTATGCAAAAATTTATGTAGGTATATCGTAATGATCCTTTATAGATTAGGTATCCTCTAATAGAAATTTCTGTAGAAATGTGATACAAACGCTTTCTGCCTGCATGTAGCTGTCAATCAGATTATAAGACTTATTCCGGGTTTGCAAACACGTTTAAGTTTTAGGAACCGTAAACGATTAAATGACTCAAAAAAATGGTCAAATAAAAAATTGTGATTAATAATAAAAAACAAAAGCTGGCAGCACTCAAGCCAAAAAAAACATACTAATAAAATTCACCTAAAAGCTTCAACAAAATATATCTAAAGAAAACAGACTAAACAGGATTTACTATTTTTTATTTTATTTTAAGAAAATGAATAAAATTGGTTTTAAATGTTTCAATTATATATTCATAGTACCTCTGTAATTTATTCGGCATGATATGCCTTCTTCAAGAGTAATCTTATTACTAAAATTGAAAGTTATTAGATAATATTTATATACATAAAGTTTAAGGGGGGGGACACAATAATAAAGTCTTAAATCTATTGAAGGTGTATTTAGAAATTGCTGTTGATAATTGACAATGCATTCTTTTTTATAAATGGCTTTTTCAATTTCGAATTGTTCTAGTAAATCTAAACGTATTCCTTTTTTAGAATTGTCTAATAATTTTACGTTTTCTGAATCTTTGTTGTATTTATTATTAATATAATACAATGAGTTGCTAAGCCAAATGAATGTTCGAAATGAATTAGTAAATTAAAAGTTAAAAGTAACTGTAAAAGTATATATTCACGGATATGCAAAACACATATATAGTTATATGGAATTTCCGAACATGGTAATAGTATGGGTGTATTATATGAACACAAATCTTTCTGGTTGTTTACTATATTTTTCCCTCCGATAAGGCTTCTTTAATTTCTTGATATTCGTGTAAATTCAATATCTTAGCCGACGTGAATTAATCTAAAGTACAGTAAAAAAATCTTATTTACTCTTTGATAATGACGGTCTCGTCGAAACAATTGTAAAAGGTTTTCTTCAAATATATTTTATTTTAACTTTTCGTTGAATTTTATTTCTATTAATTATGCTTCATCAAGTTTGCACTAAAGATAAATTATTAAGTAAAAAAAACAACTTCAAAAGGATAATGAATAGTCAAAAACAACACAATGTTTTAGCTGTTGCTAACTGGGATCCACAGTAAGTTTACAAAGTCGTTCATTAGAAAATAACTGATATAATAAACAAAATAATATATTATAGTAAACACAAAGTGGTCGAAAATCTATTTTACCGTTCCAACTCGGCTCTTTTATTTTCTTTTAAATAACGACCCACAATCGTGAATAGACTAAACTCAGGGGATAAGAAAAAGTCGGTTGTAGATCGTGTCTATCGCTACGAGAGACATACAGACCCCATAAAAAATAAGAAAACTCTCAACTTACCCCGTTGCTTATTCTTATTACACTTCTAGGGCCTCACAACAAACAAACTATAGCGAACAGTACAAATACAAATATTTATTAATAAATATATTCAAAAAAGAAGGAATTAAAATCCTTATTCGTCTAAATATTAAGATCAAAGATCTCACATTTGGAACGCGTCCTACCAAGTAGGCACAACGAACCGAAAGCCACATCCCACGACTCATCAGGTGGGCGCTGGCAGAAAGGCCTTTACAGGCTATATTATAAATATGGAATCAACAGAAACAACTACTCCTACCGGCATTGAATATATTATATTTTCGTCTAGGAGTCCATCGGAATCAACAGTGTAATTCAATGCCGGTAGGGGTGTTGGCCCTCGGAGTAGTTGTTTCTGTTGATTCCATATTTATATTTATATTTTTATTAATAAATATTAGTGAACTAATGATAAGTATAAAATTAATAATGAAAACACGCAATTATACGAAAGTCTCAAGGTAGGGCAATCCCTCCCTTTTTCTAAACCACCATACATGAAAGACTCCACAGCTTCCACAACACTCTCTCGTCAGATACATAAAAAAAACAATAATTAGACGAGGGAGAAAACCCTTACTCGTCTAACTATGACCGTAATCCAGCGCTTAGAATGTAACCGTGTTTATCGATTCCAAAAAAAAAAAAATTTTTTTAAGTAGCTACTTTTTTTTTCGTTACACCGTATATACTTGCTTAGCCTTGTGAATAGATTTCAACACGTACCCTTTGAAACAATCAAAGATATTTTAATTGTCTCTTGGAGCGATGTAATCTACAAATCAATCTAATCTTGATTATAATTGAATGTGAAAATCCTTCCGGATAAATACGCATGACTTGCGATGGAAGGGATGCTGGCATAGGTAGTGAATTACCCACGATCATACCTAGGGAAAGTAAACAGATGAAATGAAAATCCATTCGTTTGATGAAGTGAAAGGTTTCCATGGAGAGATTCATTAGAGAAAAGGCTTTTAATTCAAATGTAAGCTAATTAGAAACAATTTACTCACTTGAAACTTTAAACCTAGAGTTGTCAATGTCAGGTAGATTTGGTTTCATAGATTTCCCAAAATTTGCATTAATTAGTGGAGATTTTGAATTCCAACATTTAAATAAGGTATTATGTATTAATTATGCATGGCAGATTGTTTTTTTTTATTTGTTGTTAGCCATTTCTTGTCTTGTGGTGTCAAAAACGTCTTATTCAAAACAAGTTTTTTACCTAAGAAGCACAAGTAAGAGCTTTTTATACCATTTTTCTGTGACTAACTGTTTAATAACCAATTAGACGCTGTAAATAGTATTTAAATTAAATAAAAAACCTTTATAATACCCTAATCCTACAAATAACATGAGAAACCGAATAGTATTGTATTATTAAGGCATATCTCCGCATTATTTGACATTGAAGACAAGGTTGCTTGTCGTAGTATAAAGTAAAAAAATTCTTCCTTCCAATGAAACTTATGTATGCATGCTTTAAAATGAACAAAACACACCTACGTTTTTTATTCGGCTATCATTATCATTTCTTCATCTAACTTACATATTCAAAATTTTTTTTGCCCATTTAATAAATTAAATACGTCAGTCAATTTCCACGGTTCCGTAGGTAAATAAACAAAATAGAACTCATAGTTTCGTCTTTATCGTCAATTAATATGTAGCAAATAATCATTTAATTTCATATACCTCGGATTATTAATCAGAATATAATTATTCTGTTAATTAAAAGGAAAAGTATGTTTATTTAGTACGTATATTCTTACTTATAAGTACTATTAAGTAACCATCAGTCAAAAAATTCAGAAGAAATCTGTCTACATTTTCTTAGCAATTATTCATCGGATCAATTTAATTTTATACTCATTTATAAAACTGCAAACTTCGATAATTACAGGGTGATTTTTCAAGAGTCAGTGTTAAATCATCCTACGGCAAACAAATTTCAAAATTTTAAATATTTTTCTTAAATTTTAATACAACTTGATTATTTTTACTTTGTGGATATCCACAATTTCTTCATTTTGTTTTCAGACATTCAAGTTGTTCAAATCAGTCAACATTCCCATTAGCACTGGCACCAGACTTTTTTGAATGTGGCACAATTCTAAATTTCAAAAAATATCTTCAATTTGTTCTGTTTTCTTGTAGAATTTTCATTAAAGAAGTTACTTCAATTTTTACACGAGTGGTTAAAATAAATTCATATTTTAAATGGAAATTAAGTGTTACGTATATGTATATGAAGCTGCTGTCAACGGTACGAGGTAAATCCGCATGATCTGAATTTTAATTGATCCTAATATTTTTCGAAGACATCTGGTGAGATAGATACTATCCTACTTGTCAGTACAGACCTAATTATAATACTTATTTAAACGGCTGATGAACTCCAAAGCCAAGATTCAGAGAAGAGCCAACCAAGTAAGTGTAGGAAGAGAGGATCGAGACCTCAAAACCTCTGAATCGTCTGCATAGGGCCACCTTGGTTCAGTTCAAAGACCTCATTCTCTTAGCTCACACACAACTAATTTACACGTGATTTAAAATTTTAATGATCTTCCTTTATCGTTTTTTTTTTCTGTTAAGCGTTTTCATTTCGATTAGAGGCATGTTATGTAATTTCAATAGTGATATAGGGGATAATAACTAACAGTCCATTGCGACCCATTATTATTATCTTATTAAAAACTATATCTTCGAACGGGTATAGAATATCGCAAATAATTGCGAGTCAAACATTTATTATTAAGGGAGACTTTCACATAATGATTATTGGTTCTTCTAACTTCATACAGTAACAATTTTTAAAATTAAAATACCTGAACCATGTTTACTATAAAATTGAAGATACCATTATAATTTCCCCACTGTTTACTATTAACAATTGTTTCCCTACCATGTTACTTCTTCAGAATTTAAATTTAAATAATACTACTGCCATGTTCATCTTGTTTGGGTTTCTGACCTGGAAATTGTCGGGAAACTTGCGAGATTTAGTCCCGGGAAAAATGTTAAACAACTTCCATTTATAAGTGGACATGCTTTTTTTATAAACAACCAAATCTCTGCGTAAATACTGATTTAGGTGTATATTGTTGTTAAAATCTGTCTATTAAAATTGGTTTTAAAATGTAATAGTTCAAGGCTACCATAAAAATGTGCAGTTAAAGAGGAAATGGGTGTTCGACTTGTGTGCAGATATCACTAATTTTAGTATGTAGGCTTTCACGACCGGCGTCAATCGAATTAAGATAACTTACCGGGCTTTTGGGTCGTGGTCTATAGGCTAAACGTCTAATGTCATATTTTCGATATCGAAAGTTGTTACAACGATCAAACCACAAATGCTTCTGAAGATGTCAGCCGCAGCCGCTGACGAAACGTCAGGCAACAAAAATGCCTATAGACCACGACTCAAAAGCCCGGTAAGTTATCTTAATTAGATATCACTAATTTCATAATTTATTCTGGTTTCTCCTTAATTCGCTTTCTTTCGTATTATATTTTTAGTAGCTTATTCGTTATCCTTAAGTGCTCATGAACATGAGTATCTTATAGGAGTTCCATTTGTTCCAAAAATATACAAGGATTGCTATTTATATTTTGAGCCTTGGCAATACTAAGTGTTTACAAGCGCCACCTGTCGTTTTTAATATTTTTAACCATAACCTTTCTCCGAATGTTTTGTCATTTAAGTTAAGCACAATTTGTGCTGTTTACAGTGAATTGAAGGTTTTGTTTCAGCGAAAAAATAGAACTAACTCGTGAACTTTTACGTGCGATGATTTTTTTACGACTTTCGACGCGGATAATCAAAACGGAAGTGCATTGATCAGCTTACTTCGACTTTTGGAGATGAAACCCCTTCCTTGGCCACTGCGAAACTCTGGTACGAGTATAATGAATTTAATCGTGGCTGCAGTTCGCTTAGAGACGAAAGTCGCAAAGGTCGTCCAAAATCAATTGTTGATTGTTGTAGCAGAAAACGTTGATCCTGTGCACGAACTGATATTGCAAGATCGTTATGTGACTTATCGTGAGATTGAGTCATCCTTGTGCAATAGTATAACGAGCATCAATAAGATATTGCATGAACATTTAACTGTGAAGAAGATTTGTTCGCATTGGATCCCGCATGACGGAAGCTCAAAAAGATGCTCGTATAAGTTGTGACGAATCTTGAATCTGTGCATATAAACTCGAAACAAAACAGAATTCCACCGTATGGGTCTTCCAAAACGAGCCAAATCCGACAAAAATGATTCGTGCAAGAAGCAGTTTGAAGCAAATGATCGCATATTTCTTCGGAATAACTAGACATGTGGTAACGTTGCCGTTAGAGCAACATAGAACGATGAATTCTGGCCTGAATGGTACACAACCATTTGTTTGCCGGAAGTGCTTGGTTAAATACGTAAAAAGAAGCGGCGAGGAAGGATCATACTTCATCATGACAAAGCAGGCTCTCACACATCGGCTGAAACGACAACTTATTTGACTATTTGACTGGCTAAAACGTCGAATTGATGAGTCATGCTCCGTACAGCCCCGATTTGTCACCAAATGACTTTCTTCATCGTGACAAAGCTCTCACGCATCGGCTGAAACAACCACTTATTTGACTATTTGACTGGCTAAAACGTTGAATTGTTGAGTCATGCTCCGTACAGCTCCGATTTGTCACCAAATGACTTCTTTTTATTCCCACATATCAAGAATAAATTGCGCGGCCAATGTTTTTCGGCGCCTGAAGCAGCCGTTGATGCATTCAAAAACCATGTTTTGGACAAAATCTCAATCGGAATGGATAAAGTGTTACAAAAATTAGTTCGTGCGCATGCAAAAGTGTATTGATAATCATAAAGAATATTTGGAAAAAGGAATAAAGCCATTTTCAATAATAAATTACTTCTTTTTATTATTAGGCTTATATTACAAATAGTAACCCTCGTATATTTAATCTTTCTGGCCTATTTAATAAACTGGAGCAACAGTATTTTCCTAATTATTATAGTGGTATGTTTTGTACCTTTCATGTTTATTTAATGTTGTTTTTACAACAGAGAATTTCCTTAATCTTACGTATGTATGTAATTTACCTCATTAATCCGAAACATCGGTAAACTTCAAAAATTAACTGTCTCCTATTATTACTATGAAAATGACCAAATTAACACGGTCGATTAATTTTTAAGAAATAACATGCAATATTAACATGACTAATATAGTAATCAGCGCAAAGTTTGAACGATCAAAGAAAAATCGTTAATTTCGTCACCTAAACAAATCGTTTAATACAATTCGACAACTATTTTTGAAACCGCCTTATCGTTTTATGAAATCAAATACAGTTTTGTTGGCCACTCAATAAATGGCATTTTTTAGTATATAATGTGCAAGCTTGTGCATACTTTCTCTTTCAAAACAAACAAAATACGAAATGACTTGTGGTGTTGCGGGTGATTATTTATTATTATATATTTATTTAAATAAAACTTGATGATGGTTGATTGATGGTGTTTAATTTACAGACGGTTAGTAGTGAAAATGATAAAAGAATAGAAATGAATTTAATATTGAATGGTACAAATGAGCAAATGGTTGTGACGAGTATTATCTGTAGCGGCCGGTGAAGAAGTGTCGATTTGAAAATGTAGAAAGTTAGTATTTAACGGTAAAGGTTATTTATTGGAAGCATGCCGAGGGTAGCGAAACAAGAAGCGGTAGTTTTATTAGGGATCGGCAACGGTACTTTTTATGATTGACCGTTGCAAGCGATCGGTGACAAGGGACAGGAATTTTGGATTGTGTATGAAAGATAGACAAGAAAAGAAAGCTGTTTCTCAGAATTAAAAAAGGCAAGACAGTAGAAAACATGTTTGAGAAAAGGCATGCTCAAGGGTGTTAGTAATTTTATACAAAATATTTACACAGAATTTACACAAGATAATTTATACAAAAGTAAAGAATTTTTATATACAAAAATGAATATTTTTACAATAGTGGGACATAAGTCCCCACAGTACCCCCCTGCTAGTGGTTTTGTTATGCAAAACCTGCTTGCAACCTGTCGGGGAAGTGAACCCTTCTTCCTGACCTAGTTTTAACAACCAGTTGTTGAGGTTGGTCAGTTGTTCTGTTGTTGATTGTCGCCTCGGGGTTGATCTGATAGGGCTCTTCAGGTACCGATGGGGTGCTTTCTACGAGATCAGTCATCACGTACGCGGGTTTTAAACGGTCTATCGAAACTGTCACTTCTCGTCCATTAATGTTTAATGTGAACGTTTTGTCCGACCTACGCACTACACTATAGGGTCCGTCGTAGGATTGTTGCAAGATGTTCTTGGGGCTGTCGTGACGAACAAATACTTGATCTGTTGTAGCCAAGTCCTTGAACACAAAAATCTTCTTTTGACCATGACGAAGGGTCTGCGTCGGTGCCAAATTTCTTTGGTGGTTTCGCAATTCTTTTGCAAATTCTGGAAGACTTTCGCTATTGGGATCTGCAATTGTGGGGTCGAGGAACTCTCCTGGCAGGCGAAGTGGTTGACCATACAACATTTCCGCGGATGTGGCTTGAAGGTCATTTTTCCAGGCTGAGCGAATACCTAACAGTACTGTTGGTAGTATTTCTGTCCACCGAATGTGTTGATGGCACATAATTGACGCTTTCAGCTGGCGATGGAACCTTTCAACCATACCATTTGAAGATGGATGGTATGCTGTAGTTCGCAGATGAGTCGTACCTAGCAAACGATTTAAGTGTTTGAAAAGGTTCGACTCAAACTGTCTACCTTGGTCGGTGGTTATTCGTTTGGGAACGCCGAATCGGGAAATCCAGGTGCTGTAGAATGTTCGCGCCACCGTGGGCGCTTCCTGGTTTTCCATGGGTGTGACTTCTGGCCAGCGGGAAAAGCGGTCTACCATGGTAAGGCAGTAACGCATTCCTTCAGACGACGGCATGATGATAATATCCATATGGACATGTTCGAATCGTGATGAAGGAAGCTTGAAGTTGCCTACGGGAGCTGACACATGGCGGGAAATCTTAGAACGTTGGCATTCTAAGCAGTTGCGGGACCATTTCCTGCAGTCGCTCTTAATGGAGGGCCAGACAAATCGTTGTGTCACGAGCTTGACTGTAGCGTTGCTACCAGGATGTGACAAACGATGAACTACATCGAACGCTCGCTTACGAAGGTTCTTCGTAATAAATGGGCGGGCATTTGCAGTGGAAAAGTCGCAGAAGATAGCCATTGGGATGTTTGGCAGTTTAACCAGCTTCAATTGCAACCCTGAAGACTTGTTCAGGTATTGCTGAAGTTCATCATCCTGTTGCTGGGCTGTGGCTAGCGCGTTGTAATCAAGAAGAGGTGCTGTAGTCTCTTCGATCCGCGATAATGCATCTGCTACGACATTGTCTTCACCAGAAATGTGTTTGATGTCGGTTGAAAATTGACTAATGAAGTCCAAGTAGCGAAATTGACGTGGAGAGCATTGCTGACTTTTCTTCAAGAAGGCGTAGGTGATGGGTTTATGATCAGTAAATATTGTAAACGATCGACCTTCAACCATATGCCTGAAGTGTTTTACTGCTTGGTAAATAGCCAGCAGTTCTCGGTCGTATGCTGCGTACTTGGCTTCGGTTGGACTTAACTTCTTCGAAAAGAAGTCCAGGGGCTGCCATTGATTGTTCACCATCTGTTTGAGGGCGGCTCCAATGGCGAAGTCGGACGCATCTGTGAAAATGGCGAGGGGTGCATCAGATCGGGGATGGACAAGCAACGTCGCTTGGGCTAGACTTTCCTTGCTCGATTGGAAAGCTTGGATGGCTTCTGGAGTCCAGTTTACGGGCATTTTCCCTTTTGCATTTCCCTGAAGAAGGTCGTTTAGGGGAGCTTGGATTTCTGCAGCCTTAGGAAGGAATCGCCTGAAGAAATTCAGCATTCCCAAGAACTGTCGCAACTTCTTCACGGTATCTGGACGAGGATAAGATCGGATGACCTCTACTTTCTCTGGGAGCGGAGAAGTACCAGCGCCTGACACTAGGTATCCGAGAAACTTAACTTTTGGTTGACCTAAAACACATTTTAAAGGGTTAATGACGACGCCGTACTTCTTGAGTCGTTGGAAAACGGTCTCGAGGTGGTGAATGTGTTCTTCTGGCGACGCTGACGCTACTAAAATGTCGTCAATGTAAACGTAGCAGAAGTCAAGACCTTGAAGTACTTCATCCATAAACCTTTGGAATGTTTGGGCAGCATTCCGTAAACCAAAAGTCATAAAAGGGAATTCGAAGAGGCCAAATGGAGTTGTTATGGCGGTCTTCGGAATATCTTCCTCCGCCACGGGAATTTGATTGAACGCGCGCACCAGATCTAGCGTAGAAAATATGGTTTTCCCTTGCAGATGCTGCGCGAAATCTTGAATGTGGCGGACTGGATACCTATCGGGAAGTGTCCGGGCGTTGAGAGCACGGTAATCGCCGCAGGGTCTCCATTCATCACCCTGCTTCGGTACTAAATGGAGCGGCGATGACCACGGACTTTGGGATGGTCGGGCGATGCCCAACTGCAGCAGCGCTTCGAATTCTTTCTTAGCCGCGGTGAGACGATCTGGGGCAAGTCGTCGAGGCCTTTGTGCACATGGTGGACCTGGGGTGGTAACGATATGATGTCGTGTTGCATGGTTCACTGACGTTGGTGCTCCTTCGGGACGTGTGATTTCTGGGACCCTTTGTAGCAAAATGTGGAAGGGTGTTGACCCGGAAATCGTTTTGATACTGCAGATTTCTCCTACAACCACTTCACCATGGGAAGTGAGATGCGTGGAGAGATCTAACAGTTTTTGGTTTTTCATGTCAACCAGAAGTCCAAAATGTGCCAAAAAGTCGGCACCGATGATAGGGTTGGTAACGTCAGCTACTACAAACCTCCAGGTGAAATTCCGCCGCAGTCCAAGGTTAAGTGCCAGTGTCGTAGTCCCGTAAGTTGTAATTATTGTGCCATTCGCCGCGGAAAGTTCATATGTGGACTTAGCGCGCGGTTGAGGCAAGTGAGAGCACGGGAAAATGCACAGATCGGCACCGGTATCGACGAGGAACTTTGTATTTGTTGTTCGCTCAGTGATGAAAAGACGGCGGGATGATGTAGGGCCAGTATCGTCTGCCGTCATTAACGAGGGGCCTGGTCGTTTCCCGGTGGATCGGAGAAGAATTGGCACGGTTTCACGCACTTTCGCGCCTTCGCACCAAATTGGGAATGGTACCAGCACACATTAGTGTCGCAATGGGCACTTCGCGAACGCGAGCGCGGACGCGAACGCGACCGGGAACGAGAACCACCATGATGGAACGGTCGCGACACTTGGTTCACCTCGAATGTCGCGATTTTTTGAATCAATGCCGCTATTGTTTTTTCTAGGCTTTCCACCTTTGCGTCTAACGGCGACGGCACACTAACACATTTACTGCACGATGTTTCCGAAATATTGTACATCGGGCCGTAGGCTTCCGCTACCGAATCTGCTATCTCTGCCCTTTTGTTCAAAGACAGATCTTTATGGGCCGCAAGTGTCGCTTGTAAATATTTTGGCAGACGACCGAGCCAGAGTGTTTGTAGAATTTCCTCTGGGAAACCGTCTCCTGCCAGATTTCGGAGGTGGCGCAGAAACTGTGTAGGCTTTCTATCGCCTAGGGGTTCATTTTCGAGCAATCGTCGCGTATTTTGCTCTCTGGATGAGCCCATTCTTTTAATTAACTCCGATTTGAGGAGTTCATATGTCCGTTCGCCCTTTGGTTTAATTAACACATCGCGCACTTCAACCGCATACTTTTGATCTAAGGCACCAAGAGTGTGGTTGTATTTGGTGCTGTCCTGGGTGATCCCGGCACCTTCGAAGCTGCCTTCCAGCATGACGAACCATAATTCGGGATCTTCTGGCATAAATGGTGGGACTTTTACAGCAACACGATCGACCGACATTGTCTCTTCGTTGTTGCACATAACCGGATAACTCACTTAAAGTACTTGTCTTTACACACTAAAAAAAGTCACTAAACTATTACACTAAGTCTGTAAAATTTTGGGCACTTAACAAAAACGACGTAAAATGTTCTATAGGTAACGCGTGGGACAAGTGGCTGTCCAAAATCACTCCACGAACACTCACGTTTTAATTCGGGGTTACCAATTTGTGCGGGGTCACCAATCACGTCGGGGTCACCAATTTGTGGTGTTGCGGGTGATTATTTATTATTATATATTTATTTAAATAAAACTTGATGATGGTTGATTGATGGTGTTTAATTTACAGACGGTTAGTAGTGAAAATGATAAAAGAATAGAAATGAATTTAATATTGAATGGTACAAATGAGCAAATGGTTGTGACGAGTATTATCTGTAGCGGCCGGTGAAGAAGTGTCGATTTGAAAATGTAGAAAGTTAGTATTTAACGGTAAAGGTTATTTATTGGAAGCATGCCGAGGGTAGCGAAACAAGAAGCGGTAGTTTTATTAGGGATCGGCAACGGTACTTTTTATGATTGACCGTTGCAAGCGATCGGTGACAAGGGACAGGAATTTTGGATTGTGTATGAAAGATAGACAAGAAAAGAAAGCTGTTTCTCAGAATTAAAAAAGGCAAGACAGTAGAAAACATGTTTGAGAAAAGGCATGCTCAAGGGTGTTAGTAATTTTATACAAAATATTTACACAGAATTTACACAAGATAATTTATACAAAAGTAAAGAATTTTTATATACAAAAATGAATATTTTTACAATAGTGGGACATAAGTCCCCACAGACTAATTAAAGAATGAGTAACCATATTTACTTGCGGAATGATAAATTGGAGTAAATAAAGAAGACGTTTGAGCAGCAATTAGAGTTAAATAATTTACATTAATTAATTATAATAGATACATCTTTGCCCACCTTTCCTGTAGACATGATTAGAAATAATAGGAATCGATTTTAATAAGATTGTAAGAACTTTAATGTTTATATATTTATTTTACATTGCATATTATTCGTTATAGTAAGGTGATAATTATAAGAACAATAGTTATTATGTTTTTAAGTTGTACGTAGAAGGATTGCTTATATTATCACAAATTTTGTAGTAACTTGTATTTTTTAGTCAAATCTTGAATATATTGTATACTAAAATGCTCTATATACACATATTTAATATTAGAACAGTAGCTTGTTTATTTTACTGTGTATTGATATTACTTTACCACTTCTTGGGCTTATCGTTAGCGCTATTTATGTTATCTGTCCCGCATTAAATTCTGCCGTTCCTTACGAGGGTCATGCTTGGTTATATTTGCAGTTTTGACTCTTATGGCACCCGGACATCAAATGGATGTATCAATCCATCATCTTGAATAGTAAAGGTTCCCATCGTAGATTACCAGTGCATACCAATATCTCTACTTCAGTATACTGAAGCAGAACCTCCCATGTGCTTCATACCACGTTTCAGTTTAGCCCAACAAGTCCACATAATATCCTTGGAATGACTAGACTAATGATATTAGTGTACTGGTCCCTTAGTTCCACCAAAAAGTCCTACAATAACCTGCGGGTGAGTGTCCCAGACGATTCTTTTATGGTGACAAGGTATTAGATTATCCAGTCTTTATACGCCAAATCCAACACTATTTTTGTAGCTCCGCTAGCCGGCCATACACCACAAATAAGTCTAGCAATCTGTTTGAAGTGATTCAAAATCTGGCTTTGGAGTACAACTTCGGCGTGACCATGAATTTATCAAATTGGGGATCCGGAGAACGACCTTGCAATCGGTTAAAATGGACTACCTTCGGTGCACATCATTTACTTGCTTGACGATTTTGTAACGAATCCCACTGCAACCAACAACTCTTCTGTTACAGACCCCTTAAACACCATGGATTATGAAGCCATACCATGTCTTACTTTTCGAATCTTCCATCAGTGGGTGTCTTATATCATTCATATGATCACTAATGATTTGAATATGGGAAAGCACTTCTTCATGAACATCGTCGAGTCACTTTCGGAATTCGCTAACATAATATTCTCCAGCAGTATCTTTACCAGGTTTACAGCCAATCTTCAAATCGCAGCTACCTACCAAATAGTACTTTTACAGGTTTCTATCCGATTGTTGAACAGTGAATCGATGATCCGTATGTTAAAAGAAACAAAGGCAGATAACGATCCTAGTTTTTTTAATATATGGAGACCATCTTGGGCATGTACCTATTAATGGTTCTGTTCATTCGCTATACCCTTCCGTCTGATTGCAAGGACGTAGTCCGGGTTTCGTGAATGTCCAATATCATAAAGATGTCTTGAAGTATGGTGGACCGAAAGTTTCGTCCCGGGTTAGAGCGAAGCCTCATTGATATTCCGAATCGCCTGAGGGACTGTTAGAAAAAGCAGGACAAGGGCCACTATGGAAGAGAAAGGATGGTAGGAAACATTTGGAGACATGAAGATTCGGGTAGTGACATGTTAGAAGTAGAAATAGGACTAAATAGGGACAGATGAAGACTCAGATCAGATTATTGTTTGCAAATAGTTAGGGAGTTGGGATGTTCTAGTTTCATGGAAATTCCATGTTTGGCTTAGGACAGGAAGGAGTAGAGGTGTGTGTCGAACCAGTCTTCGAACTGATGATCCTGATTTGTGAAGGACGTAGTATTAAATATCAATCTTTGAGCCTAACGTGAAAATGACAAACTTTCCATTGTAATAAAAGCTACAATTTTCAATTGATTTACTTTGAAAGTCAGTCAGATTTACGAATTAAGAAAGAAATCAAGAAATTCAGATTTCATGGTGGTATATTCACGTGCGTTTTCCGTTCCATTTAATAAGGTGAGTTATCACCGTATCACATATTATGCGGTCGCGTTTTAGTCTACGGTTTTGTGCCCGTCACCAGTGATCTGCATCGAGACGAGCAGCAAGCAGTCACAGAGTACAGTCACATTAGTAGTCAGAGTCACGACTCTTGGAAAACAGTCAGGAACGTTTTAGTAGTTGCGTGGTTGACCGCAGCGCGCGCTGTCTTTTTTGCGCTTTTATCGCGGGCGACGGGCATGTGCGGCAAGTAAAATTCACCCGCAGTTGCCGTCTACATGGCAAACAGTACGTACCGCGGCCGATCATTGAACTCGTGCCTTCTCTCGCGGTGCTCCTTCTTTAGTTACCGACACAAGTTATCAGTATCTTCAGTCGTTGTGTTCACTCGTAGTCGTCGTCTTCTTCTTCTTCATCTTTAAATATTACATCGTGGTTTTCGTTCTCTTCGATTTTTCCGATACCGGACCGTCTCAGACTATTGAAGTCTCTCCTGTTTGTTTATGGTGAAAGTGAACAGTGAATTTAAATATTAAGGAATTTTATGCCGATTCAACCGATCAACCATGGGTGAGTTCAGCTCTCTTTATCTTGTTGCACCATTCTGTGCAAGAAGGAACTGCAAATATTCAAACAAAACTATTAATCGACCAACCAAAGCTTTTTTCGTTCCATATAAATCTGGACAAGATCTTAATAAAATAATCGGTCAACTGTTACATATGTAAAAAGGATATGCTTTTTAATGTCCATATGTACATATAGCATAGCTCGTAGTTCATGGGTAACATGGTAATACAAAGTTTTATTATGTGGTTGAACAATTTTGATTATTAAGGATATTTAATGTCCACTGAGGATGTCCAATGGTATCACTGGTACTTATTTGTTTTTTTTTTTGTGTGTATATTATGAATAACTTAACAAATATTTCGTTAAGTCGAGTTTGTTTTTATACTAATCAAAAATTTTGTATGTATTGAAAATTTCGCATTACGATGTAGGTACACTTGAATGAATCCATTGTTACAATTTTCTTCGGTTTTTCAAATTTCTTTTGTGGTACCTTCTTATTTTATATCATTTCGTCAGGTGTTTTGATTGTAATCTGCACACTGTGATGGTTAAATATAATCTTTCTTCTGGAGGTTATTATCAATGATGACGTGCAAGAATCCACTTTTGGCAAGGACGACTCTAGGCTAGCAAGATGTTAATTAATTACCAGATTGACTCATTCGGTACTTTTCAACGGACAAAGACAAATACCAGAACGAAACCATTATCTAACTTGAATCATAAAATCGTAATGGCGAGTATATCACTGTATTAAATAAGCAGTGTATGAACTTCTCTCGCCTTATTGACTTTGTTATATCATTTACCAACAATTAAACAAATGATCAGTTACTTTTAATTTCTCATTAAAGCAATTTTCAGTATTAGACAGTAGTAGTTTTTGTCGTATTTAGAACCAGTTATTAATTGCATACTGGTGTCATTTTGTTCACTAATGGAAGGTCGAAAATATTCAATAATTAATTTATTTTATATATACACTTTAGTGACTTGTGAAATATCCATGATTACGTCTAGAATTTTAGATTTTTTGACTGACTAAATTACCTTTAAAAAGTTTTTAAGAAGGAAGTTTTTTACGAAGATATGTACCGTAAAATTTCCCTCACAATACTTTAATAACGGACATGCCCATTTACACAAACGGTTTTTGTCGCGTCGAAATTAATGACATTTTCATAATTTTGTAATTGTTGTACGCTTAGATTAGCAATAACATGACCAAAATTGTGTTACGAGAATGGCCTTTGAAAGACCTAAATTCTGTTCGTGGCAAATTTGATTACGCTCGCGTCATCGTGTAATCTATAATTCGTCTCGCAATTTTTTACTCTGTGTAACCGCTTGCTGGAGTCATTAGGAGAAGATAAAAATGTGTAACATATTAAGATCATCAGGTTAGTGTTTTTAACTGTAAACTGCCACACAGCGTAATATTTTTAACCTTAATGCGATCATAAAACTGACTCGGAAAAATGTAGGCTGAAATTTATACGTTTCAATGTACTTGTTGCGTATCATTCAGCCAATTCATCTAAAAAAAAAAAATTAATACAAACTGGTTTTTAGGAGCTCAATTCCATGTTCGCTATTTTTCACTCAAATTTATCAAGATTATTTACACATAAGTATAATGCTTCGTATATCTACTTTCCTATGGCGATTGGAAATCTTTACAACACAGATGTTATCTGAAATGGTAGATTTTGTAATATACAGGGTGATTTAATCTTTTATGATCGTACAGCTCCTCTTCAATAACATGTAATCTTCTGTAAAAAATGTAAAATACAAATATAAATATAAATATGGAATCAACAGAAACAACTACTGCGAGGGCTAATACCAATACCGGCATTGAATTACACTGTTGATTCCGATGGACTCCTAGACGAAAATATAACATATTCAATGCCGGTAGGAGTATTAGCCCTCGGAGTAGTTGTTTCTGTTGATTCCATATTTATAATATAGCCTGTAAAGGCCTTTCTGCCAGCGCCCACCTGATGAGTCGTGGGATGTGGCTTTCGGTTCGTTGTGCCTACTTGGTAGGACGCGTTTAAAATGTGAGATCTTTGATCTTAAAATTTAGACGAATAAGGATCTTAATTCCTTCTTTTTTGAAAATGTAAAATACAAATAATAATTTCCGTGTTTTGTATCAAAATGATTGCGAGTGTGCTTGTCTATTTTGTTTTGTTTTTTTGGTTGGTCAAGTGCTTTATGAGTTTAAAATAGACCAGATACAAATTTTAATGCAAATGTACTGAATGTATTACTTACAACTTTTAGAATTATGTACTTAATAGTTTATAGAACAAAAAACAAGTTTTTCGATAAACTACTTCAAAAGTCGCCAAGCGAATAAGATGGACTTCTATTTCATCCTCAGATTTTTTTATTATGTTTAGACCATTGCTGCACTCTTTTATCTTCGCATCACATTCTTCTACAGTATTAATTTTAGTACATCTTCCCAGCACATCCAATAAATATTCTTTTCACATATTATAAATAATCTTTCATCCTCCTTATCTAAATTACTATTAGATCTATACATTACCGTAACACATCATATCCTGAGCGCCCCCTAGAAGGATCTCAGGCCCCCATTTGATGCTTGCGGAACTGTACTTGAGATTTTCTCATAACAAAGATCTTTGCACGGCCATTACAAATATCGAGAAACTGAACATCGATGAAAAAGGAATTCTAAAGAAATTTGAAATCCAGGTACCATCACCATGCGAAATAAATGTTGTGAAGAATTATTGCTGAAAGTACAACCCTGACGACATGTTCGCTGAAATTTATAACCAACAAACTGCATTTGAGAACAACTACAAGCTTTTAGTGACTTGCCGTACCATTGGATGTAGTATAGTTGTTTGCGAGTCAGCATTTTCGGTACTTACACGGATCAACAGGCCCCAAAGAATGTTTATGAAGCACCAACGACAAGCTAATTTAATTCATTTGGCGTTTGAAAAAGTTTATACGAAGAATATTGATTTGTTTGAGTTAATGCGCAAATTTAATGACTGTAAATTGCGAAAATTACAACTATTTTGAGACTTTACAATTATTTTAATTGCGCCCACCCAAAAAGTCCCTCAGCCCCCCCTGATATCATGGGCTGGCTACGGCCCTGTTACCAACATTAATTCCAATTTTCCCCATTCGTCCATTTGCAATCTTAACTTTAATTCCCCTAATGCTTCTTCCATTTATTCATCATACCTATTCTTTGTCCCGATATTTAAGATCAATTTCCTCCAAACTTCCCCTTTTTCATACACTTTGTTTCTCTTCCTACTATATATACTTCTCTATGTACATTTAATTGTCTGTTTCTCACAGGTATTTCGGTCAGTATTTGGAATAATTGAGCGTAACATATGAAAACTGAATTGATTTTGGAGAACAATTTATACGAATAGATGAAAACGATTTTTTTAAGATCGTCGATTTAGGTTTTAATTTACGGCTTACATCAACTAGGCCTTTTTATTAACAATGTTTCCAAAAATTTATTTAAAACTAATTTATACATATAAATGGAATGGAAGTATCTGTCTGTAATATCAAAATAACCGTTATTTTTAGCTCGCTCATATCATTATTTGTATGCTATGAAGACAAAAACAACCCTTGTTTTTGTATAAAAAATTGAATCAAACGCCTTATAACACTACAAACAATGTTTATTGGTACAACCAAATGTATATATTTCGACTACGAGGTAGTGATTTTCAATGGTAATAGTAAACTAAATTAAGAAAAGATTATACCTAAATATGTATATCTAAAAACAACCTGTAACTTATTGTAGACTATCAAACAAGTGGTTGTTGGTGAACGGTAGGTCAAAATTCATCAGAGAATCGCTGAATTTATGAATGTAAATACACTCATAAACTTTTAGGTCGATGTAATGTCCCTTGTTTAAAGCATGGTATGCGACTGCTGATTTTCCCGCATTGTTCTTTTTTAAGTGGTACAGATGTTCCTTTAAACGTATATTTCTCTTAGTTAAGCCTATGTAAACTTTATCACACTCTAAACAATTAATTTTATAAATTACTGACATTAAAGTTTTGTTATCTCTGTCTTTTTGATTTCCCAGGACACTACTTAATTTTAATTTTTGATTAACGAAAACTGGTTCTATTTCTAAGTTTTTTACAAAGTCTTTTCTATATGTCTATTAAACTCAGTATGAGTTAATTGAATTTATGTCTTATTTTATGATCTTTTGTTGATTTTGTGTCTGTCTGTATCTTCGAAATATCTCGACATAAGGGGAGGTAGTCATGAGTAATGTTTGCTCAAAAAGTAAAGTGCAAATAAAATAGGATACTATTTTCGATTAAAGCAGTTTTACATAGTAGATAGGGAAGGACAAAAATGAATTTTGTATGATCGTTATAGCTACGGAATGTAATAAAATTTAACAAGTGCAATTACAAGAATTTATTTGACGTTTTATATTTTACATAAATAAAAAACAATGCAAAAATCAAATAAAATTAGAGCAAAGAGACTGCACATTAAGTATGTTACATATTGTAATGTAAAATTTTCGTTATAACGTGGTAAGCAAAGACTCTTTTTTTGAAGGTCATATATGACAATAGGTCTTCAAGATATTCTTACATCACAACATCGTTTACTTAATGATTTGCTAATACAAAGTCGTAGACAAACCGCAAATGCAAATAAGTGTAAATGAGTTTTTTTTTTATTATCAAATGCATCTGACCGATTAAAAGTAAAATTTCATGGGTTTGTTTTATTAGATATATCGTTGTCAAGCTCTTGTTACTGGCAAACAGAGCATGTAATTGTTTTAATGTAAAAAAGGTATTATTTTATGGTGAAACGAGTTCAGTTGGAATATTTGCATGTTAATCGTTAAATACAGAGAGCATTTAACATAGTTGGTAACAAGTGGATACATTTTTATGACATTATAAGAACAATTGCGAAAAACAAAACTACAGAAATGATAATTGTAACGACATAAGGTGGCACAGAATTTTTTATACCAAAAAACTGTTTGACAATCATTATATTTATTAATTAATAATTAATATACTGAAAAAGAAAACCCAATAATGTCAAATATTCAAAAAGGATAAAACATTGCTAATGGTTAGAAATATTCGTCATAAAGGAAATACCAGGAGTAAATTCCATTAATCGAAATTTATTATCAGTAGATATTTCCAAGATTTGCAATTACAAGCAAGCTATTACATCGATATTCTTAATTACATGCGCTCACGATAATTATTACAAGCATTTTAATGTCGGCACAATTATTACCTTGGCATTCAACTAGGGTGAAAATTACTCTGTCGTCGTGAGTTTCAGTTTCATTTAAAGCATAAATATTGTTTTTATTATTATTCTTTTGTTAACTATCACAAAGAAGAAGGGCCAGTTACAGACATGTTAGAGTCAGAAACAGGAATAAAATGAGACAGTGGAAAGCCCAGATTAGATTACTGTTCGAAAATAGCTAGGGATGCCAGAATGGAGGTGCGGAGAAGGTTCAACCAGTCTTTGGACGAATGACTCTATGATGATTACCACAAAGAAAGTTAAAATCCCAAACCTGTCTGATTTGTTCATTGTTTGAATGAATATTCAGATAATAAAAATAAATAATGCGAAAAGTGACGAAAGCAATCCAGTTAGGAAAGTGATGGGGAATTCCCCAAACGAAAAAAGTAATAAAAGACTTCGACCAGGACTACCTCTTTAAGACTGTTCAGTAATGACAATTTTCAATATTATAATAAGAAATTTCCGGGCTCATAGGCCGTGGTCGGTAGGATTTAGTTCCTGACGTTTCGCCTGCAGCTGCGGCAGGCATTCTCAAAGGTTGGTCGCTGCTGTTCGTCTCGTTCGAAGTGGTCGTCGTTGGTCTTCGTTCGTCTTACCAAGACGCCGGCCGTGAAAGCCTACATTCAGTCAATGACAATTTTCTTCACCAAAATGACTACCCTCCGTTGAACCTCTTTAGTTTGTTGTTCCTGTTTGTTATTTCGTAGAAATACGTGTGAATATGTATATATTTATTTAAAAATAACGTTATGTTTTAGAATATCAAATTAAATCATAGCCATCGTTAAAGAGGATTGATATTTTTTATTGTAGTAGGCCAGGTATTACGGTGAACCTGCTTAGGAGAAATCATACTTTAGCGCTTTGTTAGCGCACCTTAATACAAACGTATATCATACTATGACATTCGCAGAAGAAGAAGAAGAGAATGAAGAAAAAAGAGCATACCAACACGACGGGGGTTTGTAATGGAAGAACATGCGCTGCCGCTGTTAACGATCGATGTGGATCGTTGCAATCACTTCATTAAGTCATAGGAAAGCATATTAAATTAGATCTTTGTTCTTCTTTGTGCTGTAGAACAACAGTGTTTAATCAGGCGTAGAATGAAAACCGATGGCCGCGGTTCCTAAATAATAATTAATGATTGAAAAAACAATAATTGGAATTATATACCTACTTGTTGCTGTCTATAGTATGTACCGGAGAGATTACTATAATCTGAACCGTTATTGATTTTCTACACTTAACTGTATGTAAGGAATTTCGCCCGTTAAATTTCATTAAAATCGTTCGTTAATATTTCTCGGATCGCTCGCGAAATTGGGTTATGTAATATAAACAACAAATTACTGACCTACAAAAGGGAAACATTCTTAAAATACCATCAAATGTATAAAGCTACCTACATACACTAAAACTTGGTTATCTTCTGACGTATCGGAAAAGATCGCAATAATTAATACGTTCTACTACAAATTCCTTAAAAAACGATCAAAGTATTTACATGTTTGTAATTATATTTTTAATGTTTTTACTATTGGTATATACAACTTACAACTCTATATGACTGGTAATTTAAGTACGATGAAAATTTTGTGTTCGTTATAGCTGAAAATTCATGCATGTACATACAGTACAACCAGAGTAAGAAAAGCTCCAGTTTTGTCACGCCCACAGAAGCGCAGTGGATAACACTTTTCTATCATCGAATAAATCGATTTCAGTCACTGCTCCTACAGAGGATATAGGCACGTACAGTGCCCGGCACCTAAGGAGATTCAAAAGCCATAAATCATCGCATGCGCACTAGCAAAGCTTAGCCCCTTTAGGGTGACCGGTAGACAGAACGAAAACTGCTGAGCAAGGTTAAGTAACGTAATGGCAAATAGTTGCATATTAACAGAGTATAGATGGGGTTGTTAGGGTAAGTAAATGAATTGAATGAATTCACTTGTGTTCCGTGTTCAGTACTTTTTCTCTCAGTGATACGCGCCGCTGAACTACAAGTTGACGTTTCGGTCCAGCTATATTCTTATTGGCTCTTTCATTTAAAAGTCTCCGCCTACCTACCTGTCAATCTTACCGTCGCTGAATCTCCTTAGGTGCCGGCCACTGTACCTGTCCTATCTTTTATTTCTCTTTATTTCAGCACAGGTTTTTCATTACTATCAGAGCGTTTCCTAAAATTGCCAACCTGCAATAGGAACATCACAAAGTGCTCACTATGGTTTTTGTTTGTTGTAACCTACATGCATGCATTTAGATTTAAACAGGTTAATTTAATTGAATCGATTAGATAAATACTTTAATAATACGCTTTTAATTAATTCGCACAATTATCTATATCCCTACTATATTTATTAATAACTGTAGGTGAATAATGTGGCTTGCTGCAATTGATTTTCGGAAAGTAAAGCTTTACTATACATAAGTATATAGTAGAAAATTTGCTACATAGTGTAATGATAGCTATTTATAGCGAGGTACAATGAATATTTCAGAATGAAGTTAATAAATGTAATAGAAAGGAACGACTGCACTACAGAGAAAATTAAAAATCCACAGAATTTGCTTGGTTGCAAGGCTATTTTAATACACAAAGGTGTACATTATTTAACAAAACAAACACAGGTAATGTTTAGTTACAAAACTTTATTTTATTGTAAAACCACAATAACTATTTCATTCATTGTAATTTCATTAGTGTATTAGAATATAATGCAAAATACTAGTTATACCCGTTCTATCTAAAATTCAGAAATATGTTCTATAACACCAAATACCTAACGGTTTTAGTAAAAAGCCCCTTAAGATACCCTATTAATATTTTTTCTGTAGTTTTTTGCACTTTTATTATATAAGTACAGTTTGTGGCGCTTTGAAACTGTTAATTGCTAGATTCGGTTTTAATAGTTTCGTTATACCTTAAGCCACTTCGCTTTTTTCCGTAAATTACTTCAAGGCCGCGAAATGAATAGTTTATAAGAGTTGAATGTTACCTATATATATATATATATATTTATTGTAAAGGTTATTTTTCTTCGTCGAGTTCTTACATTAACTAATGTCCAGGTCTATATGCTACATTCTTAAGAAACTTATGGTCAGCTGACGTAAATAAACTCGTAAAAACACGGTGTAATAGATGAGCCGTAAGAAAATTCATTTAAAGACAATGTTTTCATCGAATGTTATTGGTGGTTGGTTGGTTGGCTTCGACAGTTTTTTCAACAGATAATGTAATTTTCGAATTTTATATTTGATTTTCTGTAATGCTTTCGCAATAATTCACAAAACTTTTTAAGATTATGTTATAAGAAAATTTAGCATACAACTTGGTTCTATACTTTTATTTTAAATAATAAATAAACTTTAATGGAAGATAATCATTATATAATGGTGTTCTATGGTGCCAGATTCTTCGTAAGATTACCTTGTGGATCTGAAATAGCTGAAATGTGAAACTTTCTGTAACTAGCAGCTAATTAATGGATGGAACAGTGCCTTAAACCTACTTTCGATATCCACAATGTTATCCCTTCAACGTCAATCGATACATCTGTTAGGCGTAAGACGTTTTGCCTAACACTACCTTGCAAATAACCTACAGTACATACATAATCTATCAAATAACTAATTGTTTCTGCCTTTACTTTATGGAAATTAGGAATCATATTGAATCAAATAATTGAGTGAAACACACTTAATACATTTATTAAAGTCTTTACGATCGTTTCACCCCACAAGGGCATGTTCAGAAGAAGTATTAATACAAATTTGAATACTCTATTTCTTAAATACTATTACAATCTTGGTGGGGATGCATCTACTATTTTATCTATAATTATTGAGCTATATTCATTTTCGATTTCATTTAATAATATTAAGTTGCTATTTTTCATGTGTTTTTTGATTTCTAAGGTTTCTAAAATGTTTAGTTTTTTACCTTTCTTCTCTTGATGTAAAATATTGAAATTTTCTTCTAAAATAAATTTATGTTTTTTGTTATTAACGTGGGTCATGAAAAATAGCAACTTAATATTATTAAATGAAATCGAAAATGCATATAGCTCAATAATTATAGATAAAATAGTAGATGCATCCCCACCAAGATTGTAATAGTATTTAAGAAATAGAGTAATCAAATTTGTATTAATACTTCTTCTGAACATGCCCTTGTGGGGTGAAACGATCGTAAAGAGTTTAATAAATGTATTAAGTGGAAATTAAGTGTGTTTCACTCAATTACTTCATTCAATATATATCACACAAATCCCTAGAAGATTATTATGTGTGAATATGAGTAATTAGAAAATTTATAACGTCATTATTGTGGCAGCCTTTTTTCTTAGTTCTCCCATGTCTGAAAGTCAATGTGCATTCGTAGTTTTTCTCCAATAAGAATTAGTATACTTCGCATTCAAATTTGTAATGTGGTTATAGAATTCAAAATAGGTTATAAAAAAATGTAGATCACCTTCAGTAGAAAACAGATAAAGATTTGCAGCTCAAGATAGTTCAAACTACTATTTAACCATGTGCACAGCCTTGCTTAATCGGTACTAGAATAGTAATTATGACTAGGCAGCTATTTATTCATTGCTACCGGTTATTTTTTAGGTGGAATACCTTCACGTATTCCAGTTGTAAAAGTAATACCTACTTACCATTTACAATCCATTTAAAATACTTATATTCGATGTTAAACTATGAATCGAAATTCGTTTGAAGAAATGAAACGGATGTGCAATTCGTGGAACAATACTTTCACATTGTTATTAGTCATTCTATGCTTTGCTTTTTTAATGGGTGTAAAATAAGGATCAACTAATAAAGGTAAAAAAAATATATGTTAGTATCTCAGACGGTGGTGTTTGGAAAGCTAAAAACTTCGGTTCGCAGCAGATTACTGTATGTAGAACCTTATTGACATAACGTAGAAAATAAATATGAATTTTTCATTTTTATGATTCCAATGATTAAAATGAAAAAGTAAACCCTTTTGAAAATTCTCAACGCACTTCAGTCTATATGTTAGAAATAATTTGGCGTAGAAACTATTTATAAGAATTAGTTCTCAAAAAATAAAACAAATATTGTTTATAAATACGGAAACAGTTAACAAACTTATTGAAAATTATTTGTATATTATATTGCTGAAAAATGTGTTGAAAAGGTTTTAAAGAGGACTTTTTAAATTGTCCTTGATAAAAATAAGTAACCATCATTAAAAGGTCTCAAATAAAAATTATACACTCATGTTGGATATATATTTATTAGTTATAAAGTGTTAGTACGTATTTAAATAAAGTTGTTCTCCTAAAATCACCCGTTTTTGACCGTTTATGTAAAACATTGGAATGCGCTTAAAAGTACGATTCATTAATAAACTTTCCAAACGATTTCTTGGTAATATAATATCAAGAAACAAAATAACAAATTACATATGTTTATGAAACTATGCATACATGTATTCCAATCAATGTTAATGTGGTAATTCCTTTGATCGCAGTTCTTTTTGTTAAATCCCTAATTGTTAGTTAACGGGAAAATACGTACGATTAAATTCTTTTGTTAAAAAAACAAGATAGAGTGATAAATAATTTTAAACATTCTCCAAATAGTTTAAATTTTCTATTTCGCAATAAAATACTTTTTCAGAAGCATCATTTTAACCACATTAAAATTTACATTACATTTAAAATAAGCTCACCTATTTTCTGCAAATTAATTCAATTTTACGACCCTTCATCGAAGAAAATTTATCAATAATATTCTAGCGGTTACAAAAGCAATTTTATGCAATTAATATCTACAGTATCAAATAATAATATCAAACGATGTCTGTCATTTATTTTTTAAATCAATTTTTTCTTCATATGAGTATTTAAACAATCTCTTCCTTATAACTGTACTGTAAACTAAATCCGTTGTCACAATCACAGTTTATAATTATAATAATTAGTACATGAAATCACTACACAAATCCACATAACCGTTTGTTTTCAAAGTAACACGATCTGTCTCTCCAAAGTCTATGAGAAATAAGAACACATGAGCTGGATTGAACGCAGCTCACTGACCCGTATAAATTCACGGGTTTACGCTAACAAGTGGGGGTGTAAAGGGGAGCGTTGCAGATTTCTAAAATACTACACAGAACTGCTTTAATATACAAAATACCTCAATGCGCTCGATATCAGAGACGTAGAGAAATCGTTTGATCCACTACCCAATCCAGGTCGGCCGGCAAAAGGTGATTTTACGCAAACGTATCAACAACAGGTAAACTAAATTATTATGTTAATAAATTCTAGTAATTAGGTAACAAAAATAAATAAATATTTATCTATTTGGAAATTCTGCAGCACCTGTACATCCGTCGCCGCTGGTTTAACGTATATATAAAAGAATTAAAGAATCCAATTGAATTTTCCCTTCTAATAAATTATATCTGACGTTACGAAGTACAAAATTGTTTCAAGGAATCATTTAATCTAGTTCAGCATCAATTAATTAATATTATCGTCAAGGCATTCGATTATTTAAAACTGAAGACTTAAAAATTTTGTAGACTTTTGAACCTGGCGCTCCATGTGAAATGATAATCAAATAATCTAAAAAATAATCGATTCTAGACATCACTAGTCTGTTGCTGCATATCAACATGTTATTGAATCATATACCGTTTCACTCACTACGGGGCCTTAAAAAGGATTACTACTTTCACTTAATTTTTTATTGCTGTCGAACGAGACGTTATAAATCTCAAACGTAGGGATATTTGCAATAAAAAAATATTATATGTAAGTACCACAGGCGGGTACACTTTTGCCAGTAAAACAAATTCTGTATAATTGAGTCTATCGTTACTTGGTTGAAATTCATATTAACATTGAGGAATAAAACACAGCTTAATTATTATAACTTAACAATTGTATTGCCAAACTTTGGCTTCATTAGAACTTTTTAAATAACTTGAATTATTAAATAAAATACATAAATACAATATCTAACTTGTTTAAGATGATTAACTTAGTCAACGATAAATTTAAAAAGATGATAGTTCGTGCTGATTATGTGTATTTCAGTTATTTGGAATATGCTAATTATTTTCCCAAATATTACACACCACTCATACAAACAATTTGAAGTAGTTTTGACTTTTCTTGACTTTCTTTGACTTCCGGTTGTTTGCTAATGGAAAAAACAAGTTGACAATTGGAAAGTCAAACTAAACTAAGGTGGAAATGCAAAACAAGATTGATTACAAACATGAAAGGTCTAGTTAGGTACACAAAAAAACACTAATGTTTAATTTGAATTATAATTCTTTTCTTGACGTGTTAATTTTGTTATTAGTAAACATAACCCGGACACTAACTTATCGTTAGAGACAAGGTTTCCGATTACGTATTTAAATAATATCACCATGCAATGCTGCTACTACTGCCCGAGGTACGAAATCATTCTAATCAGCGAACAGCGGCGACCACTATGACCAGAAACACTAGTTTTGATATCTAGCTTTATAAAGTTGAATTGTCGATAGCTGTGAGCGCGCAACTTCCGGTTCATGCTTAAATTTCAATGCTTCGAAGGTAGTATTACTGTTCCCTTTTAGCCCTGACACTTCCTTTATTCTAAATGCGAAATTCCAATAACATGATTTAAAATCTAATAAATATTGTTGTTGTTATCAAAAAGTCAAAAGTCTGCATAAAATAATGGATTATAATTGTTTATGTATAAGTTTAAAGACATCTCCATTTAAATCCCCAATAACAAAACAATAAGCAATAAAATTACAAAATTACAATTATCCCAAACAATAAATAACAATTTTAGTCAAAAACTGGTTGGTATAGAATAATTTACCGTGATTTCATAATAAAAGAAGACACTAGCAGTATAAAAAAATACAAAGAAATTGTTTGGAAAATAGAAATATGCACTAGGTTTTGTGAAATTACGATTATTTAAAACTAGTTCAAATTTGGGCAATAAGGTACTATTTTCGATGATGCATAGCACTTACATTAACATTAACTATAGCGTACCTTTCTACCGCAACTTAACGATTCTGTAGGAATTTAGCCAGAGTCACTACCACATTCTATCTAAAATACAGCAACGACCGAATATTACCATTTAGGCCCCTGACACACGGTTACACATATATTTATAAAGAGCTGTTCACAGGCAAGGTTTTAGCCAAGGTGTTTTGGAACTGGAGAGAGGTGCTGTTGGTCGATTTTTTCCACCAGCGAAGAATCATTAATGTATCCTACTACTGTCTGTACTACTGACTTCTCAGTCAGACGAGTCACAAATGGGGTGACGTGTTACTCTTGCACGATATCGCTAGGCCTCAGCTTTAATGCAGGCCCAAATCGATGAAATGCACTGGACTCAGCTGGAACACCCCCCATATAGCCCAGACCTATCGCCTTGTGATTTTCACATGTTTGGGCCCCTCAAAAAATCACTAGGAGGCCAGCGATTGGCGATTTCAGACCGATGAATAGGTGGAGGCGTTTGTACGCAACTGGATAGACACCCGCCCTGCTTATTTTTATGAAAACAGGATCGAAAAACTACCAATGCGTTGGGGAAAATGTATAGACAAACAAGGGGGATATGCATATGTCGATAAATAGAGAAATTTGTGTTTTTGTGAAACTTTTCAAATTAAATGTTTTATGAACAAAGGTTCGTTTATATTTGATCCATCCTCGTATTACTATACAAAAGAAAATGTTTTTTCACGTCCATCTTCTCACCACTGTACATTCAAATGAATTTGGATGCAAATATCAATTACAGCACACTATTTTCTGTACTAAATTCCATATCTCGCATATTGTATTCGAGATACAGTATCTACATGTAACAGAGGCCTTAAACACCCTCAACACATCAAAAAGTTGGTGATTTGTAATTAAACGACAACATCCTGAGTATTGAAAGTAAGCGCGTTAGTTAATTCTAGTCTTTAGTTATAAGTCTAAATGGTGAGCTAATTGCAGATGATTGTATATTCGGAAGAGACAGCTTCACCGATTTGCTTTATATGAGGTTTGTTTTAACGATTGTTTTTTTACTACTGAACATTAAAACGTAAAAAAAAGAAAAATTGTTTAAGTAATAACCTAGCTTAGGCGGTTATGGTTCATAAATGAACAGTGCAATAAAACTAATATTCTCATAAAGGCATAAAGTGAAACACATGTACCTCCATACAATATGCTAATTGGGCGTAAAAATTAATAACCGGTGCAGAGCAACTTTCATGGACATGCAATATTTCACACTGATCGATTTGAAAGAAACAATGTTTATTCTTTCCTTTTTTTCGTCAAATGCAAACATATGCCTACGTATTTACTTTGCTGCATTATTTACTTTCATTACAGGTAATGAATGACCTGCAACGATGGAAGGTGGAACATGCTGAATATACATATTTATGTATTGGTTCACGGTCTTAATTGTATTTTACTGGATTTTTACGAAAAAGGAAAGTCAAACCCACTCTAATTAGTTTTCCAGACAATGAATTATTAATTTTGCTCAGATCGACGTGTAGTAGGTGGATGAAAAAATAAACGAAGGATCAAAGAAGGCTTAACCGCCATCGGTATAGAAATTATCGTGGGAAATTTTCATTGATCGTTACCATATTTTTGCAGTGTTTATTTAACTAGTGCCGTGTAAGTAACATTTATTCCATGAAAGTTATGTATAAGTAATTATATTCGCTTTCTATTTATTAAATTTTATTTATTACTGCACTTGTTAATAGCTTCACCATACAATATTATTCCAATATTTTCTTAACTCTCACTTAATTTATGATGCTTTTTCTATTTTTGTAATAATACTATATACGTATCTACCAACTGCTTACATTTAATAAATACACACGATGTCCCAAAAATGTAAGAAAAATTCACCATAATTTTCAGATATGTTCAATTATTGTGTTGGTAACAATAAAAAAATACAGTGATTATCCAATCAGAGCAGGCTTTCTTTGTTGCATACCGAAGTACATATCTTATGTTTCAATTGTTATAGTAGACTCGCCTCGCCTACTAACTGAAGCATAGAAAGTTCGTTGTAATTGGTTAACTAGTTTAATTTTTAATCGACTTGATCGAAGCAATTATCATTAGAATTTCACAAAGAATTTTACTATACGCAGCGTTGACTTATCAAATATTAAACCAAGCAATTGTATTTTGTATTATGATGCTGCAGTTCTGTTACCTTTTTGTTTCAAAAAATTAGACTTGTATAATTTGTAATGAAATTCAATTTTGAACGTAAATTAATAAAAAACAAATAAATTGTTACGAACTTCTGGATTATTTAGCATTTTTGTTTATTAGTTGATGAAATGAGATTATTTCACCGGTTCACAGATGTGCCACTTCTTTTGATTCCTATGGGGGAATCGATGCAATAAACGGACTTGACTGTTTTAAAAGTTTATTACACCCAAACTATTTACAACTATGCACACACTAATTTTATTGTACGCCGTGATTGCTACTTATTTTTACGAAAATACTAAATGACTATAGATTATGATTTATTATATGAAACTATATGTTATTAAATACTATATGTTTAGAGAGATCTTGATGTGATTGGTGCTATATGTTAATGTACTAAAATGATGTCTGCTAAAATTGTTTAATGTTTGAATGGTTTGATTCTAATATGATTGAATGGCGAGTTGATTCTGCAATTGAATGTAAAAATACTTATTTTAACATGAATTTAAGAACCGCCCCCCAGAGGAGGGGGTGGTTCCGATGCACCGATACTTGAAACAACAAAAAAAAGGAAGGGAAACGTAAACAAATATACTTGTAACTGTGTAACTTCTGAAAAGGCGGTGAAATATATGTCAAGTGAAATAAATAATTTTATGGAAATTACAAGTGTTATATTATTTTCTAATTTTACAATGAATTTCCATCAAGTAAATGTAAATTTAATTAATTATAAAAACAAAAATATTTCTTTAACATAAACGTAAGTACGACTTGAATTGTATCTTTTTTCAGAAACAACACAACTGTCAGCTGTCTTTAATAATAAGAAAGGTTTTTAAAACTGACTCTATGCAAGTTTTATGCAAACTATTGATAATGTTACATAGTGTTAATTAGTATTTTATGTTGGCGTAATTATGAGTTTAAAAGAGAACAAAATGTTGATGTGTCCGGTTTGGTTACCAGCCGTAGGTCAGAGAAATATTTATTTAATTTTAATAGTAACTTGCAAGTTGTATAATAAACGTTGTATTAATAATATACCAACTGAGGCAATTTCCTGAAGTGATTTATGTTTTTCGGAGGTAACATTGTCAGTACTTTAAAAATACTCGTGTCCTTCATACGAACATTAACATTTACGAAAATACATCATAATGTGCATTTCTAGGTACAAATAGTCCGACATATCGTGTACTCACATACATAAATATGCATACATTTACGGAGAGTGTATAAATAGACATACATACGTATATGAGCATGATATTTATCAAGTAGTACGTGATTGAGTTACAAAGTTATCGCTCTGCAAAATAGAAAATTGCCGTGCTTTCTGGGTAATGTTCATAATTCAGTGACATCAGAAACGTTCCAGTTATGTCCTGCGACACAAATAATAATTGTCGCACACACGACATATCGCCAATAATAAAACCACACAATTTCACCTCATAAGATAAACTAACAGAACGAAAAGAAAGGTCAATTAAATGGAAATCAGGTATACTCAATTTTTTAAATTTATGTTATTTACTTTCTGATTGACAATAGAAGTTAAAGCTTTTTAAGACCAAACCAGATGGATTCAAAGAAGAGATTATTATCATTATTCAAATAATACGTAACTAGTTGGACCCGTCCAAGTTTGGACGGATGAGTACCGTTGTCGATGGTGCAAAGTACATTTTAACAAAAGTGTTCCTCCATATCGTAATGATTGTATCAGCGGGAGTTTAGTCACATCTTATATACCACAACGCGTCAAAAAGTTGGTAATTTTTTAACAACATTCTATCGATTTGGTGTTGTATTCCGGGCTTTTTGGCCGTAGTCCGTGGAATTTGATTAACTGATGCATCAGTTACGACTCAGCACAGTAGTCACCACTGAAGATGCCGTTAGCGAAGTTCGACGAAACGTCTGGAAGAATCAAATTCCACGGGCCATGGCCAAAAAGCCCGGAATACAACACCACATCGATAGACGCCGGCCGTGAAAGCCTAAGAACTACAGTAACAGCATTCTAGATATATTTTTGTATCATGAAAGGCGATAGCTACACAAAATTACCTTACAATACAGCACTATAGATACGAAGAACATTATTGGAGGATAATGATGAGGGATCAAATAATTGTCTAAATTCCAAAAAACTATAAAAATAATTAATTAAATAATCATGTGTGCATCAGGCACGCACAAAACTCTAAAACTGGTAAATACTTAAAGTAGTTTCATTTTAAAGTGTTCATTAAAACCAACCTGTACTATTTTTAAGTAGCATTGTTTACAGATGGCAAGAATGGCTGTTCGTGGAGTAATCTCGATCAAACATATTAAATATAAATAAAATGCACGAAGCGACTATCAAGATTTTCATGTTTCAACTATTTAACAGAAAAAAAATACGATTGTTTCAACCGATAGGTCATTATCAAAGAGATTTTTATTGATTGTTTGTATCTTTTTAAAAATAAGTAAAGAGATATATAACAAGATGTTGAAACAATTGTAGGAATTTTTCTATTAAGTAGTTGAATCATTAAAAGTTTGATTGTCGTGTATCTTATTCGTAATGTGTTAAATATTACAAATAAAATTAAAGTTGCGGGAAAGGGTTTCGATGTAAGTTTTCTGTTATGTTCTCAATTGATTGTACTTTTTTTAACATCACCATTATGAAAAACTGTAAATATACCCTAACAGAAGTTTGGTGACGTATCAATATTAAAATGGCAACAGCATAATATTTAAACAAAAATAAAACCTACAAAGTTTCAAGAAATATATTAACAATTCACAACAATTGTTTCGCTTGAATGAAACTTCTTCAGGTGAAGATATAATTATTAAAACTTTTTTATGTTTTATTTTTGTTTACTCAGTTTCAAGTGAATGCTACCACAATCAACAATTTGTATAATATTCTCCTCCTAAAATCTCTTAAAGTTATTTTATAAAATAGAATATCAATTTTCTTGCCCCTACAAGCCATTAGTAATTGTATAATGTAGCCCACATAGAACTTACATAGGGGAAATAAAATCACCTCTCTAGTTCATGAATTCTTTTAATGTCAAACATAATACGATACGATACATCCGAACGTAAGAGCTTGAATGTACGTAATTGTTGTTCATCACATGTCTGTTTTAGTTAGCATTATTATAAAAAAATATTTTCGAAATTGGTGACAGGGTAACGTTATTCGTCTCAAATAGTGATACTAATAATAAAAAAAGGCTATGGTTCGGTTTGTATAGCGACATTTGGCGTAGATGCCAACAACAAACGTTCCATACATTACGTTATATTTACTGTTAAACAAGTTAAATTCAGTATGGATACATCGTAGTGAAGCTGGCTGGTTTTGTTTGTTGGCTTGTATCATACTATGTATGTATGTATATAACTATACGTTTCAGATCTGTGCTGAAACTAATTTGAATAGGTGAATAACCCATCACAAACGTATCCTTTTCAGACATAGATTTCTGTGAAAATGGTAAGGCTCGGGGCTATAATGATAATCTTACTCTATTCTATACAATAACTGAATAACTCAATGGCGGCTTAGGCATTATTTTTTGGAAGAAATAAAAATATTTATTTTCATATGATCTATTCTTTCTACGTTCAATTAATGGAAACTCAAATAATAGGTGAAATAAATAAAAACACAGAGTTTCCACAAAATTGATATATTTACACTTAACAATTGTTACGCCTAACGTAGGCTTCTTCAGATGTAATAATACAATAAACTTATCTTAACATTTGTCTTATATATTAGTGGATTAGGGCGGGGGGTGAGTAAAAAGATTTAGTAACGGTGAATGGTTGAGGTCAATTTGGTCGTTTAACAGTGTATTTTTATTTTTGTATTTATTAATCTCTAATGTTTCTAATAGTTATAATGTTAGGCTTTTATTTACAACATGAAAAATTTCAAAGTTATCGTCAAAAGTATGGTTTTCTTCGATTAGACGTTTAGAATAGTTCGAATTTAGTTTATTATTTTCATAAGATTTTTTATGTTCTTCTAATCGTTGTTTAAAAGTACGCCCTGTCTGACCTATATAGATGCAGTTACAGGAATAACAATTTAGTTTATACACTCCTAACAGGTTTTCCTTACTAATTTTGTCTTTGTTATTTTTAATATATTTTCCTAAAGTATTTTGTGTTTTATATACTAATTTGCGATTATTTTTAGTTTAGAATTTTCCTAATATTTCTGAAGGATTATTTAAGTAAGTGATGATTTTATAATTAACATTTTGGTTATAATTGTATCGGGGGTATACCTTACTAATTGCTTTCTTAAATTTTAATTTAAACAATAACTTATCAATTATATCAACTTTATTTATTTTCAATTAAATTTTCGAAGCATGTCTCAGAACTAGCAAAAGGAAAACTTGAAAAAATGAGAAATGTTGAAATAATTTCTAAAAAGTCACTGTCATTGTTCTTACAATAATTATAAAATAATTAAAAACTAAAATTTTGTTTCAAAATAGTAACCTTAATTTTGATGATGATTTGCGCCTTTCAGTCGTTTGAATCTTGAATTTTGCTAGCAAGTTAGGAAGTTAACTACATAAAAAAAATAGTTGTACACAAACAATAGTAAATTACTAAATTATTGTATGAGAGATGTGTAAAATTTGTATAATGAAGCTGTTAAAAATTGGAAGTGAAACACAATAGACGCTAAATATTAAAAATCAAATGAAAAATAAAATAGTTTCACAATTTTTTAAAGCCGTCAAAAATTTCGCATTCTTAAAAATGCTTAAAAATATTTAACATTTTAATAAAAACAGAGTGGACAATATACACCATGACTGCTTATTTCTTCAATTTGGGTAGTTGTTGTAATAGTAATATTTTCCTCCTGCTTTTATTTTCCATTAAATACTATTTAAAACTCAGTTGGGTTCTTCTCATTGCTAAGCCGATTGCTTACAACGAGGAAATGACGGAAATTAAATAACTTAACACTTAATGCTTCCTCTTAATTTTCTCATTGTATCGACTCGTTTTAGATACTTACGTGCCGCCACTGCAATAACTATCAAAGTGACTCTATACTGACTCGTTGCCCGCTTAGCAATCTAAATGTTAATACAGGTATGAATGTTAACACAGTAAATTTTCAATTTCAATGCTACATTTGGTTTAGGAATAATGAGAAAATTGAAATTTTACAATTATCTAGATAATATAATGTAATGACATTATTTTTAAAATTTAAAGGAATTTAGTTTATTCCAAGGATGTTGAAGTTGAAGCACGATTGATTCAAGGAACCAATAAGGTTAATAGCTTATATTTATTATAAAAGTAGACGTTATTTAAAAACCATTAATAATTGGAGAACAATTGTTGTAACCTTGTTCAGGAGGATTTTCGCTTGATTTTATTAGAAATCAATGACTTTGAACAAATAGCGAAAGTTAAAAGCGAAAATATTCGTTGCCTAAATGTTGAATTTTGCCAAGCTTTTAGCAGTCTGCTTCAACTTAAATATAAGTGTCCATGTGTTAAAAAGTATTTATAGTTAGTTGTTGCTTCCATTTTCCTAGATTATGCATGCTTATGAATAAATAAAGGTATCGTAGTGAACGTCATCTGTAGAAATTTGTTGCTTATTGTGGGTTTCAGTAATGTTCAACAAAGTCCTTTTCTTGTAAAGATATATATTGACTTGCTAAACTGAACCCACGATGTAGCTAACTACATGGTAGGCACGTAACTAGATAGAACAAAAATAAAAATGCTCTTGGTACAGATGTCGTTTAGTATGTTGTCTGTTTTTAATCATCGAATGCTATTATAAGCAGTGGGTAGGTTGGCCGGTGTTCTGTCGGAGCTGTCTACGACGTGCTGATGAGAAATAATGAGTTCAATATCACGATACACGTCTGGTAGTTTCAACATAATACTAACCAAGAGCATTTCTATCTTTGTCATGAATGTTTATGTAGACATTTGAATTTGCCGCAGCTATTTCACGCTTTAACTAGTAATATAATAGAATTTTACATACATTAAGGCGATATTAATTACTGAGATAATTTGTACTCACTACAGGTTACTTTGTTACTGCTATCACGCCCTCGCCAGAACTCGAACCTAGCATCTTCGGCTAATGCCAATTGGCTATTGAAAATTGACCATTTGGCTAAAGAAAATAGTCTGCTGTAATTGATATTATATACAGTGGCGAGAAGATGGACGTGAAATAAATTTTTCTTTTGTAATACGAGGATGGATCAATTATAAACGAGCCTTTGTTCATAAAACATTTAATTTGAAAAGTTTCACAAAAACACAAATTTCTCTATTTATCGACATATCCATATCCCCTTTGTTTGTCTATACATTTTTCCCAACGCATTGGTAGTTTTTCCATCCTGTTTTCATAAAAAGAGGCAGGGCGGGTGTCTATTCAGTTGCGTACAAACGCCTCCACCTATTCATCGGTCTGAAATCGCTAATCGCTCGACTCCTACTCATTCTTTGAGGGGTCCAAATATGTGAAAATCACAAGGCGATAGGTCTGGACTATATGGGGGTGTTCCAGCTGAGTTCAGTGTATTTCACCGATATGGGCCTGCATTAAAGCTGAGGCCTAGCGATATCGTGCAAGAGTAACACGTCACCTCATTTGTGACTCGTCTGACTGAGAAGTCAGTAGTACAGACAGTAGTAGGCTACATTAATGATTCTTCGCTGGTGCGAAGAATCGACCAATAGCACCCCTCTCCAGTTCCAAAACACCTTGGCTAAAACCTTGCCTGTGAACAGCTCCTTATAAATATATGTGTAACTGTGTGTCAGGGGCCTAAATGGTAATATTCGGTCGTTGCTGTATTTTAGATAGAATGTGGTAGTGACTCTGGCTAAATGCCTACAGAATCGTTAAGTTGCGGTAGAAAGGTACGCTATGGTTAATGTTAATGTAAGTGCTATGCATCATCGACAATAGTACCTTATTGTCTTCCTTTTTCGGCGATAAGCAAGTTTTACCTGACTGAAAAGTCAGTAGTACAGATAATAGTAGGCTGCATTGATGGTTCTTCGCTCGTGCAATAAATCGACCAACAGCACCCCTCCCCTTTCCAGTCCCAAAAAATCGTAGCTAAAACTTTGCTTGCAGACAGACCTGTTTTCGGCTTCACTGGGTTTGATTCATTATTGCGCCGCCACTCCATGCTTTCTAGTTTTGATGTTGGAGTGTAATGGTGTACCCAGTCTCATCGCAGGTTACAATTTTGTGCAAAAAAAATTACCTTCCTCTCTAAATTGAGTGAGAAGCACATGAGAGATACAAACGAGCAGCTTTTTGATCATCACTCAGCAACTTTGAAACCCAACGATCTGAAATTTTTCGGATTCTCAAGTTTTTTGTTATGATTGTGTGGGCACTCCTATAGCTGATGCCGAGTTCACCAGATATCTGAAGCACAGTGGCGTGCGTGGCGGTCCCTTTCAATAAGGTTTCTAACACGTGCAATCTTAACCGGCGAAATGCTAGTGCGCGGACGACAAGGATGATTTACATATTCGACACGAGTAATGGGCGTAAGCCCATCGTTAAATTCTTTGCACCAAACTTTTTCACGTGGCCACGAAACTTTTTCATTTCCGAATTGTGCTTGTAATCTGCGCAACATTTTAACTGGTTTCACGTTTTCACGTGCAAAAGCTTAATAATAATTCGTTGCGCAATGCTGCAATGCACCTCTCTCTCACTCATTGTGATAGCTATTAACGAAGCGAACGCAGCAATATGACGGGTCGTTTCCGTGCCACCTAATATCCCCACTTCAAGTTCCTAACGCCCGGATGAGCCTTGAATAATTATCCTGCGGGCAATTCAAAAAGGCTCGTTTATATTTGATCCACCCTCGTATATTAAAATTTATGTAACTGTGTATAACGTTCTGACCCTTATTTGTGTTCTACAATTCGCACCTCAATTCATACTTTTCAATAAACCCTTTCTTATGATGTTGTATAACTATGTGTTTCCAAATAGCATATGTAAATATCTGTACCATTTGTTGGCGGAGACGTTAATTTAAATAAATCTTGCAAGAGATTTTTCAATTTCCGTTAAACAAATATAGAGTTTTAAAGCGGAAAATATTTTGTGTAATAGCATCCATAAACTGGCGTAAATAAACTTTACAATTAGCTATACTATATATTGTTTAATATCCGGTAGGTTAGTGGATATTTGAAAATATTTAAACATAGTTAGCTTGTTATGTAACGTTTTTGATACTCATGTACATTTCCCATAAAAATTGCTTCATGTTCTCGTTTTGCCCAGATGGTTTTATATTTGTTTTCAGCTCGTGTGCAATAGTTGTTTTTGATGGAAATCACACAAGGCTCTGTGCTTTTGGAAGACGTCTTTAGTTACGATTTCCTTTCCACTGTTACGATTCAATCTGCATACTATTTTGAACAAACTTTTACAAATTTGATGCTTATGTTGTAAGTTCATTCACGATGGGACACAATTTACTTATATATTTTTTAAATCATCTGAAATATTTTGTTAATTGAAGGAGCTTGGATTCTTATCACCGCTATGAATAACGTGATATGTTAGTATCTATCGTGCTTGGGTAGGTTTGTAAACGAAATCGGTGCAGTTGATATAGCTGATGGTAGAACATTCTGAAAACGTCTGATAAATGTCCGAATTTTTGATTAAAAATCACCAGTGTTTTGATGGGCTGAAATGTCAATATTATGTTTCGGTCATCCTAGGGTCATTGATAGGATGTGGTAGTGACTGTGGCTAAATGTCCCTAGCGTTGGAGTCTTTAGGTTAAATTTTTGCGGTATTGATAATCGCCACGGTTATGCACCAACATATAGCAATTGACCCGGCAAACTGTTAATAATTTTCAATTTAAATAACCTTGATGGTCTTTTTCTTGGATTTGATAAACCTCATTCATTGCATGGCACTTTAAAGTACTAATGTTCCTACAAAAAATTAGTATGAGAACAAAATCAATGCTAGGAAAAGCCTTTATCAAAATAGTTCCAAGCCCTAAAATTAAAGCCCTTACTTAAAGTGCTTTCATCCTTGAAGCCTCAATTAAATTTTAAAATCTAATTACTTCGAAAAGTTATTAGATTTGAAGCCCTAATAACTTGTGAAAAGAGTTCCGAGCATACGATAAGGGCTTGAATTGAACAGAAACGGCTTCAAATACATCAAAAGGTTCCAAAAACTTCCAAAACATTAATGTAATTTTGATGTTTTTACTATGTCTTTATTATATTTAAAAAGAGAGGACTTTGTCCACTTTTAAAGGGCTTCAAGCAATTTAAATGAACATGAAGCCCTTAAAATACAATTTACAGGGCACTTTTATAAAGTACTTCGTTTACCAAGCCTCAACTACTTGTTCACTAAAGGTACAGTGCTTCCAAAGACTGGAAGCACATTTTCAAACATTCAAGCATTTTGCTTTGCCCAGCTCTGATCAAAATGAACCAATATTTCTAATCGTTACTGACTAGTTAATAGCAATCGCTTTTATAAATAGTAATTATAAAGCGTGATAAACATATCGAAATAACAATTCTCATGTTGATTATTATCGTTTAAACAATTGAACATCTATTCTTTGTTTCTATCAGAAGCTGCCTACACCTCTTTTAATACGATTACATTATTGTAATAATTATGCAAATAGTGTTGTTAGTGAAACGTTTAGTAATGAAGGTCAAGTTGGTCGTGAGCACAAAGTCCTTCGTTTTTCTAAGGAACATTTCCACATGTCAACCAAAGCAACACGTTACATATCGTAGTTTATATTGGTATCGTAAAAATCTTGTTATGTACATCGAATAGATTAATTTAAAATTAGAAAAAAGACAGTAAATGTCAACAACAAAAGTTGTAAGAAACTGTTCATTGAGAAGGAATATTTGATACCTAAAAAGCGATGTATTTAAATAAAGTATGGTTCTAACAGTAGATTAAATTGAACTGTACTTGAAAATTGAAATGTATAATCAAAAGTGTAATTTTCAAAAAAAAAGTTTTATGTTTCATTCCCACCAGCTGCTCGTGCTGGTGGGCAGGCAGTACCTCCAACCTACACTGCAGTGCAAAGCCGGAGGGTAGGGCGTAAGATCCACTTCAGCCTCTTTGCAGGAATCGTGGGAATGGGTGGGTGGTGTGGTTAGGGAGAGAAAGATGAGAAGGACGAAATGAAGACAGAAGAGACGTGAAAGATTATCTGTGGAATATTACTGCCCCAGCATTTGCCTAAGTGATCCAAGGAAACCACAGAAAACTTGGACTAGAACGGCTGGACCCGGGTTCGAACTGATGACCTCCCGAATGCTAAGCACTGATCTGGAGCACTAGACCGCGCCACTCGGTAAAAAAAGCCATTATCGATAACAAAAGTACAGTTAAAGAACTTCATGAATACCCTCTAATAAGGCGTTGTAAAATTGAAAATATGGTAGGGAAAACATTTAATTTAAATTTCTATGGGGTATGTTCTTCCATAGTTTTTTTTTGACCCCTTCTTACTAGCATGGTTTAGCCAAAATAATATTCAGCTTTTTTACTACTATAGTTCCTAAAAGTCAACTCATTAATAATTTTATTATAATTACACATGGCTAGCATCACCACCAAAAGCAACTTTTATAGATCGCTCTGGATACTATTGACTTATCCTATTAATTAAATATGTTTGATACTGCACGAATATCTATAAAATTATATTTAATGATCCGTTTGTGTTAATCTACGAAAATTTAAAATTTAAATAGAAATATTATTTTAGTTGAGGCTATAAAAGCACCATTAAAACCGTTAAGTTGTCTCATAACTTTTCAGTTCCAAACTTCGCTGCTTCCTTACGGTCAAACAGTTCAGGTATCTTTTTTTTTGTACTTTTTAACTTTTATGTCCCATTTATTTTAAACCGATAATATCAAGTGGGCATTCATTCAAGACCATCGACCGGCAATAAATTGGCCAAAAAATTACATAAGATATCGTTCTATTTGGTCATTCTTTACAAAAATGGTTTCAAATTTATCGTTTTCGATAGAAGTTATTAGAGGTAGGTGTGTTTATTGACATAATTCATCAGTTCAAAGACTTTTCAGAATAAATATTAGAAAGGTTCGCCGAGTTCACATCTGGCCGAATGAATATTCATTATAGTATTTGAAAAAAAAAAAAAAAACGTTAAACTCTTAATAGATTTTAAACCGAAAATGATGATATATTGCTTGCGAGTAAATAAAGCAGATTTTACAGTTTGCACGTCCTTCAGCAAACCAGACTTTTTTTTCGACGATAGACGAAGCGACCTAACGGTAATATATTCCTAGATGTGGGGCCACATGGACTATTCAAATTTTAAAAAGCCGCTTCTTACACCACATCGCGACCATTATTTAAACAACGGAATCCTGGTAACTTTTGCAATGTTTGGTGGAGAGGTAACGTGAAATACCTCATTACATTTTTTCTTGCTTTCTTCAGAATTCATGTTTGGGCTTAAGTAAACAGCATTGTAAACTTCATGGAAAGGAATATTATGTTACATGACGGCAAGCTCGTTGTCGACAAAATAAATATGTGCCTAATCAGTATTTTGTTTGTTAAACGTGCAAACAGTCTTCGGTTTTTATATTTACATTAGTTACAAACGAATTTCAGTTTAAAGTTCCTTCAAAATTTGATTCTGACAACCATATTTTTATATTACCCTTCCAAAACAACTATTTCAACAAAATTGTAAAATTAAACAAATGAACTTCAACAATTTATTGTAACGATACACTCGACAATTGTTTCGGCTAAGTAAAAATTAACTTAAGACTAACTAATACTAAGTCAAAATGTTCAACATATCCTATATACATATGTAATTAACTTATGTAGTTATTATAAATCGATAAGGAGTGGGGTATTTAACACATACAGTTCTTTTTGGTTATTAATGATATTTTTCTTTCTCGTTAAGGCTCTTTTTATTTCCAGGAACTCTAGTAGAGTTAGTTTTCTGCTTTTATGTTGGCAATAAAGTAATTTACAATTATTTATATCTATATTATGTTGATTTTTTAAGCAATGTTCAGTGAGACCTGTACTGGTTTTTTATTCTTTATATTGGTTAAATGTTCTTTTAATCGTACTTCTAAGGATCGGCCAGTTTGTCCTATGTATAAGACATCGCAGTCCTGACAATTTAGTTGATAAACCCGACTTTTTTGTTTGTAATCTACTTTTTTCTTGTTGTTAATTAACGCAGAGCCTAAATTAAATTTATTTATTTCTGTGGTGGTTGTATTGAATTTATTTAGAAAGTTTTTGATTTTGTTGCTTGAGTTTTTAATGTAATTTATTGAACAGAAAAGGTTATCAGAATTAGTGGAGCTTTTTTCTATTTTAAATAAGGTATTTTGGACTTTTTTCGGAATTTTTTTGGTTAGAATTTTTTCTATTGTTTTTAGCGATATGTTTTATTATGTTTATTTCCGAAACGTAGTCCTGTTCTTCAAGTGGAATGTTTATTATTATATGTAAAAGACTGTGATAAGAGGCAATTTTAATATTTAGTGATTGGTATGAACTTGAAGGTATTGCTAAATCTGTCGTGGTAGGTTTTCTAAATATTTTATAACCCAATTTATTGTCTTTACGGTATGTGGTTAAATCTAGAAAATTTAGTTGTTGTTTATCCATCCTCATAGATTTATAATAACTACATAATTTAAGTATAAATCCAAAATCAAGAAAATTGTCACTTTTGGAGAACTTAGAGATTAAAAAAGTCTTGGGAAATAATGTTAATGTGGTTAACAATCAAACAGAACTAGTTACTTACAATTCACCCCTACTCTTTTACAAATTGTAATCTATAAATACAAGACGACTAGTATAGACTTTAGTAATCACTAATGTTCGGATAATTATGCATTTGCATAACTGCATATTCTAATGTATATTTAACCCATTATTTGGTTAAAATGCATATTTTGGTCATTTTAAGTTTTATCTGCATATTTCGTAGTTAAAACTTGTTTTCAAACATAATTTATACGCTTACCAAGTTCAAATACTTCCTCAACCCCCTACGGACTGGTATATTCCGAGAATGCAATGTAAACATCTTAACTGATAATTGGTAATTGCTGTCATTAGGTATTTACACCATTAGAAAATAGTATATAGATTGTGGAAAATGTTTTTAATAAATTAAATAAATTACAAAATAGCGGTTTTGCTAATAAACTGTCGTCAGTATGGCAAAAAAATACGGGATATCAAAATTTAAAAAAAACATTTGCAAGATTTTACAAGAGGAAGAAACTGATGCTGTTGCTCCCAATAATTCGAATATTACGGACGTAGTTGATTTATCATTTGATCCTATAGTTTCCTGTGACGTGGAATGATGTTTTTCAGAAATTAAAAATATTTTATCTGATAATCGCCGTAAATTTATATTTGAAAATGTAATATATTATATTGTAATAAAATGTAATAGCAAAAATATGCAAAATTGTAAATAGACAAATATAACCCTTAAATTTTATTTTATTTCAATCTAACAAACGACATTTGAAAGCATATTTAAATGCATATATTTAATATTTTAAATGCATATTTTGTACTTTTTTAATGCATAATTATCCGAAGCCTAGTAATCACTGTATACTCTACTTAATGGCTGAATTGACCGAATCAAATTTGTCGGGCATCGATTAAAATTATAAGTGAAACTTTTTTTGAATTAATCAAAAGAAGAACATGAATTAAACGAGCAGGAAAATGCTTTACTGGTCCAACCGTGAGCCATCCTACCCATTGCTTAAGACAGCAGCTGCGTTTAAAGAAAATAAGTAGCGACTGTTTTTTCGTTACAAATTTTACGGAAGTATTCTCGCTAAACTAAAAGACAGTCGATTTATTACACTAAAATTATAAAGTAACTAAACATCATTGCGTGTTATCTCAATTTAATTGAATTACCTAGGTATACAAAAAAGTAGGTTGACGCATGAGCTACCTAAATACCCACCACAAATCCCCTGATAATAAAATTTACATTCAAATATACGTACCTATTCAATTCGTACAACGTACATAAGTAAATTCTTTTGTTTTTCGTTCACGATCTACAAAACAAAGGCTAATGCTTGCTCGCATCCCATAAAAGTAAAATTAGGTCATTTATAGACCGTTTTACTAATTGAGTTCTTAACGGTCAGCTGTTTGTATTACTTGTTCATTTGTGGTACTATAAAAATGCACGTATGTAACATAAAAAAAACGAAGAAAGTTATATAAGATTCCGTACCGATCGATGAAGATGTATCGATTCTATACATGTACATATATATATATATATTTGTATGTATATATAAACCTACATGTTATAATACGTTATAACGGGCAAATGTGTTCGGATCTAATTGATATAGACTGCACCGTTATTCAGACCGTACAATCCGCACGATTAACTAAAGAAACGTTTCAATGGTGATACCAATACCACTACCAGTTCGCTTTCTTAAAATAAAAATTTCTCAGCTATTTCTAAATATAAGTACGAAAGGGATTGCACTAATTACCTCCACCCGGCTTCGCAAGATAGACAAAGAATTTTCGAAAATGATAATTTTGATTAACCGGCCCCACAATAAATAAATAAACAAATAAAGGACTAATTTACTCTACGTTGATTGAGTAAGGTCAATAATAGATTTATTTATTTTAACGGTAATTACAGTAATACACAATAAACTGTGGGAAATTAGAAAAAAAGTATAAATTCGAATTTCCACGTTACTTATTTGAAATATGTGGAGATTCCTATACAAAAATCGTTTTCCTTTTCAACCCTTAAATATTGATTTTACAATTTATTTGCACTTTACATTTCTAGAAATTTCATTCTACCACTGAACTCCTTATTAGAGGTGGGCAACGATTGAACGAATCGTTCATTTGAACAATTCTTAAGAAAGAATCGTATGAATCGATTCACTGCTTACGGTGTAAATCGTTCAAATGAATTGTGGAATTGTGGAAAATACGGGACCACTCGCCATAGCACTCAGCGTAGAGCACAGGTTCCCCGAACCATCGTTGTTCAAATGAACGAATCGTGAGAATCGATTCCTTTTATGAAATTGAATCGTTATATCTATAAATTTAGGACTTAATCCTAGAGACGTGATTATAACTAGACTACGCCTTGAGTTTATAAAGTGATACCATTTGGGTAGGCAACACATTTTGCGAATTATGGGACAGAAACGCGAGAATTATTAAGAACGCTCGTAACATCACTCAGAATGTTTGAGGCAGTTGAAGTGTTAAGTGTAGTTATTTCAAATAAATGTTGTGCGACACTATTTTGCTTGTACATAGGGTTTTGTGAAAACTTTTATGCACTATTTTTTATTATTTTCACTTATAGCACATATATTATTGTAAATAACAGTATTATTATTTTTTTAAAGAATATATATTTTCAATATATTGGGTTTGTATGATAAATGCTATTGTAAATGATTTTCAATCTTTAAAGTCCGTAAATTTTCGTTTAGCGCATGGGAAACTTAAATATGTGTCCCCGAATATGCATTGTTGGTTGCATACTCAAAGTACATCATTTTCTAGTACAGAGAATATTGCTTACGCTCGGTCTATATTATAATCACGTCTCTGCTTAATCCCATTGCTGCCCGCGCCTTGAAAAGGTTGCATTGCTGCCCGCACCTTGAAAAGGCTGCATTGCTGCCCGCCAGATTGAAAAAGAGATTATACAATGGCATTGCTGCCCGCGTCCGTATTTGTTTGATAATAACAGAAGTTCCATGATGTTTGGATGCGTTTTTCCAATATTTCTGTTAAGTCGACTATGCCACGATTCACACAACTTTTGAATGTTCCGTAGCCTTCTAACACAATTTGTTGTTTACCCCAAGCACTTTCAACCAACTCAATCGAATCCATAATTTGTGACGTTAATATTGTCTTTTTTGTCAGAGACTTAATAATAAATTCAGGAAGCACCATATTTATATATTAGGTAAACTAATAACAATAGAGAAATCTGTCTATCCCGCCGTGCTATGAAACTAGAACGGTTTCCGGTTTGAATATATTTAATTGACCCCTACTGGTGTGTATTATTTGGTACATTAATTAAATTGTCTATAGATACCTATATCGATAAATTTGAACAAATTATTTTATATGTTACGAATATATAATACGTTTATAAGAATTATTACATTATTAATTACGAATTGAAATTAATTATGATTAATAATTAATTAAAGTTGGCGGGCAGCAATGCCACAATTTCAGGTAAAATACTTTTGTGGGCAGCAATGGGACATCCCCAAATTTAGAAGTAAATTTTGTGTATTTATTGATTATGTGTACTAACTCATTCGCTAAATTTTTGCAAATAGCATTTACAAACTAACAAACCGTTCTTATCGGCATGTTTTCTTTGTGTGTTTTTTTAATAGACCATATAATTTTGTAGCATTCGGATTCATACAATTATGTTTCTTAGTTTGGAAATTGTTGAAAAGATATCTAAATTTTTCCAGTAGTTTTAATTTATTTATTCCTATTCACTACTAATAAATAATTATATCGTCTTTTAAACCAAATAAAAATATGAAAGACAATATTGTTTTAGTTTTCACGACTTAAAGAAATTCTTAGGAGAATTATCTCAAAAAACATTTAAAAGGTTGTCAAGATTCCAGACGAAACAATTACCTTGAGAATACTGTTGTTTACTACGTTTTCTTTTTGCATTATGGTTAATTGTCATTGAATTTTTAGTGATTAATCACGTGACGTATAAGTAAATACGTACAATCTCTGGTATAGTAAGATGACGAAATTAAATAAGTAAAATAATAAACAAATAAACATTTAAAAGTTCCTTGTTCGTATTTCCTATATAATTGTATAAATGTTTCTTTAAATGGATGTACTCAAAATAATTATTAAGTAGTTATAACACACGTAGATAATTATTATTCGAACTGAGTGGTTCATTAGACGTTTTAGGGAAACTAAACATGTTACAGATTTGAAAATTTGGAAGTAGGGGTTATCAAGATGATCTATTTAACTAAAATAATTTCAACTGTCGGGCACTTCCGGTTATACTGGAAGTATATTGGAAAAGATTGCACCGCAACCCAAACTATAAAAAATCATAACTTCCATAAAAAATCAAATGACTTAGAATGTTGAAATTTCCACTAGTTATAGCTAAGTCATAAGGCTAACATCATGCCAAAACTAAGATTTATGATTTGTACAAGGCGATCAGAAAAAAAATCCAAAGTTTAAAAACTTCAAACACGAATAACTTCATTTTTTCAAATGGCACATAGCATATTTTATTTTGTCATTCGATTCCTTTTTTTATCCTATTTCGATCTAGATATTTCCTACTGTTTTATTTGAATTTTTTTTAATAATTTTGGATTTAAATATAAATATGGAATCAACAGAAACAACTACTACTACTCCGAGGGCTAATACCCCTACCGGCATTGAATTACACTGTTGATTCCGATGGACTTCTAGACGAAAATATATTATATTAAAAAAAGAGGAAATTAAAATCCTTATTCGTCTAAATTTTAAAATCAATGATCTCACATTTTGAACGCGTCCTAACAAGTAGGCACAACGAACCGAAAGCCATATCCCACGACCGGTTTCGACCTATCGGGTCTCATCAGGTGGGCGCTGACAGAAAGGCCTTTACAGGCTATATTATAAATAAAATAATAAAATCCTTATTCGTCTAAATTTTAAGATAGGTCGAAACCGGTCTTGGGATGTGGCTTTCGGTTGGTTGTGCCTACTTGTTAGGACGCGTTCAAAATGTGAGATCTTTGATCTTAAAATTTAGACGACTAAGGATTTTAATTCCTTCTTTTTTGAATTTTGGATTTGTTTTTAAATAAAGAATAGAGAAGATCCGATGTATCGAAAGAGGATAATGGAATTGAATGACAAAATAAAGTACCAGACGCTCCACTAAACTACACAATCAAAAATATCAAATGACCGGTTTATATACTTACTGAATTACTAATGTATGCTAGTGTTTAACCGTTCGAACGCAAAATTTGAAAGCAGTTGAAGAAAATAAATGTCGAAAAAGCAAAAATACATAGAATTATGAAATAAATAGTCGATGTGGTGGGATGCTAAGTTAGATTTTGTAGAAAAAAGTCGAAAACAACTAAAACAATAAAACAAAATTGAAAAAAAAAACAGGTCAAGAAGTGCAATGATAAGTTTTTTTTTATAATCAGAATAATGAGGTATTCAGGTGGGTCGAATATAGCAATCTATGCAAAGATTCAAGTTCATCAATTATTATTAATCTATATGAGCACGAATCGATCATTGATTAATCGATTATGAAAAATATTTGATTTTACACATTTCTTGATAATTATCATTTTCGTGAAAATGATTTTAAAAAGCTCGTTTCCGGTCCTGATCATAATAAGCGCTCCATTAATTACATGCTAATGAGCGTCTCGAAAGAAAAGAAAATGTATTGACAAAACAGTAGCCGCTTATTATATCGGTGCTTCCCATGTTTGTTCGTTTTTCAACGTAGCAGAGTGTCGTTAACGCCTTCCGCAAGACCGGAAATTTTTCCGATGTCGTGCGAAAAGGTGGAACACTTATCGCCCGACCACTGCTACAAACAAGGCGCTGCTTCCATTCATTATTGGCCATATTATATAACGCTAAATCACGTAGTGGAATTTTAAGTCCGCTTGTTCCGTTATAGTTCACTGTAAAGTGCTAACCAGAAAACGAATGGAAACAAAGGTCGCAGGAATTGTGGGCTTATAGTTCACCCAGCATAACCGTAATCGAGGATTCTATAGCGGAAGGTGTTGCCTGTCTTCCTACAATAGAACACTACCTAGCACTTCATTTATTTGTACTTATTATATATATAGACTAAATTCAGACAATATGAACATAAGATTTGATGGAATTAGATGAATAATCAATTTAAGACAGATTGAAGAAGTGAAGATTGGTAAATGATTTATTCCAGAGACTTTATTAAAATTAGATGAATGATCAATTTAACAAACTTATTTCATTATTAAAACCTGTGTTGTAAACTTAAGGCTTCGTATTATAAATGTTAATTTCTTGTTTATTAGGTTATTTTTCTTTTTTTTATCACGTAGATAACCTGTATCGCTGATTCAGTTTTGCAAGTGGATACCTTCGTAAGAGCATTGTCGGACACTATGAAATACTTAAGTTAGCAGTAAAAATCTACAGATGGCGACATACTGTTTGTTCGCATAAATTCATCTTTTTATTTTTTTTCGGATTTTTTGTAATTTTTGTATTGTCATGTACTTTTGCTGTCTGTTCCTTTCTTTTGCAATTTATGTTTTTTGTATGTGTCATATTTTTTCCATTCTTGGTATTGCTGTTTAGCCCTATTGTATTATATTTTCTTTGTTTCCGAATGTTCTTTTAGAGGTAAGTTAGTCGATAGATTTATTGGGGGTAATTTTTTGACCCATCGGTCAATTTCCAGGACGTAGATGATGCACCGACACATAGCTTGCAATGTTGAACTTTTGTATGTTTACGTTTCCCTTCCTCTTTTTTGTTGTTTCAAGTGTCCGTGCATCGAAATCACCTCTCCTCTGGGGGGCGGTTCTTAAATTCATGTTAAAATAATTCTTTTTACATTCAATTGCAGATTCAATTCATCATTTAATCATATTAGATTGCAACTATTCAAACGACAAACATTTTTATCAGAGATCATTTTAGTACATTAACATATATCATAGCACCAATCACATCAAGATCTCTCTAAACATAAACATATAGTTTTTAATAACATATAGTTTCATATAATAAATCATAATCATAATATATAGTCATTTAGTATTTTCGTAAAAATAAGTAGCAATCACGGCGTACAATAACATTAGTGTGTATATTGTTGTAAACAGTTTGGGTGTAATAAACTTTTAAAACACAAAGTCCGTTTATTGCATCGATTCCCCGATAGGAATCAAAAGAAGTGGCACATCTGTGCACCGGTGAAATAATCTTATATCATCAATTAATAAACACTGTTAATTACTTGATTTTAATCAAGTTATGTCAGTTGTACAGCACAACTTCGGTTTGGTCAATGATTTATACTAACAAACTAGGTTTTCTGATAAGAACTAGTAGTTTGAAATCGCAACTTATTTTTGGTAATTTTTTTTGCAACAAATTTGTAACTTTTCAATAAATAGTTGAATAAATCCTTGGACCAGGAAGAACATATAATGTCTCTGGAAACATTATATTTTCATGTAGTAAATAATTTCTACATCCTTTCGACATTTTCATTATAAAAGATATCTAATAATTAATAAAATAGTTCTTAAATATTTTATTTCCATTTTCCACGTGCCAATTTTTTGTACCTACGGTCCTGTCGTTGTTCTCGATCGGTAAGTAAGTTAATATGTTCAACTTCCTTTGGTTGCTTCCGTTTACTTTGGACTAAAATTTAGATCTCAACACAATCCACATGTTTCTCACCGTATCCTTTTCTAATTTATGGTCATACACCGCTAGACAGTTCAGATTTTGTAATTTTTTCCGAACCTCTGCAAAATTGATTACGATAAAAAACTTCTAAAATAAAAGTAGCCTAAGTTACTCCTTATTACATTAGTTATCTGGCAGTGAAAGTCCCGTCAAAATCAGTTTAGCCATTTCAGGGATTAGCTGGAACAAACAGATAGACAGACAAAACTTGTAAAAAATGTTAGTTTGGTATATGTATAGATATATAGATGACCTATTTTTTTGTCATTTTTGGTGTTTACCACCCCCAGTTAAGCTAGAAACAACTTTTCAGCAAAATAGGAGATAAAAATTACAAAATAATTTTGGCCGGGAAACTATACCATTTCACATCAGGCATTCCTATTCTGACTAGTTCCTTAGTATTCATTTGCGCTACGGACATTCGAGGCATGTTTGACCAGGTCCTCCTGGTCAGACAAATTTTTCTAGTCAGGTAAGCTATACCTAAAATATTCCTAGTTGCTTAGAAAACGTTCGGAAATTTCCATCTGTGTTTGTATTTTTTTATTATGTTTATTTCTTTTCATTATGATTACATTTTAGACTATAGACGTGATTATAGTTAATAGAAGTTGCAGGGAAAATATAGTAGGTTATATGTATTTAGTTATTTTCCCCAATGTGCGTATTGTTTATTGACTTTTTCCACAACATTCCACAAAAATATTTTCTCTTAGCATATCCAGGTTTCCTACCTTTTCCAAAGAGTGGCTATCGTGGTTAAGCTTATAAAGCAATGTTAATAAATTGCAATAAACGTATTCAGGCTTGTATGTAATTCTTATTCAAAATGTCATTTTTGCCCCACCTAGTTCGTAGGTACGTGCATACATATAATGCAAGGATGTACATTATCGGTTTCGTCGAAACATCCTGGCGCCTGTTGGTGCATGACGCCAGTACCTATATGCAAATAGGAAAATCACGCTGAACAAACTGTACTTTAATCTTGTTATGAGCAACTGATGCGATGTAGATCCAGCTGTCCCTGTTGCCGTTTCAAGAATCTTAAAGGCCAGCTGGGTTCGCGTGAAGTATGCCACAAGTTCAATCGCTCTGTTTACGATAACTCCTCTTACGTACTCCCAACATACAGGTACGTACTTAGCTACAAAATGGACATTTCTATGTGAACGTGTTTCGCAGTAATAGTTGAATTCCACGCGAAACTCTCTCTCCTTAAAACGCTTTTGCTATTTTTAGATAATAATTAAAACCGTTTAAAGTCACTAAATGACGAACTTCGAAAGAAAAATCACTATTTATTGATTCGATGCCTGCCTAGATCTGGTAATTTTATGCAAACGTAAAAACATTAATACTTTTTATATGTATATTTTAGCAGTAAAATTGTTTGCAAACAAACTTATCATAGGTAAATATAAATATAGAATCAACACAAACAACTTCTCCGAGGGCTAATACTCCTACCGGCATTGAATTACACTGTTGATTCCGATGGATTCTTAGACGAAGATATAAATATTCAAAAAGGAAGGAATTAAAATCCTTATTCGTCTAAATATTAAGATCAAAGATCTCGCATTTGGAGCGCGTCCTACCAAGTAGGCACAACGAACCGAAAGCCATTTCCCACGACCTGTTTTGGTAGGACGCGTTCCAAATGTGAGATCTTTGATCTTAATATTTAGACGAATGAGGATTTTAATTCCTTCTTTTTTGAATACTTATCATAGGTGTTTTGTTTTTACAATCCAATCGTACATTGAGGGCTTCCTTTAAGTTATCTATCCCCGCTTAAAACAACTTTTAACTTAAATAAATGTTAAAACTGTCCTGTATTTCCATTTAGCCGAACGTTTACCATGTTTATCATAATTTTCTAGAAATGTGCGAAAACAATAACAAAAGTTACTATGTACAGTAATGTAAGTCCATTAAACTTGCAGTTATCAGGGCTTGAAGTCTAAAACTGACTGCCACGCTTATTGCCTTGTAAAATACATAATTAATATGGATATGTCGACAACTCTGCGCACAGCTTGAAGCTTATCATCACAAGGTTATTCACCTTCCAAGTACAAGCGATATCTACCTTTGTTTCATAAAATTTCAAAGGCCGTTACACTATTTCAAAAGAAGAAAAGAGAAACGTGCAGTTAACAAATAAATCCTGCAACTTTCCGTTTTCATATTTTAAGAATTCTATCAATGAAATCCCAAAGTGTTACCAGTCAAGTGCTTAGAGCATGAATACGTGGAGGCAGCATACAAATCTATAGCATATATTTACTTGAGATAAGAAGTGTATCTGAACATCCTTTCTCGCTCTTATGCGACCTGATCGCATCTCTCTTGCACAGCCGTTTCCCTCTACCAATCAAGTCATGTTTTAGCGAAAGAGATTTTCAGATATAACAGGTGGGCTGAAAATTTCGCTGACCCATAGATGGCGCTACTAGTATCAAATCCGTATGATTTTTAGTTAGCCCTAACCTTCAAAAGACGCGTGTATAAATTTGACAGCATTTTTAGTGAAAGAACTTTTGTTACTTTGAAAAAATGGATAAAAGGAGTTTTTTGGCGAAAAAATATACTGTTGAAACCAAGGCTTGGCTTGATAAACATTATTCGGACTTTGCACCAGGAAAATCAACCGTAGAAAAGTGGTTTGCTAAATTTAAACGAAACGAAATGAGCACCGAGGACGATGCACCCAGTAGACGCCCCAAAGAGGCTGTTACCGACGAAAACATCAAAAAGTCCACAAAATAATTTTTGATAAACGTAAAGTAAAGTTGATTAAAATAGCTGAGATCCGACCTTAAAGATATCAAAGGAACGTGTTGGTCATATCGTGAATGAATATTTGGATATGTGAAAGGTCTGTACAAAGTGGGTGCCGCGCGAGCTGCGAGCTCACAGTCGACCAAAAACAACAACGGATCGATGAATGCTTCCGCATCCACCGTACTCTTCAGATCTGGCCCCCAGCGACTTTTTACTGTTCTCAGACCTCAAGAGGATGCTCGCTGGATAGAAATTTCACGCCAATGAAGAGGTAATCGTAATCGCCGAAACTGATGCCTATTTTGTGGCTAAAGACAAATCGTATTATAAAAATGGTATGGAAAAATTGTATGACCGCTATAATCGTTGTATTGCCCTCGAAGGGAACTATATTGAATAATAAAATCAAATTCTATCAAAAAAAATATTTTTTTATGCTAGCCTACGAACTTTTTAGCCCGCCTATTAAACGTTTGATACTTGCAAAATGTTGTGGATTTCCCGAAAACTGTAAAACCTATAATTTTCGCTATACTTATTGTGCGAACTTTGTTTTAAGTATATTTAAAACTATTAAACAATGACTTTTATAAAATAACTGGAGACTTATACAATCACATTTCCGACTAATGAAAGCGAAATTGATGGAAACTTTATTTACTAGTGTAGCCCATTTTTTTCAATTTCCTGCGTGTAATGTAATATTTATCCACAAGGTTCCATTGTTCATTTAAATTACCTTTTAAAATCAATTAAAATCTGACGCTGAGTTAACAAATAAACAAACAAAAAGTATTATGTGTGTAACTGTCTCGCAATTGTGTTAACGATTGAATTATTTCTCAGTTCGCATTGTTCAAACAAGTAACTGTACCGGAATCATAGACAGATTACAGTAAAGCATTTTCTTTCCAGTTTGCAACATTGAAATTGCCAATGTAAGTACGGAGCTACTTTTGTATTTCCTCAAACGGAAGTTACATTAACCAAATTAAGCTTTAATTTATAGTTGCTGAGCCGAATCTTCTGTAAATATCTAAGTACCATTACGATTTTTTAGTAGAACAAGAAAGTACAAAAGGATGCACGCCATTAGTTTGTAGTTCCACATCTTTGTTTTATAAGATTTATTAAATAGAAGGGGTCTCAAACGGAAAGTGGATACTAAAGATGCAAACAACCCAAAGAACTATCAGCAACATTTCCATGTGTACTAAGCAATCTTTGATAGTTTGTGAGTTAGAGTTGAAAAGTTTAAGAAAAGCTCTGACCTTAATGCAAATCCTGCGTTGAAATGAAGGGAGAATGTATTCGAAGGGTAAAAGATGACAGGTACCCGCCCACGTTCTATGCACCGGCAATGATTCAAACCGAATTATTTGTGGGGGTAGGAGATAAGTATTGTCCAATAGGTACGCATCTGTAGGCGTGACCGAAGAGCTTTTCTTACTACGGTTGATCTATTTTGTCACCTAACCTAACCTAACCCCAAAAATAGCCATTTTTAAAAAAACTACATTAGGGCGTCAATTTTTAGAACACAACTCTTTGTTATCTCAAAAATGCGAGGATAAGTTGCTAGACATCTAATTTTTTCTTGCGGGTTGCTAATTGATGCTTAGAAAACAACCGAAACACGCACCGCTACGTGATTTTAATTGATACGGTTTAAAGGGTAAATATTCAGATAATAAAAGCAGAATAACGTACATGGTTGCCATGTATCATCGAACTATATCTCTTCTTGCAATACTTTTGTAAGTTAGAATAAAAGACAGTGGTAAATATCATATAAGAATTTTATTTTGTCAAAATGTAACAATGAGGTAACAATAATATTAAATAAAAGTCAGAAATCACAGCTTACAGCTACAATTAAGCCTTACCAAGCCTTACAGTTTTAAGTAGGTAAGTTTCTTCTTATTCGTGTCCTCTTCATGATTATGTATCAGAACACAATCCCATATTAAAGGAACTCCGTCAAGTTCGCCCTTAGTTTTTAAAAATGCATTACAAATATGCTGCCTACATTTCCACCGCGAACTTTCATCTGTTAACTTTTTATAAAAATTGAATTTAAAATGATTTACAACTATTGACACCTTATTTCTTACCGTAAACCCCTTCCTGAAACTGGATCCTGTTGCCGATAGGGCATATCAATTATCGACTATTATAATTATCCAATAAAATTTTGTTATTTATTTTACCCCTTCTTAAGTAAGGCAACAACAACAAATGTATAAATAACTTTATTTTTGTCAAACGTCTAACAACATTTTTAAGTAAATGCAGTTTATTTTATGCCATCGTTTTCTGGGTAATAACGCGTAAACCATGGGAGCCAATTCGTGTATAATTAAGAAGGGATTGCTTTTCGAACGGGGACGAATTCGTGTTGCTGATAAGCACTAATTACCTCTTGGGGACGAATCCGAGTGCACCGATGTTTCCCTCATTGTATGAGGTAATCTGTAGTGGGTACAAATTAATTCAATAATTAATATCGCATTAATATATTTAAACATTCATTTATTTGATTTCAAGAGTTATCTACCTTCTTGCGTCTTCGTTCTTGGAATATCGTGTGTATAATTATTTAGGAAATGCATTTTGCAGGATTACTATTAAAGGTAGTAAGATAATTAATCTTGTTACTGTTATTAAAACCGCAAATATTAAAATTCCATTCATCTTATCTTAAACTAAAACATCTGCTAACAATACGAGCTGAACCTCATCTGTTTTATATCTCATTTTTTGCTTCTGCCTTGATAACCTTCCAAATGACTTTAAAATGTTCTGTAAATAACTTATCGTTAATAATGCGGGTCACCTTTTTTTTTGAGAAGAATAGATTCCATTGTCGTGTAGGTCGTTTTGATGATTTCCTGCCATCGTTTAGATAAGAAAAAAAATACTTTATGCAAATTATTGCGTACATTATTATTCTCTTGAGAGCATTAGAATACGTAGTTTGTCTTAGAACAATAGTGAACTTACACATTTACAGTTGTTAATGTAATAATTATCTCTTATGTATGTATTCGTACTGACATACGTAAAAGACGAACGAAATCTAGCACAGATTTTACCGTGATGTAACTAAGTTTGTTGTTGTTGTATAACTGGTAAGAATCGTCCTTGTCGCTAATTACTTATGTTAACTATGTATTTCAAGATGTGAACTATTTTTCTAACATGAATACGATTACGTGCTACATCTGACATTTCCACCTTATGAAAAAAAAAAGCAATTACCTGGGTACGTGCGTATAGGATGACTTGTACTTCGACAGCTCTTAAGGAAGCTTACTACTTTAATACAAGTTTCAAAATATAATATGTATTTTATATAATATAACGGGTCATTCAAACTGAGTGGTACATTAGACGTTTTAGGGAAAGTAAGCATGTTACAGATTTGAAAATTTGGGAGTTGGGAGTAGGGGTTATCAAGAATGATCTATTTAACTAAAATAATTTCCATTGTCGGGCACTTCCGGTTATACCGGAAGTTGATGTCAACTTTCTTATTTTAAATGGAATGGTATATTGTTTTACGATAAGATGAATTCGTATGAAATATAAAATTTTAAGGTGACTTTGGTAACCAACTTGTATGCCTATGATGAATAGTTTCTGAGATAATTTAATTTATTGGAAAAAGATTGCACCGCAACCCAAACTATAAAAAATCATAACTTTCATAAAAAATGACTTAGAATGTTGAAATTTCTACTAGTTATAGCCAAGTCATAAGGCTAACGTCATTCCAAAACTAAGCTTTATTATTTGTACAGGTCGTTCAGAAAAAAATCCAAAGTTTAAAAACTTCAAACACGAATAACTTCATTTTTTCAAATTGCACTCAGCATATTTTATTTTTCTGAACGCCCTGTACAAATTATAAAGCTTAGTTTTGGCGTGACGTTAGACTAATAAAATAACATTATTGATATATTTCAAATGAACCAATTATTTAATAATATTTAAATATACGACATGGGTAACTAGCTGCATACTAAATGCATTACCATTACTAAAATGGTTTTAAGTCACGTGATTGATAAATTATTAAAAAATAAATTAGATAAAAAAGTAACAAGAATGTTGTACAATAATAGTCAGGCATCTCAAAACAACACCTTTTGTTCTCTACCTTATATAAAAAATGTTAGTTTTAAATTCAAAAACATTCTCAAAAAACTAATCACCTCAGCCGTTGAGTGTAACAATAAAGATTTAAAGAGTTTACTAATTAACAACAAAACAAAAACAAATATAAACCAAAATAATGGCATATATAAATTATTTTGTAATGAATGTAACGCTGCCTATATGGACAGGTCGAGCCTTTGAAACTAGGACAAGTGAGCTTTTAAAATCGATTTCTAAAAAATATGTTAAATCAGGAATTGGTGAACATTGTATTAGTTTAAACCGTCATTTAAATTTAGAAAATACCAAATACCTACATGTAAACAGATCTAAAAGTAGAAAATTATCTCTGTATGAATATTTGGTAATAGATAAAGCCTTAAGAAAATCAGAAAATGTTGTAAACAATCAGTTAGAACTAGGCAGTTTTTCATCCCCCCTTATCTTAAGCTATCTATAAACGAGCATGTAAGATTCGTATTGTCAGTATAACGTTACTCATGATAATGAGCACATAGGTCGAAACAATATTGTCGAGAACATAATGAAGTTGGTGAAACTTACCATAGTGTGTTTTATTTTGACTAAGTATAGGTATCATAAAGTAAACCTCTTACTATATTTCGTATTTTCAAGTTTACAAATTAGTACAATAGGGTGTCGCCGTTACTTTTTGAATTAGTTCGTATAGACTATGTCAATGACGCAAACGTAGTCACTTAAAAATAAATTTACAGTATGTATATTTTTACATTGTTGCCTTATATTGTATATTAATTCTAAGTATCTCGTTATAAATAGAGTTTCATTTAATAATAGTCAATTAATGAACTAAATTATATATGTAATAAATATGTAAAACAGAATATTATTAATTAGTGCAACTGTGTAAAATTAAAATATATAAGCAAACATACCACATTATTGGAGAAATATTGCAGAACTTCCTTGACGGCCACTGTACCTTCGTTAAACTGAAAATAAAGAAGTACGGTAATGATGACGGTGTCATTATTGAAAAGGTAGAGAAATGACTCCTCAATACTTCTCTTGTAAATTTATACAATTAAACAGTGTAAAACACATTTTATTATTATTACCATAGTAATTAGACGTGGTATAAATGAACGGTTAGGTCTAGTCGTTTTGACAACAGCGGCTGACATCATCAGTGGTACTGAAGTGACGACAGTCGCCCACGTTGTCACCATAGTACCACTGACGATGTCAGCCAAAGTTGCCGACGAAACGCCTGGACCTAGCCGTTCATTAGCCATGGCCCTTATGCCCGAATGTTAATTGTTATTAATGGTCTACTTTTACTTGCTAATTAATGATTACGTATTAAATTAATTAAAACAACTTAATTTTGTGATGTAAAAAACATCTTCCTTTTAATTATGTATTAGTTTATTAATGTGCTACGTTGCAAAAGATAGCTACCAATCGTTATTTAGATTATAATTTAATTATTGCACGCAGTCATGAATAAAATAAATAAAAATAGGTAATTAATTCGTTGAACTCCATGGATAACGGATTATTTAGATTAACGCTTATTAGTGAAGTATGGCGAATGCATCGGCCTTGAACTAGAACGTTGATGTTTATCAGAGCCTTCTCAATTACACCATATTGGAACATCTCGATAATCATTAGCAAATTCCTGTTAAACTTTTTCAAATAATTCAAGTAAATTCCTTCTCGTCCGAAAACTCAATTAGTACTATTCAGTGTGACTAAAAAGTGTAGTTGAACTCTAAATAAAACAAGGTAAAATGTCAAACTGTTCAATTGTGTAGTTATATTAAAAAATAATACAATAAATATAAATTTCAACGAATTTTTATTTCATTTGGCTATTGTTTCACTAATTTATACTTACAGATTATTACTACTATTTGTAGGGAAAATATTTGGTAATGAAGAGTAACTTAATTCTGAGAGTTTATTAATTAGAAGGTGGTTGTTTTTAAATTTATTAACTTTTAACATTTCCCAAAAATAACACTTTATAACTATTTTTTTCTGAATAAATCTACCTAATTCAATAAATTCTTAATTAATTAATCCCTTTTTAATATATAGTTTAATAAAATAAGTTCCCATTACTATAATATTGTGGTATCGTACTTCACTGAAATTATTTATAACAAAAACCTCAGCTAATCGTAGGATGGGAATTTAAATTATTCATTTATTGACTCGTTTCAGAACCTGACGGCGTGCAGTAACAGCTCGTTCTTTCTATTTTTATTTTTATATGTAACTTTTCATAATCTTCATTTTCAAAAACGTTCCTGCAAATCACTATAGGATGCTTATCTATTACCAATAAAGTGCACATTTTATGGTTATGAGAATTAGTTTGTTACCCTTTTACAGAGATATTACAGTCGGTATCGAGATGGCAGTTGAGGTAAATGATAATTTTCTATATTATTATCGGTAATCAATGCCTTAGAGAAAAATATTAAAGTTTTATTTATTTATTTTTTGTTTTATTAACTGGCAACTTATACCTTCTAAACATAGCTATTTTCTCACCTATTATTATTTATTATTATTATTACCAGCCCAGTGATGCCTTCCCTGTACTCGTTATAAACTCGCATGTTTCTTTACCATTCGTTTGAAATATTGCGTGTAATAACTATTATTTGTTAAAAAATAATATTTAAAACACCTGTATAGTTTCACACTTACTTATCGTTAGTACCTATGTGATGATGTATCTATTGAAGTTGCCATAATAAGGCGAAATGTTCCTATATAGAATTTCTTAAATAAAAATGTGTGAAACTGACCAAATGTTTTAATTTTTTTATTCAATTAAAAGGCTTCGACAAGGCCTGGCGGATTCCTAATTTTTTATTAATATTATGTATCAAATTAAGATAAGTAAATTAAGCAATAGAAATATAATAATACTAAATATTTCTTTTCATTTTTTCAGATGTGCACAACTCTAGCAATAGATAACGGTAAGTTAACTCATTTCCAGAAATGAACTATAATTAAGGAAATTCAGGAGCTACACAAAATAGTAAATAACTAATTATACCAGACACCACCAAAATTTGATTTAGTGAAGCTGTTGAAAATTAGCAATAAAATAAAGTAGTTGCTAAATATTAAAAATCACGCATCATAAAAAATACTAATATAATATATTTTTTAAGAACAAAAATAAGTCCTTGTCCAAATAATTTATCGAAGTTACCAGACGTGTATCGCGATTTTGATCTTATTAGACCTCAGCAGCATACCATTGGCAGATTCGTTAAATTACTGACCAAATTGCTGGAGCTCGGTGTAAAGCGGATTTAAATAAAACGTTGAAATGGCAGTACGTCGCCATCTACCTGTTTTTGCTGCTATTGTTGTATTTCATAACGTTAGACAAGGCCCTACTAGGGTATCATCTTGTCTAACTGAATCGGCGGTGCAGCTTATATACGTGATAGGATACGTAAACAAAATTACTTGAAAAAGAACTTATTTTTGTTGATGACCACCAAAGTTTCCACTCTGTTTTGTTTCATTGATTTATTAAATCAAATTTTGTGTATGTGTCTCTCATAATTAGTTATTTAGTATTTTTTATGCAAAAATGTCCTTTTTTTAACAGTATAACTTCCGAACCACTCCTTAACTACAATTACCATAACCTTATTACGTATAAAGAGTATGTTTACCATTTCGTTTTATTATGAAAGGTTCATACGAACTATTTGATATCTTATTACAACACGATTACTTAGAGCTGAGTCATTACATAGAAAATAATTTTTTTAATCGTTAATATCCATGAAATTATAATAACTATTAAAGTGTGTAGACTTTCACGGCCGGCGTTATTATAAGAATGATTCTCTGAGTTTGATGGCCGTAGTTTAAAGGGTTGTTCTCTGCCTGACGTTTCGTTAGCGACTGCGGCTGACATCTTCAGATTCGATAACGGGCTGCCGAAAAGAGAACTTCGCGACAGGAAGCTACGTCGACGACCTAAATACCTCTGAAGATGTCAACCGCAGTCGCTGACGAAACGTCAGGTAGAAAACAAGCCTTTAGACCACGGCCATAAAAGCCGAAAAATCATATTTATATTATAATAACTATGTCAATAATTTACTTTTAAACAACGGCTGTTAGTGTGAATGGAACTATAGTTGTCGAACAACTTAATTTGAATAATTAATTTAAATTAAGACTATTGTAATTCTGCACTCGTAACGAGTCCCGCATAAACAATCTTAAATCAATTTTGAAATTTACTTTATAATCGGTTAACAAACCGTGTCAGCAAACCTCCTTCAAAACAATTTTTAGTTCTGAATTAGAGACTGCTCCCACTCGATTTAATTTACGTACATGCATTATAATTTCCATTACGAAAAAGGCAGTGTAAACATTTCTTGGCCCAAGAATTTATTAGTTTACATGGTTTATTAAGTGATTGATGCCCCACTAATTAACGATTCACATTTGTAAAACTCTCATAACAAACAGTTCTATTTTTACTGGATTGTAAGTATAATTGTAAAAATGTATCATTATCAATTTAACAGTATTACACTGTTTTTACCGTCGTAGGTTTTTTTAAAACTTATTTCGAACGGTTGTACTGATGTACCACATTAATAAATTTATTACTTGCTCGAAGGACCAAATTGATTGAAAAGTGTGTTAATTGTAATTATTTTATTCAAAATTATTTACACTATATTTAATGAAGTTTGTATGGGACTGTTTACCCAGCGAGTCTATAGTAGAACTGTTGTAACACTGCATTGTAAATACTTAAATAGAAGTTTGTTAAAGCCAGATGGGCGAATACCGAGAACTACACAAATGTTTCCAAAGCTACGACAAATATAATATACAAGTGAATCCTAATAAATGAAGAATTTATGAGGGTGCGACCCGACCTGGTCAGTCTTCAAATACAATACAATATTCTTAAAACTACACGACTAACTCTAGGTACCTAAACATGTTGTAATAAAATAAAAATACAGAAATAAGTCTTTGATACCGAACAACACTTTATTAAAAGTTTAAATACTATTAAGATCCTGTTATTTACGTGTATATAATGAAAATATAATATGCTATATTTATAACAATTTTATTACTTCTAAAGGCCTATTAGGAACAATTTATGATTTTTATAATACGATTCCAAAATTTCCATTTTTAACTTTTTCATTATGATGTTCTAGCTGTTATAATAATTTTGTAAGTTATTTTGATGACAACTGGGCCAGTGTATCAAAATAACACAATAACAATAACAATAACAAATTTTAAGAACAAGAAGAATTTTTCTAAAATATATCGAATAAAGTTGGTAAATTAATTTTAATGGATTTGTTTTTTATTCAATTTCGAGCACATGTTCATGATTTATCTACTTTATGCTTTTGATTAAATTATGTGGAAAATAGTAGAATGTTGACTTAAATTGGACCATTTACTTACACTCCCTGTTAATAATTTTTGAGTAAATAATAATAATAATAAACATTAAAGTAGAATTGGTTTAAAACCCAATGTTTTCAAAACCTGAATAATGAAATTATATTGGAAGTTTTACGAAATAAGAATTAATACAATCTAAATTAATAAATTAATAAACATTTTAAATTACATTTTTGTATACACAATAATTATTTCGACACACACAACTTTCATCAGGTGAAATATTAACGAAACTAAGTATAAATACAAAATCTACAAAAGTAAACAACGTAGAATGTTGTAAATGAATGATTTATTTAACAAATGGAATGTAACACTTGTAGAAAATAACAAGTGCAACTTAAGGTCAATACTTTTAAGAACCACACCAAAACCAAATGTACTGGATAAAACTGGCATTTATAAAATACATTGTAACACTTGCGATGCTTGCTATATTGGACAAAGTGGTATGGCAATCAACGTTAGAATATCTGAGCATGAAAAAAGTATAGACAAAAAGGACACCAAAACGTGCTTTTCAGAACATTGTGTCTTATCCAACCACCATTTGGACATAAAAAATATTACTGTACTCCGTAGTGGTATCAGAAAAAGCAAAAAATTGTCACTCTTAGAAGCGCTAGAGATTAAAAAAGACCTGTCCCAAAATCTTAATTTAGTCAATAACCATACGGAGTTAGATTTTGTAAACTCCCCACTCATTTTAGGCAATTAAGATTAAGTATATGTATTGTCGCACCAGCTTTTAAAATTTAGTATAAGATTTTACTCTAATCCTTTTGATAATGGTCGTGTGACCGAAACTAGTAAAGGAAATATATATATATATATATATATACATTAAATCGGTGAAACATTCTACGTTGTTTTATTTACTTTTGTTTAAATTACTTGAATAAGGATGCAGTTATTGGTTTCTAACAAAATGTTCAGGAATGATGAATTACAAACTTCTATATGGTCATTTAATAAGACAGTACCTTCTTTATCTAATTTATTTATTTCCAGCCTTTCTAAATCTTATTACGGTGACAATTAAAATATAAATGTTTTGTAATTAGTATAATAGAGTTATTATAATGGAGTTACAAGATTTGAGAGCATTTTTAATTCACTTTATTATTTATTAATATGTCTCCACCACAACTATATTTACATTTAAAAAAATATATATCAAAAATTACACCGTCACGCTGCTACTGCATAGGTAGCAAAAGTATACAATTAACCGTTCAGCAACCTAATTAGTGACCTTTTGAAGTTTCATAATAAGTAGAATAAGGTTTCGAGAGAATCACATCAGTCGTTCAATTATTTATTCTTTAGATCGTTGGAGCGAAATCCATCGATTAAACGGAAGTCGAAACTCGAAATCATTTGTTGCCAAATCGTTAGACTATCTTTTTAGGAAATACAGTTATCATTCGACATCTATATCGTTTATGCGTGAGACTTATTAAGGTTAGTTTAAAAGAAGAACTGGGTACTTTCTAACCAAGAAACAGATCTGCTTATCAAAAACATTTACAGTTACACAAAACCAGTACGCTACTTATTATTACGGCCGCCAAAGTCAAAGTGTAGCAGCTGTTTAATTCAATAACCATTGTTGACCGACCGGTGATTGATGACGTGCACATTATGTTTAATGAAACATAAATAAAACGGAAACAAATGACGAACGGGAATTTAAAGTGAATTTTGATGGAACTGATAGAATAGATTGATTGAAAAGTGTAACACAAAAAAAGCAATTAGAACGGTAAGTGTGTTATAGAAGTATTTAGAGTAGTGCAGTTAAAAAACAAATCAGCAATATCATGTGTTTACAGAAAATCACAAAAAACCAATCTGAAGTTTTGTAGGTTTCCACGAAAAAAAAAAACTTTGTGTTTCATTCCCACCAGATACTCGTATTGGTGGGCGGGCAGTCCCTCCGACATACACTGTAGTGCAAAGCCGGAGGGTAGGGCGTAAGGCCCTCTTCAGCCTCCTTGCAGGAATCATGGGAATGGGTGGGTGGTGTGGTTAGGGAAAGGAAGATGTGACGGACGAAATGAAGACAGAAGAGAAGTGAAAGATTTATTTGTGGAATATTACTGCCCCAGCATTTTCCGGTGACCTCCCGAATGCTAAGCAATGATGTAGAGCACTAGACCACGCCGCTCGGTGGTTTCCACGAGCGTTACTTACAGTGAAATTAAATTTTATAGGCTTGCACCGGGTCAATTTATCTGTTAGAACATCTTCATGGCTTTTCCGATGTAGATATCTTGTTTGAAACAGAACAAGTTCTCCTACATTCATCAGCCTTGAAGATGTCAAATATGATCACGCACGAAACGTAGGCAACATACGAGGCATGTTTTTTAAGTAAGTACCGTTTTGAAATTCTGCCGCCGCATCGCATACCCACTGAGTACCTACATCTCTCACCTACGCACTAACGCCATTACAATCTGATTCGCCCTTGTTTACGTTGTTTACTAAGTGTTTAAGATGCCTCCTATAATTGTGAGTCCCGCCGACTGTGAAGTCCGGGCTGTTCTACGAGTTCTTAGTGCTAAAGGACTAAAACTATTGGTATGGATCGTGAGATCTGTGCAGTTTACGGATAAAGCATTATGAGTGATGGAATGGTAAGGAAGTGGGTAAGAGCATTTAAAGATGGCCGCACCAATGTTCATGATGAACAACAATGAAGAAAACTAATGGAAAACTCTAGATCATCCTCCGTATAGCCTTGATCTGGCGCCCAGTGACTACCATTTATTTCTGCAATTGAAGAAACATCTGGGCGGTCAGCGTCTTCAAGACGATGACGAAGTCAAAACAGTTGTAATGCAGTGATGCAGCCTCAATATTGAAGGAAATTATGTGGAAAAGTAGATTAAGGTACAAGCTTTCATGTAAAAATAAAATTATTAAGGTATCTTTGCACGTTTTTTGTTAATTTCAAAACGGTACTTACTTAAAACGCATGCCTCGTACAAATTAATGAGATACAAATCAGGAATCCTGAATTAGTTATATATATGGAAAACACTTATTCACTCATTTTCCGACGAAGTAGGCTTGACTGAAATTAATGCTCTGTATAGTGTTTCCAAATTTGGAGACCTCCTACCAATGAAGGGTACAGACCGGCTGGCCGCAAAAGATGCGTTTATGAACAAAGAGTCAAGTGCAAAATAATAAAGTACATGGAGTACTAATTATTGCTCTCAATTTCAATTTCATTCCTCCTCGAGTTGAATTTCATGGAAACGAGACTTACCGATTTCCCGGGAGTTCCCAGAAGCAAACATTAACACCATTACTCTTCACTACGGTTTTATAAAACACTTTTAACATTTATGTGTCCGTTAAAAATGTGCCCGAATTATTGTCGTTATTCATAAGCATATTTGTATTTCCTCATGGAATAATATGCGTACCTATCTAAAAATTGCTTTTATTTGACGCAGCCCATTATTTTTCTTTCGTTTTCCTGACAGATAACGCAAATCGGGTCCCTCAGTAAATTGTTGGTGATTAAGTAATTAGTCATTTTAATTTGGTAAACAGGTACGAAACTGTGTGTTTAAGATTTATATAGATGTAATGCCGATTTGTATATGCTAGAAATCAGACAAACACACAACGTCTTTCGTAATTAACCTGTCTATATATTGCGCTGTTAAGTAGTCACCATTAATTTTCGATTGTTGACCATGTTGGTAAGTAACAGCTGCCTCCGTAACTAACGATCAAGTGATAATGGTTAAAACTACGAAGTGGATAAAAGTGTATGTGTATATAAGGAGAATGTTTCATACGTTTTTGATTCAAGTCCTTAACCCACAAATACAAAAGAAGTTGATAAATAAAACGGCATGTGTCAGTAATCGATGATCGAGCTCTTACCTACGTGAACACCCGTAAATTAAAAATATTACACAAGAATTACCATTATGATGGTAAACGTTAATATCGATTTGTTAAAAACAACACGGTACTGTCAAGTTTTTTTACTTTATGTTTAATTAGATTATAAAAAAGTCTCGATAATTAGCGAATCTGTCAATCGCATTTATCCTTCCTTGAAAAGAAATAATTGATAAGTGCAACGTTAAAAGAACGTGACTTTTAAAGGCAATTCGACCAACTTATTTTACCTAACATGAGAATAATAAAAGTATTGCATAGGCCGGGAATCGGAACCGGGTCGCCCGCGTTTTTCAAACTAACATTATAAATTAATCTAAATTATATTTGCCAGCTTTAACTTCAATATGATTTTTGTTTGGTACATTTATACATTTAGAAGCGATAACGTAATTAGAAAATAATAGCAACAGTTTTCACAAGGTTATATCTATCTTGTGTTTCTATCTCCTCAACAATATATATTTTCTGGGGCTAAATTGTCTAAACCGTTGATAAATTATGCACTTTGTAAGTCATAGGTATTTAGATAATAAATGAAATGGATGTTTCATTATTTCACTGTAACAATTAAAGAATTAAAAATACACTTGGTTTCAAAATATTATATTTGCAGACACTAGAATTGTTTCAGCAAACATTGCCTTCATCAGGTGTGATGAGGGGTGGAGTGTAATTTAATTGAATATATTTAGCAAAGGTAAATTTTTACATTCGATTTGGACGCTTAATGCTAGGTTTTTGCAAAAATATCTATTAATTTCTAATGCTTCTAACAGATTTAATTTCAAACTTTTATTTTGCACGTGTAAAATTTTGTAGTCTTGATTAAAATTATGTTTTTCTTTTACTAAATGTTCTTCATACGTAGAATCAGGTTTTTTATTTGTAAAACTAGCCCAATGTTCTTTTATACGAACTTTAAAAGATCTACCTGTCTGTCCTAAATATCCCTTGTCACAGTCTAAACAATTTAATTTATAATTTATGTAAAACTCGAAAAAATTAAACCTGTTAGAAGCATTAGAAATGAAGATATTTTTGTAAAAACCTAGCATTAAACGACCAAATCGAATGTAAAAATTCACCTTTGCTAAATAAATATAGTCAATTAAATTACACCCCACCCCTTAGTTGTTAGTATAAATAGCTGTAACGATTCGTAGTTTGTTTAAACCATCACACCTGATGAAGGTCATGTTTGCTGAAACAATTATAGTGTCTACAAATATAATATTTTAAAACCAAGTGTATTTTTAATTATTTAATAATTAAAAATGTTTTCAACTTTTTGTTACTTTAAATTGTATATTTGCTATGTACATAGTACACAATAACATAATCGCATCGACAGTTATGAAAAAAAAAAGACGGAATGTTTGCATATCCAATGTCAGATTTTAATTTCGCCTTGATGATGTTTTTATAGTTTATTTGGTGGGGACAGAGCACAATAGTGTAATTAGCGGTTCCATGGTTACCAGAAGAGCACATGTATACACATTAAACCGTTATCAGACCATCGCATTTCTAAAGAACCATTTTTAGAGGAACTTAATAAGCGATTTGCTGAAGAGCAAAAAATTTGCTGACTAAGGTTACCACTTAAAGTCAGCATACTAACGGTAGGATAACAACCGGCGAACTGTGTATGTTACCTGGTTATCTACAAACCGATGCATCCAAGGCATATTTCCCTAATTTTCTACCTTCAACCTTGCTGACGTAACGAGCCGTGCATGAACCCAGAAATTAATGGCGCTTATTATGTAAACAAAAGGAAGTTTACGTTTATGACGCAATTTGCAACTCATCGACAGTTAAAATAGAAATATTAATAGAATCAAAGCTCGTTTTTTATGAAGCATTTTATAAAATAATAATAAACAAATGAAATTGCAAATAAATATCTCAAACAGTTAATATTAGAAACTCTACATATGTTTCGGCTTATTAAGACTTGTTCACAAGTATACAAATGGAATACTAAATATTAATGTTACAGCACACATTATTTATACCTAGCACCAATGTATGTTGGGAAAACCCAAGTAATAATCGATAACAGGGTATTTCTTAAATTCCAGTTGGTCATTGGTAATATTTTGTTTAAGTTTCATGGATTTTTTAATTTTTAATTGTTCAAGTAAGTTTAACCTGTTTCCTTTGTTTTCTGCATGTAATAATTATATATTCTGTTCGTCTAAAAATTGGTTGTTTTCTCTACAATGGTTGCTCATTCCTGTTTTAGGTTCTAATATAAACTATTTGAGACATTTATTTGCAATTTCCTTTGTTTATTATTAAGAATAGAAATTTTTATTTTATCGATTTTTCAAAAGAAGCTCTGCTACATTATAAAAGTTGATAACTTTAACAGTCTGTCAAGAAAAGAATTATTTATTGTTGATTTATATATTAAGTACATTACTAATAAAACAAAATACGTAATCTTTATATTTCACAAATTATCTAAATTAATCCTTACAGAGATTTTAAGAATGATAAATTACGTTTTTTTCCACAGTATATCTATGTATGGCATAATCGCTTGGACAATTTAGGTCTTCTTCAATATAAACAAAAGAGGGTATTAAAAATAGTTAACAAATACCAATTCACTGTAAAAAAAATCCGCTGCGCCTTAGTCAACAATTTCTATATGAATCGTTACGATTTCATTATGAGGAATTAAAAGTGCAATTTTTGTCATCTACAATGTAAAACGCGCAAAAAACAGATGCCAATGCCTAAGATGGAAAAATGAGTCAGCTGCTATTTTCAACATTAACAGGTTTCCAGAAGAATGAAAGACTATTAATAATTTCAAACACTCTAAAGACAAAATTAAGAAATGGGTAAAATGGGCATTTAATAAATATATTATTTATTAATTCAGTAACTTTCAGTAAATTCCTGGCATGTTTTATTTATATGTCAAATTATTAACAAAAGATAATATTTATTTTTTCGTTTTATCTACATCTTAATATGAAGTAAAAAATATCCTTCAATCCCTCGTGAAACTGTCTCATCATTTATCTTTTATAACGAAATTAAACAGAAAGTTTAAAACAAAAAAATCTTTAGGCAACCTAATAAAAAACAATAAAGACGTCTCTAACAAAAATTTAAAATCGGGAGTTTATAAATTCAACTGCAGTACATGCAATAAAGTCTACATAGGCTAAACAGGCAAATCTTTTAAAGAGAGGATACGCGAATACAAAAAGAGTTTTGATAATAAGACCACTAATTCAACTTACACAGAACGTTTACTTCTAAATTCACATAGTTATTATAATGATTTTCAAATATTACATATAAAGATTTAATGTTAAATTTGTTTGAATGCCTTGAAATAAATAAATTAAATAGTTTAGACCTAATTATGAATAATCAAATAGACGTCACTAGATCACCTCTTTTAAATATATAATAAGTTACTACTAGATATAGTTATAACTTCTATTAGCTACCCTTCCCATTATTCAACCTCAGATTTAGTTTATTAGTATTTACTTTCAACTTTAATAAATTTCTTCCATTTGAAAAAATGGTCATTGTGGCATTTGATAAAATATTTTGTAACTTACACTTTGTGTTTAATCGTTGTGATTAGGGAGTTACAAGAATTATCAGCTTCTCCAATTCAGTTTTTTTCATCTATCTTTTATATCTGAACAGTATAGTATTATCAATAATTAATTTGTACAGAAGTTGAACATATTTAAATTCTTTCTTGTAGTTGCACCGAGCGGCGTGATCTAGTGCTCTAGATCATTGCTTAGCATTCGGGAGGTCGCTGATTCGAACACGGGTCCGGCTGCTCTGATCCATGTTTTCTGTGGTTTCCTTGGATCACTTAGGCAAATGCTGGGGCAGTAATATTCCACAGATAATCTTTCACTTCTCTTCTGTCTTCATTTCGTTCGTCTCATCTTTCTCTCCCTAACCACACCACCCACCCATTCCCACGATTCCTGCAAAGAGGCTGAAGAGGGCCTTACGCCCAACCCTCCTGCTTTGTACTATAGTGTAAGTCGGAGGGACTGCCTGCCCACCAGCACGAGTAGCTGGTGGGAATGAAACATAAAAAAGTTTTTTTTCTTTTTATTTAAATTCTAGACATATTGTTTCGTTTTGTTTTCATAGAGTTAAGGCTTCCTTTCAATTATATTCATTGTATTGCAAAATGTCTGCTGTAACACTTCCACTTTAAAACAAATATTTACAAGCTTACCTGCGAATATAGATAGAGTGAAAAGTGCAATTTATGTGCAAGTGTTTGAAAGTGCCTAAAGATAGCCGTGCTTATTAGTTGGTCAAAGACTGGCACTTACTTAATTAGCACTTCCCACTAACTAATAAACAACAGACCGTTAAATTTTCAAATTACATTTGTACCTTTTATTTGCTAGAGAACAAAAATAGATCGACAGGCGACTTCTGGTTTCATATGTGTTAGCATTCTTATTTTCATAATGCAGTTTACATTTTCCTTTATTAAGAGTGTGTCAACTGCAGCAGTATCATAAAACTGATATTTCAAATAATTGACAAAAAATCCAATTTCTTAATACATTCAATAAAATTTGAATAATAGCGTAACAACAACAATCATTAATTGAAACTATTTTGGATATACTGAAGAAGCCAATATCGACGATGTTATTAACCCGATAATTTCTCAAAAAAGAAAGAATTAAAATCCTTATTCGTCTAAATTTTAAGATCAAAGATCTTACATTTTGAACGCGTCCTACCAAGTAGGCACACCGAACCGAAAGCCACATTCCACGACCGGTTTCAACCTATCGGGTCTCATCAGGTGGGCGCTGGCAGAAAGGCCTTTACAGGCTATATTATAAATATAAATATAGAATCAACTTAAACAACTACTCCGAGGGCTAATATCCCTACCGGCATTGAATTACGCTGTTGATTCCGATGGACTCCTAGACGAAAATATAACATATTAAAAAAGAAAGAATTAAATTCCTTATTCGTCTAAATTTTAAGATCAAAGATCTCACATTTTGAACGCGTCCTACCAAGTAGGCACAACGAACCGAAAGTCACATCCCACGACCGGTTTCGACCTATCTTAAAATTTAGACGAATAAGGATTTTAATTCCTTCTTTTTTGAATATGTTATATTTTCGTCTAGGAATCCATCGGAATCAACAGTGTAATTCAATACCGGTAGGGGTATTAGCCCTCGGAGTAGTTGTTTCTGTTGATTCCATATTTATATTCCGAGTAGTTTTGTTTCCAATTCCGCCTAAACGTTCAGTTCTTAGTTGCCTGGCAATACTAGAATCTTTTTCAGATTATCTGCAACATGTAAGTGAGTATTTCAACCATGCTACCATTTGACACCTACTCTCATTTGAATGTTGAAACTAGGTCTAGGTGAAAGTAGCTTATGGTATAGATATTACATTAGGTAACCAATAATTAGAAACCTACACTAAATTGAATGAATATTAGTAATTCTAATATTTAAAGTTAATGTTCCGGCAATTTACCTCACAGAAAGAAAACAGACATGCACTTGGAATTACAAACTAAGCAGTCTGCTAACCACTGATAGCATTTCTTGTTCGTAACAAAACCGAAAAATAACTAGAATAAATCAGATAGCAAGAATATTTCGAAGTCTTATGTTTATTACTAGATGAAATAAGATTATTTCACCGGTGCACAGATGTGCCACTTCTTTTGATTTCTATGGAGGATTCGATGCAATAAACAGACTGTGTTTTAAAAGTTTATTACATCCAAACTATTTACAACTATACACACACTAATTTTATTGTACGCCGTGATTGCTACTTATTTTTACGAAAATACTAAATAACTATAGATTATGATTTATTATATGAAATTATATGTTATTAAATACTAAATGTTTAGAGAGATCTTGATGTGATTGGTGCTATATGTTAATGTACTAAAATGATTTCTGCTAAAAATGTTTGATATTTGAATGGTTTTAATCTAATATGATTGAATGATGAATTGATTCTGTAACTGAATGTAAAAATATTTATTTTAACATGAATCTAAGAACCGGCCCCCAGAGGAGGGGGTGGTTCCGATGCACCGACACATGAAACAACTAAAAAAAAGGAAGTGAACGTATATACAAAAATGCAACATTGCAAGCTATGTTTCGGTGCATCACCTTCGTCCTGGAAATTGACCGATTGGTCAAGAAATTACCCCCAATAAATCTATCGACTAATTTAACTCTAAAAGAACGTTTGGAAATAAAGAAAACATAATACAATAGGGCTAAACGGCAAAACCAAGAAGGGAAAAAATATGACACATACAAAAACCACAAATTGCAAAACAAAGGAACAGACAGCAAATGTACATGACAATACACAAGTTACAAAAATCCGAGAAGTAAAAAAATGCATGACTAATAAGGCTAATATATTACAAAGATAAAAAATAAAAAGATGAATATATGCGAACATCTTATAAACAGTACATTTTACATCAGTGGAGAGAATATTCTGTATTAAACATACCTAATTATTTTAAACAATTTATTCAGACAAAAAGTTATTCTAACCGAGGTTAAGATTACTGAAATCACAGGAATTTACTCAGGATCCTTGCTATTGCAGGTTGAGTAATAGCATACGCGTGAATTAACAAGACGTAGAGTATTAATTCTTTTTTTTTATGGGAAAGTAGTAATAATAAACCTCCAGTGAACTTTAGAAGTTAACTATATTTTTACAAATTAATAGTGATGCATAAATATGTATAGTTGTATATCGACTTAAAGTTGAAGAAGAAGTAAATTTAGATGAATAAAAAAAGCTGGGCGATATCTTTCCCTTTCCGTTGTGACGATGTTAGTCATGGGTACACCATCATAAGACACGCGGTAAAACAATAAGTTCGATTATCTGGAACAGCAGGACAATGGGAGGTCTATATAGCCCGTCTGGCCAGATAAAGCGAGCGGACCCCGACGAACCACGGTACCGCAAGGAACATTCTACGAAGAGAACAACCGTCACGAATATAACAATATCTAAACTGTTTCACCACTTATTGTTGCCATGCAACCCTACTAAAAAGAGGTAACAATAATAAAAGTCTGAAACTATTTACAAATCTAAACAATGACATATGAGTCAATGTAGATCATTCATATACTTTTCAAATTAATGTTAAACGGTACTATACGTATAAAACATAATAATAAACATTAAATACATTAACAAGAACTGCTTTGGTGGCCTACGTAGTTATAAAAGCTCATCATCATCAAACAAACCTTTTACTGCGTTTACTACAAGAAGATTCCAAGCGCAAGCCGTCATAAAAATCGTCCTCCATATTTATATAGGCCATGCTTGCGTTTATAATAGATCGTATCATGTACAGTTTAAGTGAACTACTATACCTTTTAGTTGGAGAATTTAAAATCGGTATACAATAAAGCCCGTGGTTTATAATATCGCTTCACGACCGACGCGACATAGTCCGCGACAGCATGGAGTCGCACCGTTCCATGTGTTCCAAGGTTGCAAATAAATAATTTGTTCGGTAAAGAATTTTTAAATTCTTTAACTATATATCTGCAGACATGTATATGATGGAGTGAATATCATTCGCGTAACATTAAACGAGTGAAGAGTGAAGTTGGCCCAACTAACGAAAATATGTTCCTTTTGGAAATCTTTCAATAATATAATAAATAACCTGAACCATTTATCAAAATACAGCATCAATAATTGAAAAACATAACAATACCAAATAAAAGTAAGTTAATGTTGTAGTTTTTAATTTTATTGATTTCTAATAATTTACTTTTAAATGATCAAATAGAACTAAATAATTCACCTCTGTTAAATTTGTTCCCCCACCAACCCTAATAGTTTAAGCTATTTATATGTTCCGAAATTTGTAAACAACTTTGTACACCTAAATCACTTGAAAAAGCTACAGTGTAGTGAAACTATAGTCGTGATAACAATAAAAATTTGTAAATGTTTTGTGTATTTCATCAGTTAATATGTACAACTTTCGCCAAGTAACAGCCAACTCAATTAATTATTTATATTTATGTTTATAATATAACCTGTAAAGGACTTTCTGCCAGCGCCCACCTGATGAGACCCGATAGGTCGAAACTGGTCGTGGGATGTGGCTTTCGGTTTGTTGTGCCTACTTGGTAGGACGCGTTCAAAATGTGAGATATTTGATCTAAAAATTTAGACGAATAAGAATTTTACTTCCTTCTTTTTTGAAAATTATTTTAATTTGAATAACAGATTTTACTTCCAGAAGGAGGGCCTCCCCATGGGTTCCCCTTGTTCCCTACTTTATCTGAAATTTTTATGGCCCTTTTTGAAGAAACCCTTTTTAAAACCAACAATAGTCTAATTAAAAATATAAAGTTCTGGTGTCGTTATGCGGACGATGTCTTCTGTGTGTGGACCGGAACACAAAGACAACTCAATAACTTTCTTGACTTTCTAAATAACTTATATGACAGTATCAACTTTACTAAGGAAAAAGAAATAGATGGTGTTTTAAACTTTTTAGATGTATCGGTTTTACGGTCAGGAATAAATATTTAATTTAAGATATATAAGAAACCAACCACTACTGATAATACCAGCGGACGCTAATCAATCCTTTAATATTAAAATCTCTGTTTTCCAAAGCCTCATTCATAGATTGTTGAACGTTCTACTAACAAAAGGAGATTTTAATACTGAATTAAAAATAATTAAGCAAATTGCTGCTAATAATGCTTATAACACAAATATTATAGATCATATACTTTTCAAAAAATCAAAATTAATATTTAGACACATTTGTTTGGAGGCTTACAAAACATAAATATACAAACTACTTCTCTTATTATTGTGCTATTTATTATGTTAAAAATGTTAGTAATAAAAAAAATAATAATTAGTTGTATAAATATAATATAAATGCCATAGAAATCAACAAATGTAATTTAGGATCACTCATAGTCAATAACAAACAGAAATCCGAAAAAACTTCAAAAAGTGATGTTTATGAATAGCTTTGTAAGGATTGCTCTGCTTGGTATATAAGAAAATCTGCCAGAGCCATAAGAACTCGCATCAGTTAACACGAAAAAAGCATTGAGAAACAACTTAAATCAACGGGTTTGGCAGAACATTGCATTGAATACAAACACGCACTAGATTTAGATAACATTAAAATTCTTCATTTTGAAAACAAAAATATTGTTTTATTACTTCTAGGAAACTTTGAAATTAAAAAAGCTTTAAAAGACAAAAATAAAATTTTGATCAACAACCAAAAAGAATTATGTTCAAACCCCACCCCTCTGTTATTATCGGATCTTTGACGTCACCATAGTTTAAGCTATTTAGGGATTGTACATATTTTGTCTATTCGGTACTGTAGTAAATACTCTTTGATAATGACCCTTAGGTCGAAATAATTGTAAGAGAAATCTTCAAACATATGTTGAAGCAAAAAGTGCTGTTTTTCTTATTAGTTTATTTAATCCTCAATGTTAAAGTGAAGTTTCATGATAATACAAATTTATAATGATATTGAACCTGTTTATTATAAACTTATAATATACCGAACTATTATTACTGTTACGGTTTAAACTTATTTAGGCCTCACAATCACGATTGATCCTTTGGCTTCCCCTTTAAGTTACAATTCCTCTACACCTCAAAGGAAAGAATCCTGTGAGTTTCGCGGATATAGACGTCTTTTTCTTCCAATCCATGGCAACCAAAAAAGCGACGCCTACTTCAAGTCAGTGTGGAGCACTGATGGTTAATCTCAGTTTGTTCCTGTGGTACCGCAGTTCTCTGTAGCCTCCAATAAGGAATTCCACAAGAGTCCTTGCATTCTTCCTGCCGAGGTTGAGATTTTATTTGTCTTCAAAATTTGTAGATGACGGATTTCCTGGTTGTGTTCTTCTTCTTTTAACAGTGACTTCAGCCGTTTTGATCGTATATTTTGATAAAACCAAATTATTGTATTTAATAGATCTAAATAAGCTTTAACAACGTAAAAAGTGACACATAATCAATCATATTTTCAAAGGTGTCTGTATTTTATATATTGTACATCTCAAACAGAGAAAAATATACTAACAATATATTGTATGAAGTGCTCATACTATAAAATTGTTTCGCTAGAGAAGAAAATTAGGAATTTGACAAGAACACAGTTATGCGAAATATTTGAACACATATTTGTACTTTGGTAGATTATTTTATAGGAAATGGTTAGAAGAGTAGTTTGAGAGAGGGAGAAATTGCATACAATTTATAGCTTTGCTTCAAATTAAATCCCCACATTTTGTGAATATAATTTTATTGCCAATAAACTTAGGTCTTATATAAGTGATTTTATTGATAAAAGCAATACACCCATTTTACAAAGAAGAGAAAGTTAAAACGTTTATGGTTATCAAGCCATGACGTTTCTTCATCGTTGCACCGCATGCAAGTATATTCACGTTAAAAATCACTTCCTTAACTTCCTCTTACAATTTGCTTATATTCTCCTCCATTGACAATAAGTTGTATTGAACGAAGAAAAAAAAGTATATATAAATAACGATATCTACTGCTCATTTATTATATCATTCAATTACTTATTTTGTAATTATAACAATAAACTGTTTCCGCTTCTTTTTCGATATAAATACTCTTACAAATAAAAAAGGGCAATTACTAAGAGTTATCAGACATTTTCACCACACAATTACATTGTTTTCTGAATGAAAATAATTGCAACAAAAAATAACAAATCTAAATAATTTTTCGTTAACAGGTTTATCAATTGACAAAATATCTTCTGTTAGCGAAATCTCTGTTATTAATTTGATTAATTTGACAGGAAGAACCTTCTTTTTGTATCTTAAATTATATCCAAGGCTGTAGCTACAGAATTAAAAATCAATTGCAATAATCAAACCCTGACTGTAACATTATTGAGGTCAACAAAGTCAATTTAGGGAATCTTTTAGTCAATAATAAAGAAAGAGTAGGTATATTTTCAAAAAGAGGGATGTCGGTAGGGGTATTAGCCCTCGGAGTAGTTGTTTCTGTTGATTCCATATTTATATTTATAATATAGCCTGTAAAGGCCTTTCTGCCAGCGCCCACCTGATAAGACCCGATAGGTCGAAACCGGTCGTGGGATATGGCTTTCGGTTCGTTGTGCCTACTTGGTAGAACGCGTTCAAAATGTGAGATCTTTGATCTTAAAATTTAGACGAATAAGGATTTTAATTCCTTCTTTTTTGAATATTGAAATTTTATTTTAATTTTCCCTCTACATCATTCATTATATCTAATCATTTTCAAGTTATATCTTATAAATCACATAGTAAAACGATTATTCGTCGGAATGTAAGAAATTTAGAATGCATATTAGATATACATATTTTCCTTCGAGTAGGTACTCCAACAGTTCTTATTATACGTCTACACCATTATAGTTTGGTATTCCAAATTAGCTTTGTAAAATCATAAAAAATGAAATAGTTGAAATCTGATCGTATATCAATCGACAGTTGACAATAATAGGATGTAAAATATACCATTACAATGGAACACACAAGACAGCCGACAAATTGTCTAGTAAGAGAGTGAAAGTTGTCTATTACGGAATCTACGCGGGTCGCAAGCAGGTGTGATGAAAGCTTAATGCATTTTTGTTGTTATGATTTCGTTCTGTGTTTTAAAATGGGGACAGATAACTAAATTCGATTATGTAAACGTTGCACTCAGTCGCGAACTAATATTTGCGGAACATTTATTACCTGTAAAACAGTTAGAGCATTAATGACACCCTCTCAGCATTCTTAGATATCTACTGAAGGGTATCAAATGGCAATATACCTACATATACTTACTGCAAAATAATTATTTTGCCACCGCCACTAAAATAAAGTAATTGTTATTACGTAATAACAAATTAAATTTATTTTTTTAATAGAAGGAAACACTTGGAAATATTTCACTTAAATTTATTAACAAACTCTACACGTGTTTTTTTATGGCATCTTTAGGAGTTATTGAATTACAAGTTACTAAATCTACACTAAAGTCATTCCTATTTATGCATCTCTATCTTGCACTAAATTTTGATCAAGGAGGGGGTTGCTTCCGAACATGATTTGGTCGTTGGCTAGTTTCTTTTTACAATTTAGGGCTTTCTTAATTTCTAATATTTCATATTTATCTAATAATAATCCGCCTCTTTATTATGTACTAATTTTATGTTTTCTTTTTCTATTTTGTGGTTATTATTAATTATGTGGGTTGCTAACCCTGAGTAATGTTTATTGTATTTTATATATTGATAATGTTCGTTAAATCTTGTGCCTATCTTTCTTTTTGATTTATCTATATATATGTCACAGTCGGAGCATTTAAATTCGTAGATAGTATTAAAATTTTTCGAGTATATTGTTATTTCCTGAATTTAGTTTATTATTTACTAACATTTTTCCTACAGTATTATTGTTGAAATAGGCAGGGTTGATGTTGTTCTTTCTTAGAATTTTACCTGTCTTATTACTCATGCTAGTTTAAATTTACTGGGAAACTCTAGATCATCCTCCGTACAGCCCTGATCTGGCGCCCAGTGACTACCCTTTGTTCCTGCACTCTTTGAGACGATGACGAAGTCCAAACAATTGTGTTGCAGTGGTGAAGTGAACAAGTCAGCGGCAGAATTCTATGAGAAGGATATACAATGCAGAAATTGTGTAAGAAAGGAACATGGAATGATACCAACGTGTATAATATAGGCAGTGATAGAATAATGAGCAAAAACATTATATAAAAAAAAAAATTAATAGAAGGTTATATGAAATGGAAGGTAAAAGAACAAATTCTAACAATGTTAACCAGTTTCGGACGTTTGTAAGGGAGTAAGAAAAAGGATGGATAAACATATGTTTGTAGCGGTAAGAAGGTGAAGTGGACCTATAAGACAAAACACGCAATGGAAACGAGAATGATAAGGATTTATTATTTTGTTAGGCAAAGATTTACAAACGCCTTATTTTCCTACCATTTGAATAGTGCACAGTTATGCTTACCAATTTTCTAGGATGTTCCGCTTGTTGCAGTGTTCTCAGCAGTCGTGTTAAAAATTTTTGGAGAATTTAAACTGGTTTTGTATCATGAAGTGTTTTCCCCTGTCCGATCTTGTATTGTGGCGTTTTAAATATTAAGTGGTGATTTTACGTTACATGGACTTCTTTTTTTATCTGCCACAATATCTAAAAAGTAGCATAAAATTAACATTTTACAGCATACTTAAATTGTACTTTATTTATTATTCCTTATGTGTATGTAAAAATGTTGAGTCATATTACTTACTGTACAGAGAGTGCATATAAACAAAGTAACATATCAGTCATTACATTGTTATGCTTATTAAACTAAAATGATATAAGTAAATAGTAATACAAATAAAACTGTGATTAATCAAGTATCTTTCTTTTGTAATTAATACAATGGTTGAAGATAAAAACCTTGTTTATAATTATGCTTTTACAGAAACTCGATTTCTATTAAAAAAAAAAAAGCGTTTCAATTCAATTTTTTCTACAAAACACATACGTAAAGTACAGAAGAATGATATAAGTACAATAGTACTACTTGTAACCATGATTCCTAGTGATTAAAAAATATCAAATAAACTTTAAATAACGAACATTAACTTCTTGGGCAGCAATTTATAAAAATTACTGTTAGCACTTACTGTCAGGTATCATCTGCAACTCTGGAGGTCCACACTTTTAATTATGATCTACCTTCATTGTTTCAAGTGTATATTAAGTATTCAAAAAAGAAGTAATTAAAATCCTTATGCGTCTAAATATAAAGTTCAAAGATCTCACATTTGTAACGCGTCCTACCAAGTAGGCACAACGAACCGAAAGCCATATCCCACGACCGGTTTCGACCTATCGGGTCTCATCAGGTGGGCGCTGGCAGAAATGCCTTTACAAGCTATATTATAATTATATAAATATAATATTAATATTTAGACCAATAAGAATTTAATTCCTTCTTTTTAAAATATGTTATATCTTCGTCTAAGAATCCATCGGAATCAACAGTGTTATTAGCCCTCGGAGTAGTTGTTTCTGTTGATTCCATATTTATATTTTTATATTAAGTAAATAAAAACGCATTTTTGACAATTATTATTATCATTTTGATATAAATGTCATTAAACTAACAACCTATTAATTTTACAGGTTGTCAATAAAATATCTGTACCATACCAATTTATATAGGCAATTCTTAAATATAGCATTAATATTATGATTACATGTTGCTTTATAAAGGCAAGATTACTAATTGGAAATTGGCGGTTACATATAATAAGTATTAAGTTTCTTCGCAATGATTTTATTTCGCGTGGAACATAGAAATGAATTACACCAAGGTGAGTGGCTGTAGGTAAGAGTCCATTATTGTAAGTTAATCGGTCATCTAACTAAGAGAAATATAAAACAGACTATTTCCGTATAGCCAGCCGTATGTAAAATATTCGCCCACGTTGACAATTCACATAATAATAGAAGTTGTATAATAATGAATACGTTTCTATGCGTGTATATACGAAATTACAATTATAGTATATTTGTATATTAAGTGACTAGCCCACCACATAATTGAATAGAATATAATTTAATAGTAATCGATATTGGTCTTCCGTATTTTATAATTACAAAACTAGCAATAGTAGGCCAGTTAATTGATACATAGGTTAACAATCTGGGTAGGCAGCAATCTAGTGTAACGAATTTTCTAGTTCACTTATTTATTTTACAACTGCACACTACTAACAAACCTAAACTACTATTTGGTTTAAGCTCTCGCGGCCTTCGTCTTTCAAGGTTTATCCTCGACGTTTCGTCGCCACGTATGGACGACATCTTCAGGAGATATTGCTGGTGTAGTCAGTAGAGATCTGATTTCTAATATAAGTATTCAAATAGAGATCTGATCTCTACTGACTAAAGCAGCAGTAATATATCCTGAAGATGTCGTCCGTGCGTGGCGACGAAACGTCGAGGACAAACCTTGAAAGACGCCGGCCAGACAGCCGAAACAACCACGACAAGCTTTAACTACTATTATCTACTATTTATCTGACAAACAATAATGCACTTTATTTATATCACTTTTTATTATTTATATCAGTTTGTATCTCGTCGTTGAATATTTATATTACGCGTCCAGAAATCAACTGTCCGTCTGACAGAGACGAGGGTATTTATTTACCGAATGAAATTACTAGAAAACACGCGAATATATTTCAACCGCTTTCAAAAGAAAACGACTTGTTATGACAACAGAATATTCTCGAGCGTCTATTGTCCGGTATCAATTTTTCTCAACATGAAACGCGCCGCCTTCGAGGAGAGTCAGACCCAATCGATACACCTTACGCACACACGTACACGTTCATTACAGTAGTTTGGCGCTCGCAACCCCTTTCGCATTTAATAAAATACGGTGTAGTATATGTATGTGTGGATTTTCTGTATACTGAAAACTCAATCTTGTCCACTTGTTTTTTTAAAGTTAAATCTAAGAAATTTAGTGTATTGTTTTCTTTGTTTTAATTATATTTACTCAAAAATACCATCCAAACAATGTAAATTTAAAACACTAACTTATTTAGGTCCCTCTTCTTCAAAAAATGCCAATGAAATAAAAAATGAAAATAATAAAGTAGCCTTTAGAACAATAAATAATTTATTTAAATATTTAAACAATAGAAAAGATCAAACTAATCTACTTCTCAATTATTGGATGTATAAATTATTTTGTAATTCTTTTAATTCAATTTATATAGGCCAGACAGGCAGAACCTTTACAGATCGCATTTTTGAACACTATAAAAACAATAGCAAAAATTCCGCATTTATGAGCCATGTAATAGAACAAGACCACAATTTCAGTAATAATGAAAATGTAAAAATATTATATGTAAAAGATAAAGGTAAAAAATTAACAATACTGGAGGCTATTGAAATTAAAAGCCATTTAAGAGCAAACTCAGAAAATGTTTTAAATGAGATTGAAAATGTATACGATTCCTCCATTGTTAACATATGTACCAAACATTTACTTCCCCTCCCTTAGCATTAAAATTTAGTATTTAAGACAGAATTGTAAAACGTAGTTATGATTCCTTCTTCTGAAGATGACCTTGTAGGTCAAAACAAATTTGTTAAGAAATAAAATTAAAATAAGTGAAAATTCTTTAAGTGTTTTATCCTAAAATTGTATAATTCTGATCTGACTCTATTGTGATGAACTTAAAAAGTTTTCAAGTATCATTTCTCTTATTACTGCATTAGTTTCTTCACTCGACAGTCCTCAACAAATTAGACACATTATAGTCTCTTGTTTCTATTGCCTTACTTAATTTTATTATGATAACTACCCTTCTACCATAATATGACTCAGGATTTCATTTTCTTTTATTTCAAGTTCTTGGTAAATATCTTTCAGTTTTTTCTACCCAGAACTAATTGCGATGATTCTTGCAGCATTTGTCTTAATATTTAATATTTAGTTAATACTTCTATAGTTTCTTAATTAATGAAAAATATTTTCGTTAAAGAATCCTTTAAAATTAATCATAATTTCACATGGACATAATGTAAACCACTTACAAAATTTGTATTCAATTATTTGAGCCCGAATTTATGTACCATTAATTACGTTATTGTTATTAATATGTTAAAACAAAAACAGGCATTTTACTTTTCATTGCTGGCATAAAAAGTAACAATCCTGGCGCTTTTGAAAAATAATTATAAAACTGTAGGTATTCGATTCTTATATAAATTCATATACAGATTCGTCATTAAATACAGTTTTTTTGTGTTCATATGGTTTAGTAATAATACATTTACTTAATACTAACTGTAAGCAATTAAATTCACAATCAGTACAAGTGGTAGCAAAAAAGTCATCAGACATATCCTGCATAAATTGATACAGTGCTAATTAAGTATATCTTCAATTGAATTGCTGCGACATTAATTAACTAATTATCTGCATGCGATACATGCGTTACTATTTTTAGAACATTGATTCATTGCTTTTGTTGAATTCAATTTAAAGTTTTCAACGCTCAATTCTAAACGATAATCATGTAGTAATAAAACGAGAAGAGATAGACGTGAAGTGTTCTCTGAAATCTGATAGATGTACCTATCGTCATTTTAACTACAAGCAATAAACAATAACGGTTAAATAATAGTAAAATCGATAAAGAGTCGTTGTTAAATTGCATTCTAATTTGAAATGTAACAATGTCTTATGTCGTCTCCTCTTCTCGATCGTAAATTTTTCTCCAAGTGCAATAAACAAGATGACAACTCTCAATGCTCGAAAATGCAATAAATTTAACATTAAATTGTACGTACTGCACTTCATTCAAATTAAAATTACAATTAATTTCATCGGTGACATGAGAAAACGCCCCAATTTAACTTCAGTTATTTTTATAATTATCTTAATCAGTTCGATGGCTAAGCGAACATTTTAATAATTATTATTTATTGGACCAATGCATTTATATAATACATATAAACTTGTATATACAAGGATGTCTACCTTATAAACTAACGAGTTAATAAAGCTTCGGTTTCAATGCATGCTGTACATGCGCAAATACGTATATACCAGTGGCAGCCCATTCAATAATGGGTGAAAATAAGTGAAATAAAAAAGTTGTAAAAGTATTTTATGTTTAGATGAAACTTGCTACCTTCTTTAGAAATAACAAAAACTTTTAAATCAGCTTAAAATAAAAGGAATTCACTATTATGTGTCTAAATATTATTTATTTATTTATTTATTATTATTATTATTATTATTTGCTGGTAGCTTGTGTTCCTCATAAGAGTGTTACATACAATTACAGTGTTGTTTTCATATTTCACTAATACTGCAGACAAAACAGGAAATAAACAAATAATAATGGAGTAGAGGTATTATTTTAGTTTCTTAGATAGCACATGAGTCTGGTGCATATAAAATACTGTTTACTAATTCTAGAAATTAGTTGACACCATAATCTAACCAAAGCGATAGTGACAATATTGGAACAGATTGTTTTTAATTGTAGCTCATAGTACAGCTAAATGTCAGCTACCCTAATCTAAATGCGGTCAGGTAGTAGATTTTGAAAACCAGCATTCCTTTAAAACTCTCTAGGCTAGCATATATGTTAGGTATTTCATGACGAGGACAATTAATATTAAGTAACCGAATTCGATGCTCTTTTAACGATTTAAATGTTTGCTAACGTTCGTAGTAACTCTACTACGATGTACCATTAGAGGGACCGTCAAGAAGTTTTGTTTACCTAACTTGAGTCGTTCACCCTTCTTCTTAAAGATTTACATGAAGCATCACAATGACATGAATGTTCGAAATCCCAGACGATTCCTGGATTACACTTTTGTTCATTTCATCCGGCTATTTTTCGCTGTTTTCAAGTCATTAAATCATTAAAATACATTTGATACCCCACCTACTCGTTTATAATATACGTATATAAACAATTTATCAAGTTTTTAGTAGGGTTTATTCGGAAATTTTACAGAAATACCCTTTTTACTATGGAGACCCCAACGTGCGGTTAAGACAGTAACCTCTCGTATTAATTTACGGAAAATGAAAATGTAATTAAAAGGCGTATCTGATAAGCCCAATCTTCACCATATGAAGACTTTTAATCTAAAAAATTTCTGTAAAGGGCGACTGAAGCCAAAGCGACGAAATTAATTAATGTCGCGACACACTCCATTTGTTTACATAGGCCAGGAAACAAAGATGAGAGATATCATCGCAAGGAATATGCGATGCTGGAATTTGGCCCTAGAACTTTCTCAATACATTAGGCTTTCTAAATATACAAACCACAACCAAAAGGGTAGTGATCTACGAATATTTTTTATCTGGCTACAAAATTGCCGAGACATATCAAAACCTTGAAATGTATTAATCTCAAATTCCCAAAAGTTTACTAAAATCTTCACTATAAACACAAACACCTAGCGAGGAATAGTAGAATGAAGTTATACAAAAATGTAAAACTTTGAAAACGAGATATAGAAACAATGGCACTGTTTAAACTGAGGAGTAGAACAACCCTACATTATTCAGACATATATAAACTTTCCGCGGTGTTGTGCCGTGGTCGACGTTTTCTTCTTCTCGATGCGACGTTTCGCCAGATCTCACTTCTGGCATCTTCAGGCAGTGCTAATTATCATGATTTGTAGTTACAAGAAGTAAGATCTGGCGAAACGTCGCATCGAGAAGAAGGAAGACGGCGACCACGGCACAACAGCCCGGAAAGTGTATATATGTTTGAATACAACGCCGGCCGTGAAAGCCTTAAAAAAACAACCCTACATTATGTTTACCTAAACCATTTACATCCCACGTTCCTGTTGTTGTTAATATTTCATGCAACTAATGGAAAACAAATACTCTCATTTCTCTAATGAACAGATGTGGACGCACGCCCCTGTAGCCCTATGCAGCAGCCGCCACTGATACAGATACATTAGTTCAATTAAAATGAACGAAATCGATCGATATTTTTCATATTCCTTCCAGGTATGTTCGTGTTTCACATCTTATAATGGACATACATACAAGTAGTTTATCGTTATAATCAAACTGCTTTTAAGTCTGGAATCAACATTATCGCAAATTGCCTTTACGTTGGCTACTCTCGTATACTTATTGAAGTATAATAATAATTATGTAGTCCTTTACGTTTTTTCTTATTCAGATTCTTTACAATGTAATTCTTGAAACACTTGCACCATTAAGAGGTACATAGTAATAAGCATAGTAACTGATGGAATGAATGGAAACGCTAAATCAATTGTATTTCATAGTAAGATTTAATAATAAATTAACAAGGGAACCAGAGACCCCTTTAGGTCTTCTGAGAAGTAAATCGAAATTTTATTAAACGATGATTTTCATTTTATCTTGTTATAAAAGATACCTAACGGTTGACAGTAAAATGTAAGTGTAAGAAATTGAAATTGAATGGCAAAAACTAAGTTGAATCATTTAATTAAATTAAAGAAACAACAGTCATTATTTCCTTTCCGCATTCATTTTCTAACTTTTCAAGGATAAGTTCAGCTGATTGCAATCTCCACTTGTATAATTATTCTGCCCCTCTCATAACTAAAAGTATTTATTCTGAATTAGTCTAATTGTATTTAACATATAATATATAGTACAGGAAAAAAGTTTATTCGACCATAGGGATATTCTATTACATACATTTGAAATGCACAGAATACCGGCAGGGTTGATGAACAGGTGGGGCTTGTACTCCCCTGGTATATAAAAGCAGTAGTAGAGATGAGAGACGAGAGATGGCCCAAGATTTGTTTACTAGAGGAAATGAGGGGTATACTAAATAAAAACCCTTCAAAATGGGGAAAAGCTGCGTGGGAAATGTTTGGTGATATAGAAATAACGGATGTGTATGGAATGATATGGGAGAGAAGGAGCGGAGAGGAAGTTTACAATAGAGACAGAGTGGATGACAATATTAGATTCTTCTTACAATAGAATATACAAGAAAATTGTCCCAGGTTCTAATAGCGCATAGTAGTTAAATAAAAGATGTAATAAGAAAGATAATAAGGAAATATGGGCTAGAATCAGGTGTAGTAATATTGGGAGACAGTATAAGAAAGGAGAAAAGAGAATAGAGATGGGGAATGTAGACCTTGGTCAGGGATTGATGAAACATTAGCTCACCTGTTCTGTTGTAGAATAGCCATGCAAAGCCAGGCAAATAAAGTAAGACCTTCCAAATAAATAACCACTACCTGCAGTTTATTTGTCCTATTGCTTATTGTTATCCGTTTATATAAGTCTGTTACATTATTTACATCTTTAGTAACACCATAGCTCTTGATAATGACCCGCAAGTGTTGAAACAATATTGTAGAGAAGAATAAATATTTTTTTCGTAAAACGTAACCCAGTGTTTAGTTCTTATTCAAAATACACATATTCAATTTTATAAATAATTTTGTACGCTACATAGTATACGTTACAGTGCCACACGGAATGACGCAATCTTTCAATAAAATTACTATTATAATAATAAATTGCTAATCAAAGTTGTTGTTCTTAAATATATATTTTGTTATTGTTGCATACAATTTTACAGATTTTAAAGTATCCATTATGTTAGGCTTATATGCCCTACTTGGAGCTACAATTTTCACTCCATAAACTGCTTTTTACTTTCTATTGAAATATAATAATTAACTGTATTTAACCACTATGCCCTAAAATATAATGTTTATAAACAATTTCACGATGCTTCAGGCGCACAGAACGGTTAAATTGCCTGCAAACCAAAATACCTGAGTTGAAGTTTAATAATAACAATAATTTAAACACGAATATATGTGTACGATTAAATGGAACGCTTTTGTTATGCAGTGTGTACGTACTGCATTATGAATAAAATTGGAATGTTTATGAGTTGTAAGACCTTCGCAAGAGAGAATAACACCTGAAAGAGAACAAAGTGTTTACATATTTCATTTATAGTGTATTAAAGTATATGAAAGTCTGTTGTATCATTACTCACGTAAATGCTACTTGTATTATTAAAAACTGATAGCATATGTTTAGTGAAAATTACCTTGAAGACTTGCACAGTTTTCATAAAAAGGTAGAGTTGTTCGGGTAACTGTATGCAGCGTGTTGATGTGTAATTAAAATAACTTATTATTTTAGATGTACAATATATATTATTTGTTTTTTAAACACAGAGATATTAGCCATTGTTTTAAATAAGTTGCTGGTTGATACATTATTAAAATCGACATTTTGTACAACACAACACACAGTTGTGTAGATATGTATGTAAAGGGCTGGGGCCGATAATGTGCATTTTTTAGCCTATGTTACGGTTAATTGTTTTTAAAAGTTTTATTATATATCTATAATTTTTAAATGCAGGGTATGTACGGATATGTACATGTTTATGATTATATAATCAAAATATTTTCTTTATAGTCCAAAACGTAGCTTATTTTATCGTTTGTATATATTTTAGGCAACTGTTTAATTATATAATCATGGGAATAATAACATAAGTATCCTTAACTTAATAAAATCAAATCGAAACTGCATGAAATTCGGAAAAACTTAAACAATTGTGTATGACTTTTATGAAACACCTTCTGAATGTGTTTATATTTCTGTAGATTCCTATAACAATTTTATTTATTGACATAATGTTTAGTTGTGGCTGGTAATAAGAACCGCAGAGCCGCTTCTACTTTTAGAAAAGAGAAACCATCTAATTTTTGTTAAAAAAAAGTTATGTATTACAATAAAAAATATAAACTATTTCTGTAAATATTTAACCATTATATTGAGTATAAAATTAATTATGTATGCAATAATGAAAGTTTCATTTATAATATCACATTAGCATCAGCTCGTTGGTTACGTATCCAAAGGAGCATCAGACTTAATCATGTTTTTCTTTGTTTTTATAACAAAATGCGCATTCGTCCTTCGAAAAGGCTTTTATAAACTGTTGACATACCTTGTGTGTAAGGATCAGGTGTATTCGTTATTGTTGATAAAATAATTGTTATGTCATCATTGTTTCCACACTTATGAGCATCCTGGCTAGTTAATTATTTACATTTTTTAACTATTAGTTATTAGAAAAATTAAAATAAATATACAAAAATATATTTTATAATCTACTTTTATACATAATTTCCTTCAATATTGAGCCACGCGATTGTCATAAGGTTTGACCAGTTTTTGAATACCCTTCTCATAGAACTCTGCCGCCGGACTTGTTAACTGTTAACCACTGCATTACAACTGTTTTGACTTCATCATCTTGAAGACACTGACCGCCCAGATGTTTCTTCAAGTGCAGGAACAAATTGTAGTGACTGGGCGCCAGATCAGGGCTGTACGGAGGATGATCTAGAGTTTTTTAATGAAAAGATGTGATGAGATCTTTGTCATAATGTTTTGTCTGTAAACTGCACAGATCTCACGATGAATATCAGTCGGTTTTAGTCCGGTTATAGGACTAAGGAATCATATAACAGTCCGTACTTCACAGTCAGACTCATGATAATTGTGGGCATCTTACACACTCAGTAAATAACGTAAACAAGGGCGAATCAGACTGTAATGGCGTCAATGCGTAGGTTAGAGATGTAGGTACTCAGTGCGCATACGCGGAACGCTGACCGCAGCGCTGCGGCGACATCATGTCAAAACGGTATTTACTTAAAAAACATACCTCGTATTTGAACTCAGTTTCAAAAATTACGTCGTAAATGATCATCCTTTCGGTTTTCCCTTATTTCGTAGACCTGCATTATCAATTTGTATAGTTTTTTATTTTACTATTACGCTTCATTATCCGCAAAAAGTTTTCGTTTCGTAACAGTAAGTTCAGTATGCATAGTTATTGTGGTTTGTCCATCTCCCGTTGCGTTTTATGCCCATTCAAAATTTAACTGTATTATTGCCCCCTCATTTTCTGCACAAGCCATAATAAACTGATCGGCTCTAACAACCAATCACTGCAAGCTGTTTTATGGTTACTGTTAAGAGAAAACATTACTTGCAGAAGATTTTTTTTTGTTGTACAGCTATACATATATATCTAGAAGAACGACATTTCAACTAAAGCATTTAACGGTTTAATTGATGGCCCTTTAAAACGTCTTAGAAAACGTTGTTGTTGTACTTAGAGTACTTCTGTTTAATAGTAGTCAGATCCTTTTATAGTTTGTTACTCTTTAATGCTCGATCTATTCAAGATCTTGTTTGTTTTTGTAGGTACAGATACTTATCCACTATTACTAACCCTATTAAGCGTAAATGTGTAAGTATAATTGACGATTTTAAAATTTTTCTACTAACAACATATTTATGGACGTTTCTGTATAGAAACGTTAAGTTGTTTATTCGTAACGAATTTTCGAAGACGTCCACTACAGATTACCTCACAGAATAGAGACGTGATTATAATATGGACCGAGCGTAAGCAATATTCTCTGTACTAGAAAATGATGTACTTTGGGTATGCAACCAACAAAGCACATTCGGGGACACATATTTAAGTTTCCCATGCGCTAAATGGAAATTGACGGCCTTTAAAGATTGAAAATCATTTACAATAGCATTTAACATACAAACCAAATATATTGTAAACTAATTAAACTTCTTTACAAAAAGAATAATATATGTGCTATAAGTGAAAATAAAGTTAATTAGTAACGCAAGTAGATTTCTCGTTGTGTGAATGATTGGTGTATGAAGTTGATAAAGAAGATGTGATGACTGTGATTAAAATGATGTATATTAACGGTACTACCATTTACATGTACTTTACAAAGTCTGATTTTATGATTTAAATAATAGTTGGTAATATTGAATTTGATAAAATATGTTTCGTAAGTTTTTGTTAGTAAAAAATTCTAAGGTATGTAAAGTCGTTCATTATGTGTACTCTGTTGGGAAAGTTAGAAAAATAGTATGTTAATAATGAGAAGAAAAGCAGTATGAGAAGATGTAAGTTAGAGAAAGATATGCGAGAGGTGTCAATTGACGTGGGTAGGTGGTTAGGTATAATAAGCAGACGACAGTAGACATGAATTCTTTGGCCTTACCCGCCAATGCTTTTGCCACTAATATTAATATCACACTAATCTATTTAAAATTTACCCGTACTAAAAAATCCTTCAAATATTTCATTATCAATATTTTTTTATTCTACAACTATTAATCATGATTTTAAGAAGATCATAGAATATCTGTACCTCATTCTCGAGAAAACTCTTGTATGCAATTAATATTAACAACATACCTTTCGTTATAAGCATGCACTTTCTTATTGAAAGAACCCTAGAAGTAACATAAGATAATATTTGAGATTACAAATAGCAATGTAAAGAAATCCAAAGAAAATTCTCTTTAAAACATCATGTACTTACTGTCTACAACAGGTTGAACCTAACTTATTATTACAATTGGGAAATAAAACTATTGCGATAATGATTATGCTAAAGCTTTCACGGCCGTAAGTCTTATCCTTGGTTCAACCGCAGCGAAGGACTCTATGCCCTCGCCACACTCCTTGAGGATACCAGCTACAGCAACCGACGAAACTTGAGCACCTCCACCTCGATCCTACTGAAAAGGCAGAGACAATCCAAACCCGTAATATTGAATACCCTTGGTGTATTGTACTAATTTATCATCATGTCTTTGGTTTAAATAGCTTCTTTGTTGAAATATTAATTTCAGTGCCTATTATTTAGAATAAGGAGTACGTATAGTGGCCGGCACGTAAGGAGATTCAAAAGCCAGTTTAGGGCGGGGTTAATCGACCGGTAGGCAGAATGATAACTGCTCAGCAAAGTTCAATAACGTAGTGGCAAACAGATGCAAATTAACAGAGTAGAGAAGTGGTTGTTTGTAAAGAAATAATATGTTATACTTACAACTACTAACCACGATATTCTTCTATCGCCACCAGCGAACCTGATACCCAGACTAAACAACATTATTTATGATATCTGGTACATGCACAAATCGTACAACTATACGTTGACGTTTCGGTCCAGCTATATTCTTATTGGCTCTTTCATTTATTCCTATACTAAAAGTCTCCGCCTACCTACCTGTCAATCTGACCGTCGCTGAATCTCCTTACGTGCCGGCTACTGTACTAGTTCATAAATACTAAATCAGCTGTTAATACTTGTATCATTCCTTCTTGATGTGATTACATATAACGAATGGAGCGTAATTTGACAAACAAGACGAATATGTATTCGTCGTTTTCTTATTAGAAAATACACATGGTACCCTACTTAGCCATTTATAATTTACGTATGTAAACAATTTATCACATTTTTGGTGGGTTTTGTTTTATTTTATAGAAATATATTTTTCACTACGGAGACTCCAACGTGCAGTTAAGAGAGAAACCTTACATATTAATTTACGAAAAATGAAATTGTGCTTGAAAGGCCCATCTGATAAGCCCAACCATTACCATACATAATTTCTACAAAAAAAAAATTAATCTAAAATGTTCTCAAAATATTACTGCAAAGAAATTGAAGCTAAAGCGACGAAATTAATTAACATCGTGACACACCTGTCTCTCACTGCTCCACATAGATCAGGAAACAAACACCAATGATATCATATAATCATATAGAGCCACAATTTGTGACACTAAGTTCGAATCTGGCCTCAGAATTGCCTCAGTATGTCAAGATTTTTAAATATCCTAAGCTCAAGACCCAAAATTTCAATTTTTGGCTTTTTTGAAAGCTCCACCTCCACGTGGTCTAAGAGGATAAAACATCCAAGATGATAGTAATTTCCGATGTATTTTTTATTGCAGAATTCTGACCTGACCACAAAATTGATCCGACAAAATTCCACTAATGCTACTTTATTTTTGAGATTAAGCTATCTGGTATTGTCCTGGGGCAATTCTGGAAATATATTAAAAATCCACGCGGAAGAATATCTAAAAACTGATTACCCTCTATTCTGTGATATATTAGAATAGAGTGAAACAGGAAAGGAGAATTAGAAATAATGGCAGCATTAGACCAAAATTTAAAACAAAAGCTTCCACTAAAAACTATTAAAAGATTGTGAAAGAACAGGAAAAACATAGAAGAAAGTAAGATTTCCGTGGCTACCACATTAGATCAAACTTTGCATTACAAAGAAATCCAAATAGTCAACATTCCCTAAAGGCGTATATATAATCGAATTAAAATTCGCGACATGGTTTCCAAATATTCGACTATCATCTTAATGATGCGTACAAGTCGAGTCGCGGAGCATAACGACTGCGCGATCGTAGCGATGTGCGCTGGAAACAAATTGATTAGAACTCGAAATATGACTGCAACAGGCAGCTTCCATATACTTCTTCTTATTACAAATACATACAAGAACTTAAGCATCACACACATCGATCGACCGTGCGCGCATTTATACAAAGCGAACTGACCCCCCTCGGGACATGGTACTGGGCGCGGTTAAAGCCAAGGTCACGGTGGCAATGACTTTCGCACGTGAATCAGGATAGGCGCAAACGCTCAGCCTCTGTACCATGCACACGTAGGCGCGCTAACGCATACGCGCACGCGCAAATTTTCTTTGACACTTTTTACTTAAGATCAGTAACAAACATTAAGCGACTTATTTATTAGACTTTGGACGCGTTCGAATAATTCTACGGATGTTTTTCCATAAAGAACTTACACTTTCTTTTCATATGGTGTTATGGTACAAGAGGAATCGAAGCTGATATGAGGAAGAATGTAAGTAGCCAGGAGACGTAACAGACATAGATTGTGAACGTATAAAAATAAATTTTATTGGCTGAAAACGCAACGTTAATATAATTTCAAAGATAATAAACTGATATTACGATGCTGTCTACGTTTACTTGGTTGACATTCATAATACACTAAGAATAAATATACAAGTATAAAATTCCAACAAAAGTTTATTGTAACTTGAAAATTGTTTCGCCAAACATTGGCTTCTTCGGAGATTATACAAGACATAAACTTATATTATTACAGGTTTATTTATATACTATTATTGGGGGTGGGGGCATGGAAACATATTCAATAATGGGGAATTCCTTAACTCTGTTTGTTCATTTATTAATACATCCTGATTTTTAAATTTATTAATTTCTAACATTTCTAAAAAAGACAATTTATTACTATTGGTCTCTAGATGTAATGCTGTAAATTGATCATTGAATTCATGATTGTTGTTGAGTAAACGGTTGGCGTAATTTGAGTCTGTTTTTTTGTCACAGTATGATCTTTTATATTCTGCTATCCTAATTTTAAAATTTCTAGATGTTTTTCTTATATAGAATATATTGCAATTTTTACAATCTAATTATACCTGATTTTTCTACTCTATTTGTTTTTTCTTTATTATTTTTAATAAATTTACCTAAGTCATTATTTGTCCTAAATGCTACTTTACAATTATTTTTTTTATTATAGAAGAGTCATATTTTGATGGTTTACCTAGATACGTTATAATTTGATATGTTTGTTTTTCTTTTACTTTGGGGTAGATTAGATTTACAGATTTTTTGTATTTCAGTTTCTTCAAGAGACAATCTATTAAGATAACATTATAATTATTATCAATCGCTATTTCTTTAATAATATCTAGTTCTTTTTTATAATCTAGTTTTGACAATGAAACATTGGTTAGTCTGTATATCATGCAGTAGAAAGAAGCTAGTTTGTGTTGGAATGGATGGCACGATTTATTATTTATTACTGTGTCGGTATATGTAGGTTTACGAAACTCAACAACAATCACGAATTCAATGATCAATTTACAGCATTACATCTAGAAACCGATAGTTGTAAATTGTCTTTTTTTAGAAATGTTAGAAATTAATAAATTTAAAAATCAGGATGTATTAATTAATGAACAAATAGAGTTAAGGAATTCCCCATTATTGAATATGTTTCCATGCCCCCATCCCCAATAATAGTATATAAATAGACCTGTAATAATATAAGTTTATGTCTTGTATAATCTCCGAAGAAGCCAATGTTTGGCGAAACAATTTTCAAGTTACAATATACTTTTGTTGAAATTTTATACTTGTGTATTTATTCTTCGTATAATAAACTAAAACAGTCAAATCATTAAAGTGTTTCCAATAACCATTATCCCAAGTAATTTCGCTAGAGAGCATTTTTTACAAATATTTTCATAGTACAGTAATCGATGAATCGCACCTTTTTCTTCTCTTATCACACCAAATAATACAAATTAATGGAAGTTAACCAAAACGTGGTATCTGGTCAATGGCAGCTCTTGAAAAGCACATAGTTTGTCAATCTTTCTTTCATTTGTTTTCCTTTACTTCCTGATGTGATTACATGTAACGAATGGAACGTAAATTGACAGACAAGATAAATATTTTTCATCATTTTCTCGCTAAGAAATCATTAAAATACACTTGATATCACACTTACCGTTTATAATTTACGCATGTCAATAAATTATGACAATTCTAGCAGGTTTTGGTAAGAGATTTTATGGAAATACCCCTTTTCATTTTGGAGACTCCAACGTGCGATTAAGAGAAAAAAATTATTACAAAAAAATAAAATAACAACTAAAAGGCGTATTTAATAAGCCCAATCTTCAGCACACATAATTCCAACAAAAAAAATACTATATTTTCAAAATTTCAATTACGAAATGAATCAATATCGCAAAACATTTATCACATACTGGTCAACATAGGTCAGGAAACAAGTACGAAAGATATCGTTAGTCATAATTTGTGATTTTGAGTACGAATCAAACATCAGAATTGCCTCAGTTTGACAGAATTTTGAGATGCCCTAACCTCAGAACCGAAAATATGAAGATTTATTCAAACACATGATTCGTTCAAAATTTATGTTTACTTGCTACCACCTGAGAAAACCATTAAAAACCTTAATTACGCTTTCGTTCAATGTGTATTCTTAGAAATTTTTTATTTTTAATTATAATTACATAATTTGCATAACAAGTATATAGAAATTACGCTCCAATTTTCAGGAAAATGTATTTAACTGTTTTATGTTATTTTATTCATCAAAAAATATTTAAAAACTGGTGTATGAAGTTTTGTTTTTCGTTGTAAATCCAATTACAGTGATACTTGTAATTTTATATACACATGGCAGACAGCTATAAATTCAGTAATAATTTGAACGTTTACAAACAGGAGAATAGAAATATGAGATACCTTAGAGCGACAATTGTAATTAGAGTAACAATAACGACAAATATCAGGATGTTGCTGATTACAGTAGCAAATAGCTACATTTCATTTATTTATTGTTATTTATATCGTAAAGGACAACTAAAACAAAGCACTTTATGATCTTTACCTGGGTGTGAGATAACATAAGCTAAGATTTACTCCAAACAATTGTAAGGGAATTCACACACCGGTTTAGTAAGGTATAGTGAAATTTACAAATATATGTTTATACTCTGCTGGAAATGCTCTTTTCATCGATACCTCAAAAGCATGTATGGAATTAAAAAAAAATATCCCTTTTTTGTATGAATGATGCCGCCCCTTCAAAAATAGGTTTTTGTAACTTTAAATGAGATATTCTTCATTGGGCCAAATATTTGCATATTGTGTGTGAAAAACATCTGATAGACTTGTTAGACAAGGTTTCCATTATACCTTTATTATAATACAAAGGAAAATAATCTGAAGACGTCTCCTTGTCTAATAATCATCGGTCATCTCTACTTTGATCCGATTTTGTTATTATGACGTACACTCTTATTCAAAGCTGCAGGGCAGGACGGAAGACCCTCTGCAACCCTTTTTTTAGGAACCGTAGGAATGAGTGGGTGCTGGTTGAGATAATTAGTCAGATAGGTTGAAGATAGAATACAAAGAGCAGCGTGATCTAGTGCTCTAGATTATTGCTTAGCATTCGGGAGGTCACCGGTTCGAACCCGGGTCCGGCTGCTCTGGTCCAAGTTTTCTGTGGTTTCCTTTGATCACTTAGGCAAATGCTGAGGCAGTAATATTCCACAGATAATCTTTCACTTCTCTTCTGTCTTCATTTCGTCCGTCTCATCTTTCTCTCCTTAACCACACCACCCACCCATTTCCACGATTCCTGCAAGGAGGCTGAAGAGGTCCTTACGCCCTACACTTCGGCTTTGCACTACAGTGTCTTTCGGAGGGACTGCTCGCCCACCAGCACTGCCTAGATAATCCAAGAAAACCATAGAGAAACTTGGACTTCCCGAATGATATGCTCTGATCTAGATCTCTAGACCAGGCCGCTCGGTAAACATTACCATCACTGTTAGATATCTGAGTATTTCTGTAAAAGCAATTTTCGATCTAAAACTTAATTAAATCGGCGAGGTAATACATAAGAGCATACTGAGAAATTTCATGGACATTTTTATTACTGTAATAGAAACAATAACATTATTGTTCAAAACGACCCTGCATAATAAATCTCGTATAAATGAAGCATTACAGAAAAGTTTGTTTGTTGTAATGTACAGAGTTAGTTAGTTAGTTAGTTAGTGATTTGGGGCCTGCAGTTTGACCTTTATTATTCGAGTTGAACGTTCCATTGTTGAGAAATTTCTTGAACGGCAACGTCCTTTTTAGGAATGCGGTATTTCTTTTGCATATTATTATTTATCATCTGCATCGGTCCGGGAATAATAAGAAAACCGACTATTGACAATCAATCACTCGAACGCGTCACCTAAGGAGCAGCAGGCACTTGTTTTGCCGCGAATGTTGCGATAATTAATCGAAGTTAACTGTATAAAGCAGTGACATAACAGATATTGGTACACACAAATCCGTTACGTCTGCGCCTACGATCCATCACATCAAAGGTTAGTAAACTTGCACATGGATGGATAGATAGCTAAAGTGATACACCATAACATGTCCAAGAATCGTTGGAAATTCCCGTAACAATGTGCACCACATGTGGACATTGACAAATTGATAGGGAAACTCCTTAAACTATTATCCATGCATGTCTTCTTCGTGTTAATATTCCTAATCAATTAATTGTACGTACATTGATCAATATTATCAGCTTCGACAGTGATGTGATGTTTTCCTGTCAGAGGATTATTGTTCCTTAAACGTTTCTCTGACGTACAGAAGTATACAATAACTTCAGGAGTTTCTCTGGTATAAGAAATGTCAAAGAAACAATAATTATTATATTAGACGAAGGTTTAAACCTCCTGTTTATTAGTTGATGAAATAAATTATTTCACCGGTGCACAGATGTGCCACTTCTTTTGATTCCAATGGGGGAATCGGTGCAAAAAACGGACTTTACTACACCTATTTACAACTATATACAATAATTTTATTGAACGTCGTGAATGCTACTTATTTGCGAAAATTAAACGACTATGATTGATTACGTGAAATTATATGTTATTGATACTATATGATTATAGAGATCTTGTTGTAATTATGCTATATGTTAAAATGTACTAAAAATGATCTCTCCTAAATGTTTGACGTTTTTATCTAATAACTGAAATTGAATTTTTGAATGAATTGATTGAAGTGTATTAACTGTATTTTAAATTGAATTGTAGAAATACTTATATTGACATGAATTTAAGAACCGCCCCTAGAGGAGGGGTGGTTCCGATGCACCGACACTTGAAACAACAAAACAAACAAATAGGAGGGAAAATGTAAACACAAAAAATGCAACATTGTAATCTATGTGTCGGTGCATCATCTACGTCCTCGAAATGGACCGATGGGTCAACAAATTACCCCCAATAAATCTATAAACTAACTTAAACTCTAGAAGCACATTTGAAAACAAAGAAAATATAATACAAAAGGAAACGGCAATACTAAGAAGGGAAAAAATATGATACATACTAAAACCATAAATCGCAAACGAAAGAAACGGACAGCAAATACACATGACAATACAAAAAATTACAAAAAATCGGAGACGCTAAAAAATGTGTGACTAACAAGGCCAATAAATTACAAAAACAAAAAATGAAAAGATAAATAAATGCGAACACCTCCATACAGTAGCATTGTTTTCATGCAACAGTAGTCATGATTGCCAGTTTAACCAAATGATTTTTTTCAATCGTATTTAAAATATCATTTATTTTATGGGAAGCACTTCATCAACATTTCGAACTTTTTGAGGAATGTTAAGCATCTAGCAGTAAAGAAATCTGCAGGAACCTCACGACAGCTCTCGCGAAGAGGACCCTTTCCCTGATTTGTATTTTTCTTACATTTTTAAATAAAGGACACATACTTTACCCATTAATTTCCTGGTAGGTATGCAGATTGAGACAACTCTGTAAGTGGTGTAAGAAAATGTACGTAATTATTAATTAAAAATGGGTTAATTCTTCAAATAATTTTAAAGTTCTTAATTTACAAAAATGTAAATACAAAACAATAAATTACAAAAATTAACCTATCGCAGGACTAAGTAACAAATAACATAAACTAGATAAACGAGTGAAATAAAACGGATTGTATATCCAAAAAACGAAGGCATTAAGCATAGGTCAAAACCGGTCGTGGGATATGGCTTTCGATACGCTGTGCCTACTGTGTAGAACGCGTTTGAAATGTGGGATCTGTGCTCCTTTATAGTTAGACGAGTGGGGATTTTAATGCCTTCTTTTTTTGAATATGATATATAATATACTTATAACATAGATGTATCGATAGGTGTTTGGTAATAAATACTTATAACATAGATGTATCGATAGGTGTTTGGTAATAACTAACTAAATAAGTTAAAAAAGACTCACCAATATTTAACACATACTTATTTCTTAATGCTGGACACGTGCTTCGTCCATTTTGTTTATGAGCGTTATCAATAGTAATAGATATACCGCTCATTGTACCGTTACCGGCGACAAAATTGCCTGGAATTTGAAAAAACCAGTTGAGGGGTACAATCTAGCAGGGTTGTAAAATGATCTCAGTGGTCGAACTTAAGCTTAAAATGCCTATAAAATTAAAACACGACTAAATTGCACCACAGCTATAAAGGTTTTATTAATAATTGTTACCCTTAAAAATAACTAGCCTGACACAAGCAGGGCAGTTTTAATTTAAATACATTAATGCGATATGAATTATTAAATTAATTTGTACCCACTACAGATTACCTCATATTAATGAGGAAAAATTTGTTACTGCTATGACCTCTCGTAGCTTAGTGGCAAAAACATTGGCGCGTAAAGCCAAACATGCCTGGCTAGATCTAGCAGTAACAAATTTATCCTCATTGATATAAAGTAATTTGTAGTCGGTTAAAACAGAAAAACCCATAAAGTATAGGGGCGAGATTGAGAGTTGTTAACAAATACACGTATCTGGGCATCCCCTTCTCATCATCAGGAACGTTTAATGTAGCTTTGGATAGCGCAAAGTTTAAGGGCAAAACCGCAATGGGAGAAATCTGGTCAGCTTTAATAACAAATAAGAATACAAGCTGGAATGCAAAGCAAAAATTGTTCGATGCTACGATCATTTCGTCGGTCTGGGGACTAAAGTTTGCATAAGAAATTGAACAGGTGCAGACAACGTTTTATAAACGCCTCTTACAATTCCCAAGTAGTACACCAGGGTATATGGTTAGGATTGAGACGGGTAGCTTCAGATTAGAAAGCGTAATGGTAAGAAGAGCATTGTGTTACTGGATGAAATTGTTAAAAATAAGAAACAATCGCTACCCTCGTATAATGTACGAAGAACTCATCAAATTGGATGTTTCAACCCTATTGACTAATAATGTTAAATACAACTGGGCGACACAGCTCAAATCCGTATTGCTGAAATACGAGTTCGGATACTTATCATCAAAACCCAGACATGATCCGCATTGCGCTGCCTTTATTGGACGGAACAATTAAAAGAAGTGGTTTTGAAGAAGATGTCCATAGAGCAAAGCATTCTTCTTACAGTACTCTTTATCGCGAGATCAAAGATTTAGATTCATTACAATGTGAGCAGTATCTACAGCTGACCCTGCCTATGATTTGTATAAGAACCCTCACAATGTAGATTGGCCGAAAAGTACTCATGTACAATAAATTACAACAATTTTTTTTTATAGAATTAATGTAACAAACCTTTGCATAGCTTGTAACGAAAATGTTAACGAAACTCTGGAGCATGTTTTAATTAATTATCCTTTATATAATAGTTTGCGGAATAGGAATATGAACAGAAATATGATACAGATTCTAAAATTGTCAAATAAAGAAGAAATAAAAAGATTTTATTATCACAGTGGAAATATATTGAAATTGAGAGCGTTCGTATTAGGCGATTAACACAAATTGTTATATATACTGTAGAACTTAGACTGGTCATAATGATATTATAATAGTTATGTCAGAGCTCTAAAAATAGTGATATATATATATATATATATATATTGTAATAGGTTTGTACCTATGAGACAAATAAAGATTATTATTATTATTATTATAATTTGTAGAGGGTGCAAATTAATTCAATAATTAATATCGCATTGATGTATTTCAAATTTACCCCTACTAAAAATTCTTCAAATATTTCATTAACATTACTGGTTTTTATTTAACCATAATGAGAAAGTATTCTAAGTGTTCTTTGTCAGTGTAGTGGGTAAGTAAATGAATTAGCATGCAGAACAAAATAAGGCACGTTGGCAATATTAAAACGTGGAACCTATTTGTACGTTTCAAGAAAAAGGTAAAAAATCGCTAGTTCATAAACGATGTTTCAACGTTAGTCAACAAGTTTTCAAACCTCCTGCTGCCTCATTCCTTTAACTCGGCACTTGCATTCTACGACGACGGCCCTGCACATGCAAGTACTGCACCAGAACGGCATCCCACGCACACGTCTCTCTCTCTCTCTCTCTCTTGCACCTTGCTCTTTTTATCCTGTGGAAATTAATAAACGTCTCAACTAAAAATTTATTAGCTAAATAAAGATTAAGTTTTACGCAATCGTCTTCGCAATGTGAGACAAAGGACGTGGTAACTTTTTCTTCCCATAAAAGGAGATTATGTTTTCATTTTTGTTCGTCTGCTCCTTTATACTGTAGATTCACCGTAATATCACCATTATGCAACGATGAAAGTTTTGCGAACACATGCGGTGGATTATTACGATAGCACTTCAATAAAATTACTTATTTAATTGTTATCCTGTGACTCATTCGCCTTGCAAATCGAGGATGATCGTTATCATCTTACGCATACTTTTCTCGTATATTATATGATTTTTTTTATAAGCCTATTTAAAATTACATTGTCCGCGTGTATTTGTAAGTGTTCAGAAGCTCAGGATAAGTCTAATTAAAACAATAAAGTTTAAAACAACTTCATACAATAATTACTATTGCCGTTCTGTCCTTATGTAATACTTCGTTTTATTTGCATACTTGTTTAAACACTTAAACTTATACTAGGGAGACTATTTTTGGTGCACTCTTGATGAAACATTATAAATAAATGAAAAGTAAAAATACACAAAGAAATGTTTCAACGTTTATTTTGACGAAAAACTCGACAATTGTTTCGACCTGTCGGTCTTTTTCAAGAGTATTAAAAGTACTAAATAATAAGCAGTAATTCGAACCTTAAATAGAGGATAAATTTGTACAAAGTTATAGAATACCATAAACCTAAACGAGGGGAAAAACCTATGATAAATGGGTTAACAGAAGTGGACTATTGTTCGATAATATTTCGGTTTGATTGCTGACTATATTGTCATTATTTGAAATAGCTGATTTAATTTCTAAGATTTCTAAAAGATTAAGTTTTCTGCTTTTTTCAACGTTGTGTAATAATTGAATATTATTGATATCTAAAAAATGATTGTATAATATGCAGTGTTCTGCGAAGCCTGTATTAATATTTTTATTTTTTATAGCTAATTCGTGCTCATAGACTCTATTTTTTAGGGCCCGACCACATTGACCAATATAAAAAGCGTCACATTTGTTACAGTTTAACTTACAAATTCCATTTTTCTGAAGTTTATCAAATTTTTGTTTGTTATTTACAATAAAGTTGCTTAATTTTAATTTATTAACTTCTATAACATTGAATTCTAAATTTTTTAATTGAGTTAAAATTTTTTGACTAACATTTTTTATGTAATTTAAAGCACAAAAACGGTTAACATTTTTTGTTATTAGGCCCTTATCTAAAATTCTATAAGTTTAGGTTTATGGTATTCTATAACTTTGTACAAATTTATCCTCTATTTAAGGTTCGAATTACTGCTTATTATTTAGTACTTTTATTACTCTTGAAAAAGACTAAAACTAAGGAGGAGTTAAAAATAGAACAATAACATGTTGAAATAAATGAAGATCCACTTTCTTTATAACTAAATATAATGATGGAAAGCATAACTACTACTATTTATTGATAATTTTTAGTATATAAACAGATAACATTTATTGTTCTTTGCAATTTGTCAATAACGTAAGTTCAAAATTCAAATCACGACTTAAGAAACTGAAAATTACTACAATTGAATGTAACGGCAGGAAATTAAAAAACGTGTTAGTTAATGTTAAACCTAAAGCCAATATTAAGCAAAAAAGTGGAATTTACAAATTAATTTGTAAGGATTGTAGTGCGAGTTATTTAGGACAAACAGGGAGGGCAGTAGAAACTAGTATAAATGAATATTAAAAAATCTGACTGGCTGTTTAGATCATTGTCTAAGTCTAGGACATAAGTTAGACATAGAAATCTTACACACGAATATAGCAAAGGGTAAAATACGTTATTTTTAATAGTTTATAAAATATTTCACAAACGTTACACTATCAAAAGTTTAAAAGGTAAAAAGTTATCGCTTCTAGAATCCTTAGAAATAAGCAAAGCTTTGTATAAAAAATAAGAACTTATGAACAACCAACTAAAATTAGTAATCTACTCCTCCCCACTTATTTTAAGTAGACTACAATGTGATTTGTTTAGATTTAAGTTAAGTAATTAGTAATACTCTTGATAATGATCACGTAGATCGAAACAATATTGTGGACTACAATAAACAATTGGTGAAACTTTTTCGATTCTTTTATTTATTTTCTCTTTTGAAGTCAAAAATGTTTCACAGTAAGTGCACCCTTTTTATTGGAATCCTTGGAGTTTTTAAATTTTCAAAACAGAATATTTACATCTTTTCTTTAAAATTTTTCGTTAAAAGCACCTATTTATGTTAACAACTAATTAACGAACTTCCATTAACACGTACGGGATGTCTTAGTTTTATAATTTATTCTTCATTATTCGTGCAGACTAAAGGCTTCTATATATCTACATCTGTTAGGTACATTAGATTCTAACTGCATATTTTTGTGTACCTGCAATTTTATTATGAAAACATCCTACGTACGTACGTTACTCGATACTCTGATGGGTATTTGTCAAACGTTGCATTCTTTTACACAGACGTATGTGCACATTGTGACGCAAATGTATGTCAGAACTGTGGTACATTCACAATAAAAGATTAGATTCGTTGCCTGTTGCGTAAGTGCAAACAATACCAGCCTTTTTCGTACGTTAGTACTCTAACTAGATATGTACTATTAATCATTTTTGTTAGCATAAATTTTAAATTCACAGAAACGAATTGTTGAGCAATATTCCTTAATTCAATTTACTTTATAACTTTCACAACTCTGTACAGGAAAACGCACCTAAATGTGTATCTTATGTTTGTTCTTATCATATCAGTCGCACAAGGATACACTTTTAGGAAAATATAATGAATCTTGCGAAAACCAGAAAGTCGGAATAATCTATGTAGTTGAATGATATAAGAAAGAATTAAGGTAACGAAATTGATGATTATTTCTCCATCTTACTAAATGGTTTTGCGACTACATTTATGTAAGTATTATGTAAATAAGTATCTTTCATTTTTAGTGGGGGTGCAGAACAGAAAATACGTTCGGGTTAGTAAATAGTCCAATTGTGTTATTGTTTAATATATTGAGAAAAAGAAAACAATGGTAATTTTTATTTAAATCAGCTACCAATTGTAGACATCAACTAGACTCATTAATTTTTTGGTAATCTTTATGCTTTCATTCGTATTATTCAGTTTCATGGTATTTAAATTTCCTAAATCAACCATTTCTGTATCTGTTTTTAAGTACACTTAGAAGAAAACACAAGTTGGATAGTTTCACTAATTTATTGGCTAACTCGACAATATTGTTTCGGTCCACAGGGACCATTATCAAAAGTATATTGTATACTAAAGTTATAAACTTACAACAGAATATTTATACCTACAGCTTACATATAGAGAAGTGAGGTTGAGTCGTTGTACATTTCAATCTGGTTATTGACTAAAGTCTGTTTTTTGATTAAAGATTTTTTAATTTCTAAATTCTCAAGTAATGAAAGCTTTTTTTCTTATTTTAATATTATTCTGTAAAATTTTGGTTTTTGTTGTATCAAAATTGTGATCATTGTCAATGCAATGCTCAGAGAAGCCGTTTTTTTTATGTTTTTTATTTATGTAATAGATATGCTCATTAATTCTAGTGTTTAAGGCTCGCCCACTTTTTCCTATGTAGGTTGCATCACATTGGTAACAAAAAATTTGGTAGATTCCGCTTTTTAAAAAAGGATCTGTTTTAGTTTTAAAGTTGTTGAACATATTTTTATGATTGCGATTGTTGACTTCAGTGGCATGTATTTTGAATTTCTTTCTATTTTTACACTTAAAATTAACATTATTTATGAAAGGTATTGAACAATATGTTTTATCGGTTTTTGTTGACAGACGATCATTATATAAGAGTTTCCTAGTTAGTTTAAAAGATTTTTTGTATGAAATTTTTCCAATGGTTTTTAGGTTGTAGCCGTTGTTTTGAAAGAGTTACAGTTAGCAATATTGTTTGCTATGTAGGCTGTAGGTATAAATATTCTGTTTATAACTTTAGTACACAATATACTCTTGATAATGGTCCCTGTGGACCGAAACAATATTGTCGAGTTAGCCAATAAATTAGTGAAACTATCCAACTTGTGTTTTCTTCTAAGTGAATTTACATCATGTTTCACAATTATTTCACAAATGAAAGTGTTAATAGCATTGTTTTTAAGTAATTAAAACATAACATTGACCTTCTAAAGAAGCTATAAAATTTGGCGAAAATTGTGTATTTCCATTAGATTAATTTACCCATATGCTTCTTACAATACCACTGCCCTCTACTTTAATAAAATTTTATTATCAACTTAGTTGACAGTGACCAAAAATCTCTATTCATTAAATATCACAACTTTTTATAAAACCAATTTCCTAATATTCATATTGTGTACTTTTAAATAAAAAATATACTCATCTACATGCCTACATTAAATAAAGAAAGACTCACCCTAATTACCACTAACTAAATTTAATATGAGCGGACACGTGTTTCGCCCACTTCACACGTGGGCATTATCAATCGTGTCCACTCATATTAAATTTAGTTAGTGGTAATTAGGGTGAGTCTCTCTTTATTTAATTATTCTTTTACCACAGTCTCCTATTTTATACTTTACATGACTACATTTTATTACAGTTAAATGAGCAAAATGGACCTAGTGTAAACCTTAATTAGAAGTAATTCCCTTAAATTATTGCTTTAAATTCATTTTAAGCGAATTATTAAATTAAGTTACGAAAAGTTAATTTTGTTAATTAATTTTTAAGTACCTAAATTATTTGTAACTTTTATTCTGAGTATCCTTAATTATTAATATCCTTGGTTATCTTAATTGTTTAGCTGAATTTTTAGGTCATTACGGTTTAAATTACTAAACGATTTAATTATGTAACACGTTAGTTTTGGAAATTACATAAGTGTATTTAACATAAATATATATTTTTACAAATTATGTTTTCGGAAATATACCTAGCATAATATAAAATTAAATTACTTTAAAAAGGTTGTTGACAGGTGTCATATGGATTTCGGTCAGGTATAAAACATTTTTGCATGCATAAGTAAAACAAAACAAGGAAATTACAAGATGATGACCACCCGTAGGTAATACATAAGTGTATGTATGTATATACACAAGAGATGCAGAAATTGGTGTTGCATTACAATTTGTTTAACACTCCGTAGGAAAACATATTAGAATTCAATACGCGAGTTATAACGTAAACGGAATATAAATTCGGGTCAAGCCATTTTTAATTAAAAAAAATTGCAGCACGTACATATTTTTTAATATGATAGATTTTTGTAAGTATGTTGAGGCACTTTTATGGCACCTCTATCATTTATTTTTTTATGAGCTCAGAGTAGGTACATAATTAGTCATTCAATGCAAATTTAATTGTCATGAAATTCTTTTTGGTATTGTCAGGGACAAAATGTTTATAACTTTCCTAGTTACTAGGATGACACTGTCACACGTGGCATTATTACTAACAAAAATATAGAACAATGCTATAACTACTTACTTGATCAAAAATAAATTCAAGACAAAATGTACTGAACTATTTGTAACTAGTACAATGTACCTCTAAGAATCCTTTTGAAATCACCATTTGGAATGCCGATAATGACTCAAGAAAAAGTTATGGTTTTTAAAAATAAGATGACATTTTGTCATAAGAATCAATGCCAAAAATTTTACAAAAAACTCTTTTTTGTTATATACTGTTGATTTAATAAAAACACCAAATGGGGTTTTAATTGTTTTAGTTAATATCACAATTTCTCTTACAATTGTTTCGGTCTCTCCTCCATTCGCGAAAGAGTTATTGACAGAATGTAAATTTATAATTATTTGCTTAACTATTTATAAGAACCTGGGTATCATTGTATTTGTTTACTTATTATTTAATGACTTCCATATATGTATGGCTTTCTCTTTATACATTTGTAATATTTTTATGATGTAGAATGGATTTTTCAATTTCTAGTTTTTCAATAAAGTTAAGCTTTTTGTTTTTTTGAGCTATATACAATATTTTGAATTTGTTTTTTGAAAAAACATGTTTATTTGTAATGCAGTATTGAGCGAAACCTATAGTGCATTTATTAGCCTGACCTGTATATATATAGCGTCACAATTACAATACACCAGAGGTTTATTCAATATACCATTTACAAATAAACATAATTTTTCAAAAGACAAATTCAAAATTTGAAAAAGCCATTCATCGTCATAAAAATATTACGAACGAATAAACAGAATACCATAAATAAATAGTTAAGCAAATATTTATAAGATTAGTTTTTGGCTGTAACACTTTGAGGATGGTCGAGAGACCGAAACAATTGTAAGGAAAATTACGATATTAAGTAGAACAATTTAAACTGCATTTAGAGTTATTATTTAATATATTTTACGGTATCCAATCGACAAATTAGCGTTAAAACTTTTTTTATAACAACAAGTTCGTAATTTCGACCTTTTTGTTTCTTCATTTGTAGTTTCAAAGATTATTATATTATAAGAGACATTTGCAGTATAAGTAGTTATTATTATATTATTATATACAGGCTGTCCTACCACAGTATGACCCCATCATAACTCTAGTAATATAAAGGTAAAAATTTTGTGCCAGCAAAAGTTTAGAGGAATTGTGTCAAATCTAATTCTACGCCCTGTTTATTGTATACCTGTAAACTGTTTCTTATATTTTTTATTCGGTTTCAGGAAGGGAGCACCTGTAGTCGTCATGTAGTCAAAGAAATCCGAACTTCCTTCAAAATCCAAAGCGACCATGTTTAGCAACGCGACGGTTTCATCGAAGGGTAGCTCCAGCAAGAGTGGAAACAGTTGTGGACGAAACTCGTCCATGCCATCCCTCCGCATGCCAAATCCGTTCTTCCACAACAAAACCTCCTTCAATCCACTGTTCCGTTATTCGGACGCGTTCACCAGTTTCGACGCTTCCAACTTCAGTCTCGATGAAAACAAAAAGTACCGCGACAAAAACCATCCGATCCTGCGTAAATATAACTCGCACGATTCCCAAGCGAACTTTATGGAAGTGCACCTTAATTCAAATGGAAATACGCCGGATTCAACAAAGAGCCGGTCTATTTACAAACACACTCCGGAAATTAGTCCCGAATCGACTGAGGAAAGAAATAAAAGATCAGAGTTAGACACGAGGGAATTTCTTGAAAAATACTCGTTACCAAGAGTGGTTATGGTGGATGGTGGGGAACCTTTGTTGCTTTATCGGTGTTTTGACAGTTTTACGAAAGTGCAAGCGAAAGGGGTGGTCGGGAAAAAGGGGAAAGAAAAAATCGACAGTCGTGTTCTGCATTTTCCAGAGGGTTACGCAGGTACGTATTGAAGTTCTGTATGGTTTTCTAACCAATCGGTGTCTACTGGCCAGTTCAAATTAGTTTTTATTATTGACTTTAAATAACGTCTCCAGGCATTGGCGGATTTATAAATTTGCCGCTAGTAGGCTATTCAATTTTTGCCGCCCCTACTGACCTTTGAAATTCAATACGCTAGTTTAGTTCACAATCATATTTATTCTGAAATTGCAACATTATGATTTGTGTTCTATCGTGCTCATTACGTCGGCTTTTTACCGTTATTAGTATGATTGTGAACTAGGGGATGGTTGTGTCAGTTTCTAAATTATTTTTGCAACCAACATTATTACACGTTAAATATAATTTTTATAGTTTAAACTAGTATCCATTTAATTTAAAAAATTGGTAAAAGTTACTAAATTTAAATTGTAATTAATATTGAAATTCATAATCGCATAAGTACCTATATTTTACAGTGCGTTTAGTAATCTTTTATATACGGATTACGGACGTAAGAGTATTCAGTATACTGTGCATTACTAAAATATTAAAATTTTTGTCACTCGTTTCTTTATGTATATAATAATGTTTTTTTTTCTGTAAGATAAAAAAAAATTCGGGCCAAATTTGCCGCCCCCTAAAATCTGTCGCCCTAGGCTCCAGCCTACTCAGCCTACTGGTAAATCCGCCACTGTCTCCAGGTCTGGCATTAACTTAGATTTCCGTAGTTGGAGCTTATTTTAAACTGAAAATGTGAAAATATCACCTTTCCAGCAGGGATGAGAAAGAATTTAAAAAGTTAAGAAATTTCACATAATATTGACAAATTGATTAAGGCTTTCGCGGCCAGTTGACGAACTGATGTTGTCCTTCTTCGGGTGTACAGGCCGTCGTCGGTTGGAATTGCTTCCTAACGTTTCGCTAGCGCGAGTGGCGAGCTTCTTCAGAGGTCTAGACTACGACCAACAGCGAAAATGGATAGACCTCTGAAGAAGCTCGCCACTCGCGCTAGCGAAACGTTAGGAAGCAATTCTAACCGACGACGGCCTGTACACCCGAAGAAGGACAACACCAGTTCACATAATATTGTTAAAAATACAACTTCTTCTAATAAAGCTCGCTTCTGTAACCCTGAAAGTTCATAGAAAAACATACAGTCAATTTTTGAATTTGTTATGTGCAACTTCTATGTTATGCAAAATTTAAATAACTCGTTGCGGTCATGAACTAATTGTTTATTACTTAAACGAGAAAGCGACCTTACTCAAGTTTATTTATACGTGCGTAAATATTATTTAGCATGTTACATTTTAAAATAAAAACTGAATATGATACCGCTACGTTCCATTGAAACTTTAAATTAAAGAATATGTGCAAGTCGTCTATGTACATAACGTAACATAATGGAAAAACAGTATTTTCTCGCACGATGTGCCAATGCGAATTTCCGGACATTTTAACTTGTTTCTTGTCTTACGTACCTTATTTACATGCATCGTTTTTTCGTTATGTAAATCTTCTTGCTAATTGTGAGAATACTTCCTTACCAGTCCTTTTTATTATGCAATAGACAACGGGCAAGAGGACAACACAAAGCAATAACGAATGTAAAGAGAAGGTATGTGTGAAGTAGCAATTGTTTTCTTCGAAATAAACCTCTTTATACTATACTATAGGTATGAATGTATAAGTGTACCAGTACCCATAGTAAATTATGTTTACCTTCAATTGTTCAATTGCTATCACGATTTCATTTTTGAAACGTATGTTGGGAACCGTTCCATTATATTTATATAAAAGAGGAAAAAGAAATTACGTGTTTTTACTTCGCCGCATAAAATATTTAATAAGGAACATTAAGTTTTTGATCAACAATTTATCGAAGCTGTTAGAAATAAATCGCGATCTTGAACTCCTTGTCAAACTAAATCAACAGCATATCGAGTAGCAATATCCACTGCGACCTAAGTAGATATCTCGTTTATAAATATTCTATCAGATGTTATGAATTACCACAATTAGCAGCAATCTCTATCAATGTTTAGATGTTTGACTGAACGTTTAAATAGGCTGGGATGTCTTGATGTCTTTGATGTCCTCTTCTCGATTTAAATGTTCTTGAAAGTATCCCTTGCAGATATCTAACACTCTCTATGATTAGTTCGAATTTCATATATCCCCGACTTTTCTAGAAAAGAAATTTTGTCCTAAGGGTTACCAAGGAGTGCTTGAAACACTCTATGATTATTTCGCCATCTTTTTTAACACAAGAAGAGTTCGAATAAATAACCTCGCTTAGAAAGTTTTACTGTTTTACAAGAAGTCTCCTACTAAACAGATCTTTGAACTAAATATAAATATGGAATCAACAGAAACAACTACTCCGAAGGCTAATACCCCTACCGGCATTGAATTACATTGTTGATTCCGAACGATTATTAGACGAAGATAACAATCCAAAAAAAGAAGGTAATAAAATCCTTTTCCGTCTAACTATAAAGGATCACAGATCCCACATTTGGAACGCGTCCTACACAGTAAGCACAGCGCACCGAAAGCCATATCCCACGACCGGTTTCGACTTATCGGGTCTCACAGGTGAGTGCTGGCAGAAAGGGCTTTACGGGCTATATGATAAATATAAATATAGAATCAACAGAAAAAACTACTCTATAATTTAATTTAATACTTTATAATTAGACGAAAAAGGATTTTATTACCTTTTGTTTTGGATTCATTGAACTAAGCAGGAAAGACGCAAAAATTAGTATAGGTATTATTACTAGTCACAGTACATTCATTACAAACGTAACCCAACCTCAAAGTTAAGAATATCAGAGGAATCCTACTCTTTTGGGAAAGAATTTTTGAATTACTCGACTCGATACCTGTGGAACACCAAACACCAAGGGACTACCCATGCCTCTGGAGGCATAATATATTCTCATTCCCAACTCTCATCACTTAATAATATTAATTAAGGACTCCCTAGAATTTTTATAACTATCCACTTATGTCTTTTCTAATCTATTGTTATTGTTAATATGGTCATTTTTCATTTCGTAGAGCCCTGTTGGTCTCTCTACTTATAGTGAAGAACGCTCCTTTGCAAAATTTCTTCTTTTTTTGCTTTATTTTTATATTCTTCATTAAACCATGGTTTTATTAAACTTGGTCCTTTTGCTAGCAATATTACACAATAAGTACAGAGCTAAAATTATGAAAGGATTTGTAGGAAGTGTATTCAAACTTTACTGAAAAACTATAACGAATATTCCAACATTAATAGTTTTTTTTTAAATTCTGAGTTTTTCCCACGTATTAAAACATATAAGAACACACAGTGGGTAATTATTATTTTTTAATTTATTTTTATTTTTGTATTGAATTTAAACCAGCTTGTAAATATGATGCATGTTCTCAATTAAATTAGCTGGTTGTTGATACGTAGCCATAAGAAAGTTCTTAAGAAATATTGAGTTGAAGTATAAAATATACAAGATAGACATCAGTTAATCCTCTTTCGAACATTTATTAATCGCCTTTATCAAACTAGTATTGTGTTGTAAACCTGCAAGCGTCCGATTTATGTAATGTAAATCTGCTCATTGCTTATACGTTCGTACATACGGGGTGTTGAGAACAACATTAATTAAAAAAGTCGACCGAATAAAAATCGTTTTATTATTACATTCGAGGCCGCCATTATAACTATCCAAACACTTGAGTGCAAAATTGTTTTTGCCGCCCCCTTTATTTATTATGATTATAACATCTGTTAACTGACCACCATCAAAACAAAAGCTGAACCTGAACCTGCTTATCTCGGATCGGTACGTGCGGACCTGCACCAACAAAAATGGTAAAAATACAACAAACTAATGTTTCCCAATAGGGGATAATTAATTGAAACAATCGGGAAAAACTAAACGCTGATTTAATTTCAGAATATTGAGAACGTTCTTCACTTGAAATTGAACGAAACTTGTTAGATCAAAAAATACGTACAGTGGCCGACACGTAAGGAGATTCAGCGGCGGTCAGATTGACAGGCAGGTAGGCGGAGACTTTTAGTATAGCAATAAATGAAAGAGCCAATAAGAATATAGCTGGACCGAAACGTCAACTTGTAGGTCAGCGGCGCGTATTACTGAGAGAAAAAGTACTGAACACGGAACACAAGTGAATTCATTCAACTGATTTATTTAGGTATGCATAGAAATAAGTTGTTGACAAACAAGATAAAGTTGAATGAACAAAATTTGATAATATGAATTATGTTGTGTATCTTACCCAGGTCTATTTGTTAAGACATTTGTTAGAAAACTTAGTTTGTACAATCGATCTTTATATTTGTTATTTTTATATTTCGTAGTTTCGTTTATAGTTGTATCGTTGTATGTTGTTTAGTCTGGGTATCAGGTTTATTGGCGGCGATAGAAGAATACCATGGTTAGTAATTGTAACTATATTATTTCTTTACAAACAACCACTTCTCTACACTGTTAATTTGCAACTGTTTACCACTACGCTACTGAACTTTGCTGAGCAGTTATCATTCTGCCTACCAGTCGATTAACCCCGCCCTAAACGGGTTAGACTTTGCCAGTGCACATCCGATGATTTATGGCTTTTGAATCTCCTTACGTGCCGGCCACTGTACTATACTGTTTTACACGGTTAAATTCACATTTAATTTCTGTTGAACATTTTACTAGTTATCCACATTAGTATATCAAATACAAGATTCAACTTTAATCAAGGTGCAAGTTAAGAATTCTCTTGTTAAAAAATTTCATAATATACCTAGTTGAGGATTTATCCAATGATGGATGTAATTGAAAAAATTGTTGCTATGTTGTACACTCTGTATATTATGTAAGTTACATATTCTGACAGCTAAATTTTACTGGCGCAGAGATCGCAGTCGCTTTTAATTTATGCATACATACAAATACATAGGTACATTTAAAATTCAAATCCATCTGTAATAGAGTTTGCGTACGCCTGTAGACGCAGACTGATCTTGTAAATAAACTGATTAAAAGAGTATTTTGCTTCTTAGGCGTATGTCTTTCTTTACCAGACGTAGTTGAGATTGAGTCATACTGAGCGAACGAAGAATTTACAACACAAATCGACCTTCTATCAGACAAAATGAGAGTTTAAAAATCAATATAAGTCACAAAGCTGCACTAAATTACAATATAAAACGCTATTGATACTGATAACATCTATTCAACTTTCCTCCAGATCGTCATTATGACTTTAAATTTAACTACATGTACGGCAATGGCAGCAAGTAACAAGGAAAAAAGAGAAGTCTATTTGTATTATTGTAAATTCATAGAAAAATAATATAAAAACAATTAATAATAAAAAATAAATAAAAAACACTGAGCATAGTTTCACCAAATTTATTGAAAACTTCCTAACAAGTTTCGGTCAGCGCGACCATTATCAAAGGATGTAGAGTAGGTAATACTATACCAAAGCCTAAAATTAATACAGCTCTATTTATAGTTAGATATTAACAACAAGTAGTGGGCAGTCAGTGAAACTTAATTGTACCTGATTATTTACAATATTCTTATTCAGATTTAAATAAGGGTTATAATCTTAAAATTTTTCTATCTAAATGTAAACCTAGAGTAGAGGTTCTAGAAAAAAGTGGTATTTATAGAATCCAATGTAACACTTGTGATGCTTTCTATATTGGTAAAAGTGGTAGATCCATAAGCTCAAGAATAATAGAACACGTTTATAATATTAATAATAAAGACAAAAAACTGGCTTCTCCAAACACTGTACAACTCTTAACCATAATTTAGACCTTGATAATACAAAAAACCTATGTAGTGGTGTAAATAAAAGCAGCAAACTACCAATTCCAGGGAATCTAGAGATTAAAAAAGCTGTTTCCCCGAATAAAAACATTGTAAATAATTAGATAGAATTAAGTTTCGCTAACTTCCCACTACTTGTTGTTAATATTTAACTATAAGTAGAGCTGTATTAGTTTTATTCTTTAGTATAGTATTACTCTACATCCTTTGATAATGGTCGCGCTGTTTGTTTTTTTCGAGATAGTATTATATAATATTAGTAAGATACACTACATAATTCATTTTATCAAGTTTTGTTCATTCGACTTTAGTTTGTTTGTCAACAACTTATTTCTATGTATACCTAATAATCTTTAAATTAGTTATTATTCCTAGATTTATATAATTAGGTACATATAACCGTCATTTTCTCCTTATGTTTATGATGATAGTGAAATTTTAATTGTTCACTTCGCATACATCATTATTAAAACCCCATTAGAGTAAGTGAATGAATTCACTTGTGTCCCGTAATCAGTACTTTTTATCTCAGTAATACGCACCGCTGAACTACAAGTTGACGTTTCGGTCCAGCTATATTCTTATTGGCTCTTTCATTTAAAAGTCTCCGCCTACCTACCTGTCAATCTGACCGTCGCTGAATCTCCTTACGTGCCGACCACTGTACATACGATTAAATCAAAATATTGGTATTATTCAAGACATTCATTGACACATATTCTAAGCGATATTCAAAAGCATGCGCAAGCCGCCATTATAATGATGTTTAAAACTCAAAAATTCGCCCTTCTCGTAATAGTACAATTTCGTCTTCCTATGCTCTTTCCAATAACGTACCCTGATGAAAACCGGAAACGCATTCTAAGTGACGCAACTTAGAAAATGCAATGCATAGTGACGTAATGTTACACAATCGAATACATCAAAGCTTGTAAGTTAACGCAATGCAGTGTCTTATATGAGAATCAAAAGATTAATATTTTGCTGAGCTTAGCTGGAGTTCAATATTTACCTACTTAAAACAACTATCCCTAAATGGTATGTGTTGGTACTCATATATTTGTGTTTTTACTTCCGCAAGGTGTAAAGATAAAATCATAGCCATCTCTTCAAACGAACACCTGGCATATAAAGCTGGTCGCGGTTTTTTTTTCTTGTATCATCGTCGAGTATAATATGCAAAAGAAATGCATTAAAAGGAACAAACGCTTTGCACATTCGCAAATTATGAATAATGCATAAGAGAAGTACTGAAATTGCAAACAGAACAACACGATCTTTGCCATTTCAATTTTTGCCATCTCAAAAAACAACTTCGGTCAGTTTTAAATTTAAAAATTTGTGAATACGATTCCAACAAAAAGAAACAAGATGGTAGAAACATATTTATTAAGTGATTTATTCCTACCAAATTAACTGCTAATGTACTATTAAATCATTTAGTATTTTAATAAAACACAATAAAGTTTCAGTAATAAGGATTATTAAACTATTACAATTATTTCGGCCAACGGGCCATTTTCAGAGTACAGATTTGTTACTAAAATTAAAGAAATGCAGCCGATCAATGTGAAGAGATGAGGGTAATACGGAAATTCCTAGATGCAAGTACCTACTCTGGTAAAACCAGTTACAATTTGTATAAAAGTAAAGGTGAATTGCTGGTCTCTAATTTAGTCTGGTTATTAACTATTAATTTATTATTATTCAGCGCTTTTTTAATTTCCAAATCTTCGAGAAAGCTTAGTTTCTTACTTTTTACACAATTGTGTAGCAGTTTTACATTTTTATCATCTAGATAGTGATTATTGGTTATGCAGTGCTCCGAAAAACCAGTCGACATTATATTGTATTTAATTGATCTTTTATGTTCGTCTAATCTGTTTTTTAGGGCCCGGCCAATCTGCCCTATATAAATAGCATCGCAACTATTTCATTTTAATTCGTATATGCCATTTTTTGAAAGTTTGTTTTTTGCTTGTTGTTAACTAGAAGGGACTTAAGGTTCTTTTTATTTACTTCGATGACTTTTAAGTAGTATTTATTCTGGCGATTTTTAATTTTGCTGCTAGTACTTTTTATATAATTTATTTTAGAAAAAGTTTTCTTAGTATGTTCTATAGGAGTTTTAAATAATATGGTACGAGTTTTTCTTATTTGCTTTTTTTTGGTAAATCGTCAATTAATTCAACTTTGTATCCGTTATTGGTAGCTATTTGTTTTATTATAGAGAGTTCTTTATGAAAATTTGAAGTTGAGAGTGGGATATTGGTTAATCTATGTAACAGACAATGAAGAACTGAGTGTTAGATTTGAGGAGATTGATACGCGTTAGCTGGGATAATCGTGTCGGTGGTTGTTGGTTTTCAGTAAATACTAAATGCTATTTTTTGTTTTGGGTTCTGAATACTGTGAGATCTAAAAAATTTAAAGAACCATTTGTTTGTAATTTCATTGTGAATTTAACACTGTTATTGATAGAATTTAAAAAATTGAGAAAACTATGACCAAATACAAAAAACGTTATCGATGTAACTGCATCAGAATAAAACGTTTTTAATTAAAAGGTTATTGCTAGAAAAAAAAGTGTTGTTTTCAAAATAAGTCATAAAAATTTCGGCTATTATGGGTGATAAGGGTGAACCCATAGGGAGTCCCTGTTTTTGAATAAAAAATTTATTATCGAAACTGAAAACAAACGGTTAAAATATTAAGTAATTATGATTTTTCGGAGTTTTATCTTGTAAAATATTGGTTAAGTCAGCCAGCGGTATGGATATAAATAAACTGCACACATCAAACAAAGCATTATTTGGGACTGGAACATCTTTAATTTTTGAAACAAATTCAATCTAGTTAATAACGCTAAATTTTGATTTCCAATCAATGTTTTTATTTAAAACGGAATTGGCAAATTTGCAAATTTAGTATTTTATACAATTCGAATAACACTAGCAAAATAGCTACATTATATTTAGTTGTGACCTTTTTAGTAATTGTATTTAAATATTTATTAATAATCCCACAGGTAAAAATTATGAATCAGAACCCTTACATTGATGCTGCAAATGAAAATCCCAGATATTATCCCCTTACCTACCCCATTGAGTAAAAGTCAAATAGAGTAATACTCTAAAATGACATTAACAATTAATTTATTACTTTTCTTTTTGCAAGGAAAATGGTCATTTGCGTTTAGTACGGTACAAAAAAGGAGTACCTATCGAAAAAAGCTTCACTTAAACCAGAATAATTTCATTAAACAAGTTTATATTATGTTGTAGGTACGTTAGATATTGCAGCATTCCCATTACCATTACCCCCTGAATGACACCTCACATTATCTTACTAATATTTATTTACATTGGATGTATGCATTATGTATATTACCAGTATAATTAATAGAGGATAATAATTAAGAATTTCCTTTTCGAGATCAGCTGGCAGTTATGTTTTCCGCTGCTATATTAAATCCGTGTTCTTTACGTGACATTAGTGTTTTATTTTTCTCTTTCTCTTCATAGTTGTATGACTTGGAACGTGCTGTTACACGTGTAGGTATATTATAAGGGACGGGACGACATGTCTCTATCTCACTGTAAATAATGTTTTAACTGTCAACAGAAACAACTTCTCAGCCAAACAAAAATAGCCGAGCGTTTCCATTTATTAACCAACAAATGGATTAGTATCATAATTACGATGCTAACCAACAACGGTGTACTTGTACAGTTGTGGGTATAATATAAATGCATATGTCGCAGCCATTAGGAATAATTCGCTACTCAAGCTACATTCAATTTCGCCTAGACGGTTTTCAAGGTAGTGATGGTTTTGAACCAAAAACGGCGAACTAAATATTCAGCCAGAATCCTATATATTGAATAACTATTTAATAATATTATGAAGGGAATATGTCACCGCGTCTAAATTTATTAATTTCAAGTTATAGCCACTATAACGCCATCTACTCAAATTTATTGCTAACTGTATTATTTCAAATGTTTCTTCACGAGGGTATCTACTTGATAAACTGAATCTACGACACAGCTTATATATGTCAACCAAATTGTTTCAATTTAACGACAGTAGATACCTTCGTAAGACCCTTGTCAAACACTTGAAATGTTACAGGTAGCAGTAAATATCAACAGGTGGCGATATACTGCCTGTATCTCGCTTACATCAACTTGCTTTTATTGTAGCAACTACGGTATTGTCGGTGATTTATCGAAGCAGTCTATAGCGTGCTGATAACCCATAAGTCTATAATCGCCATCCACGTCTGGTAGTTTCGATAAATTAGTGATCAAAAACATAATGTTCTTTATTAATTTTAGTAACTCTAAATCCAAGATCGGTATTGTTTATTACTTCTTTTTTATATATTTTCCATTTATGCCGCTTGTTATATGAATACAAAAAAATATACCATTGGTAATAGAACAGACCACCTTTTCACCCCAATTGGGCTTTTTCTCTTGTGTTGTTTATTACTATTCACTTGCAGAATTATCCTTAGTGGTTTTTATGGTTGTATATTGTTAATGTCGATTTCTAATATTAAAGGTAGGGCTTTAAAATTAAATAGGCATAAGTTAATTACCTGTCACCTAATTATTTTATGCTTCGGGTATCCTTTCGTCTTTGATGTACGCTACCCATCTACGTATTAGAAAATTATGACTCAATATACCTATAGTATGAAATTATACCATGTAGCAACGTCCTACTATTAAAATATTACATAACAGAATGCATTTATTATTCACAAATATAAGGCACGATCTCTGCAGTAAATGTTTCATTTACAGCTCAATAATTTGCTAATGATCCACAACCTTCGGCTATAAATTGATGAATTAAAGGCCATTATGTCTAACAGATACAATTATTTATTTTACTGCATGCATATCCCCCAAGATACAATAAACTATCTACAAATATGATTTTTGAAACGCTTATAATATTTTATTGTTATTAACGAATTTGGTTGTTCAATTTTCGACATAATAGATGAAGGAACCGTTGAATAAAATCAATAAATCTTCAGGTTTCTAAAATTACATACATATTTCAATTTTACCATTAATAAACATCAATAAACAAGGATAAAATCTAAGAATAAAAATCTTATTTCTAAAGTTAAATTATCTATGCCATGGATCCTTATCTATTTTGGTTTGAAGGTCGAAACTCATTGTATGCCAATAAAAATAGAAATGGATAATAGGCAGACTTATGCTGAATATAAAACGTTAAAATAAAAAGATGTAAACGTATAACATCATCTGAATAATAATCAATAATTCATGACATCTTTGGATGCAATTGAATTTTTAAAAGGCTCTCGAACTGTTTTGTTTTTGTGCAATATGGGATCGGATATTGAAGGAATTTATCCTTAACTGCCTCGGAGACAGCTACGAAAAAAAAAACTTAATAATAGATACTGTAGGTGGTAGTGATTATTATATTTTATCATTAAAATAATCATCAACCATATCGGTTATTTGAAATAATCAGACTTCCTGTATAGCAAAAATTGGCTTTAATATTAAATTTTAAAGTAGTAGACAGTTAGGTATTATTAGAATAGAATTTAAACTTAGGACGGTGAATGGATGATGAAGCATGTTCAATAATTTAATTAAATCAAAACACAAACGAACTTCAACAGGTATATTTCAATAATCCTCAACAATTGTTTCGGCTAAATAGCCAATATCTATAGTAATAAACTATACTAATTTTAAAATGTGAAAATTACAGCTGATATAGGTACATTATAGGTTAAGAAGGAGTGGGGTGTTTAGCATGCACAATTCTTTTTGATTATTTACAATATTCTTGTAGATTGACAATGGAGCAATTTCAAATTGTCAATGTTTAATTTATGGTTATTTTGTCGACAGTTGTAGACAAATTCAACATAACTACAACAGAAATCAATAAATTCAATTTAGGCTCCTTCTTAATCAACAACAATAGGAAATTAGATAACAAACAAAAAATCGGTGTTTACCAACTAAAATGCCAAGATTGCGATGCTTTATACATTGGACAAACTGGTCGGTCTTTACAAGTTCGTTTTAAAGAACATCTAGCGAGTATCAAGAATAAGAAACTTGTAACGGGTCTGACAGAAGACTGTCTACAAAATAACTATCAATTAAACATCGACAATTTGAAATTGCTTCATTGTCAATCTAAAAGTAGGAAATTAACCTTATTTGAGTTTTTAGAAATTAAAAAAGCTTTGACAAATAACAAGAATATTGTAAATAATCAAAAAGAATTCTACGTGCTAAACACCCCAGTCCTTCTTAACCTATAATGTACCTATATTAGCTGTAATTTTCACATTTTAAAATTAGTATAGTTTTTTACTATAGATAATGGCTATTTAGCCGAAACAATTGTTGAGGATTATTGAAATATACCTGTTAAAGTTCGTTTGTGTTTTGATTTAATTAAATTATTATTAGAATAGATAATGTCCACGAAAATAAATAAATTTCGCTATATAAGTATATAGCTTCGCTCTAGTTGTATAGAGGAAACAATATAGTACAAATAGAAGTAGAAGACGTATTGAAATTAGAAAATGTGTAAATATTTAGTGTTTAGTAACAGAATGTTGTGAAAAGATTAAGTTTAACTTGCTTTATCAAACAAGACGTCATTGAAATGAAAGCTTGGAAAAAACAAATGTGTAATTTTTGAACAGTTTTTTGTTAAAGATTATTATGAAAACGTGTTACATTCATAATTTCGCGCTAAGCATTCCACATGCTTAGTGCAATATTGAAAATGTTACAGTTTTCATGTTTTTATCACTCACTTTATCAAAGAACAGTTTTTGTAAAGCCTTTACATCTAAAATTTCCTAAGAATTTTGAGTTTTATGTAATATGTGAAATTTTTCATATTAATCGATTACTATTAATCGATACATCGATGTAGGCATGAACTCGTAATAATCATTTAACCAATTCTGATAAATCGTTGACTTTGCACATCACAAAACTTCGCTTGTAATATTCTCTTTCTTATAATTAAATAGAAATATATCGTACCTAATAAACATTTTTATAATTTAAAGGAATTATGTTAATTACTTTTATTTTCTATCTTATAAGTAACCATAAAATTACTAATGTTTAATATAGTATAACTAAATAAAAATCCACTGATGATTTTCAACTTTTTTATTGATCACTTGACGATCAAACATAAAACTCTTCACAATATTTGGCCTTAAATACTAACTGGAAGGGTGGTATCACGGAACAAGTTTAGAAGTGGGGAGCTACTTAATTCTATCTGTTCATTGATTCATATTAATAATCATATATTAATCAATGAACAGACAGAATTAAGTAGCTCCCCACTTCTAAACTTGTTCCTTGATACCACCCTTCCAGTTAGTATTTAAGACCAAATATTGTTAAGAGTTTTAAGTTGGCTACAAACTTCCGACGATGCCAAAGTTTGGCGAAACAATCGTCAAGTGATCAATAAAAAAGGTGAAAATCATCAGTCCATTTTTATTTAGTTATAACATGAATTTCAACCATGTAACGGTAGACTCGATTACGTATGTTTAATGTCGTTTTTAAAGTTATCGCACGGCGTATCCATAAACTACTTATTAAAGCGCATGAATCGAATTAAATAGAATAATATGTAAATAAAGAACACTAAGTTGTTAGTCAGTAATTTATCGAAACTATAAGACGTAGTTCTATCACGATTTCGAACTTAGTGGTTCTCATCAGCATGCAGATTTGATAAATCACTGACCAAGCTTAATTTACTCAGTAAAAGATTATTGATGTATTATCCATATATAGTTAGTATAGCGCAATCTGTTGATATTTAGAGTTAACTGTAATATTTCAAGTGTTTAACAAGGGACTTGTGAAGGTATCTACTACTGTTAAACTGAAAAAACGAAAACGAAGCATATACACCAAGTTTGGCTGCATCGTAGATTCAGTTTGTGAAGTAGATACCATTGTAAGGAAACACTTCAAATACTACAGTTAGTAATAAATTTGAGTAGATGGCGATATAATGGCTATATCTTGATATTACAATTATATGTTCCTAGCCAACATTTTGTAGAAACTATCAGACATACGTAGAACGCGATTTCGATAACTGCATAGGCTGAATAACTAACAAATTCGAAATCGTGATCCATGTCTGGTAGTTTCTACAAAATATTGAGTAAGAAGATACTTTTAAATCTAGTTTTATTCAGTATTGTACTTATCGTTGACTACGATACAACAGGACCGACCGAAAGTTGATATACTTAGATACATATACATATATAGCCATAACAAATCGCTAATTTCTGAACCATATAACTACCCATAAAGTATAGTGCAATTAGGCAATTTCTTATAAGACCAGTTGACGCGATCATCTGGAAAAGTACAACACTTGTTATACACGCATTCGGTGCATTCTCGGGCAATGGTTTGTGTGCCGTTTCGGTACGATACGCATGGTTAAACAAATATGCATTTTAGTTTTAGCAACACACGCACCCTTATATACCTATATTATATACACTAGTAGACACGCTTATTACATTTCTACACACTATTTATTAGCCACCGCAACGAGTCCACATCACACTGTTTCATTACCCGCTTTACCATTATAACAGATAACGATTACTTTTACTAATGACCAACTCGATAATATACGCAAATTTGAATAAAACCACTCTTAGTATATACTACATACGCGCATAACCACAAATGCCACGTTTACAGCGTTAAATAATAATAATTATTACAGAAATATTTATTATTAAATATTAACTACTGATGTAGATATCATCAATTGTTAAAATTCGAATGACGACTTGAACTACAGTGTGTAAAAGAATTAGCAAACATGAAAGGATGTGCCACTTTAGGGAGATATTTGATCTCCCCATTTTAAAAATTAGAAATTCCTCAGTAATAAAACAATGTTAGCACCACATTTTTACTATTTTTCCATGTAATTAAACTAAGAAAATAGGAAAAATTTCTCGGCTTCTATCAGCTATCGACAATAAAATACAGAATTTCATATAGATGTTAGATACCTGTTAATCATTTAGGATGCAATTGCTGGAAAGTGTTATAATATAAAGACAAAGTATTGTTTAACTGCAGGAAACATATGTAATGTTCTGCTTTTCCCTAGTGCCCTGCTAATAATTATATTATCATTCCAAAATTCCTGTGATATAAACATAAACAACTTTTCTCATACGACGCAAGGATCAGTTCGGAGTATAAACAAATCTTGTGATACGATACAAACTTCGACTCGGGGTGGCTCTATAAAACATTAAAGCTTTTAAAAGATAATAGCAGGCAGATAAACAGTTAGTTAGTTATTTAGTTACTCAGCTAGTACACTAATCAACCAATCGCTAATCTTTTGTTACTAACTAGGTTCTGTAGAACGTGTAATTAAGTATTAATAAACTTGTTAAGAGACTCTATTCTATCGTTCTTTTTGCCATCCTGAAAGTTCGTGTCGACAAACACGTAGAAAATACTATCTGGTGTCAGAAGTTTTATGACATAGAATTGATATATTGATTTAATAGTATAAATTGGAAACTGTGGTAAATGAAACAATAAATTAAAAATACTCACCCTAATAAACACTAAAACTATTTTATGCGGACACGTGCTTCACCCACTTCTAACATATGGACATTATCAACCCAAGAAATTGTAAGTGGGCGTGTAAAACACTTTGAGAAGTAATTGGGGCGAGTCGCATTTTAATTTATTTATTGATTAAATAGCCTACAATTGCAGACGTATTAACTTTCCTTGTATTTATATTTAATTTTCAATATCTATTAATTATTTAATGTAATAATTAGTAAATGACCAAATCGAATAAAAAATCACTAAATTCTTGTATTTTTTATTTTCAGGTTGGTTTTCTTTAACGAACGATAAAGGAGAAAAATGTGCCGTAACCCATACAACTATTCTGCAGCTTGTGAGAGATCAAGTGTGCGCTTTTTTAAGTATACAGTCTTTCTCAGGATATACAGCCAGTAATCATGATCCATTAGGTACGTAAAAAGGATTTAATTAGAAAAATTAAAAATTTGTTTTCTACAAAAGACTCACATATAGTTTTCAAACAAATCTTTTAGGAATTGTAATACGTAGTATTATCTAAATGATAGTTCAAACTGCATCAAAATAGATTCAGTAGTTTTCAAAATATAAGCATGTAATGATAGAATAACTGCGTCCTTCTAGCAAGACTGAAACTGTTTGGTGGAGTACTTTATAAATTACTTTTTTGTTGGCTGATGAAATATAATATAGAAATTTTCGTTAATTTTTAGCTTTCGGCTAATTTTTTTGCCAGTACTGTACTACAATCGGCTTAGAAATTAGAATAAAATTAAACACAAGTAAAAATATTTACCCTTAATTTAATCGTAAAACTCGACAATTGTTTCGGGCTTTGCCCATTATCAAGTGTATAATTACTAAAGAATAAGTCTCACAAACAGTGTATATATAGGTACATCTATAATTCGCTGAGTAGGAGAGGGGATGTTGTCTATCCTAACTATAATTGATTATTAACAATATTTATATTTTATTGTCGAGGCTTTTCTTTATCTCTACATTTTCAAATATAGATAATTTTTTACTTTTATATATATTAGAATGTAAAATTTTTGTATTTTTGACATCTATATTGTGTTTACACAAGGCACAATGTTTTCAAATCCAAAATACAAATTATTCTTATTAATACTGTTTAAATGTTCTTTTATCCTAGTTGCCCAATATGTGACGCAATTTATATTGGCATTATACATTTGTTAGACTTATTATTTGGTATTTATACTCTTGATAATGGGCAATGCTCGAAACAATTGTCGAGTTTTACGATTAAATCTAGTGTAAACATTTTTACTTGTGTTTTATTTTTATTATTATACAATGTTTCACAATAAGTGCACCTTAGAAAGTTTAAATTTAGAAATTAGACCCTGTGAAAACCCTCATAATTTAAATAAAGTCATTTATTCTAGAAAGTACCATTTGAAAAAACAAACAACACAGAAATTGTTGTTTTTCTTTGAAATTTTATTTACAGATTTATTTATATTTCTTATTAACTGTATTTTGAAGAATAAACTAAGGTAGTAGGTACTAGATTCTATTCTCTGTGCTTTTGTCCTTCATCGTGTCACTGCAATCATATAAAGACAAAAACTATTAAAAATTTCGAATAAAAATATGAAGTTAAATTCCGTACTGTTGGCAGGATGCCCTCAAACCTTCTTCTAATAGGTCCAATTCCTTTATACTAAATTACTTCTAGAAACCCATTCGGTAGAACAAGTGCTTGTTTGTTCTATCATTAATATTTCGAATATTTAATAAACTAAAATCGCTCTAGTTTGTTTTGATTTCTCGAAAATCCGCATTCCTTAGGAAACCCCTTTAAAGATAACCCAGTTATTTACCATAAATACGTGCGATTCGTAAAGGATCATCAGATTTTGGAAATGCATATTATTAATGATGCACTTAAAGTATTTTAGATCCTTTAACAGTATTTTAATTACTTTTGAATTACCTAGTTCAGGTGTTATACTGTAACGTTTTTTTTTTGGGTTTCAAATTAGCTGGTTTTTTTTTCTGCAAGGCGTGTTTCTGGTCATTTCAAAATTAATCTATAATTTTATTTACTTACTGTTAGATAAACAAGAGAGGTTCTGAAAGTATTTTAGTTAGTTTCATTGATTCATTCGAATCTCACCAAATAAATAAATAAATTTTATTCGAATGATCAAAAGCAAACAATTTAATTGATTTTGTCTACTGATAGATACTTGATGAAATTCCATTATATGCTTAATGAATAAAAAACACTTTCGAATTTCACAGTTTATTGTTTATAGGGAGTGGGTGTGGGAAATTTATTTTATTTCCCACCCCCTCCTGGAACGGTTGGAATAAAAGCAAAGAATATTTGTTCTAGAATAAGTTTAGATATAACTTCCGAAGAAGCTACAGTGTAGCGAAACAATATTGTCAAGTGATAAACAATAATCTGTAAAATTCGAAAAAGCAACCCAACTGTTCGTTCGTATTATTAAAGTATTTTATTGATTGTAGATAGCCGAACAGGGAAGACTCAATATTTAAAGACTCAGATTCGTGGCGGTCAAGTCTTTCAGCTCAGGGCTGTGTTCCAACATCGCGACAAGTACGACGGAGGCAGACATTCCACCAAGTCATCACGATTGTCACGTTCTGCGAGAGATAAAGATTTGGCCAACCGTTATGCACAACTCATCGGCCAAAATAATCAGGTAAATTCGCGACTGCAAAATTTCTTGTCAGACAAATTTTCTACACCAATGTGCATATAATATGGTTTAAATAATTTTTTAATTTAGCAATTAAGAGGTATTCAGTATTCACAAATTAACGCGTTAAGCGTTGGATATAGGGAAGGAGACAAAAATCTAACGTCGGGAAGACAATAATAATAAAATTAATTGAAAATAATTACCACACGTATTTGAAATTTTAGTACTTTACTTTTTAAACTAATTGTCGCTTTTAAATTTTTTGTACTCTTTAAAAATAAAATAATATAAACGAAACGAATGACTGATAATGGGAATGAAATATTTATGGTGTAGTGTAAGGACATTTCATAAAATTAAAAATTGAAATACGAGGGTTACTATTTATATTTTGAGCATTGGCAATACTAAATGTTTACAGGCACAATTGAATGTTTTACCTTTTTAATCATAACCTTCTTCGAAACGTTTTGTCATTTGATCACAACGTGTGTTGTTTACAATGTCTTGAAAATTTTATCTCATCAAAAAAATGTAATTAACTCGTGAACATTTTCGTGCAATGATTTTTTACTACATTTGCCGTGGATTATCAAGACAGGAGTGCATCGATCAACTTACTTCTACTTTTGGCGATGAAGTCCCATCTTTGGGCATTGTGAAACGCTGGTATTACGAATTTAATCGTGGCGGCTGCAGTTCGCTCATAGACGAAAATCATGAAGGTCGTCCAAAATCAGTTATTGGTTGTTGTGCCAGAAAACATTGATCTTGTGCGCGAACTCATATTGCAAGATCGCCATGTGGCTTATCGTGAGATTGAGTTATCATTGGGCATTAGTATAACGAGCACCAATAAGATATTGTATGAACATTTAGCTGTGAAAAAGATTTGTCCGTGTTGGATTTCGCATAATTTGACAGAAGCTCAAAAAGATACTCTTGTCGATTGGTGCACAGAAATGCCCAAAAAATGCAATCACGGTAACTCAAAAGCTGTGTATAACATCTACATAAGTGACGAATTTTAGATCTATGCATATAAGCCCGAAACAAAACAGCAATCCACCATATGGGTCTTCCAAGACGAGCCAAATCCGACAAAAGTAATTCGTGAGCGAAGCACTTCGAAGTAAGTGATCGCCTGTTTCTTCGGAATAACAGGACATGTGGCAACCGTGCCGTTAGATTAACGTAGAACGGTGAATTCTGATCTGAATGGTACACAACCATTTGTTTGCCAGAAGTGCTTGGTCAAATACGGAAAACGAAGCAGCAACGAAGGATTATTCTTAATCATGACACATCGGTTGAAACAACCACTAATTTGACTGTTTGACTGGCCGAAACGTCGAATTTATGGATCATACTCCGTACAGCCCTGATTTGTCACCAAATGACTTCTTCTTGTTCCCGTATATCAATAATAAATTGCGTGGACAACGTTTTTCGACGACTTAAGCAGCCGTTGATGCATTAAAAAAAACATGTTTTGGACAAGATCTCAATCGGAGTGGAAAAAGTAAAAATTAGTTCGACTGCATGCAAAAGTGTATTCACTTTTCATTATAAGGCTCATAATATGACTAGCAGCCCTCGTAGGTATTTAGAAATGAGGAGGTATTAAAAATAGTAGAAGAGTAGAGGGAGCTATGGATATCAATAAGGAAAAAGGAGAGATAGATTGATAGAACACTTTTTGAGACATGAAGGACTAGTTGTAGACATGTTATAGGCAGAAATAGAAGTAAAAGGAGGCAGAGGATGGCCTAGATTAGGTAACTATTTGCAAACAGTTAGGGATGTAAAATGTTCTAGTTTTAGAGAAATTCGAATATTTTCTCAGGATAGAAAGAAGTGATGACTCTTTAATGAGGTAACATTAATCAATAATTAAAAAACAATTCAGTAAAAAGTTCTTATTTTGAATTAAAATAAAGCATTTACTACTAAATAAAAATATAATTTTCCGTGTTTTCGAGAAACTTATAATTAAGGAAATATTTCACTTGGTAAATATTTTACATTTCTTTTCTTAAACCATTCAATAGCAAAATATTTTTGAGTAGGGATGCTTAGAATAGAAGCTTAGTAAGTTTTCATTACAGATTCACATATTTCTGACACTTTTGCAATCTGGTTTGCAATAAAATGCGTATTTTATAAATATAATTTGCAATGCGAACCACGGTTTATCTCTAAAAGGAATTTCCTCACGCTTGAGTAACAAAAAATGTGAATTTATTAGGACAGTGTAACTTTTCGCTACACGTTTATGTGAAACTTTTAATAATAGTCACTGGTTTGGAACAGTTATGTTTAAAAATGGCACCAGAATTGGCCTCGAGGTTCTAACTTATATATTGAACGGTTTTATTTCTTGTTTACAGCTTCTGTATACGCGCCTAAATGCCACCGGTAACTTAAGAAATTACCTACGTTACAATTTCTTTTTTTATCAATCGCTGCTGAATGTGATGTAAATATATATACAGAGTCGTTAACGTTAACAAAAAAATAGTAATTCCTCCGAAATGGATTTATAGTCTATCAAATTTACTTTTCAACATGTTCAAAATGATCAGGTTACATTGATACTAAAAAGTGCACCTTCAACTTTTTGTATGAAAATTTAGGAATGTCTTCAGTGATATTTTGCTGAAATCGTTCCTGTCAGTATTTGTCCATAATATTTAAATTAAATTGTAACGAGCCTGTATGTGTGTGTACAAGAGCGGCGGCGAGTTCCGGAAACAGATAAGACGGGTTCCTCGAATACGGTCGTCGGTCGTCGCTTTGATAGAAATAAGTAAACAACAACATAATAGGAGTTCGAGAAAATACTAGAAGGTCGTTCCTGATTACTCCAGAACCTTCGATACCTCTATAAATATTATGTTGTCGACAGTCAAGAACAGTTTTTAAAACAGTATAGTTAGAGAAACAGTTTAGTTTAGTACACCGTCACGGTTTATAGTTTATAGTTTATAGTTGATAGTAGAATGGTAATATAAATACGATATACTGAGTGATATAAATAACACATTTACCTTGTCATATAAATAAGTTGTTGCAGTAGTGTGTAAGTGTAAAATAAATAATTGTTTAAATAAATAAGTTGATCTAGAAAATTCATTACAAAATAAATAAATAAAATACATTTCAGAGGCATTCTACATCTAAAACCTTGACATAAAGGGTTTTTCAAGTTGATGGACTATTAGAAGTAGGTATATGAATCAGTAGAATGAATTCAATTCTGAAACAATTCAAAATTGTGGATCTGGAAGATGGCATACGCTTTCTGACACTTAACAACAATTGATTGTTCAATTGTTTTTAAATCACAGCACACTGCTTTCATTAACATTATACGTATGTAGTGCAAAAAAGCAACATTTTCACACATTGCAAATTTTCTCAAAAAGTATAAACAAAGGTATACGATACTCCCATATCAATAGACAACAAATTCAATGGGGAATTCGAATATGCAGTCAAAATGGGTCATTCTATTAAAAAAATTGACTTATGCCCCTTTGAAGTTGACCGACTTTGAGCACAAAATTTGAACACCCTGTGCATTTTAGTTAAAAACCACACTTTTTTTTGATAATGTGAATAGTTGTAAATAAATTTTAGGAGTTATAAAGCAAAATCTCAAAAATTAATTGAATTACGGTTTTTTAAATGTTAACGTGCGAATATCAAAAAGTCTGAAAAAAATTAAATAACTCAAAATCCATCAATATTTTCGGGGTAGTACTATAAAATATTTCTATGGGAAAATGTAAAAAAAGTATATCATTCCATTTAAAATAAGAGAGTTAACATCTACTTCCGGTATAAACGGATGTAAATCGAAATATTTTTAAAAGAAGCGACATAAACAATAACCAAATGAGCCCAAGTTTCAGAATTGAATTCATTCTACTAATTCATATACTTCTAATTGCCCATAAGCTTGTATATTAATACACTCACAAATATTGAAACCATGTGTTCATTCATTAATAACAAATCTCAGTATTTCAAGAACACTCTCCACAAACAAAACCAAAGAGATCCAGATTATTTGAATACTTTCATGACATTACTACAATTAGTGGATTGGAAATGCAGATAAAAAACTGTTATTATATCATCATTTCACAATGGATATCGAAAACTGTGTACTACATATATCTATAATTTTCTTTTATATAGTATGCATCTGTAATATAAAAAAGGAGTTTCGTCACTATTAAAATATTTTGTTGTTACACAATATTTTTTTCCTGTTCAGTGTTATTTGACAAAACTTGAATATTTACAGAAAAAAATACAGACCTAACTCTTTTAAATATATTATACAGTGCAGATAATATTATATATGTTTGTTGTTATTTATTCAGGAATTCTACGTACCGTTAACAACGAAAGGAGAATTCTATGAAATTTATACTTCAATGAAAGCACGACTTTGCTTCCCTGGAATGTTGGACAAAACTGGACCACTGGCTTTGGATAAAGACTGTTTATACAAGATAACTCATTTGCTTAGGAGGATAGCTCTTCCTGTAAAAGTTAAACTGTTAGTTGGTCCACTTCCTCCAGGAGTACCGAAAGAGTTTACAGGTATGCTCATTTTCTATAATATTATATTTAAGGACGCCCTGTAAGATGTTCTGAAGATGTCCTGCTAGTGTATTTTCAAGATTTAAATATGTAATTGAATGTAAGGTAAAAACATAATTTTCTACAGAAATTTTGGAACACCATGTATCTATATTTTGTTATATAAATTAAAAAAATTATAATTATCAAAATTTGTGATCCAGCCACGACGAATTTCTTACAAGTTAATAAATAACGCCCATGTTGAAAGAAAGGATTCGATTATCCGATTTTAAAAGGATAATAATTGATGTCGTAAGTCTCCAACGTTACATAAAAAATAGGTCGAAATACTTACTAAATGCGATTTCCAAATATGTACTTACTTAATTATTATTTATGTAGGAACGTAGTTACGCTACTAGTGACACAGCACCATGGAAATTGATAAATGATTTTAAACCTCATTTTCGATAACCGGTAAAAATAATTTATGTACATACTTAAGCAGTTTACTACTGCTTATTATGAAATTACTTCTGTTGAAATTTCATTCATAACTACACTATCTACTAAGTACCAGAGAAATATGATCGAAAATTAGCTACTAAATTAAAACGGCATTTTTAAAGAAAACAAATTAAACGAAATATTAAATTAAATCGCTGTCTTCAATTATCCGTGATATTAAGTAATTTAAAAAGACGTTTTTATGTCTTCCTATCGTCGGTATTTTTTTAATAGTGGTAATTAAAACTGAAGCAAAAATAATCCTTTGACTAGTCACTCTTTATAAAATAATAAATTGTCCAACGACAAAAATGTGAATTGAATTTGGACAGTCTTTCTCAGTTACTGAAATCGAATCTAGCAGCAGAATTGCTCTATCAATTTAGATTTTCAAAAAAAAGAATGGTTTTTTAATAGAGCATTAATACCAACTCAGTTGATTAAGAGAGTTCTATAACAGTAGAAATTGCACATGGAGATTGATTAGTTACTATTTTATCTATGGGATTTAATTTTTTAATTATTTATTATATATTATTCATATGAATGTGGTTGTAACGTTAGCCCTGCGAATTTAACAATATTCATTCTAGTATTTCCGAAAGGAAAGCTGATAAAGAAATATATTTTAGGTAAAAGTTGAAGAAATCGATTAATTTCATTAAATATTGGTCTCGCGTAAATCTGAATCTTATTGTGCCTAAACTATTATTAGATTTTTAAAAATAATTTCTCTTAAATGTGGATTTAGATTTCACATCAAAAAGCAGCCACTTTTCATTCTTATCAATTTTTCGAAAAACGCCCACCTGAGACCCAAAATTTTCCTTTTTAAGATTAAAATTTAAATGTTACTCTTACCTAAATATTTCATTTTGAAACGATAACTATAAAAAAATTAATTTCGACGTATTACCTTTTAATCGTTGCAGATACATTTATTTTGGAAAAGAAATTTCAAGAACCCCTTCTGGTCACATGCACCTTACCATTACCAACCGAAGATGCAAAACATGAAATAAATTGTATTAACATGAATTCCGATGTTAAATTAGCGAAATGTCGACTGGGATTCGACTCTGAAAATCGTTTATTTAAATCCCAGAGGTTACAAGCAGCCCTCTCTTTTTGCCATAGAAATGTCGAATCGTGGTATCGAGAAGTTCGACTGGTTCCGAATATGGAAACACAAAATTCTCACAGATGTCGAAGAAAAGACAACTGTCAAGGAAGCATGTGTAATCAGTGTAGACCACGAACACACGACTCCGATGAACACATTCAACAAATGAAGAACTATGCTAATACAGACTTTAGCGACAATGTTAGCAATAAACAAATTATTAGTAAAGAAGTACTAGAAAAATTCCCTAGAACTAAAAAGTGGTACAAACACCTGAAGATATTCCAGGCTGGAAACGAAAACGTAAACAATGGAAAATATGCCGATCTTAAAGACCCAATGGATGGAATGGAAAAAGTGAAAAGTATTGAACGATACAAAGACATGTCGAAACTTATTGAAGAAAAATTCGGAAAGAAAAGTTACAATCCTGTTAAAAAGTCGGCTAGTTTTATGTATTCCGGTAAGAGGATGGACTTGGAAGAAGCTCAAGAAGAAGACGACAGTAACCCATCTCTTCTAAAGTGTCAAAGTTTAGACTTCCAATTACAATCGCCAGAAGAACAAAGATCAGAAAATTCTCACAGTAGAATAATTCGAAAACCTTCAAACGCATCTTCAGATTCCCGAAGTGTCAGAAGTAACGATATTCAGCTATGCATTCTAGAAGAAGAAAAACCAATCGTCCCATCAAAATCACCTCACCGACAGTCCTTAAGAGATCTCAAATCTATGAACTTCCAAATTACTGAAATCGCATTTGAAGACGTACTTCCATCGCAGCAACCACTCAAACTAAAGAAAAACAAACCAGATTTAATCCCAACTCTAAAGAAAGACAGTACTACCACAGAAAACTCATTCATAACAGATCGTCTCTGTACCGAGTTCCACGTTAAAACAAAAATCCAGAAAAAGAGCGGTAGCAAAAGTAATCTCCTGGATGGTAATGATGACCTTAGGAGTAGTGTACGATTAGAAGACCAGAGATTAAAATTACCAGTCAGTCGGAAACATAGCGAACCAACAGCTAAAAACGCGTTTACCAGATCAGTCCTTGTTCAGGTCCACGAAGAGTCCTTACCAAAACCTAAACCTCCCCGGACTTCCGGAACGGTTGTTGTAGCTGATTACAGTCATGTGGCTGATGAGGTTGTCGAAAAAGATTCGGAAAAGGGCGCGGACGAGAATATTTATGCGGAAATTTGCGAAGACGAATGCAACAATTGTGATAATATAAAGAAGTGCGAATGTAAAAGAACTAAAAACTGTCCTGAATATTGCTACGTCAGACTAGGTTCGAACGGTGATAGTGTTAGTCAGTCGGATTCAGACGACGTCATTTATAACACGCTCAGATAAAACTTTTATTATAAATTAATATAATAATTATGATAGTAATAATCCGCGTTGAACGCTCAATTAAAATTTAAGAACGTGAAAGTGCATGTAATTATGTAAATATTTATTACTTTTATTAAAATAAAGAAAGTATTTTATTTAAAAAAGAGCTTCCAATATCTTTCTATCATTCTTTTAAAATATAGCATTCAAACATATCTTTTAGGTAAAAACAATAGGTAAGTATTCAAAAAAGAAATCATTAAAATCTCTTTTTGTCGTCTAAATTTTAAGGATCACAGATCCCATATTTCGAATCCGTCCTACACAGTAGGCACAGCGTACCGAAAGCCATATCCTACGACTGGTTTCAACAGTGTAATTCAATAACGGTAGGGGTATTAGCCATCGGAGTAGTTGTTTCTGTTGATTCCATGTTTATATTTTTATTTAATAGGTAAGTAATTGATTTAAATATCATTCTCTAGCTGATGGTGGCCGCTTGAGATGGATACATGTTTTAGGTAAGTAGCAGCGGATTATCCAGAACACAATTTATTCGTAAATAAACCATTAATGAAAATATTAAATTATTATAAACTCGTGAGAAATCGACAAATAATAAACATCATGATCTTGCAAAATATTTGCTTTATCACCTACCATTTATTGTTAGTTACTAACCAAAATTTCCATCGGCTGCACCCCTTGTGGGTACAATGACTGTATACCTGAGGGTTCCGACGTGGCTGCCTAACTATCACAGTGACTACTAAGTTTTGTATATATTTAATTTTAAGTAAAATTTTGACAGTTCTCGTATAGACTCGCTGGAATCTACACGTATTACATAAGACTCATTATTAAGCAATTTTTACCTATATTTTACAAATCAATCATTAATTATCTTTTTGCATTAATATTAATTATAGTTATAAGTTTGCATTTAATTCAATTTATATTAAATATAGTTATCGGAGTTTTAAATTACGATAAATTTACGTGGTTTTGTTTCATGTGATACATAGTACACCCCGTTGGTAAAAATTTAAATAAAACATTAACAACGACAAAGCAATTTTTGAATGACAAAAATAATCGATTAATTGCATAATCGATATTTATGAGCTGTGTGGTGTTAAGACTTAAAAAAAAAATTTTTTCGAGATACTGAATTAAACATTTCATAGGTAAAAGTATATTGAGATACTTGGTACTCTGCAATTGTTAAGTGATATTAATTTGGTAAGTCTATTTATTATACAAGGTAATTCAAACTGAGTGGTACATTCGACGTTTTTTAACTAAGCATGTTACAAATTTAAAAATTTGGGAGTATGGGTTATCAAGGATGATCTATTTAACTAAAATAATTTCAACTGTCGGGCACTTGATGTCAACCTTCTTATTTTAAATGGAATGGTATATTGTTTACGATAAGATGAATTCGTATGAAACATAAAATTTTAAGGTGACTTTGATAACCAACTTGTACGTCTACGATGAATAGTGTCTGAGATACTCGTAATTTAATTTATTGGAAAAAAGATTGCACCGCAACCCAAACTATAAAAAAACATAACTTCCATAAAAAATGACTGAAATGAATGTTGAAATTTCTACTAGTTATAGCCAAGTCATAAGGCTAACGTCATGCCAAAACTAAGCTAAGCTGTACAGGACGTTCATAAAAAAATCCAAAGTTTAAAACTTCAAACACTAATAACTTCATTTTTTCAAATGGTACCTAGCATCATTGGATTCCTTTTTTTTCACATTGTCCTGTATGTATTTGAAACTTATATATTATATTTATTTAAATTAGAAGATTGATGATGACAACGTGAATGTCGAAACGCGTTTTAGATAACATTCTTTTGGACTTCTTAGTCTTACAATGATCGTAGTTCTTTTTACCGTTGAAGATGACCATAGCAGTAACCAGTGAAACAACGAGAATAGAAAGGCTATAACGACAGTATGGAAAAAACCTTTGTAGAAGTTCCGTAGAATTTTATCGACTGTGACCATAAAATCCTATACAACCTTTTAGACCTTTGATCTTGTTTCACAGAATTGTTAATAGACCGTCAGATAGTGATAGATTTAAATCGTTAAAATTTTTACAAAATCAATTACAGTTGGCTATTCGCAGGCCTTAAACGATTATCAGTTGACAAAAACGATAAAAATACGAAAAATTGTCTTTCAAACCTTTATTCCTATCGTTTTCCAATGATACTTTCTATCATAGAATATATTTGAAACCTATCACTAGCTGACGATCTGTAATTCCACAACGTTCAACAAGGTGCGTTTTTTTTAAATATATATACGATATATATATATATATGTACAAAATTAAAATGAAAGAAAATGTTATCAACATGTATTTTTTTCTCCTGCTGCACATTACAATACAGATATAACAACAATTTAATTCTACGAATACTGTATGCTCAAGAACTGCTACTATTTTATGGTAGGTACTATCGCAGTAATGTGTTCGATTTTACTGTTAATTATGGCATACAGATAAAAAACGCTCAAATATATATTAATCAATTAACATTCGAGCAATCATAGCCGCCATTCGTAATAATTTACATATTTAGTTACATAAAAAATACGCGTGACTATATGCAATAATTTAATTTATATACAATAATCACATTTGACTAATACTGACTTATAATAATGTTTTTTTATTTATTGCTAACTGTAAATACTGTGCAGTTTCTTCTGCAAATTGACGGTACTTTACGATGTTGTATACAATACTAATTATAAAGATGCATAGATACTGACTTGAGTAAATTTACACACACAAATGGTTTACTTACTCAAATTTGTGATTTAGATATTTGGATATAAATATTACTGTTTTATTTATTCCATACAGCAGAATTTGAACGAACAGTTGGAGCATACAAATTACTCAGACGAGTGATTGTATGAGTAAAAATACTCAAATCAGTACGCACCTTAAGATGCTACTACTTCGTTAGTCAACTCTTTATAACTAATTTATTATTATAACTTCACAACTACACACGTTTTCAAAATCTTGTAAATATATCTATTGAACTAACTACATATTTTTATAAAAGAACTAAACATTGTTTAAAAATATCTTAAATTTATAATCTCAATTAAATCAAAGATGAATTGAGTTACTCAAAATTGAATGTACTGTGGAAGACATTATTTATGTATTAAATTGAATTTTAAAACTTATTCACTGTTCTGTTAAGGAGATTTAACATTAGCGCATTTCTCAATGTTTAAAGCAATAATGAGAAATATTAACATTGGTATAATCAAATAAAACTTTATAAAGTAATCCGTCATAATAATAAAACATCCCTCCTTGTTAAATTCAATTAATATAACAATAAAAATAATTTCATAATACCAATAACTATAAATATTTTATACTTATTTATATATAACTTTACTCCATTTTTATAAAATACCTTTTATGGAAGACATAAGATGCATCTGAGCATTTATTAAAAATTAGACCAGAAGGAAGAAGGGGAGCGTTGTGGACCAAATACATTGTATAAGAACCCTTTCAACGGCCTTAGATCTAACTCTGAATTTACAACAATATACATAATATATATTTATATATATATATTAATCTTTAGCTGTAACCATATTACACTGAGTAAACCTACTTTAGATAAAGTATATTCCAAAAGGAAAAACTTTATCATTGGAAGACTTCTTTTTTAGGAAATATTTGAATTTATCTATAGTTATTTTTTTTTTTTTTGATAAAATTGTAGAAAGTTTTATTTGAAGCTACATAGAAAAATGTTATTTTAATAAAATCAGCAAAGGCTCGTATTTCATTCATGGATGAAAATAAATAAACCAATAGCCTAAAAAATTATTTCCTGTACTTCAAACCAACTAAACACGAAATAAGGAAATATATAAAAAGTGGATATATAGGTTATATTATCGAACAATTACAAAATAATTCATTAAATCGCGTAATATTGAAAATAAGAAGAAAAAACAACATTTGTTTAACTACAAATGCAAGCATTAAAATATGGTAATTTTTCTACTATTCTAATTTATATTGGAAGACATTGAAGTATTGTCGCGTTTGTATTTTAATACATTTTCAGCAAATTATGAGTTCTAAGTGTATCTAGGTACTTAAAATGGCAGACCGATTTCGAAGGCTTTAATCAAAGCACTTCCAGAATCATACATACCTATGACCCCGAATAAGATTCCCAATCCAATAATAAAATAATCAAACGCTATTCCTCTCGTGTCCAACTCTTGACGTTTGAGCTTTAAATGGAAATAGCAAGGCCAAATAAAGCTCAACATCGTACCCGTAAAGCTGCCAATGAAACCCATTAAAATGGAAAAATGGGGAATGAAACACGCCATGAGTATTGTAAAGACAACTACGCAAACCCTCCAAGCAAGACCCCATACCTTAAGTTCTCCATCCAATTCCCATATGGAAGGAAATGCAGTTTTTGGACGTCCTTTGAAGAGAATTCTTTCCAACAATTCGCATGCCGCATAGTATGGTAGTGGATAACTTAAAAGGGCTTTTATTACCAAAAATACATTGACAAGACCTTTGAAGAATGGAGAATGAAGATTATTCGTGATCACTTGTTGAGTATCGTTCTGGAACGTCAAGAAGCAGATGTAACCAAACAAAGATTTGAATATTGCTGCCCAAATATGGGACCAATCCAGCATCCACTGGAATTTCGAAGAATCTTCCATATTTCCCTCCAATGTTGGTAAGAATATTTGAGACGTATAGGAGAAAACAATGACTCCTAAACATATGGGGAAGTTTTCCAAGTCTAATGTCCACTTGACCTTTCCCCAGCCCCAGTCAGCAATGTCCAGTAAACAATAACCCAATATAATAACGTTGATGACGATATGGGACATTGTACACCAAAATGACAATACGCTGACACTTTTCAAAGATTTTAAAAAACCTACAAAAATTACAAAATGAAGCCATTAGAAAAATTACTCAACATCTTCTTTGACATGATAATTAATTTCAGTAAAATTTACCTAACGGAAGTAAAAATATTCCCACTACCATCATCCAGGATCTTGTATCGATAGCTCCATCGGGGAATGTACCGATCATCATATCACCACATACGACGACGTACAAGATACAGGTCATTAGAAGTTCTATAATTTGTGCAGCATTTACAATTTTGGCTCCGTACTTTTTTCCAAAGCATTCCCTCGCAATTGCCACGTATGAGTCGCGAACCCTGACTTGTTGACCGGATTGGGGGTCAAACTCATACAGACATTCAACCAAAATTTTTCCCGTATAACAGCAAATATAAGCCACACCAACCATAGCTAAGATAGCCCAGTATCCACCCCTCATTACAGCAAATGGTAGTGACACAATGAACATACCCTAAAATCAACATTAATTTAATTATTTTTCCGAAGAAACAAATGACATGATCACTTTTTTAATAATATCTTCAAATAATTGATATGGAGTCTTTATTATTATTATTATCGTAGTATTTATAGGTATTTATTTTGCTGTAATGATAATATTTACTAATTTCAATTGAATTTGTCGTTGGAAACTTTTGAAACATCGTTTAATTTTGCACTGTAACCAATTTTATTTACACCCCGAAAAATTATTATATACAGTGCAAAATTAAACGTCCATTTCTACATAAATATGGAATGTCACAAAGTAAAAACCAAATCCATAGTTTTCTAAAAAGTGTTTTGGAACACCGTTTAAATTAAAATTAAACACATAAAAAAAAACGATTTTAAATGTTTCACTTTATGTTTATTAAACACTCTACACATGTTTTGACCAACTAGGTGAAAAAGACCATTTAAAAGCGGTTTTTTTATTTGTTTAGTTTTATTTTTATAAGATTTACTGGTTACCTGAATAGCATTAGTAACATTCCATGCTGCCTGATATTCATTAATTTTTATATCTGTTTTTCCTTCTATAAAATCATCCTCCGATATGTCCATTGAAGAGAACGTTGACTGTCTTTTTTCAAAATTACCAGTACCACTTTGATACCCTTGAAGAAACGGGTTAGTGGGATTTGTTGGAATATCAGAATTGGTTTTGACGTTTTCCATCTCTTGTTGTTCCGAAAGGGAATGGGAAGAACTTGTGTGGTTTATTTGGGCAAAGTGAACCTTTTCACCTTTTTGAGAGGGTGAAGGTTTTTTCTCTGGCAACTGCTGCCGGAGGGTCTGCCAAGCAACGTTCATTGCTGCCTGTACTGGCGGTATATGGAAACTCCCAAATTTCGACATTTTTTTACAATTTCTTTAATAGTCAATAGACTAAGGAAGACAGTTGATTTAATAATTTTATTAAACAAATATATTATTTTTAATGGAAGACATTTTTTTGAAAACCTTTAGGTACCATTGTTAATTGTATCTATGTGTAGATAAGTAAGATAAGTTATGTATCACATCGCTTTCGAAAAATATTTTCGACACTTATAACACGTACTTACTACAGTAATCACTTGTATAAATCGCTGTTCACAATGTAATCATCGAAAGAAAATCAATAATCCCGAGATTTATAAAGAAGAATTAACAATAATTAGAAATAGCACTCTTTATGTAAATGTCGTTGATATTTAACTTGTAATTCTTAAAAAAACATTTTAAACACTACAGGTAATTTTGAGAAAACCAAATTTTAGTAAAATAAAAATTAAATTTCGGCAATCGCCATTCTGGCGACGACTCATCTACGCTCAACTGGTACAGAGTCAGCATCCCTCGCGCGTCCCGACGGACGCACAGGACCGTATTGTCAGTTTTTTTCCTTTTAAGGCAGTATAAATCGAAATTTGTTGTAGGTGGTACACCATTGATAAAAAATATTAAAAACAAAATAATGAGATGTAATAAATAATCAATAACCCTAATATCTTATTAACAAAATCTACAATCTACATATATATACTAATCACAAATAAAATTAAAATAATCAAAAAAAATAATAATAACAATTGTTTTAGTCAAATAAGCATTTTGTCAAAGAGTAATATATAGATTTGTGTATTTTTGTGTCTTTTTTTGATTTTACAAATTTTTATTTCAGTACGCAAAAATTGACTACTTAATACAATTAATTATAAATTTACTAAATATTTTAAATATACATCTCCTTTTGTATCTAGCCTCATAAGCAAGCGGTTTATTTCTTTAAATTCTTTTGTATTTAAAGAACTGCTAATAATTTAAGAGTCAAAAATAGGAAGTCACTGAATTCATTCTAACTTTGTAGTAATCAATAAATTTTCCTAATTTATTTTCATTAGTTATTAATAAAGATAAGAAAGGCATATTAATACCCTAAATAGCTATATGTTATCAATATAAATAAAGTTCAGATAAAACTGAAATTTGAAATGTCCGGTCCTGTACAAGGACTCAAGAAAACATTAGTTATTGATCGAATAAGACATATTTTATGTTTTGCTGAAAGAGGGAGATATTTAAACAAATTTATTTTTTATTTATTTATCCCTTACTATTACGAAAAGACTAAAATCATGAGAAAGAACCAATGAATGGTATTCTTATATTTTCGTTCATTATAACATGCAATCATGTTCATTACACGATGGAAATAGAAAACATTAAGATTTTTTTTAAATACATTAATGCGATATTAATTATTGAATTAATTTGTACCCACTACACATTACCCCCTCGCCGGGACAACACTAACAATTTTTTCCTCATTAATATTTGGTAATTTGTAGTGGGTACAAATTAATTCAATAATTAATATTGCATTAATGTATTTAAAAAAAATCTTATTGTATTCTATTTCCATCGTGTAATGAACATGATTGCATGTTAAACTGCTTTTAAATTAAACTCTAAATAAGTTAGTAACAGCGAATTTTACTAAGTTGTTTTTATAAATTAATAGAAAATTAATAACTTTTGCTCCTTTTTTCGCACATCCAGAAATGTTAAGTGGAAGTTCTAAAGACGTGTTCGATGCACTAAAGTGCATTCTTTCTAATTGTTAAAACGGCTTTTAAATTAAACATTAAATCAACTAGCAACAGCGAGAATTAGTACCGTGTTTTTATAAATTAATCGAAAATTCATGATTTTGTGGCTTTTTATCATACCCACAAATTTAATTTGGGGTTTCCGAAAATACTGTTCAGTGTATTCGGGTTTGCTTTTTCTGAAGGTTAAATGTGTTTTTGTTAAATTTTAAATAAACTAGTAACAGCGACGCAAACTGACTTCTGTTGTAATGAGTTTATTTATTGAAGGTTCATAAAATTTGAGTTAGTTTGAATTTTGAAAATTCCGCGCAAGTCCAGAAACTTCCGCCAACTTCGGTAATGTTCGGATAGTCTCGTTATCAATTGCACTTACGTTATTAATAAAATGCATTAGTCTTGTTTTATCTAATTGTCGTGGTAATTAGTTAAAATGCAGGTATTTAAATTTTATCAAAGTATTTATAAATCAGCATTTGCAACAATTGACGATGATTTAGCAAAATAATTATATTTATTAATTTCGACAATGACGTACTTCCTTCTTGTTCGTTCCTTCGTTTGTTTGTCGTGTTTTCGGTTTGTAGCTGCGTCGTGGTATTTTATCTGCAGTTTTAATTTAAAAAAATTGGTAAAAGTGATAGTTCATTCAAAATTTATATCACAATAGATTTCGAAATTACAGTTTTATATGTGGTATGTATTTTTTTATTCGGATCTCGGATTATTTGCACCATTCGCATTAATTAAGTAAATGGACAGTGCGGAGTTCATTACGCCATGTTTGCTAATTTAGGAAACGCTTGAAAACTTGTTTATTTTTATCGATTTTATGAAAAATAATAGCTTTCAGTTCTGAATAGACAAATTGAGTACATGAAATTATTTAATTGAATTATTTTGGTAATAAAATAATTACTGATCTCATTAATACACTCTTTTGTTTTACAAAATTATTATTTTTGATTATAATTTATTTTTTATTTTCACAGATGCACTTGGGAAAGCATTTCTTTCCTGGCTTTGCCGAACGAATTCTCTCTTCAACAGTTCAACCTGCATAGTGTATTGTCATCATGAGTTTTAAAGGGCCCTATTTTCGAGGGGTAAGATGACAGAAAATAAATACATATGTGTTATTGTTTGTTTGTTTGTTCTATAAAGTTTTTTCAGTGATATAAATGCAGTTGTTATAAACTAATAAAAATATTTTTTTGTTTTTCTACAGATTTCGCTATACCAAGGAGTATAAAAAGGTTACTTAAAAATACCAATGTTATGAAGAGGGTTTTCTTTGGAAACACTATTTGGAATATTAGAAGCAAATCCTGAACATTATATGCCTTTTCTGTGAAAATGTAGACAACGATAACAATGTGATATACTAGTAACTTGATGGGTGCTACAACAATGAAAAAGGTAAAAAAACTTTGAGAATCTTTAGGCGTTAATTAATAATCTAGGAAAATATTGAAACTTGTTTATATCGATCGATTTTATGAAAAATAATGGCCATCAGTGCTGTATAAAGAAATTCATTGTATGAAATAATTAACTTTTTTGTTTTGATGACAAAATAATTGCTGTTTTCGTTCATTAGCCTTTTTTGTTCTATAAAATATTTTTTACTTTCATTTGTTCTTTTCCTTTCAAGAAAGTACTTTCCTTTCGATATCCTATTTGGAATCCTGAAATTTTTTTGGTATGGTTTTAAAATTATTACAGAATTCTATTGTCTATCAATTCAAAATTAGAATTATTATAGGTTAAGATATAAAATTACACATAAGTTATAAATTTCTTCAATTACTTTTATTTAATTTTGTTATCAAATACACTCAATACATTTAGAAATTTGCTTTTAATAATTTGAAGAAATGACCTTGTCCTCGATGTCCTTACTAACATTCCATTCAATGATGTAGACATTTTATTTATTTATTTAAGTATGTATGGGCACAAGACCATTTGATACATTAAACTTATATTTATGGATAGGTTTGCACAATTTTTTGGAGTAATGTAATATATATTATATTAGATGAAAAATAAGATTTTGTTTCTGATATTTTCAAATTTTTGTATTACACAACACTACGTCCAGTTTTATATCTCCTATGATTGTTGCCTTTCATTGCTTGTTGTTAAAATAAATTAATCTTGTTATTTTTTTCTTCATACAGCTTCAAAGAAGAGTCTTGAAAATGCCTTTTTCTCCCCTGGAAATAAATACCACGACGTCAAGTTTGTTGCTAAAGAAGGAATTTGTGACGTGGAATTGGTTGCCTCTCGGAGACATTAAGACTTTGTAGTAACAGAAGGTGAGAGAAATCATTAATGAATAGTTTTGGGACTTCGGTTTGTTCGTTAAACGATCCCGAACAATTAGTAGTTTCAATATTTATATTTTTGTTCTTTAGAAAACAACTTAGTTTAGAAAAGAACGTTAGTTGATTGATTTTTAAAATAAAGATTACATTATAAAATGTAAAGATGAAGGTATAATTTATTACAAATGTCCTAAATTTCTTTAACCGTTTGTATTTAAATTTGTTTATTGTTAATTTCACTCAACACTTTCAGAAATTCGTCTCTGTAATAATTTAAAAAGTCAACCGTAAACTTCAGCTTTCTTGCTAAAATTTCATGGAATAAGGAATGTACATATTTATTTCAGGGTCCTATATGTGTAATGTAAATATTATATGAGAAATTAAATATTGTCTGTGACATAATTAATTCTTGAATTGCACAATGTCACAGCTAGTCTTATTACTCATATAATAATTGCCTTTCCTTATTCTTAAATGAAAATAATGTTCTCATTTTTTCTTCGTTTAGCTTCAAAGAAGGGTGTTGGAAATGCCTTTTTCTCTTATGGAAATAAGGATCACAAAGTCCAGTCTGTTGCCAAAGAAGGAATTGTTTGGGACATAGAATTGGTTGCCACATGAAGACCCCAGGAGCTTGTAGGTCCAGAAGGTAGGGAAAATCATTTATGAAAATTTTTGGAACTTGAGTTTGTTCGTTAAACGATCCCAAACGATTAATAGCTTTAGTTTCTGTATATTCGCGTTTAGATTAAAGCTAGTAGTTTAGAAAAGAATCTTTCTTAATCGATTTGTAAAATAATTATTACAATTATTAAAGGTAAAGCTGAAAGGATAATGTATTACTCACAAGTTTTAAATTTCTTTAATAGTTTATATTTAAGTTTATTTATCATCAAATACATTTGACACTTTCAGAAATTCAACTAATTATATTTAGTTTTCTTAGTTTCTCGAATACATAATGTGCATATTAATTTTGGGATCCTATATATTTAATGTGAATCTTAGATGAGAAATAAAATATTGACTGCGACATTAGTTCTTCAAATGTACAATGTCACAGCCAGATTTATAACTGATGTCATAATTGCGTATTTTTGTTCTTAAACGAAAATAATGTTCTTATTTTTTCTGCATTTAGCTTCAAAGAAGGGTGTTGAAAATGTCTGTTGCCTTAGAAGCAATTGTTTGTTACATGGAATTGGTTATCACATGATGACCCCAGAAGCTTGTACGTCCAAAAGGTAAGAAAAATCATTTCTGAATACTTTTGGAACTTGAGTTTGTTCGTTAAGCGATCTCAAACGATAAATAGTTTTAGTTTCTGTATATTCAATTTAGGAGAAAAGCTGAATAGTTTAGAAAAGAATCTTTCTTAATCGATTTGTAAAATATTTAGTACAATAACTAAAAGTAAAGTTGAAAGGATAATGCATTACTCACATGTTTTAAATTTACTTAATTACTTATTTATTATAAAATACACTCGGCACTTTCAAAAATTTCTCTCTTTACATTCACTTTTCTTGCTAAACTTTCGTTCAACAAATAATGTTTTCTCCCCTGGATATAAGGATAAAACATCCTCTCTGTTGCTAAAGAAGGAATTGTTTGTGACATGGAATTGGTTACCTGTTGGAAACCTGAGGAGCTCGTAATATGTACCAGAAGGTAAGAAAAAACGTTAATGAATATATTTGGGACTTGAGTTTGTTCGTTGAACGATCCCAAACGATTAATAGTTTTAGTTTTTGTGTATTTGTGTTTTGGAAAATAGCTGAAATGTTTAGAGAGGTATCTTTCTTAATTGGTTTGTAAGATAATTATATTATTACAATTGTTGAAAGGATAATGCATTACTCACAAGCTTTTAATTTCCGTAATTATTTATATTTAAGTTTATTTATTTTCAAATACACTCGGCACTTTCAAAAATTTCTCTCTTTACATTCACTTTTCTTGCTAAACTTTCGTTCAATAAATAATGAACATATTAATTTTGGGGTTCTTTATATGTAATCTAAATCTTATATGAGAAATAAAATATTGCCTGCGACATAATTAATTCTTCAACTGGACAGTGTCACAGCCAGTTTTAAAACTGATGCCATACTTGAATATCATTGTACTTACATGAAAATAATGTTCTTATTTTATTCTCCAGTTAGCGTCAAAGAATGGTTTTGGAAATGCCGTTTTCTCCCCTGGATATAAGGATAAAACATCCTGTCTGTTGCTAAAGAAGGAATTGTTTGTGACATGGAATTGGTTACCTATTGGAGACCTGAGGAGCTTGTAAAATCTACCTGAAGGTAGGAAAAATCGTTTATGAATATTTTTGGAACTTGAGTTTGTTCGTTGAACGATCCCAAACGATTAATAGTTTTAGTTTTTGTGTATTTATGTTTTGGAAAATAGCTGAAATGTTAAGAGGGTAATCTTTCTTAATTGGTTTGTAAAATAATTATATTATTACAATTGTTAAAGGTAAAGTTGAAAGGATAATGCATTACTCACAAGCTTTTAATTTCCGTAATTATTTATATTTAAGTTTATTTATTTTAAAATACACTCGACACTCAGAAATTCCTCTCTTTATATTCAGCTTTCTTGCTAAAATTTCGTTCAATAAATAATGTACATTTTAATTTTGCGGTTCTTTGTATGTAAAGTAAATCTTTTATGAGAAATAAAATATTGGCTGCGACATTATTAATTCTATACTTATAGAATGTCACGGCCTTTTTTAATAGTGATGTCATAATTGAAAATCTTTGGCCTTACATGAAAATGATGTTCTTATTTTATTCTCTAGTTAGCGTCAAAGAATGGTCTCGGAAATGCCTTTTTCTCCCCAGGATATAAGGATACAACATACTATCTGTTGCTGAAGAAGGAATTGTTTGTTACGTGGAATTAGTTACCTGTTGGAAACCTGAGGAGCTCGTAATATGTACCAGAAGGTAGGAAAAATCGTTTATGAATACTTTTGTGACTTGAGTTTGTGCGTTGAACAATCCCAAACGATTAATAGTTTTAGTTATTTATTCGTGTTTAGGAAAATAGCTGAATAGTTTAGAGAGGAATCTTTCTTAATCGGTTTGCAAAATAATTACATTATTATAATTATAAAGGCAAACTTGAAAGGATAATGGATTACTCACAAGTTTTTAATTTCTCTTATTATTTATATTTGTCTATTTATTATCAAATATACTCGACACATTCAGAAATTCCTCTCTTTACATTCACATTCCTTGCTAAAATGTCATCGAATACATAATATGCATATTAATTTTGGGGTCCTATTTATGTAACGTGAATCGTATATGAGAAATAAAATATTGCCTGCGACATTATTAATTCTTCAATTGCACAATGCCACTGCCAGTTTTATAACTAATGTCATAATTGTCTGTTTGTTCATAAATAAAAATAATGTTCTTATTTTTTTCTCCGTTTAGCTTCAAAGGAGAATGTTGGAAATGCCTTCTTCTCCCCTGGATATAAGGATCACAACATCCTGTCTGTTGCTGAAAAAGGAATTGTTTGTGACGTGGAACTGGTTACCTGTTGGAAACCTGAGGAGCTCATAATATGTACCAGAAGGTAGGAATAATCGTTTATGAATATTTTTGGAACTTGAGTTTGTTCTTTAAGTGATCCCAAACGATTAATAGTGTTAGTTTTTATATATTTGTGTTTAGGAAAATAACTGAATACTTTAGAGAGGAATCTTTCTTAATCGGTTTGTAAAATAATTATATCATTACAATTATTAAAGGTAAAGTTGAAAGGATAATGCATTACTCACAAGTTTTAAATTTCCTTAATTATTTATATTTAAGTTTATTATTAAATCCTTTTGACACTTTCAGAAATTCCTCTCTTTACATTCGGGTTCCTTGCTAAAATTTCGTTCAACAAACAATGTACATGTTAATTTTGGGGTCCTATGTATTTAATGTGAATCTTACATGAGAAATAAAATATTGCCTGCGACATTATTAATTCTTGAATTGCACAATGTCACAGACAGATTTAAAAGTGATGTCATAATTGAATATCTTGTCCTTACATGAAAATAATGTTCTTATTTTATTCTCCAGTTAGCGTCAAAGAATGGTCTTGGAAATGCCTTTTTCTCCCCTGAATATAAGTATCACAACGTCCAGTCTGTTGGTGAAGAAGGAATTGTTGGTTACGTATTGGAATTGGAGACCTAGTAGCATGTAATATGAGAAGGTAAGAAGATTGATTTATAATAATTCTTTTGGGACTTAGGGGTGTTCGTTAAACATCCGAAACAATTAATGTTATCTATTTGAATATTCCTGTTCATTTAAAAATTATTTAATAAAGTTTAGAAAAGGATGAATACATAGTACACTAATATTTTTGATGTTAATTTGTTACCATAATGTAATGTAGTGGACCAGTTACGATGAAATCTTTAATGGTGAAGAGAAACTTTTTTGATTGATTTTTAACATGATCGTGTTATAGACTTTGATATAAACAAATTACGAAGTATTAATTAAAGTAACAATTAATTAAGAAAGCGTAAATTCTTGATGCATTCAATTATGAGCAATTTCTCCATGCTAAAATTGCTTAGGGAGTTTTTATTAATGTTTTCAATAGTTATTAGTAGGGAATTTTTCATAAACAATATAACATTTTTAACTTTTGCCATAAATAGGTTCAGTGTAAATACTTCATAATTCCAACTGTAGCGTATTGCTTCAGAAAACTGGGTAATAACTTTTGTTAATGTTTCAAGGAATTATTTGAGGAATTCATTATTAATACTAAGTTATTAGTTTTGTGGCGATTATCATTGTTTGCAACTTGGAATTTGTTACGAACGGATAAAATTTGTTCTCAATATAATATTGAAATATATTTGTATAGAATAATTGTTTTATGTTAGTTTTGATTATTAGTTTGAATTTACTAGTTTAATAAACATCAGTCCTTATTTCTTAAATAAGCCTAAAGAAAATTCGTTCATTATTTTTATGTTCTCTTGCATCAACGTTCTGCTTTGACGTTTTCTTAATTCTATTGAACAATCTAATTAAAAGTCGATTAAAAACAAATATTTTATTTAAATTACTTTACTAGTTATGTTTACATTTTATTCTTACATCTCGAGTTTTGTGAATTGTACTTGTTCAAACCTGCCATGAGTATTTCTGACAAGTTGTTCTTAAATGTAGTTTCATCTTTCGTGGGATGTTTTGGTCCTTCTCAGCCACGTCTTCCACCTTGATGATGACAATGATTGCAGTGGATTTGACGACGATTTCCAGTGAGAAATTCTAGTGATTGGCCGAGAACTCTTAAGCTACAGTTGACTGGATTATAAATGGCCTACCACTGTGGTACGTTCCTTCCTGCACTCAGTTAGCTGATTCTTTTACTATGAACTTCTTCGCCTTTGGAACAGTAGTTTCTGCACTTAAATAAGGTGAAAATAAATTCAAAGTTAATTAAAAATTTCACGTTACTAATCTGTTACCACCGTATCTGTTTCAGGTCGCCGGTGGAGAAGATAAAGAAGACCGTAGTTAGAATGCTTCTTTATTTTATTTCAGTAGATTCTTTATTTTGCATGTTATTTAGTTCGTTTTAATTGAATTAATATTTTTTTTTGCACGTATTCAATTCATTTTATTTGAATTCATATTTTATTTTGCATGCTATTTAGTCGAATTCGTTTTTATTTCGCATTTTATATTAATTCGTTTTTTGTTTTGGAATTATTTTGCTCATTTTAGTTGAATTCGTTTTTATTTTGCATGTTTTTTATTTTTTATTTTGCATGTATCTTGCTTACCTCTTCGCTTTGCTTACTGCACATTCTTACTATATTGCTTCGCATTTACACTACGACGTCCACATGATTCAACGTTTCGTTATCGTGTTCAATTCTCTTCTCAGCTTTGTGGGCCGAGGGAGGGCCTCCCCGAACGAATCCCCTTAGCCTTAGCTATTTAGTTGTTCTTTTAAGGTACCTTAGGTACTTTAACGCGAGTCTACCCTAACGTTACTTCATTTCAGACGGGGTACAGTGGGTTATCTGGAATAGGAGGAATAGCTGACTGCCCAGCTTATTTCGTCGAAATCTGTCCGATCTTTTCTACCAATCTATTAGTATTTGTCGTTAGTCCTGCTAATGCTCTATTTGCTTTCAGATAATATGGTATTTCCTAAGAAGACTGAAGACATCGTATTTCTTTTTTTTAATTGTATTTCCTTTGTTTTCTTGTATTTCTCTTACAGGTACTTTGTTTTTATTTTATTTTATAAGCTGTTATATTATTATAATCGTAATTTAATCTGATAATTAGCTTTTCCAAATTCAGTTCTTGCCATAATTGTTCAAACCAATACTGTTTTATTAGTAATTTTAATCATTAGAAGTAATTTGGGTGGATAGGGTGGCTATAAGGGGAGATGTGGAGGCCACAGAGTGTTCGGGGGCTTTTTGTCCCAAATATAATATTTGAATATTAATATAACAGCTTATAAACAACATATTTTATATAATTTAGTCTTTCTCTTACAGGTATTTTATTCTTTTTACTTTGTGAACTGTTATATTAATATTATCGTAATTTAATCTGATAATTAGCTTTTCCAAATTCAAGTTTTGTCGTTGTTCACACCAAACACAATTTTATTAGTAATTTTAATAATTAGAGGTAATTTGGGTGGATAGAGTGGCTATAAGGGGAGATGCGAAGGCCACAGGCTGTTCAGGGAGTCTTTTTGTCCCTAAAATAGTATTCAAATATTAGTATAACAGTTATAAAGCATGAAATGTAAATTGTTATCGTATTTAATAGTAGTAAACTCTTGTCAATTTGTATTAAAGATGTATTTAAAGTTAATTATACTATATGTGAATTGTTTGTAAATCAAGCTGCATTGTATCCAATAAATTTTGTATTGAATAAATCAATTAATCTATTAGTGGTTTTATGTAAATATAAACATGATTAAATAATTATATTGTATTTTCTTAAGAGTGATTTTTAATAAATATGTTAAGATTAGAAATTGTTTTATTTTCTCATTAAATTCAATAAAGCATTTAAAAACAGAAGGCTTTAAGTAAGGTATATTGATAAAATTGCTAACTTATTTATGGAAGATCGAAATTTTTGGTACGACTAATAAATCATTTTTCAAAATATAACTCCTTGGACTTATGCTCTCCTGATACAAATGTTGAAAAATTTTCGAATTTTTTAATTTGTGTTAGGATACGAGGTCTGGTCAACAAATAGTTTGAAAAATAAAATGTGATTTTCCAAAAAAATGTCAGACTATTTGTTGACTAGACCTCGTATGTGCGAATACAACGAAAATTTTTTTGAAAACAATTTATTCGTGGTATCGCTTGTGTTCAAAAGAAAAAGTAACTGAAATTGTTATATTACTCTTACCGAGTAAAAAAGCTAAAATTTTCATTATTTTGATTTATTTATAAATTAGATTAGTAGTGGAGATAGAGTAGAACAAATACAAGCTATAATTTTGGTTTATTTATTAATTAGATCAGTAATGTACATAAAGTAGAACAAATATATTTATTTTAAATTACTATACAAAAACATACATTTATTTATTGATACATCTATTTATTCAGAACAAATCATTTATTTACAATATTTAATCATGTACATGTTATCAATCAAGAAACAAATACATTTCAACAAGATTTTATTATAATTATAACAAAATATGCACAATATATTGTTTTAAAGTAAAAAGAATAAAATACCTGTAAAAGAAAGACTACATTATATAAAATATGTTGTTTATAAGCTGTTATATTAATATTCAAATATTATATTTGGGACAAAAAGCCCCCGAACACTCTGTGGCCTCCACATCTCCCCTTATAGCCACCCTATCCACCCAAATTACTTCTAATGATTAAAATTACTAATAAAACAGTATTGGTTTGAACAATTATGGCAAGAACTGAATTTGGAAAAGCTAATTATCAGATTAAATTACAATTATAATAATATAACAGCTTATAAAATAAAATAAAAACAAAGTACCTGTAAGAGAAATACAAGAAAACAAAGGAAATACAATTAAAAAAAAGAAATACGATGTCTTCAGTCTTCTTAGGAAATACCATATTATCTGAAAGCAAATAGAGCATTAGCAGGACTAACGACAAATACTAATAGATTGGTAGAAAAGATCGGACAGATTTCGACGAAATAAGCTGGGCAGTCAGCTATTCCTCCTATTCCAGATAACCCACTGTACCCCGTCTGAAATGAAGTAACGTTAGGGTAGACTCGCGTTAAAGTACCTAAGGTACCTTAAAAGAACAACTAAATAGCTAAGGCTAAGGGGATTCGTTCGGGGAGGCCCTCCCTCGGCCCACAAAGCTGAGAAGAGAATTGAACACGATAACGAAACGTTGAATCATGTGGACGTCGTAGTGTAAATGCGAAGCAATATAGTAAGAATGTGCAGTAAGCAAAGCGAAGAGGTAAGCAAGATACATGCAAAATAAAAAATAAAAAACATGCAAAATAAAAACGAATTCAACTAAAATGAGCAAAATAATTCCAAAACAAAAAACGAATTAATATAAAATGCGAAATAAAAACGAATTCGACTAAATAGCATGCAAAATAAAATATGAATTCAAATAAAATGAATTGAATACGTGCAAAAAAAAATATTAATTCAATTAAAACGAACTAAATAACATGCAAAATAAAGAATCTACTGAAATAAAATAAAGAAGCATTCTAACTACGGTCTTCTTTATCTTCTCCACCGGCGACCTGAAACAGATACGGTGGTAACAGATTAGTAACGTGAAATTTTTAATTAACTTTGAATTTATTTTCACCTTATTTAAGTGCAGAATCTACTGTTCCAAAGGCGAAGAAGTTCATAGTAAAAGAATCAGCTAACTGAGTGCAGGAAGGAACGTACCACAGTGGTAGGCCATTTATAATCCAGTCAACTGTAGCTTAAGAGTTCTCGGCTAATCACTAGAATTTCTCACTGGAAATCGTCGTCAAATCCACTGCAATCATTGTCATCATCAAGGTGGAAGACGTGGCTGAGAAGGACCAAAACATCCCACGAAAGATGAAACTACATTTAAGAACAACTTGTCAGAAATACTCATGGCAGGTTTGAACAAGTACAATTCACAAAACTCGAGATGTAAGAATAAAATGTAAACATAACTAGTAAAGTAATTTAAATAAAATATTTGTTTTTAATCGACTTTTAATTAGATTGTTCAATAGAATTAAGAAAACGTCAAAGCAGAACGTTGATGCAAGAGAACATAAAAATAATGAACGAATTTTCTTTAGGCTTATTTAAGAAATAAGGACTGATGTTTATTAAACTAGTAAATTCAAACTAATAATCAAAACTAACATAAAACAATTATTCTATACAAATATATTTCAATATTATATTGAGAACAAATTTTATCCGTTCGTAACAAATTCCAAGTTGCAAACAATGATAATCGCCACAAAACTAATAACTTAGTATTAATAATGAATTCCTCAAATAATTCCTTGAAACATTAACAAAAGTTATTACCCAGTTTTCTGAAGCAATACGCTACAGTTGGAATTATGAAGTATTTACACTGAACCTATTTATGGCAAAAGTTAAAAATGTTATATTGTTTATGAAAAATTCCCTACTAATAACTATTGAAAACATTAATAAAAACTCCCTAAGCAATTTTAGCATGGAGAAATTGCTCATAATTGAATGCATCAAGAATTTACGCTTTCTTAATTAATTGTTACTTTAATTAATACTTCGTAATTTGTTTATATCAAAGTCTATAACACGATCATGTTAAAAATCAATCAAAAAAGTTTCTCTTCACCATTAAAGATTTCATCGTAACTGGTCCACTACATTACATTATGGTAACAAATTAACATCAAAAATATTAGTGTACTATGTATTCATCCTTTTCTAAACTTTATTAAATAATTTTTAAATGAACAGGAATATTCAAATAGATAACATTAATTGTTTCGGATGTTTAACGAACACCCCTAAGTCCCAAAAGAATTATTATAAATCAATCTTCTTACCTTCTCATATTACATGCTACTAGGTCTCCAATTCCAATACGTAACCAACAATTCCTTCTTCACCAACAGACTGGACGTTGTGATACTTATATTCAGGGGAGAAAAAGGCATTTCCAAGACCATTCTTTGACGCTAACTGGAGAATAAAATAAGAACATTATTTTCATGTAAGGACAAGATATTCAATTATGACATCACTTTTAAATCTGTCTGTGACATTGTGCAATTCAAGAATTAATAATGTCGCAGGCAATATTTTATTTCTCATGTAAGATTCACATTAAATACATAGGACCCCAAAATTAACATGTACATTGTTTGTTGAACGAAATTTTAGCAAGGAAGCCGAATGTAAAGAGAGGAATTTCTGAAAGTGTCAAAAGGATTTAATAATAAACTTAAATATAAATAATTAAGGAAATTTAAAACTTGTGAGTAATGCATTATCCTTTCAACTTTACCTTTAATAATTGTAATGATATAATTATTTTACAAACCGATTAAGAAAGATTCCTCTCTAAAGTATTCAGTTATTTTCCTAAACACAAATATATAAAAACTAACACTATTAATCGTTTGGGATCACTTAAAGAACAAACTCAAGTTCCAAAAATATTCATAAACGATTATTCCTACCTTCTGGTACATATTATGAGCTCCTCAGGTTTCCAACAGGTAACCAGTTCCACGTCACAAACAATTCCTTTTTCAGCAACAGACAGGATGTTGTGATCCTTATATCCAGGGGAGAAGAAGGCATTTCCAACATTCTCCTTTGAAGCTAAACGGAGAAAAAAATAAGAACATTATTTTTATTTATGAACAAACAGACAATTATGACATTAGTTATAAAACTGGCAGTGGCATTGTGCAATTGAAGAATTAATAATGTCACAGGCAATATTTTATTTCTCATATACGATTCACGTTACATAAATAGGACCCCAAAATTAATATGCATATTATGTATTCGATGACATTTTAGCAAGGAATGTGAATGTAAAGAGAGGAATTTCTGAATGTGTCGAGTATATTTGATAATAAATAGACAAATATAAATAATAAGGGAAATTAAAAACTTGTGAGTAATCCATTATCCTTTCAAGTTTGCCTTTATAATTATAATAATGTAATTATTTTGCAAACCGATTAAGAAAGATTCCTCTCTAAACTATTCAGCTATTTTCCTAAACACGAATAAATAAAAACTAAAACTATTAATCGTTTGGGATTGTTCAACGCACAAACTCAAGTCACAAAAGTATTCATAAACGATTTTTCCTACCTTCTGGTACATATTACGAGCTCCTCAGGTTTCCAACAGGTAACTAATTCCACGTAACAAACAATTCCTTCTTCAGCAACAGATAGTATGTTGTATCCTTATATCCTGGGGAGAAAAAGGCATTTCCGAGACCATTCTTTGACGCTAACTAGAGAATAAAATAAGAACATCATTTTCATGTAAGGCCAAAGATTTTCAATTATGACATCACTATTAAAAAAGGCCGTGACATTCTATAAGTATAGAATTAATAATGTCGCAGCCAATATTTTATTTCTCATAAAAGATTTACTTTACATACAAAGAACCGCAAAATTAAAATGTACATTATTTATTGAACGAAATTTTAGCAAGAAAGCTGAATATAAAGAGAGGAATTTCTGAGAGTGTCGAGTGTATTTTAAAATAAATAAACTTAAATATAAATAATTACGGAAATTAAAAGCTTGTGAGTAATGCATTATCCTTTCAACTTTACCTTTAACAATTGTAATAATATAATTATTTTACAAACCAATTAAGAAAGATTACCCTCTTAACATTTCAGCTATTTTCCAAAACATAAATACACAAAAACTAAAACTATTAATCGTTTGGGATCGTTCAACGAACAAACTCAAGTTCCAAAAATATTCATAAACGATTTTTCCTACCTTCAGGTAGATTTTACAAGCTCCTCAGGTCTCCAATAGGTAACCAATTCCATGTCACAAACAATTCCTTCTTTAGCAACAGACAGGATGTTTTATCCTTATATCCAGGGGAGAAAACGGCATTTCCAAAACCATTCTTTGACGCTAACTGGAGAATAAAATAAGAACATTATTTTCATGTAAGTACAATGATATTCAAGTATGGCATCAGTTTTAAAACTGGCTGTGACACTGTCCAGTTGAAGAATTAATTATGTCGCAGGCAATATTTTATTTCTCATATAAGATTTAGATTACATATAAAGAACCCCAAAATTAATATGTTCATTATTTATTGAACGAAAGTTTAGCAAGAAAAGTGAATGTAAAGAGAGAAATTTTTGAAAGTGCCGAGTGTATTTGAAAATAAATAAACTTAAATATAAATAATTACGGAAATTAAAAGCTTGTGAGTAATGCATTATCCTTTCAACAATTGTAATAATATAATTATCTTACAAACCAATTAAGAAAGATACCTCTCTAAACATTTCAGCTATTTTCCAAAACACAAATACACAAAAACTAAAACTATTAATCGTTTGGGATCGTTCAACGAACAAACTCAAGTCCCAAATATATTCATTAACGTTTTTTCTTACCTTCTGGTACATATTACGAGCTCCTCAGGTTTCCAACAGGTAACCAATTCCATGTCACAAACAATTCCTTCTTTAGCAACAGAGAGGATGTTTTATCCTTATATCCAGGGGAGAAAACATTATTTGTTGAACGAAAGTTTAGCAAGAAAAGTGAATGTAAAGAGAGAAATTTTTGAAAGTGCCGAGTGTATTTTATAATAAATAAGTAATTAAGTAAATTTAAAACATGTGAGTAATGCATTATCCTTTCAACTTTACTTTTAGTTATTGTACTAAATATTTTACAAATCGATTAAGAAAGATTCTTTTCTAAACTATTCAGCTTTTCTCCTAAATTGAATATACAGAAACTAAAACTATTTATCGTTTGAGATCGCTTAACGAACAAACTCAAGTTCCAAAAGTATTCAGAAATGATTTTTCTTACCTTTTGGACGTACAAGCTTCTGGGGTCATCATGTGATAACCAATTCCATGTAACAAACAATTGCTTCTAAGGCAACAGACATTTTCAACACCCTTCTTTGAAGCTAAATGCAGAAAAAATAAGAACATTATTTTCGTTTAAGAACAAAAATACGCAATTATGACATCAGTTATAAATCTGGCTGTGACATTGTACATTTGAAGAACTAATGTCGCAGTCAATATTTTATTTCTCATCTAAGATTCACATTAAATATATAGGATCCCAAAATTAATATGCACATTATGTATTCGAGAAACTAAGAAAACTAAATATAATTAGTTGAATTTCTGAAAGTGTCAAATGTATTTGATGATAAATAAACTTAAATATAAACTATTAAAGAAATTTAAAACTTGTGAGTAATACATTATCCTTTCAGCTTTACCTTTAATAATTGTAATAATTATTTTACAAATCGATTAAGAAAGATTCTTTTCTAAACTACTAGCTTTAATCTAAACGCGAATATACAGAAACTAAAGCTATTAATCGTTTGGGATCGTTTAACGAACAAACTCAAGTTCCAAAAATTTTCATAAATGATTTTCCCTACCTTCTGGACCTACAAGCTCCTGGGGTCTTCATGTGGCAACCAATTCTATGTCCCAAACAATTCCTTCTTTGGCAACAGACTGGACTTTGTGATCCTTATTTCCATAAGAGAAAAAGGCATTTCCAACACCCTTCTTTGAAGCTAAACGAAGAAAAAATGAGAACATTATTTTCATTTAAGAATAAGGAAAGGCAATTATTATATGAGTAATAAGACTAGCTGTGACATTGTGCAATTCAAGAATTAATTATGTCACAGACAATATTTAATTTCTCATATAATATTTACATTACACATATAGGACCCTGAAATAAATATGTACATTCCTTATTCCATGAAATTTTAGCAAGAAAGCTGAAGTTTACGGTTGACTTTTTAAATTATTACAGAGACGAATTTCTGAAAGTGTTGAGTGAAATTAACAATAAACAAATTTAAATACAAACGGTTAAAGAAATTTAGGACATTTGTAATAAATTATACCTTCATCTTTACATTTTATAATGTAATCTTTATTTTAAAAATCAATCAACTAACGTTCTTTTCTAAACTAAGTTGTTTTCTAAAGAACAAAAATATAAATATTGAAACTACTAATTGTTCGGGATCGTTTAACGAACAAACCGAAGTCCCAAAACTATTCATTAATGATTTCTCTCACCTTCTGTTACTACAAAGTCTTAATGTCTCCGAGAGGCAACCAATTCCACGTCACAAATTCCTTCTTTAGCAACAAACTTGACGTCGTGGTATTTATTTCCAGGGGAGAAAAAGGCATTTTCAAGACTCTTCTTTGAAGCTGTATGAAGAAAAAAATAACAAGATTAATTTATTTTAACAACAAGCAATGAAAGGCAACAATCATAGGAGATATAAAACTGGACGTAGTGTTGTGTAATACAAAAATTTGAAAATATCAGAAACAAAATCTTATTTTTCATCTAATATAATATATATTACATTACTCCAAAAAATTGTGCAAACCTATCCATAAATATAAGTTTAATGTATCAAATGGTCTTGTGCCCATACATACTTAAATAAATAAATAAAATGTCTACATCATTGAATGGAATGTTAGTAAGGACATCGAGGACAAGGTCATTTCTTCAAATTATTAAAAGCAAATTTCTAAATGTATTGAGTGTATTTGATAACAAAATTAAATAAAAGTAATTGAAGAAATTTATAACTTATGTGTAATTTTATATCTTAACCTATAATAATTCTAATTTTGAATTGATAGACAATAGAATTCTGTAATAATTTTAAAACCATACCAAAAAAATTTCAGGATTCCAAATAGGATATCGAAAGGAAAGTACTTTCTTGAAAGGAAAAGAACAAATGAAAGTAAAAAATATTTTATAGAACAAAAAAGGCTAATGAACGAAAACAGCAATTATTTTGTCATCAAAACAAAAAAGTTAATTATTTCATACAATGAATTTCTTTATACAGCACTGATGGCCATTATTTTTCATAAAATCGATCGATATAAACAAGTTTCAATATTTTCCTAGATTATTAATTAACGCCTAAAGATTCTCAAAGTTTTTTTACCTTTTTCATTGTTGTAGCACCCATCAAGTTACTAGTATATCACATTGTTATCGTTGTCTACATTTTCACAGAAAAGGCATATAATGTTCAGGATTTGCTTCTAATATTCCAAATAGTGTTTCCAAAGAAAACCCTCTTCATAACATTGGTATTTTTAAGTAACCTTTTTATACTCCTTGGTATAGCGAAATCTGTAGAAAAACAAAAAAATATTTTTATTAGTTTATAACAACTGCATTTATATCACTGAAAAAACTTTATAGAACAAACAAACAAACAATAACACATATGTATTTATTTTCTGTCATCTTACCCCTCGAAAATAGGGCCCTTTAAAACTCATGATGACAATACACTATGCAGGTTGAACTGTTGAAGAGAGAATTCGTTCGGCAAAGCCAGGAAAGAAATGCTTTCCCAAGTGCATCTGTGAAAATAAAAAATAAATTATAATCAAAAATAATAATTTTGTAAAACAAAAGAGTGTATTAATGAGATCAGTAATTATTTTATTACCAAAATAATTCAATTAAATAATTTCATGTACTCAATTTGTCTATTCAGAACTGAAAGCTATTATTTTTCATAAAATCGATAAAAATAAACAAGTTTTCAAGCGTTTCCTAAATTAGCAAACATGGCGTAATGAACTCCGCACTGTCCATTTACTTAATTAATGCGAATGGTGCAAATAATCCGAGATCCGAATAAAAAAATACATACCACATATAAAACTGTAATTTCGAAATCTATTGTGATATAAATTTTGAATGAACTATCACTTTTACCAATTTTTTTAAATTAAAACTGCAGATAAAATACCACGACGCAGCTACAAACCGAAAACACGACAAACAAACGAAGGAACGAACAAGAAGGAAGTACGTCATTGTCGAAATTAATAAATATAATTATTTTGCTAAATCATCGTCAATTGTTGCAAATGCTGATTTATAAATACTTTGATAAAATTTAAATACCTGCATTTTAACTAATTACCACGACAATTAGATAAAACAAGACTAATGCATTTTATTAATAACGTAAGTGCAATTGATAACGAGACTATCCGAACATTACCGAAGTTGGCGGAAGTTTCTGGACTTGCGCGGAATTTTCAAAATTCAAACTAACTCAAATTTTATGAACCTTCAATAAATAAACTCATTACAACAGAAGTCAGTTTGCGTCGCTGTTACTAGTTTATTTAAAATTTAACAAAAACACATTTAACCTTCAGAAAAAGCAAACCCGAATACACTGAACAGTATTTTCGGAAACCCCAAATTAAATTTGTGGGTATGATAAAAAGCCACAAAATCATGAATTTTCGATTAATTTATAAAAACACGGTACTAATTCTCGCTGTTGCTAGTTGATTTAATGTTTAATTTAAAAGCCGTTTTAACAATTAGAAAGAATGCACTTTAGTGCATCGAACACGTCTTTAGAACATCCACTTAACATTTCTGGATGTGTCAAAAAGGGACCAAAGGTATTAATTTTCTATTAATTTATAAAAACAACTTACTTAAATACGCTGTTACTACCTTATTTAGAGTTTAATTTAAAAGCAGTTTTAGCCATTGGAAACTTATTCTGGGAATAAATAAAATTAAAATAAAAAGTATTTTTAAAAATTTATTAAATGCCAGAATTTGCATATTTAAGTAATTTAAAGATATTCAAAAAAGGAGGAACTAAAGTCCTTATTCGTCTAAATTTTAAGATCAGAGATCTCACATTTTGAACGCGTCCTAACAAGTAGGCACAACGAACCGAAAGCCACATCCCACGACCGGTTCTCATCAGGTGGGCGCTGGCAGAAAGACCTTTACAGGCTATATTATAAATATAAGTATGGAATAAACAGAAATAACTACTCTACTAAAATTTAAAAAATTAAAAAAACATGTAAGTTTTTTTCATTTGACAAAACCAAATTAGAAACACTATAGATATGTGAATAACAACTAATTTATTTATTATTTTTTACCCCGATCTTTAGACTAGTCCCTATAGTTCTCAAACAACGTTTCTCGCAAACCATTTTTTTTTCTTTTTATATCAACTCTCGAAACTAAAGTAATAGATCAAACTTGCAACATTGATAATATTCTTTCTGCCGTGCCCAATTCAGGAAAAGATTTATTTTCGCAAGGACTGTTGCTTTGGCAGGCATTTTAGACAATATAGGTGAACAGAAACATATACTATATGTTATATGCCCTTTGTTTTGTATTTTTCTTTTATATACAGGGTTTTTCAAGTTGATGGACTATTAGAAGTATATCAATTAGTAGAATGAATTCAATTCTGAAACTTGGGCTCATTTGGTTATTGTTTATGCCCCTTCTTTTAAAAATATTTTCAAATTCGATTTACATTCGGTTATACCGGAAGTAGATGTTAACTTTCTTATTTTAAATGGAATGACATACTATTTTACAGTTTTCGATAGAAAATCTGAATTCATGTATATTTTATAGGAGGCACTATTTCGAAAATATTGATGGATTTTGAGTTATTTAATTCTTTTCAAAAGTCTTGAGATTTACAGTTAACATTAAAAGAACCGTAATTCAATTTATTTTTGACAATTATTTATAACTATTCACATTATCGAGAAAAAATTGTAGTTTTTAAGTAAAATGAACAGGGTGTTCAAATTTTGTGGTCAAAGTTGTTCAACTTCAAAGGGGCATAAGTCAATTTTTTTAAATAGAATGATTCATTTTTGACTGCATACTGGAATTCCTCATTAAATTTGGCGTCCATCGATATGGGACTATCGCAAACATTGTTTATACTTTTTGAGAAAATTTGCAATTCGTGATAATGTTGCTTTTTTCCACTGCATACATATAATGTTAATGAAAGCAGTGTGCTGTGATTTCGAAACAATTGAACAATCAATTGTTGTTAAGTTTCAGAAAGCGTATGCCATCTTCCAGACCCACAATTTTGAATTGTTGCAATAAGCATCGGCAATCAAAATATTTTAAATTTATTTTATTTACATGGTGAATGTGGAAAAATTACAGAAACAACTTGCAGACTTTTTAATGAAGTTTAAGGTAGAAGTGGTGCATTTAATTAACGTCATCCAAACAAACCGAGAATGACTGGAAAAATTTTTAAAGGAATTGAATCAAATTTTCTACGAAATGGTATCGCACAACAAAACAATCACACGAAACCAATTGTAGACAGAGAAGATAATCATTCTCGGTTTGTTTGGATAACGTTCATTAATGAGGAATTCGAATATACAGTCAAAAATGGGTCATTCTATTTAAAAAAATTGTCTTATGCCCCTTTGAAGTTGAACAAGTTAGACCACAAAATTTGAACACCCTGTGCATTTTTGTTAAAAACTACATTTTTTTTCGATATATTGAATAGTTATAAATAATAATTGTCAAAAATTAATTGAATTACGGTTCTTTTAATGTTAACGTGTAAATCTCAAAACTTTTGAAAAAAATTAAATAACTCAAAATCCATCAATATTTTCGAGGTAGTGCCTCCTATAAAATATACATGAATTCAGATTTTCTAAGTATGTCATTAATAATGTTTATTCGTTAAAGAATAGACTTTTAAAAAAGTTTACTTATTTTATTAAAAGCAATTACAAGAATTAATGTTTATGATTATGAGCTACCTAGACAAGTTTCTAATAGTAACTAACTACCAAACGTTGTCATAAAAACAGGTTAAGTTGCATCTAATAATCTGCTTACACTAGATATCATATTACACGATGATTGCCTGGGAGAGTATTTGGAAAAGCGTTTCTTGCAGGTGTGCCTGATATAATTCATTCCATTTAAAATAAGAAAGTTAACATCTACTTCCGGCACAACCGGATGTAAATCGAACTTGAAAATATTTTTAGAAGAAGCGGCATAAATAATAACCAAATGAGCCCAAGATTCAGAATTGAATTCATTCTACTAATTCAGATACTTCTAATAGCCCATCAACTAGATAAACCCTGTATATATATCTACAATTTAAAGTCTAAATATGGTTATTTTTGCGCATTTTTGCCAGTAAGTAAAAAACAAAATCTGAAATAATGAGCCAGTAGGAGATCAAAATATCTTTAAAATGAGCCCTGACACAATAGGTCAATCTAACCAGAGTTTTTGGTCGCAAAGTGTTTAATAACAATCCGAATGTACCAATCATATAAAGTACTGGGGAGTAAAATATCAGAAACGGCCCTAACAAAAATGTCATTCTTTTAAACAACGTTTCCACAATACAATTTAATTTATTTTGAAAACTATTAAAGTAATCGAAATGTCCTAATTACAAAATATGTAGATAATAGCAAGAAGACTTTTGAAATAAAATTTGAAACGTCTTGATCCAAACGATTTTCACCAAGGAAAACGCAAAAAGGCTCTGAAAAAAGGTTATTTTTCGGAAATTCATAACTGCCATTATTGACCATTTTGTAACCCCTACAATTCAATACATTACTTCAGATTTTTTGTCGAATTCTATATTATTTATTTAAATCAAACTAGACAAAGTCTTCACAAAATAGAAAATGTAAAATATTTACGTCAAATATGAACACATCTGTATTAACATTATATAAAAACAAATCAAACCAAATGCATTTTGCACTTTTTGTAGAACATCACAAGAAGGCAATTATTAACAAAAAATATCAATAATAAATGCAATGTACATTTCAACGCGTTTATAGTGCCCACAAGGTGTGAAACACGTGTTCGTATTTTTAAAAAAGTTTATGGTGTACTGGGGTGAGTCTCTTCGATTTTAGTCTAATACAACTTACGCTGAACATCCCAGTTTTAATAATTACTATAAAAATTTATATTTTGAAAGCAGGGGAAGAAAATTAAATTTACTAGCATAAAAATAAAAGGGCTTTTAATTAAATCATCAATTAGACTCAAATAAATCCCCATTATTGAACATTAATTTTTAGTGTCTCTCTATAATTCTTACCCCTGCTCCATCTTTACATTTAATTTAGTAAACGAGTACATTTGTATTTATTTTTAAGTTAAATTATTGTACACCTGAAGAAGCTACTGTGAGACGAAATAATTATTTGGGATGTTTTACAATGAAATAATTTTGTCACTAGATATTATATTTGTTGTTGTATTGTTAATATTGAGTTACAAAAAAATAAGGTCTAATCGACTCGTTTCATAATTTCTTTTAGACAGAAGTAACTCTATGCTTTTTAAAGATTAGCAAATACTTTAATTTAACAACAGACGTACTTATAAAGGGAAAATTAAATAATCTTAGGAAAGTAGAAAGCTACATAGGTAGCTACACATACTATCAAAAATACCAAGAAAACATAAATTGCCAAAAAAACAATATGCACACCGTAATAAATAATATTTAATGATAAGATTTCGTCAATTGCATGACCTCAAGCAAAACGTTTTACTAAATTTTTTTATTTCTTACCTATGAAATGTAGCGACTGCACAACACGACAATAGTTGGTCGAGTAAAGATGGCTGACGCCAACTTCATGGGAGGGTCGTCAGGTTATTTCAAAGCCCCGTTAGTTTTATGTTTCGTCGCTTTTAGAATAAAAATTGATGGACGCATTTGGTTGCTTCACCGTTTATTTTTTAGCATTTAGGTAGGCACTAATTAAAAACAACTCAATCCTCAACAACAGTTTCCATCAAAAAGTCAATATTAACTATATTATTAAAATTAAAGAAGGGTTATTTTAGCTCATTATCACTACATTTACATTCCAACTGGAAACTATTTACCTCCTATTTTCCATCAACAACTTTTTAAACATCACTGTTTTCTTTTTCCTGAACTATCTTGTAATATTTTCATACGTTTATACCTACTTTAATAACGGAAAGTTTCATTAAAAATAAAAACGACTACATCAGCTCGAAAAGCAATAACAACGTTTTTTGTTCACATTTTTTAACCGGTTTATCAGTAAAACATATTTGTACGTTTGTCTAGGAATCGCTACACTATACAGTACACAACATAAAAAATAGCAGAGCGGAGAAACACACAAAGAAATGTTAAAATACTCACTTTACATAAACGGTATAAATAAATCATAATGGTTTTCTTATATTACGTATATATATATATATATTTAAATTTAAATAACGTATTGTATTAAAATCGAAAACTTTAGTTGTTCACCAATTTCGATTCATACTGTAACATCCTGTAACAATTTCTAAAAATAACCATATGTCTGTCCGATTACATTATTGATCGATCTGTTTACGAACTACAGCGCCCTCCAGTCGCAGTCTATCTAGTATAATTAAAATTGTGTATAAATTCAAATTTACGTAGGCAACACACCATACCCTAAACAATTATAATCTGCCGAGTAGCACTCGATGTACATATCTGCTCAGAAAAATCCATTTTCGAAAATGAGGGTCCAAAATATTCATAAATAATTCAACTATAGGTTTTTAGTAAATGTAAAGTAGATCTACAACAATTTTATTACATTTTGACACTTTGTGCTTCATTAATAAGGCAGAAGTTAATTTTTAGAAGCGTACATACACCTATACCGAGTATTCGATAAAAGAAGGATTTTCATTTACTATGTTACAATTATATTTTATTAATTATTTTAGATCGTTAAAAGAAACAAATCGTGTAGAATTTAATGGTGCTAACGGTTTTAAAATAGCGGTTGAACAAAAGAAAGTAATTTTTTTAAGTGACGTGAAACAAAAACAATACGACTTCTTTATAAATTATGGACTTCTGGAATTTTTTAACTTCTAAAATGTGTGTATTACCTAGTAATTATAATAGTTTTTAGGTACAGATGGAAATAAAGATACAAATTTTTAATTAAGGAACAATATGTAAAATTTCTATGTAGAAAAAGGTGTATACAATTTTTCGACCCATTAATTTTTGATTTGTAACACATACATACATAAAGTTTCCCAAATCGCAATCGTATTTCTTAAAATAGGGAAATACTTTAGGTTACACTTTATTTCTTTATTTCTTCACTTCTTCATTTATTAATTTATTCACAAGAAAGCAACTTGACATAAAAAAGGTAAAAAATGGATTCTGCCTGCAACATGAATTCATTGAATATTTATAGTAATTTTAGTAATGACGTTTTTAATGGAACCCCTAAGGGGTACATTTCGAAGTAGCAAATAGGGGAGTATTTGGTTCATTTTAGCTAAATATGCGATAACTAAAAATAAATAAAGATCTCCCACAGACCAATAGGCACTTTTAGATTAAGTATATTTCAAGTACATAGACTGATTAGGGATGTGACTAAATAAAAATATGTAAAAAATTGTGTGACGAACTTTTACAAAATGGCAACCTACCTTCATTATATGCATAATTCTCCCAGTTGAATAACCCAATATCAAAAGGAGTGCAGAAAGAAGGGTAAGATGCCTTTGCAGATGATTTCTTGTTTTAGTAGGAGCATGAAAAACTTACTAGTGTTTTCAATCACTAGTCAAACTGTAATAACAGAAAAAGAAATGAATTAACTAAACACTTTAATTAGTAGAACATCATGCAAAACATTTATTGTAGTAGATGAAAATTAAGAAACTCTTTATTTCACAATCTCTTTTTATGCTTCTGAATGAACAAACAGGGAACAATTTATATTATTCATCATTATATTTATACAATAGTAGGATATTTATTTTATATATAGTAATGTGGTCAATTAATTAATAACTTGTTTTAAACCTCTTACAAGGTTGGTTAAAAATCATGTAAAAATGTATGTAGAATTTAATAGTCATAACAGTTTTTAAGTAAAAATCTTAATCATCTTACCTGAACAAGTCCAAGTTGTTCCAATAGTATGAAAATAATTTTCAATATAGTTTTATACGTTGCTGATACAGCAGCAAACGACAAGAAAAACAAATTAACTGTAAAAACAGAAAAATATATCAATACAATACCAATCTAAATAAAAAGACGTGTACAATTTATCAATGTTATAGCAAATACCTGCTAACTCTTCCTTTTTACAGCCTGTTTTGAAAAGGAATTTCAACAACACCACAAAAGGCACTTTGAACATACAGTAACAAAAAAATGATTATTTATAATAACTGATAACAACAACTACATTTTTATAATTAGAGCTATTTTAGACTTGATTATCATAGATCAAGATCATCTTAGGATAAGTAGATTAACTATACAAACAGAAAAAAAACAATATATTGAACGATATAAAATAAAGTAACTGTGTAAATATTATTGTAAATGGTTTTACTTTGATAATGACCATACATTAGAGATTAGAAATTGTTTTTTAAATGTATTTTATGGCAAAATCATATATTTAGTACTACAAATATTAAACATATGGACAAAACTGCTCTTATTATTATGCAACCCATCATTTTTGAACGTACCAAGGCCACTGTACAGCGCTATCCCATGAAGTAAGTGGCAGTGAAAAGTAACAGAGTGTTCACCTCATAATAGCCGAATCAAAATTAAGTTAATATTCATTTGCAATATTTAATTATATCAATTTGTTATTGTCTATACATAAAATGCATATTATGTTGAAGCGATATATAAAAATATACTCAGAAAAACATGCTAGAGTATTTTCTAAATACTATATTAAGTGAATTGTACAAAAAATTGCAATAAATGATCGCAACTATATACTCTCACAATACAAATCGTAATTGTCAGTAACTTACCCAGTTTTGACGTATTTGCTGTTTACTAGTGCGTGCTATCTGTAAATATTGTTTGGATATTAATTATATTTTATAATTGTGCCTTTTGCTTCAGATTTGTCATTTATTTCCCTTCTTAATTAATTTGTAGAACGGTAGTAGAGCATCAAGAACAAAATGAGCTCTGGTTTTATAACAGAAACTGAAATAGAAGCAGCCAAAAAGAAACGACAAGAAGATTGGGAAAAAGTTAGAAAAGCAGATGATCCCTTAGGTAAAATACTAATAAATTGTTATAAAAATACAGTTATATTTGTTTGATTTATAGAGGCTCCAGAACCGGCATATGATTCAAGAAGTCTATATGAAAGGCTTCAGGAACAGAAACAAAAGAAGGAATTAGAATATGAGGAAGCTCACAAACTAAGTGAGTAGGTATTTTTAAAAATATTAATTATTTTAGTTAAATTAATTTCTTGAACGTTACAGAGAACATGATCAAAGGTCTAGATGATGATGAAATTGAGTTTCTTGATTTAGTTGACAAAACCAAAATGGCTGTTGATAGAAGAAAGATGATTGAAGAGGAAAAAGAATTGAACGATTACCGTAATAGAGTGGCATGTCTTAATGAAGAAAGTGTTGAAAAAAAGAAGCAAACTGAAACCACTGCCCCTAAGTCAAAAGCACAGCTAAGTAACAGAACATCACAAACAAAATTGTTAAAAGGAGCTGTTGTAGCCAAATCGTCTACAATTAAACGTAAGTTTAGTGATGGTGAATCAAAAGTATCAATTGTAGACAATGATAAGGTAGAATCTGAAAATAAGAAATCTAAAACTGAATCTTCTGAAGATAAATCATGTGATAATTCAGATAGAACTATTCCATGTTCTTTACACTCATCTAGAAAAAGGAAATTAATAACAAACAGCACAAAGAACTGTTTAATTAATAAAGCAAATCATGGACATAACTCGGTCATGAAATGTATTGGTGTTCTGCCAGGAATGGGCTATTACAGTGCTTCATCTTCAGAAGAAAGTTCAGATTCAGATCATGAGATAAAATTAACTGATATTATACATAAAACTGAAAAAAGAGAAAAAGAACCACAGCAACAATAATAAGTTGACCAAAAAGTAACTGGTGTGGTTCAATTTTGTACTGTTCAATTTTTAAATTGATTCCCACCCAAACTTGCTTTAATAAAGTAATTATGTAATATATTTTTAATTGGCATATAATAACATTCTTTTGAAAGTAAAAAGATTGTTTAATTTTAAATAAAATTATAAAGAGTTATTTAGAATGTTCATTTCTTAAATTCTTATAATATTACATTTTAAGAAAATTTATTAAACAGAAGATTATTTTAAAGAAAAGAATAAAGCAACCAGAAATACATAATCTTTATATTCAAATATTTAAATTCTTTCTCTACAACTATAGGTCTCATCATTATGTGTAAGTTACTACTGAAAGCAGTACCTCCTGTACATATTATCAAAACAAATAAGTAAAAATTGTAACATTAAAAAACTAGATATTTTGAATTTTTGCAGGTTGATAAAGGCCTAGTACTGTTACCATTTTTTTTCTAGATTCCTCAAGTTTTATTGAAATCATATATTTTTGCAAACTGATACAAGTAAATGATAATAATTAAAAGAAAAAGTAAATATTTTTTCCTCAAGAAAAACATAACAAAGTAATTCCGTCAATATATATTTTTTTTTTCCTAAAAATGATTCGAGCTTCATATCATTTGCAATATATAGCATTTCGGGCTTAATAATGCCGGATTCTCTCTATATATACATATATATATAAATCAGAGGTTAAAAATTTTTAAAGTATATACCTTTGGAAAAAATAACTAGTATATAAAAAATTGCTGTATTTTTTCTTCTAACTATATTGTTTACCTATTTAATATCTAAGCGTACCTTTAATTTTTATATTTATACAATACAATAATTAAAATTTATTCGTTTGCTATTAAAAAACAGGAGAAACAAGATCCTTTTTTACTTGTCAGTTAGTACAACTGTCTATTTACTATTTTGAAAGTAATTATGTTATTGTACGTAAACGTGAGACATAACTGCAGGGGTGGTTTACTCTTGGCACTCAGCTACAACCTTTAATAAATCTGAATGTGTCTCTAAACCCAATATTTTCAGAAATCACAGTCAAAATTGAAAAATGACGCTCTCACAAAATTACTTACTTACTGATAGAAACTTGTAATTTAATGGGATGAATTAATAATTTAAAGTAAAATATATATAATGAAGTAATTTTGATATTAAACCGACTACAAACAAATAAACAAAAAGAAAAAAAATTAAAGACTGTATTTACCTAATTTAAATTGTACAGATAGTAAAATTAAAACAAATAGTTACATAACATAATCATCCATAATAAAAAATTATTAAATATTAATTACTTCTATTAGAAACTACTATATTAAACAAGCAATGATTGAGTAGGTTTCTTTCCGGGCCACGCTTCTTTTGCATATTTCTTCTTTTTCGGTTCCAATGAGTCATTCGATGGTACCGAGGGAGTCACTAATGACGTAGTTTGTTTCGTATAGCTTTGTTCCATATCTACGTCTGGTGCAGGGTTTGGGAGCACGATTCCCAACTTCGAAGTTAACGAAGTGTACATTCCAATACCACTGGAAGTTGTATTTTGTTCGGGAGGCAAATCGTGATACAATTGTGGCATAGTTGTGTGAATGCTTCGGGGAATTTTAAAATCGGTGTTATTAAGACCCATACTGTCAAGTCGTGATCGTTTTTGAGATGACGGAACAACCGTCGATTGAATCAAGTTTCTAAATTTGCCAACATTTGGATCAACATCCTCTGGATTGATTACTTCTTCGTCCTCATTGAAACTGACCATCTTTTTCTTCCTTTTTCTACTATTTCTTTTATCAGTGTCATCTGATATACCTAACATTGATATTCTTCTATTATGGGCCGTGTTAAACTCTGTCAGATTCTAAAATTTATTGAAATATCAGGAAATTTTCCAAAATTAAAGTTTAATACAAAATATGAACCATATATTATTTGTCCTATACTAATCAACGTTTTAATTTGTTATATGAGAATAGTTAACTGTGTAAACATCTAAATTATTTGAAATGCGCAATTTTATTATTTAAAAATTTAATTTAAACTCTTACATCTAATTCAGTTTCAGTCTCTGGAAGACCAAGCAGCCCCCCTTCTCCTTCCTCTCCAACTTTTTCGATTTCGTCAATAATTGGTCTTATACCTGTCTGAGGTCTCTCTCTTATAATGTACATTCTAGTAGATGCCCCAAAATGAAAATTAGATCCAATAGGCAGTTGAGTAGGTTTATAACCTTCCAATCTTAATGAACCAATAAAAGTTCCATGAGCTTTAAAGAGAACAATTTAGTAAACAAGTGTCTTTAAATAAATATTTGCATTGGTATTCATATTCTATTTTCAAAATATAAACAGTTTATCCATCATATAAGTGGATGAAAATTTTTTAGTTATCAGTCTTTTTTGCAGACACTTTGATTTGATCAACTTATTAATCATATTTTAAATTATACAAGTTTAATTCCTGTAAAAGTAGGTATTTATGTTTTTATGTATTTTATTTAATTTGATTTAGTATTACTGGCAATATGTTATTGAAGAATATTTTGCTTACATGTAAGAAGATAGCAGGTCCAAAATTATTTATGTTTAAGAATTTATTACCCATTTTCTTGTTGCTGTTAATTGGTCAGATAGATATCCTTTACCAAAAACTTGCGTATACTGAACAATATTTAAATATATTCAAAAATTATTACATCAATAACACTAAGGTACTTCAGTGCACATACACAATGTTGTACACTAGAATACCAATGCTTGTATGATTTTTGGGTAAAAACAGGATACTCACTGCTCCCTAAATCAACTAAGAAAGGTCTGTTTAAAATCTTGTGATAAACTAATGCAGCATGCACACGAGAACATGAAGCATGGTCTATACAGAAATCATTCATTTGAGAATTACGTCCAAACAGATAGCACTTCTTTTCATCAATCATAAGTTTCTGGATTAGTTTTTCTCCTTTTAATACATCCAAGTGCAGACCTACTGGTGGCTTACCAGCCCTGAAACACCATATTTACATTTTTCTATATATAATAAGAAACTAAGGTATTTATTACCAACTTGGAACTTCATAATGATTAGCCATTTTAAAGGTAATACACAACAGTACTATTTTTTGCCTTTAACACTAATCACTAATTGTTTAAAGCATGCTGAAAGGCCAATTTTCTGAAAATAAATGTATTTTGTAACTACTTTGACAGATTTGTTATATCAAGTATACCTGTTCTATAACAGATCAAATTTGCTCTTTTTTAATTGAAATCAACTTTGGTTAACATATTTCTTCAATTTACTATTTATAATTAACGCTTTTATAAATAAATCACTCGACTGTGATCAGAGAATAAGTACTTCAAGCAGTTGGGTTCAGGACAGTAAATAAACGTTTCAGGCGCTTATACACCAGCTAGTAATAACTTCCACATTAATTCTTTATAATGGAAGTAGATATTTTTGAAAAATGGTCACATTTTAGTATAAAATTTCTGGAACCTTCCTGAAATTTTACACAAAACAACAACATAACCCAAAAAAAATAACCTATATTTACAAAGACCACAGAAAACAATTATTTACTTTACCTGTATTTTTATATTATTAATATTTCCCATGTTTTACTTAAAGATAACCAAGAAAGTAATTAAAAGCAGTAAAATAAACATTCTGTCTGTGAAATGAATACATTTTAATTATTTTTCTTTTGCATTGGATCAGTAAAATACTAATTCAATTGAGATGTTAGTACACTTGAAGACACCTTGTGCATCATAGAGAAATGAATAGATATGTATTAGCAACACAGGAAAACGGCCGAAATCAATTTATGTTCTCCGGCTACTAAATATCAAATTTTCGAAGTTCTCGTAAAATACAATGTTAATACGTGTTAGTAGTGCCCGGCACCTTCACCATTTTTGAATTTATTATTGATTAATCTTTTAATATTATTAAGGTCATTTTTCTTACTATTTAAAGAAAAATCACAAGTATTTTATTTTTCTCAATTTGTATATTTTGCTCGGTATTGTTATTAGTGATAACCAAATTAATAAAATATCTTTAGAAAACTATTTATTATATCATTTTAATTAATACGCGTGCATAGTCTTAAACACTTGAAAAATAATCTAATCGCAAGCAGTCGTTAAAAAAAGCTTTATCAAGAACAATATCTCTAGGATTTAATATGTGCATAATTTAATACTTACCTTTGCTTTATTTACAAATACTCACCGTTATATACCTACATTTCGAAATTTATTTCAATTTACTTTCAGTCTAGTTAAAAACATTTTATAATACTGATGTTTTATTACGATTAGCCATACATTATACATCCTAATTCGTAATTATATATATTTAAAGTCAATTAACTTATTATAGAATGTTTTTTTTTATAAAATATTGCTCTATTAAATATAAATAATAACTGATACACAGTAGTAGATTCTTCGACTGCCAGTATATGTATTATACGCCTGAAATATCAAGTAAAAATCACCCATTTACAGATAGAGATATACAATATAAAGTGCTTATCAAAATATATTACTGATACAGTCCATTTTGTTACAATAAACCTGAAAGCAGCTTTAAAATGTTTCAGTTTTCTTCGGTCGTAAATGAGATACAAAAATGCAATTACAAATTTTCCTTTTAAATACGTAAATGCACTTCTTGTTCAGATAGAGGTTTGTATGTAGAATGTGTTAGGCACATAATTTTTTTGACAATACAATCAATAACTGTTGTACTTTAAAACAAATTATAAATAAACAAAGGCCATAGGGTGAAAAGTATAATCGACTCTTTCAAAATACCTCGTACATATTTCAGTATGTTTGTGTATGTCAAAAATGAATAATGAAAAATAAATTGCGAGAAGTCGTTTTTTTTTTAGTGTTCCTATATTAGAAAATAAATTTTAATTATAATCGGTGCAGTCAGTGCAGAATAAATTACCTTACAGATCTGAAACTTTCAGAATTTTAAAAATATAAATGTAATATTTTACGGGATCGATTAATTATGCTTATGGTCCTGTGACCTTTGCTGCAATTTCCTATTAACAGAATTATTGGATATCTCGTTGACCACTTTTTCATAAAAAATAAATAACAAAAAATTTTCTGTGAAACTATAAAGAATAACTTCTAAAGAACACCTTAGTGTTTTGTAAATAAATAAAAAGTAATATAAGTAACAAAAAATTATTTTACTTTTCTAAATACCAATACGAAATATCCAATAAAACTGTTTTATATTTTTACTAATAAATATTAAATAAACATTTAAAAACCTCTATACAACGGCAAAAATTAGATTATCTCGATTAAATGACCTAAAATAAGTAGTTGAATAACTAAACAAATTTTGGAACACTCACCTTTTATAATTAATTAACTTATCATTGAATGTTATAGTCTCTTAAAATTTATAGAAAAGATAAACGTAATTAAAAACAAAAACACCTACAACTAATTCAATTACGCTCAGAAAACAGAAAATCATCTTACAGACATGAGAACGCTATATATGTAATCATTGGGAAGCTTATATTTATTTTCAGTAGTTAACAGCAAGGGAAACAGTAAATATATGTCTAATATTATTTTATTAAGTCAATATTTACTTAAAATAAATAATATTGACTCCAAATTACAAGTTACAAGCTCTGTTCTCCTTTTTGGAATCCTCATCTTCAAGTGCAGACTTCTGTGGTGGTTTTGGTTCGTTGGTCTTTGTTTCATCTGATACACTTCTTCTACTAGAACGCCTGTGCCTCTTATAAGGCTCCGATGTGATTTTAGGGACGAATGTCGTCCATTCATTTGAATTGGAATCCAAATATTCAATGGTATTCAAAAAGCTTTTACCTAACAAAAAGAAAAAATAATTAATCATTTTGTAGCACACAAGTACTTTTACTTTTAGTAAGAAATTATTACTTTTTATATTGTTGTATCTTTTACTTTAGAAAAATATTAAACGGGATTTTCAATAAAAAATACGCACTATTTAAAAATCTGGTGAGATACATGAATATAACATTAGAATACAAAGAAATTTGCATTATTGTTTTTACAGCAAAAACCGTCATTCGTTTTAGCAATAAAAATTAAGAAAAAGTTCATAAACTCTAGTTATCATTGTTAATAAGAGAAAACTAATAAACTATCACGTTTTTATAAAATATCGTCAAATTACTATTGAAATTCAATCATTAAATTTTAACTTTCAATGTATAATACTTTTCCTTAAGTGATATACACTTAAAAATTGCTAGGGCAGCTTGAGTCTTCCTATTTGACTTGCCCTTGGACAAATATTTTTGTTTTATATTACAATATTAAATAAATTATATACCTACTTATTTTATTTTCGAACATTTGTAGTGGCTTTTTTATATAAATCAATGCTGAGTTTAAAGGAAAATGAAATACTTTGGAACATTGTTAAGTAGTTACAATACAAATAAAAAATTACGACACCAAAAATTATAAATTTGAAGCAACTTACCGGAAAATCCGCCTACAGCATAAAGTCTATCACCCACGACTGCAACTTCCACATTGGACCTTGGTGTCGTCATGCTTGGGCCCACCATCCAGCTCTGGGTTTCCTCATCAAAAACTTCAGTGGAATTCAGAGATTGGGTACCATCAGATCCTCCAATAACATACAGTTTATTATTGAAAACCGCCACTCCACAACCCCTTCTTGCTGTTATTATATGTTTCGAGAAAGTCCAAACGTTATCAGTTGGATTATAAACCTCGACAGTATTCAAACAGTTCCAAGCATCAGAACCTCCAATGGCGTAAACGAGCCCATTAAAGGCAGTAACACCAGCTTGATACCTCCCTGAAACCATACTTTTGTAACGAAGAACGAATTTTGTTTGTAATAGGGCCTAGGTATATACATATATATTGTTTTGGGTCAGAATAGTGAGGTATATGGATTGTAAAATTAACTTTTGTTGTTATTTAAAAATTTGTTTGTCTATCACTAAAGGGTCGTTAACCATTATTGTAGGCAATTTGTTTGATAATACCTAGTTCATTTGAATAGTTTACTGTTATCATTGAAATAGAAGTATATGAATCATACTACTGTAAGCCACTAGTTTGTGTTGGAAAGGATGAAAGGATTTATTATGTATAGTTTTTATTATTTAATTACCCGTATTTAAGGATGCTATAGTAGACCAAGTACAAGTCTCTGGATAAAAAGTATCACATTGTTTTATTCCCACTTGTCCATTCCATCCTCCTACACAGTAGATGAGTCCATTCAAGTCACACACACCCATATTACTACGTGCCAATGGTAATTTAGGCAATGATACCCATTTTTCTAAATTAAACAAAATTAATATCAAAGCACCTTCTAGGCAAATAGAGCTGAATTTGAAACATACCAACATTAACGTCCAGCACCTCAACCGAATCCAGCTCAGTTGTACCGTTACTACCACCAATGGAATAGACTTTGTTGGAAAGAACAGCTATCTGGACACGTCCTCTAGGATATTTCATTGAGGGTAGGCTTTTCCATTTGTTAATTTCAGGAATGTATTGTTCAACTGTCTTCAAACATTCAACTCTATCATACCCACCTAATACAAATACAGACATTTATATATATTATATATTTATAGTTGAATAATTTTGTTTTTTATCTTACCGCAGACTAACAGTGTGTTATTAAGATTACCACACCCCATGGAACAACGGGCGCAAGACATATTTGCAATTGCGCAATATAAATCGGGCTTTTCTTCGCTCGTCGAACGACTTACGTCGGGGGTTGTTATCGGTGAAGGGGTAGTTGGTGTGTTCAGTCTGAGAAAAAACAAATGTAAAAATTGACATTTAAAAAATTAAAATTAAATCTTAAAGACGAATTCTGGATCCTAGAGAAGTGTAAAAGAATGAAGTTCAGAATTTTACCTCAATTGTATGGATAAGGAAGCAAGTTGCCCTGCTAATGTAACCAAAGCAAGAAAACTGTGATCAGCAAGTTTCGAGGTAGCGATAAGACTCCAGTCTGGTTCTCTTTCAACTTCAGGTTCTACACCAATTTCCCGCGAGTGTATTAAAACGCGGGGTTTTGTTGGTTGACCAAGGAATTTACGTTTATTTTTGGAATTAGGTTTTCCTGCTTTTAAAGACATTTTCTTATAATCTTGTACTATTTCCGTATCGCTTATATCTCCTATGAAAATTTCAATTTTATATCATTATATCAACGTTTATAAAGAAACAGATATTTTATAGAAAAAATAATGCAATTGAGAGCAGGTTTTTGTATTACGTTAATCCACAACCGCATTTATAATCATTGATCTTTCTTTTTTCTCACTGATTCAATTGGAGAAGTACTCTCGTAAGGCCGTTAATTTTTACGTGAGCGAGTCTAATCATGAGATTCAAACAACATGATAAAACAGCAAAAAAGATGAAGTTTACAAAACTATGAAATAGAATGAATAAAGGTAATAAGCAGCAATTGTTTATTATCATATTAACTAGTTAACAAAAGTAGCCTCGTAATATACTATCGTATTTATAAACATTTTTGATAATAATTATGTCAACATCACCTACCTGAAGGTAAACCGGAACAATCTTGTAATGAATTGTCAATAGCAATGTAAAGCATGTGTGTTTTTTCTGATAATGCGTCTAATGACAGAGATTCTTCGTTCATTTGCCTTCTAATCCAATCCAATACCAGACGGCAAACAGAATTTTGATCCACCAAACTCATCTCTTGACGGGACTGGTTTAGTACTTCAATCCGAGCACAAAACAAATTAAGAAGGGCCGGACTTTTACTAATAGTTTCATACTGAAAAAATTACCCAAAGTGTTGAAAAACAGGAAGGTTTGCTTTCAAACTGAGTCATTACAGCATTATTACAAGATACAGTGTTGATAAGACCCCTTCTATATTGGGATAATATGTGACTATTTACTTATGATTTTGAAAAATAGAAATATTTTAAATAAGCTTTAATCAATCGAAAATCTGTAGATTATTTTTCTTACCTCTTTAGCAATATATTCATCGACTCTTTTACAAAATTCTTCGTTCTTGGCAATTCCGGGCAAATTCCGAATTTCTATACAGTTATCGGGCGATAAATGTTTGATTAAATGTTCAGTACACAATCTGGCAACTCTTTCGATTTTTAAATGAGTAGCAGCCAGGTATACAGCTTTCACCTAGAATGTCCAAAATTTTTAACATTATATTAATTATATATTTTTTCGATTTTGAGAAGAATTAAAACTTTTTATATGAAATATTTTCACAATATTTATTCTAATTTCTTAATTACTTAATGAATTTATGATTTAAAAAAAAAACAATTTTTACGAACTTTCTAGGAAATTCTTTCACACATTTTGATAATTTTAGTTTTATAGTATACCTTTTGGTAAGGAACGTCTAGTTTGGAGGTGTAAGCATATTCAACGAGTAACTGAAGAGCGTGTTTATCAAATCCACCGTTCAATTTATACGTGATAATGTTTTCCAAAGGTAGCTTCTGTTCCTGGTCGTTTGTAAACAGATCGAACAGATAAGGAGACGTACTTGCCAGAACAGCACGATGAGCGTGAATTTCGATGTTTCCAACCTGAATGAAACAAAAAAAGGATAGATGAAGTTACGATTCTGAACATTAACCCAAAATGAAAAATTAGAAATTTAGAAAAAATGAATCAGGTTACCTCGACCTATTGTAGTTAAGAATCTGTAAACACAGAAAACATTAAAGCAGTTCCTTACAACTAAAAAATTAGTTTACCTAGGAGCGTTTGCTTAAAAAATGTACATACTGCCTTTTTGCTCATTAAAATTATTTTATTCAAGCAAATTCACCAAAATGTTTGCAGGTCAAGTTGAATCAAAGCGATTTTAACAATTAGATATGTAACGCGATAAAAAAAAAGAAAAAAAGAAAACAAAACAATATGAGGGAATAAACGAATGTATGTATGTTGGTAAGAAGTTGAAGATGTCCTAAATAGTGCTAATAAAGCCACGTCATGAATGTAATTTTCCAATAACGATATTCAGTTGAATTAACCAAATTTAAATACTTCAAAATTAACTGATCTGATCGTTTTCCAAACTTTAGTTTCCAAGAGATAAACAAGCGGCTGTTAAAACTTTGGCTAGCGTTTATAAATTATATTTTTGGTACATGAATAGGCAGTAAAAGTTATAAAAATAATTTAAAAAACAGCCGTTTCGTTTTTTGGGTAGTTAAATGTATGCAACTAAAAACCAAAGTCACACATAAGAGTAGTAAAGTTATAAGAAATCTACTCACTACATTTAAAAAATAATAAACATGACGAGGTCGAGTTCCATACAAATGCCTGACCGTTAACAGACAAATTTTACTTTTATTTCAACGACTCATGTTTTCAAAAAAAAAAAAAAAATAATGTTAAAAAACCCAAACAAAGTATTTCAAATATGCTGTTTTTTGTGGGAATGAGTAGGTGAACTAAAACGTAAAACTTCCTGTTCTGCACAGTCAGTACACATACGTGGAGTGTAACATCACAAAACTGCCGATTTTTCCTCATCTTATTCAGCCCTTCCAGTAAATTTCCATGGTGAACTTCGTCATGGAATATCAGATTCAAGTTTATTTCGTTTTCCACCATGTCCAGCTTTTCAGTTGAAGCTGAAAACAAAAAATTAATTGGTAGAATCCATGAACCCATGCACAACATTAAGGAGATTCAGATAATAAAAATAACTCTGCACAAAAAAATACCTAATTTATTGTATTGTACGAAACACACACATCAGCAAAATTTCATTTAGCGAAGCTGTCAAAAATTAACAGTAACACAAAAATGACGATAAATATTTAAAAAAAATGCGAAATGAATCATTTTGCAGACGTTTTACTATTTTATGTGTAAAACTAATTTTCATAAGAGTAAAATTTAACCTTTAATAACCCATGTAGAGGTTTACAAAAAAATATAAATTTATTTATTTTCACTCTGATTCTTATTACTATTATAATAATTAAAAAAAAAACGAAGAAGTAACAAAGTTGCAAGTAAGTATATATTCTTATATATGAAATTCCTCCTATTTTCCTATTCCACTTTAAATATGTCCTGATACGGAATTACTTAATAAAGATAAGAAGTTAGATAGGCATAAATTACCTAACTTGCAAAAAAGTAGAAAAATTTACTAATGTAAATCTGCGTACAGACTTAAATGAACTATTTAAAAATAGAGCACTCTATTTACATCAGATGAATTTCAACCAACTATTGTTTAAAAAATATTTTTTAAATATAGTTCAAGTGTAAACATGTTTATCTACGACGAAGAGGACTGATGCCCACAACATTTTATTTTTTCAGATAAGTAATATTTACAAAACCCTTTATCTACGTGAATTTAATTTGGATTTTTAGGCCTGCATTAAAAAATACAATTTTTTTTGTAAAAAAGTCAAATTATATGCGATTTAACTTAATTTATAAAAAAATGTTTAGATGTCTGTAAGTAGTAGCAAGTTCATTTCGAGTCTAAAACTGTGATTTACAGACAGTAGATATAGTCTGGCCATGTAGATTCTTTTTTACTTTTTTTTTTTTGGCACGGAACATCACGAAATGTTTCATAATATAAACTGAAACACAACTTTTGCTATTGTTATGATTTTTTTAAATTTATTATTTACTTTTTATTCTTATTTATTTTTCTGTTGTACTCACGTCTACAATAAAATCTTCGCTAAAATTTTTATGTGAATCATAGAAATCCAGTTCTTTTCATAATTTAGTTTAAGTAGTTTCAAAAATACAACACGCAAAATGCTTTTAACGCATACATTCTAGGAAAACAAAATACTATAATAATATAATCTACTCATAAATTAACATTTTAAAATATTAATTATTGAACAATATTTTTAATTTTAGGTACTACGTTAAATTTCAAGGTTCTACTTCAAATGGATTCTCACAAAAATATATACCACACCGCCAAAGTAATTAATATCTGGGCATTATTTATAATATACCACCATTACATATAATAGACAAAGTTATTATTGGAACAGAATTAATCTAATAAAAAACTGTGAAAAGATGAAACTCACCTAACCTAACATAGTCCTAAAACAATTAAAAAGAAAAACATTGTTAGGTTAGGTTAGTTTCTTTATTTTCAGTAATTTTCAAAATATCTAGTACGACATGGAATAAACAGAATAAACAGTAATAAAACAAAAAATAATAATAAACTATGAAATAAAAGAAACTAACGTAATCTAACTTCGCCTTCATTTAAACTAACCCAAAAAAACTCATTTGGTTAGGTTGGGGTTGGTTTCGAAGTAGATTATTTGATTAATCCTGCCCCAATAATCATTTTGTCTAAATTATTCTATATAATGGCTCGATTTGATAATATAAATAATATTCACTTAAAATTATATTGATACTTCAATTAAAACTAAACTATGAGAAAGCGTTAAAGTGAATGACGTGACAATATATTTATGGATTTATGCAAAACTAGGCAGCAGAACATTGGATAACAATTTAATCTTTTTTATACACGCGTTGTAGGTCTTCTCTTCAACATTCGTTATGGGAATTTTAGAACTTTGCATTACTACAAAGAACTTTAGAAGTAATAAATTATTAATAGAAACAATAGTAATTAAATTAAACAATATCAATATTGGTAGGTATCTATCGTGGTAGTTAAAGCACATTTTATCTAGTAATTTAAAACACTCAAGTATTGGTTACAATGAACAAATACAATCTTTTTTCAAGTTGTCCAATGAAATTAAATTTATAGGGAATCAGTAAATGAGAAATTGGCACCTAAGTATTTTAAGACCGGTGCCAGGAGTACGTGTGATTTTTTAAAGCTTTGTGTATAAGTTTAATTGATTTTTTAAAACCTTCATGATATAAATAGTTCAATGTTGTAATAGAATTTTAGTCTTTTGGAACTTATTGTCTTTGAATTTGCGGAGGATTTAATAACGACAAAATAAAACTAGATAACGAAGAAAAAACAACAACATACGAGGATGGATCAAATATAAACGAGCCTTTGTTTATAAAACATTTATTCCCGTTTTCATAAAAGAAGCAGGGCAGGTGTCTATCCAGTTGCGCACAAACGCCTCCACCTGTTCATCGGTCTGAAATCGCTTGCGAGGGGTCTAAACATGTGGAAATCACAAGGGGATAGGTCTGGGCTATATGGAGAGTGTTCCAGCTGAGTCCAGTGAATTTCACCGATTTGGGCCTAGTTAAAGCTGCGGTCTATGACTAGTGTTATCGTGCAAGAGTAACACGTCACGAAAAGGGTGCGTCCTCCTTTTTCGGCAATAACCAAGTTTTACCTGACTAAGAATGTTACATGGTACTTCGCTCGTGCAAAAAATCAGCACCAACACCAACAGCACTCCTCTCCAGTCCCAAAAAATCATGGCTAAATTGAATGTAGACAGACGTGTTTTCGGCTTCACTGGGTTTGATTCATTTTTGCGCTGCCACTCCATGCTTGCTCGTTTTGATGCTGGAGTGTAATGGTGTACCCACGTCTTATCGCAGGTTAAAATTTTGTGCAAAAAAATCACCTTCCTCTCTAAATCGACTGAAAAGCGCCTGAGAGATGCGAACTCGAGCAGCTTTTTGATCTTCACTCAGCAACTTTGGAACCCAACGAAGTGAAATTTTTCGGAATCCCAAGTTTTTCGTTATGATTGTGTGGACACTCCAATAGCTGATGCCGGGTTTACCAGATATCTGAAGCACAGTGGCGGTCCCCTTCAATAAGACTTCTAACGCGTGCAATGTTAACCGGCGAAATGCTGGTGTGCGGAGGACAAGGATGATTTACATTTTCGACACGAGTAATGGGCATAAGCCCATCGTTAAATTCTTTGCACCAAACTTTTACACGTGGCCACGAAAGCGATTCATTTCCGAATTGTGCTTGTAATCTGCGCAAAATTTCAGCTGGTTTCACATTTTCACGTGTAAGAAACTTAATAATAATTCGTTGTGCAACGCTGCTATGCACCTCTTTCTCACTCATTGTGATAGCTATTTACCAAGCAAACGCAGCAAAATGACACGTCGTTTCCGTGCCACCTAATATCCCCACTTCAAGTTCCTAACGCCCGGGTGCCCCTTGAACAACTATCCGGAGCGCAATTTAGAAAGGCTCGTTTATATTTGATCCACCCTTGTATTTTAATAAAAATAACAAAGACACGCGTAGGTAGAATTAGACTTGACTGTAGATTCGAGAGGAACGACAAGTTTAGAAAAATTGAAGTATTTTGTAAACTGTAAAAGAGAAGAAAGGGTGGCAGATAGAAGTGGAGTATCAATAGAGCGGAATTTGAATAATTGGAAAATACAAAAGGTAAGAAATGCTAAGGAGTAGATTACAGTACCAACGACCGAAGAAACGCGTAATAAAAGTGCAATTAAGAATTAATAGGGAGTACAGGCGTCATGCGGTCAGTAAGTGAAACTGAAATATTAATAAGAATTATCCGAAGGTACAGTAACAAAATTATTTACACAGATAGGCAGAATACAAAAGTATTATAATATGTTAGAACATTTGAAATATTTACAAGAACACATACAAAATAAATACACTTACTACAATAGAAATACAATACAAAAGAAATTCACTATAATAGAAATGCAATGTGAAAGAATTTTTACAGCTGCAATACTTGAAAATGGAGAAGAGATTATTTAGAAGGTATTTACATAAATTGAACAAAAGAAATAAATTTGAATAGAAACACAAAGCAATAAAATAATTAAAATGAAATGTTAAATCTAACCTGAACTATGTTATAGTGTATTCGGCGAATACTTATTTGAAATTGATATATATTTTTTTAATCCTACTTGAACTATGTGACGGTATCCGCCAAAGAATAATAGACAACAGAACCCTGTTGGAGTATTTACTCATCTAATAGAATTACTATAATTAAAAAGAAAGCATTCTTTGTCTGGAAGTAAAGATTACACTTATCGAGTTTTTGTTTTAAAAGATACTTTTAATTTTCTTAAAAGCAATTGGTAGCATTCTAAGAAAATTTACCTGTTCATAAATTGATCGTAAATGACATTTAAGAAAAAATTGATGGAATTATTTAATGTCTGCAAATACATGCAATTCATAATTGAAGAATGTCAAAAATTTTAATGTAAAACGTTAAAAGCAGAATTTCTATTACAAATAAATAAAATTTGAATTCAAATCTGGGTTTCCCATAACAAAATGACTATAGTTTATACGAAATCGACAGAATTTCCAAGTTAACTACATTTGTTTCCAAGGCTGCACAAGTTTTTGATCCAGCAAATATCCTTTCAACTTTTAAAAATAATTTTTACATTATAAAAGACCATTAATAGAGATTTATTAAATGACCAAAATGAAAAAAAAAATCATCTGAGGACAAGTGCTTTGTTGATAACAGAAAATCGCGAATTTCAGAAAACTAACAATTTGCTTTATTTTTCCCTTAAAGTTCAGGTAAATTTTTCGAAACCATGTTGTTTTTATAAATTCACCTTTCAAACAAATAATCTATTTAATTACTTACTGTAAAAATTACTGTTTGTTCCACGAGAAATATATTTTTAAGTAGGTAATAAATGCAAAAAACCAATCCTTATGTGAACTTTTGTAACAATAAACAAAATAGGTGTTTTTTAATGGAATGATATCACTATAATATTACAAGATTACAACTGTGTCATGTTCTGTAGAAGGGAGCAATATTTAAATGATGAAATTTTTGCGTGAGTAAAACCGATATAAGCAAACGAATATTAAGTATTCATTTTTATAGTGATTACTTTATTACAAACAGAGTTTGTATTTTGTCTTAACGACTAGAAACGCAAATAACAATTAAATACTAAATACATATTATATAGAGTAGGTCTATATTTTACTGTTGGAGACTCCTAATTATACTAATTAATATTTAAAGGATTCAGGAGTTACGGATAATCATTTTAGTTATCATTTTTTATAATATTGATAAACATCAAAAATTTCGTGTAATGCAAGCATCCTCTAAATGATCAAAAGCATCTAAAAATTAATGTCCAAAAAGTATTAATGTCCAGTCCAATGTGATACCAAATGGTTTATGACTTCATTTTACATTCTAAAATATATACTTACTGACACATGCATAGATATATGTTTGGAAAGACAATATTTTATGTAATTATTGTATGTGTATGTTTAAGTTGAGTAGCGTAACTACAGACGGGTTGGACAGACAAATTATCTGGGGTCCCCTAAAATATCAGGATAACCACAAAATAAAATGTGCTACGTGCCAATTGAAACAATGAAGTTATTCGTGTTTGATGTTTTTAATTTTTTTTTTCTGAACGTCCTGTATAAATTATAAAGCTTTTTTTTTTAAAGTTTTGGCATGACGTTAGCCTTATGACATGGCCATAACAAGTAAAAATTTCAACATTGTAAGTTATTTTTTCTGGGAGTTATGATTTTTTATACTTTGGGTTGCGGTGCAATCTTTTTTCCAATAAATTAAATTATCTCAGAAACTATTCATCGTAGGCATATAGGCATACAAGTTGGATATCAAAGTCACCTTAAGCTTTTATATTTCATACGAATTCATCTTACTAAATATACCATTCCATTTAAAATAAGAAAGTTGACATCAACTTCCGGTATAACCGGAAGTGCCCGACAGTTGAAATTATTTTAGTTAAATAAATCATCCTTAATAACCCCTACTCCCAAATTTTCAAATCTGTAACATGTTTAGTTTCCATAAAACGTCTAATGTAGCAGTCAGTTTGAATCACCCTGTATATAATCATACTGTAATGATGTGCTAATAATCAAATGTTTATTTATGATCTGGATTTGACTTTTTAGTATTTTTTTGTGTACGAATGAGTTGGTGGAATAAATTTAAGTTTAAAAATTTTCACATTATGGCTCTGTCTCGCTTTCGTAGCTACGCCACTGAATTTATAGTCTACTCCCAATATATTACGTCAAGTCTCGTGGGTAAATCAAAACAATTAGCTTGTGACTTGAATTTGTGATAATCTACATGTAGATACATGCAATTAATATTTACTTTTCCGTTTTTTAACGCGGTTGGAAAAATCAATAAATAGTTTAAAACATTACCAAGACATTCATATCCTTTTCCAAAATACTTTTTTAAGATAATTAAGATATTTACCATCAATAGCAAATCGTAATTTACTTTTCTTTTCTTAATTGCTCGTAGGAATTGTATTTAGATATTTATTTACTTTTTTTGGTATGTGACCCCAACTATATATTAGTAGTGAATTAAATGCATGTTTACTGTAAAATAAAGACGTTTGTAATTATGTACTTATTTTATCAAACTAGGTTTAACAAAAGCTGAGATATAGCGTCATCTTAATTAAAAAATTCTATAGGTCGAAGTCTATGTCTACATGGAAGTCACAAGGCTTAAACTATTAGTAGTAAGTTACAATAAAGCCAATTTATAAAAATTAAATTCTTGTTAGCGACCATTTTATACATTTTAGCGGATGATGATAGGTTGGAATACAAAATACTCCTACGTGTTAAGTTCGAAGAACTGCTGAACCAAAGCATTTACATACACACATACATATATATATTTACATTTACACAAGTGAGATAGATCGGTTATGGAAATTGTTGTCGATAAATGAATACGTTTCATAAAAAACTGGTCCTAGTTCTTGAACATATTTTCAAAATCATTTTAACATGCACATATTTATAATAAGCGAATATTAAAAGGAATCAACTTTTATAGTATGTAATATAAGCAATAAAAGAATATAATCAAGAAACAGGCACTGCAATTAGGCAAAAGGTGAAGGTGGTCATAGACGATTCGGTTGTTTCCGGCTGCCACTTTTAATTCTTACCACCCTAAACATCTACCTCCATTGTCTGTTAACAGCGCCAGCGGCTTCCTTGAAATGTTTGTAGCATATCCTAAGGCAAGTGTGGTGCAGTTTTGCGTAAAATTAATAAAATGAGTGTGTAAGACAGAGTTCGATATCTCCACATAACGAGAATTGGCTCTTTGTGTGGGTTTTGAGTGTAATAATGAACGGACTTCTTCAAACTTAACATTTATTAATAACATTAATACTTGAAAACAATTCACATTATTTGATTAGCAATAAGAGGCGTAAAATTACTATAGCAATGATAGACATGTGATATGTCGGTGAAAGAGAACGATAATGTTCAAATCGCTTTACAGAAAGTGTTTATATGGTCAACAATATCGAATTAACAGAGACAAGTGCAAAATGCGTGCATAAGAAGCTGCTTCTTCTTTTCGAAAAAAAAAAAAATGCCCTGAAACTTTAATTTGTCGTCAAATGGTCAGGCTATCCTCTATACCTGCAAACGATGCCTGTTCCCGGAATTCATGGCCGGCCAAGAAGATGATGAAAGTCGATGATATACGAGGGTAAATCAAATATAAACGGTAATTTTTTAAAATAAATTTATTGACTAATGGTACACACATACTAAACATTTAACATTTTTCAATGTAGTAACCTCCATGCTCTACACACTTCCTTTTTCATAAAAAGTTTGAGGGTGAGTTGTCAGCCATTTGCGCACATAATCCTCTGCTTCTTCATTGCTTTCCAATATTTTGCCTCAAAGTGATTCTTTCAAGGACATGAACAAAAAATAATCACAGGGTGATTAGTGATTAGTCAAGGCTATAAGGAGGATTATAGAGGCTCGAGGGTTTTCCGGGCCATTTCATCCAATTTATTCCTTGTCAAAACTGCGGTGTGTGGCCTGGCGTTGTCATGAAGGAAGATAACGTCTTGAACGGGCATACCCCGTCGTTTGCTTCGATTTTTATCGACTGTAACAACTCAGAATAGTATGCTGCATTCACTGTTCGTTGGTCGTGAAGAAAATAGATGAGTAAAACTCAAACAAACCGTTGAGTCAAAGAAAACAGTCGTAAGCACTTTTCCGGCTGGAACCTTGGAACCCAGCGAGCACTAATTTTTCTAAAGTCAAGTTCATCAGTAATAATGGATTGAACACACTGAGATGATTGATTTGTTCAATAGTTAACCGGCGATCAACTTCAGCAAGCTCCCGAACAGCACAGACGCCATTTGTGAGATTTGTTCTTGGGCGTCGATCATGACTTTCATTTTCGATTGAATTCTGTTCTCTGACTCACGTATACACTCAATTCTGAGACAACAGTGAGTGTTGCATCCCCATACTGTGCCTTCAAAATAGTGAAAATTTCCGATGGTTAAACGCCTTCATTGGTTAAAAACTTTAGGATGATGCGTTGTGCAACAGACGAAGGCACCTTACGCTCAGCCATGGCTGTACTGCGGACAGATCCGAGCGTAACTGCTACCTAAGGCGGTTTCCCTCTCCTCATAAACCAAACAACACTCGAGCATCGAATACTCTAAATCGAAATTACGTGCTAAGCTAATTAGTAAAATTACCGTTCATATTTGATTTACCCTCGTATATTGGGTGTTATATATTTTTTAATATGGAGTATTGAACTCCAGTTCAAATCATTTTTGAACAATGAGCTTGTAAGGCAGAAAACATTTTTTTTTTTAATTATCGTTAGTGATTGTGAAATAATTAACTTTTTGTTTAACTTCTTATTACGCTGCAACATATGAGATATGCGATATAAATATATTTTTATGACTAATAAAAACGAATATTGGAAGAATTCACAACTTTAAGTGTTCATTGTTATACAATATGGTATCAAACAATCACTCAGATATGACGTTTTCAGTTAAAAAAAATATGTATAAAAAACTAGTCAATTGCAACTTTAACCGACTATCCGATCCGAGATGCTGATTTCGTTTAATTACAATAACACACACTCGTAAACATATGTACACAAAAACACACACACACATGGTGAATAGTATATTAATGCCTAGTAATAATAGTACTTACAATCACCGTTCGTCATGGACTTCATTTTGAAGACACTTTCTGAAAAAGAAAGGATAATTACATATTCGAATAAACTTATTAGGTATACAAGTAACAAAAAACGTAAATAGGTAATATTACTCTTAATCCATGCGAGTAATTAATGTAAACAATTATGGAGTATATATTTATATATACACATATGTACAAAAACCAATTTCTGAAATAACTAAAAAACATAGTTAGTTAATTCAGTTTTTGGCAACAGAACGGTATATGCAGTGGCGGGTCCGAGATGAGGGAGCGCATTAGTAATTAACTCAATAATTGCCAACTGCTGCAATAAAGTTTGCTCAATCAAGTCAATTTTACATAAAAACTGGACAATCCCACAATGTACTTTTTATATGTTTGTGTTTTCTACATATATAATAGAATACATGTATCATTTGATACTACTCGCGACCATATATTCAAAAAATGTTTGCCTCCAAGAATTCAAACTCAAATACATAAATACATGTATTACTATGAGCCGTTTAACCAATCGTGCCGCACTCTTTTTTAATGAACGTACCATGCCGATACCTTTAATGTGATATTTGGTTTATATTGTCGTTGTGTTTAGTCTTTTAAGCTTCTAAACTGTTTCACGAAATATCAGTAAAAAAACTATTCGTTTGAAACAGTTTGAACAGTTGGCTTATTTTTTTAATAAAAATTCAATGCATTAGTTGAATGCTTAGAGAATAAACACATGAAACAACACTTATTACTATAAGGGTGATCCCCAAATAGGAAATAATTGTGGTCCAATTTTCTTGCTCTAATGCGGCTTGATTGGTAGAGTGAGATACGGGTAAAAAAGAGACAGCCAATCAGGCAGCGTTAGAGCGAGAAAGGCGAACCACAATTATTTTCTGTTTCAGGATCACTGATATAGAATTAAATGTTATCACCATGTTTTTATGCTCTAAGGTTGAATAAGATTATATTGAGGATTTGTCAACACTGACGTGGTCTGACGTCGTTTACCTTGAATTTAATGACGCGATGATCACGTGCAACCTTATTTTGTGCATATATTAACTTTTAGTCAATCGATATTACCAAACACGTCATTCTAAAGTTCATTTAAACCGTAACGCACTGGCCACATAAGCTAATCAATGCCTCAGAGGGCCGGTCTGGACTGAGTGAATCCTAATCCACAATCCTACTCTATTATTATATATTAGATTATGTTTGGTTAGGTTGGGGTTGTGTTAGGTTAGATTAATTTCTTTTTTATTGTTTGAATGCACAAGACCAATGTTCGCAAAATTGCACATTCCTCGGTTTCGTCTTTTGTGTGAGTCCATATGGAAGTTACATTTTCAGGTATAGTTGTATCGAAACGTCCACACCCAGGATGGCCATTTTCGAACTTTGCACCTAATAATTTAACCGGGCCGATATTATAGCCCCAGTCCACCCCTGATTTAAATCATAGCCAATAACTGAATTAAAGATGAATAATACAGTTTACCTTTCAAGTAAATACCTTTTATACTGTTTAACGATGAATAAAATATTTTATATAATAAATTCCGTTCATGCGGTTCTAATCAAAGAAAAATTGATTGCCAATTGCGTGATAGAAACTATCAGCACGAACGAATTTATTTATTATTATATTTATTGCTTCAATTTAGAGGTTTGTTTTATTCTGCTTCAAATCAGCTCGTGCTGGTTTCAACATAAATTACTCATTTCCTTCCAAATTTAGTAATTTATATAAATAGGCTATATTAAATCATAAATTAAGAATAATAACCGTAATATTGGAACCTTGGTACACGGAGGGTATATAAAAAGTACCATTTCGGAAAGATTTCTTTGTCTTTCCATATTATGTTACCACTATTCAGAATGCCTTAACCAAACATTTTGCATTTATATTATGATCCATTTTGCCATATCTATTAAATGATATCAAAGTCGAAACGAATACAAAAACTAGATCTATAGATGAACATAACAATGACCTTGGTCTTGTGCTGGTTTTTGATAAACAACCTTATCTTAAATTTATTGCAAATGTAGTATCTAATTCAATGAACAAGGATTTTTATATTTTTCGTATTCCATTGAAATATTTAGGTTTATATAGTTTATATAGTTTACTTTATGTTAAATTTAACTAGCAAGTAGATCGTTGCGTCTTTCGACGACTATCTAGCTTTCTTTTTTTTGATATATAAAATAATTATTTATCTTGTTCCTGCGCTTTTTTTTGTGAGTTTAAGTTTTACTTTTGGTCAGCTTCTACGTCTGCTTGTTTTTATTAATATTATTTTATTATCCTTTTCCACCCCTTTTCAATTGCAGTCATCCCTCGAATCCCTTGCTAATTGCACCCCTGTAAACCTTCCATAAATTTTGCAGTAAACTTTATTCTATAACTGTTATCCGTATGTCCTAACGATAGTCAATTTATTCCAAATTCCGATTACTTTTACAATCCTGTACAAATACATCGACAATTTTCTAAATCTCCACCTCCGTCACTTTTTGTCCATTCATTACTTTTCTCTTTTAAATAAACCACACCATCCTTCTAATCAAATAAAAGTTAGTTCAACAACTAGAGTTCAACAAGTTCAGTCAAAGAGTTCAAATCGGGAGTTCAATTAATCAATTCAAGTAATATAAGTCAAGCATTTAATATTCAAGTTAAATTCGAAATATTTACCTATAAACTATCATCAACTAAACTACAAAACACAATACTCTCTAGGGAAAGGTTCTTTCTAGCTAACATCAATAAACTGTATGTAATGTAAATATATGTATAAAAAGAACCACCGAAATTAATTACAACATCAATCTACAATCTAAACAACTATAAAATAGTCACCTGGCGTACATTGTAGTCCAGGACAACTCAGAACATAGAAATTTATGTCTAAAAGTTTTTTTTTTAATATCCTAATCGTAAATTAATGTTCACTTTGCAGACATGTACATTATCAAAAAAAGACTTACTATCTAAACGTATGAATAAATGGTGAATGTCAAATTTTTGTATATACCCAATATGTCATAGAAAATTAATTTTCTTGATTCCCTTTTCAGATATTTTTTGAAAATTTTACGATTAGATGTTATAACAATGAGTAGGAACACATGAGTAAAGAAATGCAAACTTCTTAAATTATTTCAAAATTGAATGTTTTTGCAATAATCATCAGGACAACGTATAAAAAAAGATACATGTAGTTACAAAAAAAAAAAAAATTAACAGCAAACGTATCAGTTATTATACGATAAAGATTTCTGAAAAAAATGTATGATATCAAAAAGTAATCATGTCACATCGAACTATTTACATAGTGATAACTTTGTGTATACTATAAAGGTTTCATAAATCATTGAAAGCAAATAGATATATCAAATTTATAAATTACGTTTTGGACTACCGATTAATTGCGAATATTTCAATCAAAGATTAAGAAAAAATGCGTTTTATAGAAAAATGACAATAAATCAAAAAAATTAACAACAAAATTAAATTATCATTCCTATACAAACATCTGGTCATGATTTTCTCAAGAAGGTTCGAGAATTACACTGTTAGGAAAATTAGTTTTGCACAAAATAGTAAATAACTAATTGTACGAGACACATCTACATATTTTTATTTGGCGAAGCTGTTAAAAATTAGCAATCAAACAAAGTAATTCTAGATCTTAAAAAACAAACAAAAAATATTTAGTACTTTGTTAAGATCCCATACCCCAAAAGACGAACTCTTAATCATCACTCTGCTGCAGTCGAGTATTTTCAAAATAGTTTAATGTGGAAATTCGACTGACATATAACTAAATTATGCTGACTCTTACATTTGCCAATAATTGAATCTAAATAAATGAATAAAAGAATAGTAAAGTAGGCAGGCAACGGGGAATGTGAATATGCAGCTCAGATAAGACACCATTTGTGCCAGTTATAAGAAACTCAAAAAATGTCTTATTTTAACCCCAATTATATTTCCAGAAATGTGCTTAAAAAGCATGTTCCCTTCCGAAGCTACGGACTAAAATTAAGAAAAACTCAAATTTTCCTACACTTTAAAGTACAACAAGAGTGAAGTGTGCGTACGTTTTATAGTTTTTGATAAATTCGCGATTTTAAAAATTACGTTCCAACAATATGACATGAATCCTCTATGCTTTTGAACACAAACAGCTTAATTACTATAGTAGAATAACGATTCGGGCTATAAGGTCGTAGCCTAAGTGAACTATTAAGTCCAAACGTTTCGTCGGCTACTGCGGCTGACATCCTCAACGTGAACGTAGGTTGTATCTCGAAGTCTCTGTCAGTCGCAGTAGCTGACAAAACATCTGGACTTAATAGTTCACTTAGACCACGGCCCTACAGCCCGAATCTTTATTCTACTACGGATTCCGGCCAGGGCCGTAACTAGCTTTTTGAGTGGGCGCAATTAAAATAATTGGAAAGTCTCAAAAGTTGTAATTTTCGCATTAACCCAAACAAATCGATATTCTTCGCATAAGCTTTTTCAAACGCCAAATGAACTAAATTAGCTTGTCGTTGGTGCTTCATAGACATTCTTTGGGGTCTGTTGATGTACCAAAAATGCTGACTCGCAAACAGCTGTACTACATCCAAAGGTACGACAAGTCGCTAAAAGCTTATAGGTGTCCTCAAATGCAGTTCGTTGGTTATAAATGTATTTATAATCCTACCTTTTTGTAATTGTCTTATTAATACATGACTCCTTCCTTGTCGAAGTAATAATCATGTCCGTTGTCTTAGCTAATAATCGATCTCGTCGTAGTGACGATCGCTCTTTTCCGTCCCGTTCGAGCCGAAAGCTAATGAAGATTGGGGTTTGGCGCAATGGCAAGTGTTATTACAGTGAGTTGGAGACTGCCGCACAACTGGCTTAAACACATCGCTTCGCATAGACAAACGCAAGGGGGGATGCGGCGATGGATCGACCTGCATTTTTTTAAATATAAATTCGATGTGGAAATTTCTCAAATTTCCTATAAATGCCGGCTGATGACTGAGAGAGGCTGAGATCCTTCTAGAGAGGGGGCTCAGCCCCCTGGAGCCCCCCATAGCTACGGCCCTGGTTCCGGACGTGAAAGCCTTTGTTCTTATATAGCTTAATTACGTAGGTAGTAATTTCTTTTCTTTTAATCGTTGAATAATTAATAACTAATAACTAATAACTATTATATAATAACAAAATTTCAGAGATTCACTTTTTGCACAAACTTTTTACAATACCGATGCTGATACAGAATCAGATGAAGAAGTAATTAGAATTAATGTATTGTAGCTTAAGAATTTCTTAATACTACCTACGTTGAGAAGAAATAAGTACTGTTCACGGAAAGGAAAAATTATATTACCTAAACCACAGTTTCAACAAGCAAGGTCGAGGTTCAATTTTCAATGTGAAATCATCAACCTCCAACCCATACAGCTACACACTAATTCGCCGTCATTGTATGTAATAAATATACTTGATACAAAACAAGAATCGTTGCACGTTATATCTAACGTTTTGCAGGGAAAAACAAAATGATACCATTATTGTTGTTGTTTGTTGTGTTTGATCGATTTCACGTTTTTCGTCTTTTTTGAGCTTTTAACTTCGAACTATCTCAATAAATATTAGTCTAAAAAACTCGTTAAGTCAATGGAGCTGTTCGGGTAAAGCAGATGAAGAACCTGTTCGCTTATTTTCTGAATACTATCGAGATTTATTTCTCTCACAACGTTCAAGAGATTGCGTTCTAGAGGGGGAATTAGTATGCACTCTTCCTTTATCTTAAAACGCAAAACTAATTTAATGCCATGTGTATTACGCTAGGTATCCAAATGGAAAATATAAACTAATTTTGAATATGGCAATGAATGAAGAATTTTCTTTAAGCTGGGCGCATTCCACTAACAACAGAATAACCTTTCAAACGACCTTAATTATAGAACTAAACAAACAAATAAAATTTAAATCCTCGAATACAAGAATTAAAAAATGTCCTACATAAATGTTCAACAACGCTTCAATCAATGTTAGAGACACTAACCTCAAAAAAAGGTGATAATTCAATATCTATTGTTTCAAAACAATTGACGGGTTGATTATTAATTAATACAAAATAATGTTATTTTCATAAGACTGAAAAAATAATATTGATCATCTACCAGTACGAACTGTTATGCACCACGTAGATAATATATGTAGAGACCAAGCCGACCCCGAGCATCTTAGCATTATAGTAACTCCGACCACAGATGTCGAATAATTACTCGACCACTGTAAATCTGGGATTGTGTAAATTTCTCCACGAAATTGTATTGTGAATAACAAAAAGATAGCAATTCGTATAACAGTGGTAAAAAAAATGTAAATTAAATACGTTGTCGATCTGTTGAAGATTTTACATAGCCTTCAAGTAAGTAAGTAATTTAAGTAAAACATGTAAAAAAAATTCTTTACTTGTTGGAACAGTATTTTTTATAGTCATAAACCCACAACGACCGTTTCGTTTCATCAGGATATATAATAAAATACAATAAACCGTATTACATTTTTCAGACCTTATATACTAATCACAAAATTATGGAGTAGGATTAAATGTAAGTTTAGTAAAGAGGAGTTGTTTACATCGAGTTGGTTGTTTAGTAAAATTCCTAGTTTATTATGGTTATCAGTTTCTAAATTCTCCAATAGGTTTAGTTTTTGACTCTTACTTGCTATATGTAGAATTTTGAAGTTTTCATTAAAATTCTGATTATTTAACCCCATTACATTATTTTCTAATTAGTATATAAAGTCTGAAAAATGTAATATGATTTATTGTATTCCATCCACCTGATGAAGCCACAGTGTGGCGAAACGGTCGTTGTGGGCTTATTTATAAATATAAAAAATTTGAAATTTAAAAAGACTGTTTTCTTTTATCTCATTGTCGATGCAAAAAAATATTTTATTGCAGAATTGGATTGATTTTCAGTAGAAAGGTCAAAAAACTTTATTTGAATTTTTTTTACGGTTTTAATGATGTCACTACAATGGGTTTATTTACAATTTGGTCATATACTTTTGTCATTTACCTATTTCAGTAAAATCTTATCAAAACTAGACTTACACATATTGTTGTTTATTGTCAACCTGATGTGTACATGCTATAATATCAAAACCACAAGATAAAACATGTTTGTATTATTTCATTAAGAGAGGGATTTTTTCGCATACTAATGTTAATACACTGCATATGGAACATCAACATTTCGATAAGCGATAACCCTAAAGAATTTAAACTTAATTTTATTTTAAACTGAATTACATACATTGTTTTTGAAAGATACATTGTTTTTGAAAGATACATTGGTTTATTCACTTTTATGCTAAAACGCAATTGTAATCCTGTTTAAAGCTAAAATAAAATATGACTTTTTAATTAAAATTTGTATTATTTAAAAAATATATTTTTATCCAAATTTAATTAGTTCTCTCACTGCTACAGGGATTTAACGAAAAATTATACTGTTAAAAAAAAAATTTTGTATAAAAAATAGTAAATGAGTAATTGTAAGAGACAAATGAGAAAAAGATGTTAAAAATTAGTAATAAAACAAAACAGACGTTAAATATTAAAAATCAAATGAAAAATATTTTTGGGTATTTCTAAGTGCGTGATTTTTGACGGTTTTAAAAAAATAGCGATATTATATTATTTTTCTCCTGTTTTTTTTTTAATTTAACGCCTATTTTGTTTCATTACTAATTTATAAGAGTTCGACTAAATCAAATTTTGCAGATGTATCTCGTATAGTTAGTTATTTACTGTTTTTTGTACGAAACTAGTTTTTTTAACAGCCTAACTCCCGAACCTTAAATTCTCTATAAATTTAAATAGTTTGTGATAAGTACCTAAGTACCTACATCTCAATTTAATTTTTAGGATTTCCTTTTATAATAGGTAACTACATACATCGCATAAATTTATAAAAGTATGATTACCTTTATTACGTTTAGTAAATTTACAGTATACTGTATTGTATAAATTCAGTTATAAATTTGCTGTATCCAAAAACCATAAATTATACCTGTTTGTAAGAATATTTTTATTAAAAATTCGGCTTTAATAAAATAACCACCTAAAGGGTCTGATGTCTGGCAGTTTGCATTTTAAACGTAATACTCACCCTTCCCCCAATTCTTGAAGTTTTTACTTATATTAGCGTAAAGTGAAGGTACAAATCTTGCATTCCAATTGGGGTTTATTTCCCCAGAAGCATCGGACCCGTCATTATTTACTAATTTATTATTCTTTTTAGATATTAGTAATGATAGAAGTGGTTTATTTTACAAATTCTTAAATACAAAAAATTTAACGACTTCGTAAATTTAATATTAAATAGAAAGTAGCAGCTTTGTAAAGCTTGGACACATAAAAAGTAGTACAATTGCAGCCAACCATGGAACATCGGAGTTTTTTGGCTGCAAATGGTCTAAGTCCTTAATTTTACATCATTCGCAATACTTTTAAAAATTCCTTTTTACATTTTTTTAACAATTGTATCAACAGGTTTATTGTAAATACATAATATTACCAAAGATTGGCGATATTGGATTAGAAGAATAATTAATTTGATCTGCTCAAAATTTAAATATATATTTTCCTATAATATTAAATTATAAAAGATAGAAATACTGTTTAACTCAAAAATTTGATGATGCCTGTAAATAAATTATAACCAAAAAACGCTCTCAAGAGACAACGTGGTTGGCATATTTTGTTTTTTAGTCTTTAGAGAAACCGGCATGGTTCCTCAATAATAACACCAATACAATGAAATATTTCCAATCTCCTACCTATCAATGGCAAATTTATAACTGCGTAAAATACAACTTTTTAATTTTCTTTGAATTATTTTGTTTGCGAAATAGTATAATATATAAGCCTTTATGGATTAAGTTTTTATATATGAAATGTACCTTAAATCTACGTTAACGTATGAATTATCTTACCTTTCTAAATAAACTTGAAATTTATAAAACCACGAGAATGAATTCACGTTTCGCCAGCACCTTATATATATTATTTTGAGCGTCACAACAACGAATTAGCCATTTTAAACTGCTCAAGTACGCGATTCTAACGTAAAATATTTTTTTCAATCGGAAGAATTACCCCCACTATTCTCAAGTAGTTTCTAGAGAGAATAGAGGACTGTAAAGAATGAATTTATTGACTAAATATTTCTCTGGGAAGGACCTCTATTATTTGAAAGTCTAATTTGAAATTTCAAACATGGATCCAAGTTAGAGGACTGTACATAATCAAACTCATAAAGGGTTGCCTATAGTACAGGGTGATTTTGAACTTTTCGCACAAGGTGAATGCATTAATTATAATTTTTTTTTTTTATACTTATACACGATAGTTTCGAATTAGATTATTAATTTTGACTACCGAATAAAAATACTGTATTGGTAGATATAATAAATGTCCTGCTCTAAATTAATCTTTCTGTTAAAAAACAATTGTTGGGAATTTTGAGAAAACAAAATGGGTTTAAATTGTTATCTTACATATACTTATTATTACTGTTAAGTTAAAAGATCAAAAGATTAAAGGAAACCTCTAAGAGAAATAATCTTGTACTTAAAACTTAAATAGATACAGTGCGGGTTCGTTTATTAGTTTAATGGAAGCACTCTAATCACAATTAAGCACCACTAACACAAGTGCATATTAAATAAAGAAATGCAAATATGTACGTTCACAGAGCAACGGAGTGTAAGAAGTCCTACGATAAAGGAGGACTAATAATAAATAATAATAATCCATAAATTTCTAAAGCATTACACACATTATCTTTTCATTTTTGTAATGTAATGAGTAACTCAGTTAATATTAACTGCTTTAGTATATAATTTAGTTAGACTAATCTTCTTATTCCGTTCATAACTCCTATTTTTATCATTGCTTAGTATTCGGGTGGTCACCAAATCCTACTGCTCTGGTCCAAGTTCTCTGTGGTTTCCTTGGATCATTTAGGCAAATGCTGGGACAGTAATATTCTATTCCACAGATAATCTTTCATTTCTCTTCTGTCTTCATTTCGTTCGTCTCATCTTTTTCTCCCTAACCACACCACCCACCCATTCCCACGATTCCTGCAAGGAGGCTGAAGAGGGCCTTACACCCTACCCTCCGGCTTTGCACTACAGTGTAGGTCGAAGGGACTGCCCGCCCACCAGCACGAGTAGCTGGTGGGAATTAAATACATAAAAGTTTTTTTACTCCTATTTCTGCTTTTAATGTTTTTAACCAACACTTCCCCACCCTATTCCTCCTTTTCCTTTTTCTTACACCTCCTCATGTTTAACCTTTTCTATCCTTTAATAATGTAACAATTATTATTTTCTTGGAATATTCTTTGCAGTACTGTGGTTCGTCCGGATCCGCCCGCTTTATCAGGCTAAACAGGCTATACAGACCCCCATTGTCCTGCTGTTCCAGATAGTCGCACCTATTATTTAACCGCACGCCTCATCATAATATACCGATGACAAACATCGACACAACAAAAAGAAAAAGTCATTAACAAATTTACCAAAGATAGAAAGCAAATTTCAACAGATCACCGAACAGTAAACATCAATATTTTCCTTTGTACATAATAGATCGTAGAATAGTAAATAATTAATTTAAAATCAGTGTTTTTATTTATAACTTAATTGAACTATCAGGTGTTTCTAAAACCCAGGAATCCTGAAAACACGTACGCAATTATTACGTCCGTGCCCACAACATATAATATTAATCGTATTTTCGATATAAAGATTAAAAGGTAAAGGTAACTGTGTGCTTCCTTGTCTAACTCCCTTCCTAATATTTACTCTTCTCGGTTGATACCCAATTTCTATAACTGTCTGTTGTTCTTTATACACACTATACATCACTCTTCTATACTTGAAACTCATCCCTACATTTTTAAGGTATTACTAAATTCTATTAATATTGTTAAGTCGTTTAATTCGTTTAAAACATAAAATATTTTTAATTCATGTCTACTTGTACGTTTATAAGCAGATAAAACTTTTCAACCTTTAGTAACAATAGGACTAGTTTTAATATTACCTGCACCCTTGTAAACCCAAAATATTGCACGTATTGTATTGAAATCTAATCGTTATACTGTTCATGTTTTTTTGTTCTACTGGGTAATTCCAGTTATTCATCCCTACTATAGTTTGTATTTATTTATATTGCTGTAAATTTTACATGGTAATAATTTAGACAAACAGTAACAACATATTTTTAGTATTCAAGTAGACATTCGAACATTCGAGAGTACACAACAAGTCACAGTTTAGATGAGTCAAAATCAGTAAAATCAGTCGAACTCAATCTTTTCATTTGTAAACTCCAGAGTCGGACGAATTTAGTATGTCATTTCATTTTAAACATTTCATTATTTATTAAGACGTTGAAATTACTTATTTATAGAATAGGAATTTACTTAAATATTTTAAAACCAAAACAGTGAATTTTGTTCCCCAATGGTAATCACGATCCAAAATTAATTGGTTGCATAAAAATTATTTTGGCAACGTACAACGTTTGTACATTTTTTTATTGGTCCTTCGAGCCGAATCAATATTTTGTACAACATTTGTACAAATATTATATATTATTACCCCTTGTTCTACTTTAGTGGAAAGAAGAACAATGCTTAGATATATCATCCTTTATAATTAATGTTATCTAGCATTTCTTGATGAAATTTCATTTTGTTACAATAAAATAAAAATCACTATACATTCGTTACTTTACATTGGGGTAGTTGATTTCGTAAGAGTTTTATTTTTATAAGACTTCCAAATCTTCTGTTGTTCAAATATCGTTCTTTTATTTTATATTTAATTTTGTTTCACTAGTTCATGCGATGCCATACAGAAAACGAGAACAAAAGACCAAAAAATTAAATTCAGTAAAGAATAACAGTGTCAAAAATAACTCTTTAAAGGTATTTTCTCAAATTCGAAAAGATCTTTGACAATACCTACGCCTTTTGACAATGTACAGGTGTCTGAGTTAAAGAAGTTTGAAATAGGAACAAATAAAAATTTTTTGATCTTTTATTGTATACACTTCGAACTAATTTTATACATCAAAGAGTATCTTTCATAAAACTTATAATTACATCAACAATTTAAATTTGCAAAAAGAATGTTGAAAACATCATTTCTGTTATAGTATAGCACTTTAATAATAACATAAACTACTCCTACATATAATATTGTCGTCATAATACCATCTCGTTGAATCGATTTCCCAGGAATCAGATACTTTACTGAAAATAAGAAAACCTTATAAAAAACAAATTTTCAGACAGCCAAAATTTTAAAGAATACTGGAAAATTATCAACTTTGGAAATTTTGAGCCTCTTATGTTTAATATCCTGCATACAAACATAAATAAAAAATATTATTATAGAAAAAATAAAATAAAAATTGTTTCAACACATATATATATTTTCTCGACGAATCGTTTCGACCAAGACAGTCATTATCAAGAGTACTTGTTATACTAACAATAACAAAGTCTAATAGGTATATATATATAATTACAACTGGATCCTCTCGAGGAAAGAAAAAGGAGAAGGGGGTGAAAACCATGAAGTTATAAGTTGCTTAGCAATAAAGGTGTATTAAAAATATGGAATCAAAAGAAACAACTACTCTGAGGGCTAATACCCCTACCGACATTGAATTACACTGTTGATTTCAATGGACATATTCAAAAAAGAAGGAATTAAAATCCTTATTCGTCTAAATATTAAGATCAACTGCAAATATTGCCTTTAATGTTAGACTGAACGAACATGTAACTAGCATTAAGAAAAAACTATGTACAACAGGTGTATAATTAGGGTGATGAAATGAATTATTTCACCGGTGCACAGATGTGCCACTTCTTTTGATTCCTATGGGGGAATCGGTGCAACAAACGGACTTCGTGTTTTAATTGTTTATTACACCCAACTATTTACAAACTATATACACTAATTTTACATGAACGTCGTGACTGCTACTTATTTACGAAGATTAAATTATTATGATTGATTGATTGAACTATATGTTATTGCTACTATACGTTTATAGAGATCTTGCTGTAATTGTTGCTATATGTTATATGTACTAAAGATGATCTCTCCTAAACGTCTGATGTTTTATCTAATATGTGAATGAATTGATTGAACTGATCTTACTGTAACAACTGTTTTATCTGTATTGTATATGAATTTAAGAACCGCCCCTGGAGGAGGGGTGGTTCCGATGCACCGACACAAAAATTTGAGACGTAAAAAATGTGTGACTGACAAGGTCAATAACTTACAATCAAAAAATGAAAAGATAAATCCGAACAACAGGCTTTTCAGAACATTGCGTACTTGAAAACCATGAAATTGATACGGATAACGTAAAAATATTACATATTCAACCCAAAAGTAAAGAGTTGAATTTCCTAGAAAATTTAGAAATTAAAAAAGCATTGTTTTCAAAGTCAAATTTAATAAATAACCAAATTGAATTATCAACAAGCAATACATCTTTGTTGCTAAGCAACTTATAACTTCATGGTTTTCACCCCTTCTCCTTTTCCTCTTCTCGAGATGATCCAGCTGTAATTATATATATACCTATTAGACTTTCTTATTGTTAGTATAAAAAGTACCCTTGATAATGACCGTCTTGGTCGAAACGATTCGTCGAGAAAATATATATGTGTTGAAACAATTTTTATTTTATTTTTTCTATATCAATATGTTTCATTTACCGATTACCACCAACAACATTGATAGTATTAAAAAATATTATATTATTTATATGTAGTTACGTATCTAATTTCGACTAGAATACTGAAATTTCCATTTCTAGCGAGTGAATCACTCTGTACTATTACTTTTATCTTTCGTAAAGTGAGGACTTATTCCTGACATGGTGCAGTTATTTTATATACAGTGCATTTGCCATAACAACTTCTACTTCTTAGATTAAATCACAGTGACATAATTTATTTGGAAAATGAGAAATGCAAGCCTTCCAATAGAGGTAACTAACTGATTTATTATTAGATTCATTCAGCTTCGGCGATTGAACTTAGCGATTTGCCGCCAGTTGAACATATTTACCATCAATTACCTATAAATAATCATAACAGTACGTAAAAGCTAATCCGTATTCTCTTTAGTGGAAAAACACTGGTACACGATATACATACACGGTGTCCCGAAATCGATTACAGCAGACGTTCAATAGTGTCAACCGAAAAAATTAAAAATAAACTGTTTACGTTATCCCGATTTTTTCACTTTAACCAATGTTGTATTTGATATGTAATAAAATTATTATTATTATTATTATTTATTATTTTCATTACATGCCCCTTTACATGGAGTTTTTGCAATTTGCTTCCATCATTCTGATTACAAATCTTATTTACATTAACCAATTTAAATTCACTAGCAATAATTCCCTTACATGCTAACACTTGCATTCCCTTAGATTTATTTCAACCTGGTGGAAATAATCACATAATTCCGGTATCACGTCACCTTTTAAAGCCTCTTTTATTAATCCCTCAAGTTCTACATCATCTCCCTCACTTCTCCACTCCTTAATAAAGTTTATAACTTTTTGTTTTTGATCCTTCATTGCATTTTTACAGTACATTAAGTGCCCTAAAGTCTCATTTTTCCAATAACACAATCGACACACCCACTTCTTAAAGCCTCTCTTTCCTGCCCTGCCTGTTTCCGCATCTAGTCCTTGCCCAAATTTCTTTATGCGTCTTATTTTGACATCTTTTACTTAAGTATGCAGCACCCTCATCACGAGGTATGAGTTCTTTGTACTTGTTATTAAACGACGACTTCAAGATCGCTTCCCATTCATTCTCCATTGCTTGGTTCTTTAGTTTATCTACACCCTTATTTAGTAAACCTTCTATCTCATTTATATGTTTATTTTCCCACATCATCTTAAAAACTTCACCTATATTCATTTCGTATATCACTTCCTTTAATTCTTTACCCAATTTTGACGACACACCATTCAGTATTGCCCTATATTCCTCTAGGAGGCAAATATTAGGTCACCTATCGTTACTCAATCTGAGCACCTCCCACAAATATTTACACGCCCTTTCTATGATAGTTAACCTTATACAATTAACCCCTATCTCAGGTCTCCATATATATTTTGGAGTGTTCCTAGATACCTCCAACGCCATTTTACATAATCTCGCTTGAAGATTGCACATCTCTCTTAAATTCCCCCACCCCCAAATTTACACTCCATATAAAGCTATTGTCCTTACTAACGAATTCATTAAATACATTTTTTCATTCATAGTATCCCTCCCTGCCCGTTTGCAAATTCCCCACATTATATTCGCCGCTCTTTGTGCCTTCCCTACCATCGTCCTCGTATGTTTCTCCATACAATTACTCGCATTAAATCAGAATCCCAAATATTTAAATCCGTTAACTACCTCTACATCTTGATTAATATATAATAAAAATATATAATTAACAAAAGAATCATATATACAATTATAAAACACTAATACATACATACTATTATAATTAAAAGAGAGTTTTGGTTAAGAGAATAATTATCCCATAGCATTTTCTAAAAAGGGAAATTTAAATAGTCTTTTAAAGCGTTGTAGCAAAAATCTTCACTTTCGCACTTTTCATTACTAATTTACGCAGATTGGGTAGGTACTTGTTTTACAAATTTCTAGAGATGCAATTTGTGCAAATTCCAGATTAGCATCCATTACGGTAAATATACTTAAAGGGACGTTTCTCCCGATTCCGTAACTTTAGTGTTCTTGATATTAAAACTAGTATTTTATTTACCATTCAAAGAATAAATGAATACTTTAACATGCCTATTTGTAAAACTAGATTTTTTTATAAATAAATGAAAAAAATAGGGTTAAATATAAATTATTTTAATAATAATTAAATTCGCCATGTGGAAACAAAACTACATTTCCAAATTTGAATACTTTGATTTGTTTTTCATTGTAAAATAAAACTATGGTATTATTAAAAATTTTTTTTTCTTTGTTGAAATTGTTAAATGTCAAATTTATGTCCCCTTTCAAATTAAAACTGTTTCGGCGTCAATATATACATTCATTATTTGATAATGTATTTTTTATGATTAGTAGCATTTCATATTGCGGAAATCATTCTAAGCCACAATTTCCTAATTAATTGCAGAGTTAAGCATTAGATTTATCAATAGTATTAACGAATAATCATAACAAACTTCCTAAAATTCTGGTTTACGATATAGAATATAATTATTATACCTAACTCAAATGTTTGTATTTTATATTTTCGCATTAATCAAATATCTTAATTATGCTGAACAGGATTGTGTTTCGCAAACTAAGTTGGAAAACTCAGTTTAATAATCTCCTGAAATTCAAAATATTTCGTTTTTAAATTTTAAATCAGAAAACAAAATCTTTTGCATGTGAAAATTATAAAATAAAAGAAACACCAAAAAACAACTTGTAGGTATTCAAAAAAGTATAATATATATATATATATATATAATGGCTTAATGAAAATTACATTCCTGAAATTTGTAATTCTACATGAATATCTGAAAGAAATATATATCACAAACTAACAGATGGACACGTACCGTAAGATCTTAAGTGAACATAAATGAGTATAAATAGCAAATAAATAAATACAAGTTTCAAAAATTATTGTAATTTTCAAGAAGAATTAAACAAAATATTTAATACTGCCATATACGAAAAACCCCAAAGGATAATATTGAACTAAGTAATAATGTCAAATAGAATAAGTACGGTTCTATCACGTACCTTGACAATACGTTTCTGAAAATAAGTCGTAAACCTCTTAAAACAAATAATATTGTTACTTAGAATTTGAAGATACAAAATATATACAATTGTTTTTATATATTTTGTTCTATAGTGACTTGTGAAAATATACAAAAATATAAAAATAACAACTCGTCACAAACTTCACAAACAATTTAATTGTTTAATATACTTTAATATTATTACTTGTTTCAAAACTAATAATTAATTATTTAAATTTATTAAATATAATAATGACAAACCTTATATAGGTTCAAAATTTGAATTTTGTTTGTTAAAATGTGGGGATTGCAGTCAAGTTTATGTGGGACAAACTGGTAGATCCTTTAATAAAATGATTCTCGAACACAATGGAAGGTTTAGTAAAAGAGAAATAGACTGTATATATGCGTCACATTTGTTAAACGAAAAACATTCATCTAATAACAATTTCCAAATTTTAACCGAACTACCTAAAAGACAAAAATTGAATTTGACTGAGTTTATACATAAATAAATACAAATTAAACGTATTGCTTAACGACCATATTGAAGTAAACAATTCCCTCTGTTAAATTTGTATTCAATAATTGAATGTAATACCGCACCATATAAGTTTGTATCTATCATAAGAAATGTTAAGAAATATTTATTATAATCAATTTCCTATCCTATCTTCCATCTGGCAAAAAAATTGTAGTGGTAAACTATTAAAATAGTTTTTGAAGCTTGTGTTCCCTTTTAATTAACATTTAATTATGATGTTTCAACAAGTAACGCCTACAACTTTTAATTAAATGAATTAGTTGTCGACGGTGCACTTCTTTTGAAACATTGTAATAATACAAAATAAAAACAAATGAAGAAATGATCACCAATTTATTCGTTCGAAACATAAGCCCATTATCAAGAGGAAGCAATTATTGAATAATTAAGTATAGTTAGCCCAGAAAAACCACGAATATGATAAAGCTGCAGAGTTATGGATGTAGATAGGGTGAGAGATTCATCAGTCAACAATTTTTTATATAGTCGATGTCGATGTTTTGTTTTTGTATTTTCGACAAATATATATAATGATGGATGAGCTGTGTAAAAAGATTCGTTAAATTTTGAGTAAAATGATTCAAATGCGTTTGTCGTTTTCGTAACGACCACACTCCTTACCACTCACTACCTTATCAGGCAGGTGAGCACCCTTTTCTTAGGTGGAAAGATTGGTTGTTTACTTTTAAAACCCCAATTTTGTAGCAGGTAGATCTTTATTTTTAGTGGCAACTTCGGTCCCACAGAAAAAATTATCGAAATCATCAGCTCTTAAGCATTTAGAAACTTTTAGTTTGACCTTTACTTAAACTATTTGCAAAAATTGAGAGCAAATTCTTATTTGTTAGTACGTATTGTTAATTTTAATGATGGAAAACAACTGAGCAAAATCCTCCAATAAACCGTCAAATAGGACCTTAAGCATTTTTATTTTCAACAATGCAATAGTGAACTGATTCTGTTTTAATAAGGCAGAAGTATCAATTAAATCGCATAATGGCTCACAGAGTGTACATAAATAATCACACGTATAAATAGCTCGGGAAAGCGTGGAATACAATAAAGGCTTTCCCAGTTATTTTTATCAACCGTATATAAGAAGGATATGCAACCTCATCGAACGAGAAACAATTCGCATACCTACAGAACTTCGCGACTTTCGATTGTAGATCAGTAGTTGATTGTAGTTGGCTGTGAAAGCGCTTTTCATAAGACTGGAAGTTTTCAAATATACCTACCCACAAGTAACAGGAAATAAAGTAGTAAGTTTATTCATTTTTTTTAATTGATCAATCAATTGATTTTCGGTTCTTACCAAACAGTAATTATAAATGAGAAAAATTAAATTAGTTTTTTTTTATTAACTCCAATAATATTATCTATTATTTATTCTATTGACATTTGCATTAGTTTCTGGAACTTTATTTATTTTTATTTTTTTTACTCAAGTATTATCTATAATTAGAGTTTCTAGTAATTAAGTACTGGATATATTTTGTTTCTAGGTGTATATAAAAAAAATGCTTAAGTCAAAAACTGCATTAAATTGATCAATAAATTAAGGTGTAGACAATAATACCTTAACTTTATTTTTTTGTACGTTTATCAATATTAATATAAGGATCTTTTGCATATCGCATCAATTCGTTGATAAAAATGAAACTAAACTAAACAATACAGATAACACCAGAAATATAAGCATTTTAACCACTTTGTTCTTGTTTACTTATTTAAGAAAAATGTTTAGTGAAATATACCGACGTAGTTTATAATTAATGATTATTTAATTGATTGACCATTTATATTTTACATAAAAAAATTGTAGAAAATGAACCCTATCAGTAACATAGATAAAAGAAACATGTCTATGGTTCCAGATTGTAGCAAATACGTATTGTGTTACAGTTAAAGAGGACTCATTTTTATATGATTATTTGTTATGGAATGCAACGTTCAAATGTGTTTATTCATTGAATACCTAATAGTAGTTATGTATATTACAAATTACATAAAGCAAAAGTGCCACGATGTTGAATTTTCTGCTTCCCGTGCAATTTAAAAATAACTCTGTAGCATACGAAGTGACTGAAAAATTTCATAAGAAACTGACATAGGTACATATAAGCTAAACACTACTAAGTACCCACTACGAATGCTTACGTTAGTAACATTTCTTTAGTAACATCTAAGTATAAGTAAATTATTTAGGATAGTCGCCTACTGATGCCAACTAAAATCGAAAGTTATTCAACATTTTCCACTTATCGTTACAGAAGATAAGAACATTTTAATACTGATAATATAATACTAATTTATCAAAATCTGTATGGTACTTCCCGTTGATCTAGACATTGAATCTTAAAATTTGGCAGGAAGACGAAGGAAATTCTACTTCCACGTGGAATTATTACTAAAGTGACCAACTATTTTTTGTTCAAAAAGAGTACACTTGGCAAGTATTTTATAGGGAAAAAAAAAGAAGAAAAATCGATAAAATCTTTATTTTTTTCTTCGGAATCGATTTTTTTTGCTAAATGAGGATTTTCGTCTAATAATGTAGTCACATCCGAACAACTTTCATTTTGCATATTAAATTTGACTGTTAAGGCGGCAGATAATGTTTTTACAGAAAGTTGCGACTTCTCACTGCTCCAATAATCATTCCCTAGTGAAAATACCCTTCCAACAGCAACATTAGTGCCTGGACAACATAAGGAAATTTCTATTAAAACTTTTAAATTTTTATGTAAGATATGTTCTATTCTAAAATTCCGAAAGATTTCTGCTCATCTTTTGTCAAGTTCTATTTTCTCATCGTTCCATTTCTTCAATTTTTCTTCATTTAAATATAAATTTACTCTTCGAATTTCTTCAAAAAGAAAATTGTTATTAATAACAATATCTTTTACTTCCTTCATTACAAATTCGACTGGTGAAGAAACTTCTTTCCATTCAATTTTACTATTTAGAAGGGTCCATTTGAAACAATTTAATGCTCTAAAGTTCACTATCCATTCTTCGATATATTCATAGCAAATTTTATAAAAAATTTTAACTTCTTTTAAAAATTCATTTTAATTCAAATCACTGTCAAACTCTTGTCTGGTGTTAGCCCTGTCCTCTGACGTGCCGGAATCGGCAAGCAATATGCGCGCGTGAAATTCAAATCACTGTCAAAATAATTTTAAATATTTAATTAATGAAATTAAAATAAAATAATCTAAAAAAATGTTTAAAAATACAAATGAGTATAAAATTATACAAATGAGTACTTTCAGAGTACAGGATTTGAAAAAAGTACGGTTTGCGAAAAAAGAGTACAAAACTCAGTAAATGAGTACCTATGGTTGGTCACCTTATTATTACTTATTGTTAGATAAACTTACTTTGGAGGTTTCATTATTACAACCTATAACAGAAACTGTTTTACGAATTTGTTATTCAATTTTCTATATCGAGTAACCCTTTAAAATTATAAGAACTATTTTTTTAGAACCATACATAACGGTACGAAACCTCAGGGTGCTAATCCGACTCTCATATGTCAAACTTTTTATTTTACTTAATTAAATTATATGAAATGATTAATTAATTAATTAAATAAAACACTTGGTGCAGGTTTCACAAATTTAATATCACTTCTGACAATATGTTTCCACCTAAATTTAGGTAAATTTGTGCAATCTACACTATGTGTTTTATTTAATTAATTGATTAGTTATTAATAATATTTCACAACAATTGCACTAAAGAATCTATCGAATTTATTAAACTATAAGTCAATCGTGACTTCTTAATGATAATTGATAACATCCACAATTTATTAAATAAACTTGACACGTGTTTCGCCAACAGTAGTACAAAATTTACTTAAAACTACCTAAGAGTAGATGTGTATAAATAGGGTGGTGCATCTTCATTAGAGTGAGGGAAAACATTTAATAGTGGTAAGAGGTTTATATCTACTCGGACATTAAGTAATATGTTTGTATTTTTATATTTGTTAATTTCTTTAGATTCTAATACTGTAAGTTTTAAACCTTTATTTTCAAGACTTAACTATATCCAAACCTCCATACACAGATATTATTATACACAACTCATCTTGTCACCCTTACCAACACAAACACTCAGCATTTTATAGCATGTTACACAGACTAATCAAAGTTCCCTTGTCAGAAATAGACTATAATAAAGAATTGGATCTAATTAAACAAATTGCCATAAACAATAATTACAACCCGCTCATAATTGACAATCTTTTACAAAAAAATTCACACTCAAAATATTTCAAACATCTTCCCACTCACTAAAGATAACACAAATAAAAACTTCAAACTTTTAACATATATAGGGAAACCATCACTAACAATTAATAATTTTTTCAGAGACAACAATATAAATGTATCATACAAAACATTAGCATGCATATAAAGAATAATAAAGACAAAGTAGAGAAATTATCAAAGCCAGGCATATATCAACTCGATTGCGGTTCTTGTTCAAAAATTTATATAGGTCAGACGAGAAGAAATTTTAGAATTCGTTTGAACGAACATTTTAGATCATACAGAAACAAAAAAACCGATTCTAACTATACCAAACATGTGTTAGAAGATAACTATATATTTAATTTAGATCTAAAAAATTTACACATTGAAAATAAAATCTGTTAAATACTTTCCCCCACTCTAATGAAGATACATCACCCTATTTATAAATATCTATTCTTAGGTAGTTTTAAGTAGATTTTGTACTTCTGAAGAAGCCACAGTGTAGGCGAAACACGTGTCAAGTTTATTTAATAAGTTGTGGAAGTTATCAACTATGTGTTTATTTCAATATGTTAGACTTCCATCAAATATCCGCTAATTCAATACAATTGACAATTTCGACATAATTTAATTACAGAATTTTACCGTCTCTCCTTCAAGATAAGAGTATACACTTTCAAAGTGCATTCTCCGCGAATTAAGTCTTAACTTAGCTGTTAGTCCAGTCATTATAGCAAAAAAAAAAATCTTTTTTCCCAAAAAATATTGATGGATGCTGATGTTCTCTTATTTCCCAGACGTATGTTTATTTATTTTATGTAATCTAGTTGCATATACCCAGATAACACTATCCAATAAGAATAGCTCCTGTGCATTTATGGTGTGTCTCTGGAGGTAATACAACAACTATAATAAACAAAATACTCGTTCGCATGTTAAAAATATATACAATTTAAACGATTGTTTTGTTAAGTATCCAAGCCAATAATCGTTTATCAAATGTTTTCGTCAGTGTTTCCGGTGTGGTCGATACGTTTAATAATTTGTACATGTCTGTCTGTAAGGTTAGGTGACGTAGATTGGTTCATATATTTTCGGTAGTCTGCGATTTATTTACGTTCCTTAAGCAATTTTCGTAATACACAATTCGTGTCATCGATAAATTTCTGAATATTATGTCATTCGCGAAATAGTTTTATTCTCACTCAAAATCGCATAATTAAACAATGTATACCTACAAAAATGGAACGAATAAAAATTCGAACTGTTTACGCTATTCGACTATCACGGAACAGTTTACCAGTATTGTTATAAGGTGTGACCAACTATACTCATTTACTGAGTTTTGTACTCTTTTTTCGCAAACCGTACTCTTTTCAAATCCTGTACTCTGAAAGTACTCATTTTATACTCATTTGTATTTTTAAACATTTTTTTAGATTATTTTATTTCAATTTCATTAATTAAATATTTAAAATTATTTTGACAGTGATTTGAATTTCACGCGCGCATATTGCTTGCCGATTCCGGCACGTCAGAGGACAGGGCAAACACCAGACAAAAGTTTGGCAGTTAAAATTACAATTAAATTATGTCGAAATTGTCAATTGTATTGAATTAGCGGATACTTGATGAAAGTCTAACATATTGAAATAAACACATAGTTGATAACTTCCACAACTTATTAAATAAACTTGACACGTGTTTCGCCAACACTGTGGCTTCTACATAAGTACAAAATCTACTTAAAACTACCTAAGAATAGATGTCTATAAATAGGGTGATGCATCTTCATTAGAGTGGGGGAAAATATTTAATAGATTTTATTTTATTAGAAAATTGAATACCAAATTCGTAGAACAATTTCTGTTATAGGTTGTAATAATGAAACCTCCAAAGTAAGTTTATCTAACAATAAGTAATAATAAGGTGACCAACCAACCATAGGTACTCATTTACTGAGTTTTGTACTCTTTTTTCGCAAACCGTACTTTTTTCAAATCCTGTACTCTTAAAGTACTCATTTGTATAATTTTATACTCATTTGTATTTTTAAACATTTTTTTAGATTATTTTATTTTAATTTCATTAATTAAATATTTAAAATTATTTTGACAGTGATTTGAATTTCACGCGCGCATATTGCTTGCCGATTCCGGCACGTCAGAGGACAGGGCAAACACCAGACAAGAGTTTGACAGTGATTTGAATTAAAATGAATTTTTAAAAGAAGTTAAAATTTTTTATAAAATTTGCTATGAATATATCGAAGAATGGATAGTGAACTTTAGAGCATTAAATTGTTTCAAATGGACCCTCTTAAATAGTAAAATTAAATGGAAAGAAGTTTCTTCACCAGTCGAAATTGTAATGAAGGAAGTAAAAGATATTGTTATTAATGACAATTTTCTTTTTGAAGAAATTCGAAGAGTAAATTTATATTTAAATGAAGAAAACTTGAAGAAATGGAACAATGAGAAAATAGAACTTGACAAAAGATGGGTAGAAATCTTTCGGAATTTTAGAGTAGAACATATCTTACATGAAAATTTAAAAGTTTTAATAGAAATTTCCTTATGTTGTCCAGGCACTAATGCTGCTGTTGGAAGGGTATTTTCACTAGGGAATTATTATTGGAGCAGTGAGAAGTCGCAACTTTCTGTAAAAACATTATCTGCCGCCTTAACAGTCAAATTTAATATGCAAAATGAAAGTTGTTCGGATGTGACTACATTATTAGACGAAAATCCTCATTTAGCAAAAAAATCGATTCGAAGAAAAATATGTTTTTAAGGAAAATAAAGTTTTTATCGTTTTTTCTTCTTTTTTTTCCACCTATGAAATACTTGCAAAGTGTACTTTTTTGAACAAAAAATAGTTGGTCATCTTAATTGTTAGGATGTGAAAACCGTGCGCAACAATAATATTAGTTAATACCAACCCAACAAACATAAATTGAACAATGTAACACTCACTTGAATATAGAAATAACAAATGTTCACATACTATCAATAGATGTCAATCAGTATGATGATCACTGGCTAGATATCCCTTTTATTTTTCACCACCTTAAGCATACCTTTCCTTACTTTTTATTATGCATCGAACTGTAAATAAGGCATTATTGCAATATAAATAAGTATGAAAGAAAAACATTAACCGCAGCCAATCATTACTGTAATCATCTACTTTACATTTATGATGCTGTAATCCTACTTTTGGAAAAGGGCAAGCACCCTGCTCCCACACCATCTCTGCAAGACAGACTTCTCTGCCCAAAAACTGAAATTTAAAGCTTTGATGTTTTTTTAAATTCTTTCTTGCGACGAAAAATGCAAAATTAAACTTATTTTATACCATGCATATGACTTATTCAGGTACAAAGGTAATGTTATAGCAAATGAAAAGTATAATAAAGCTGATATAACAATATTAATATAAGTAGTTGTTCAGAAAACGTATACAACGAACTTTGGTCAGCTGGGCATTTATTGGTTTAAACAATATGTAATTTATTTCACTTTATTAGTGAAGATCACCAAACGGTATTTAATTAATTGCTTATCCAAGCGCTTCTGGTGCAGGATTTGTAGAAACAATAAAAGAATACCAAAAAATTTATAGGTCTATCGATGCCGCAAGCCGAATCGTATACCGCCTGCCCTGGTCGAAGGTTTAGGTGGTTTTCGTGGATCATTTAGGCAAATCCTGGGGCAATAATATTCCACAGATAATCTTTCACTTCTTTTTTGTCTTCATTTCGTTCTCCACCCGTTCCCACGATTCTTGAAAGGTAGCTGAAGAGGGCCTTATGCCTTACCTTCCGGATTTGTACTACTGTGTAGGTCGAAGGGACTGTCCGCCCACCAGCGCTAGTAGTTGATAGGAATGGAACACAAAAAAGTATTTCTTTAACAGTCGATCAAATCAACGATTCGTTCAATCATTCATTCATACAATTACCATTAGGATACTGTTAAGACTTTCTACCTACGTAGTGCTCTAGATCATTGCTTAGCATTCGAAAGGTCACCGGTTCCATTCCGGGTCCGCCTACCCTGCTCGAAGTTTTAGGTAGTTTTCTTGAATCAATCAGGTAAATGCTATGGCAATAATATTCCACAGATAATCTTTCATTTCTTTTCTGTCTTCATTTCATCCATCTCATCATTCATTCCCTAACCACTATCCAATCACTACCACCAAGAGACTGGTCGCCCATCGGCATTAGTAGCTAGTGGGAATGAAACTCGATTGTTTTTGATAAAATATTTATTGAGAGTATCAATAAAATGTAGTGTATCGGTTTGTTAAACGTATATTATGAAATAAGTTTAAAGAAGATCAACAGTTGACTATTATTCTAGCCCAAGTATTATCTACGTATATGCTTATAAACTAGAAACACAACTAAGAATAATATTGGTACAAATAAGAAAACATTAAGGTAATGGACCTTTACCACTAGTTTGTATCAGTTTCGGCTACCAGCATCGATGGTCTCTATTCTGAGCACCCTTCTTTTGCTAGTTTATGAATTCTTTTAACTCTTTTAATTGGTTCTCAAACATAAGTCGTAACCACAGTAAGTTCGATAAAAATTGGAAAAATTAATAAAACAAATCCAATCCCTTTCGTTAAATAAACATATGATTATTTACAGGTGATTTTAAGAACTCATTACGCTTAGTTTTTAACTACAAATAAACTGATGACTGACGATGCTGCTGATCTGGTGCAATACAATGATGAACTTGACGAAATTCTTATGACTGTGTCTACTTCTTTAAATTAGATAAGAATAAAATTTTGATTGTGTTTATATAAATAGAGAAAATATGCATGACCTTATTAGATTTCGACAGTTTTTCTTTGCTTAACAGATAGATATAAAAGATAACGTGCACGTTACAATGTCCATCACATATCTCTTTTCATTTCAGTCATTGTAATGAGTAAATCTCTTAGAGGATAATACTAAATTGTTCAAAATTAAACCAGAAATGTTTTCACAAAATTTATTAACAATCCCTTACACGTCTTTCAACCTTTCGGCCATTCTCAAAGAGAACTATAAGAGTACTTTTACATACGAAGTATTATGCATCGTAAATTAAAAATCACACAAGGAAACGACCTGTTTATTAAATGATCTTGTATTGTTTAAAAATAACCCTAATTTTCGTAGAATAGTTATGAATGAAGGCCATAGTTCACTTAATTCAATTCTACGTCATTGAAGTTATAAACTAAAATCAGAATTATATATTACGTTTCATTTCATTATTACTAGCTGCAGTGCATATATGGAAAAAAAAACTTTTTTGTGTTTCATTCCTACCAGCTACTCGTGCTGGTGAGCGGGCAGTCCCTCCGACCTACACTGCAGTGCAAAGCTGGAGGGTAGGGCGTAAGGAGCTCTTCAGCCTCCTTTCAGGAATCGTGGGAATGGGTGGGTGGTGTGGTTAGGGAAAGAAAGATGATGTGGACGAAATGAAGACAGAAGTGTAGTGAAAGATTATCTGTGGAATATCACTGCTCCAGCGTTTGCCTAAATGATCCAAAGAAACCACAGAAAACCTAGACCAGAGCAGTCGCACCCGGGTTTGAACCGGTGACCTCCTGAGTGCTAAGAAATGATCTAGGGCACTAGACCACGTCGCTCTAAAATAGCATATATGGTTAAAATATATCCCTACCATGGCAAAACACAGAAATAATGATTTTTTAAAAATTATTTATTAGTAGAAGTGGATGTAGCATTTTGAAAAACTGAGCGTGTTAGAACTTTGAAAATTTGGGGGGAAGGGTTGTCAAAGATGATCTTTTTATAGAAAATAATTTCAACTGTCTGTCAACAGTTATAGTTAAGTCTTAAGGCTGACGTTATGCCAAAATTAAGCTGAATAATTTATACAGAGCGTTCAGGAAAACAACAATGTTTAAAAACTTCAGACACGAATAACTTTATTTTTTCAAATGGCACTAGATTCCTTTTTTATCCTCTTTCGACACTTCGAATGTTTCCCATTGTTATTTAAAAAAAAGAAACAAAATTATTCAAACTTCTCTAGTCTCCTTACAATATTTCATACGAATTCGTCGTAAAAAATATACAATTCCATTTAAAATAACAAAGTTGATATCAACTTTCGGTGTATTCGGAAGTTGCAGACAGTTGAAATTATTTTAGATAAAAAGATCATCCTTGATAAACTACCAAATTTTCAAATCTTTAACAAGCTTTGTTTTTGTAAAACATTTAATGTACCACCTATTTCAACAACACTGTATATATTTTTCTTAAAAAGACAGTAGTAGTTCATAGGTGTGGTACGAACTTAAGTGTTTTCATTGCAAAACAAAAGCACACTTTGCATGATCAACGGAGGACGATTAACCCCGAGGGCGCTCCAAATACGTGACCACAATATGAGAATGAGTTAAAAATTCTAACTAGTACGATTATTCTAATAAAATTTATACCTAATGTATTATATAGTATATAACATTTATATTATTTTGCTACGAAATTTCTAGAAAACAAGAGAAGTGGGCAAATGCCCATACGTCCCTTATTGTTAATAACAATCATTTTTTATAAAATCGAAACAAAAATTTTAAGGGCTTTTCTAAATATTCAGAGGTCTTTCATATTTAAAAGTAGTACAACGAATAACGGACCTATTGTTATTCAACGAGCCGTGGGGTCTATGTCAGTACACACACATATGGTGCATAACACACTGGGTAGATTACCTTTAAAGAAAATGCAAGGTCTAGGTCTCGAATTGCGTATCAGTCGAGTATATCGATTAACTGTAGAGGTTGTATGTATCTACGACATCATCTTGTATAGAAGCAACTTGACTCACAAACAGTGAACTTCATTAGTAAGTTGATAGATGGAAACCAAACACGTAGATGTGTAGGTAAGTATGAGTTGAACCGGAAATTATATTACATTAATTTATTACAATAATATTAATTTATAATATTTTTTGTTAAGAGAACATGAAAACTTTCTACTATATTTAAGCATTGCCGAATTTGATTTCTGGCTCGGCTCTTGATGGAACATATGTAATATTAAGAAAATAAAATACTTGGTATTTTTTGACCCACAATTTTTATTTAAAAATTGACAATTGTTTCGGCAGTTATGCCATTATCAAAGTGAATGTAATACACTTCTTATAGGAAACAGAAATATCAAGAAATAAAAAAAGACCAAACTCACCGAAGGAATCCATCATAAAATAGCAATTAGGGAGGACAGCGAAGTACAGACGTCATGCGAATTATAGGAAAGTACAGTAATAAATGTTATTGGCACAGATAGATAGAATACAAAAGAAATATAATACAAAATAATTTTAAGAATTGAAATATTTACAAGTTGAAGAAGAAATTATTTACGATGTAGTTGTCTGGAAATCCGCATCCTTACATCAGACTTAAAGGTCAGCCCCTCACGGTTAGGAAAAACTAACCTTTTTGTGTTTCATTCCCACCAGTTACTTGTGCTGGTGGGCGGGCAGTCCCTTCGACCTACACAGTAGTGCAAAGCCGGAGGGTAGGGAGTAAGGTCTTCTTCAGCCTCCTTGCAGGAATCGTGGAAATGGGTGGGTGGTGTGGTTAGGAAGAGAAAGATGAGACGGACGAAATGATGACAGAAGAGAAGTGAAAGATTAAAATTATCTGTGGAACATTACTGCCCCAGCCTTTGCCTAAACGATCCCAGGAAACCACAGAAAACATGGACCAGAGCAGCCGGGCCCATGTTCAGACCGGTGACCTCCAGAATACTAAGCAATGATTCAGAGCACTAAACCACGCCGCTCAGTTATTTACATTGTAGAACTGAACATTTTTTAGAAGAAAGAAAAAAATATTTTAACGATGTGTGACGTTGATACGTTGTATTGACCACCACATAGTTTTGCCTTCTTGCTGTTGACTTGTTCGTCTTCAATAAAACCTGTAATCAATCTAAAAACGAATTCAATTATTCTAATATGTATTTAGTCACCTATTGCCCTGGCCGAATTGTTTACGATCTTGCTACGTACTGTGTTAAACTTTCTCTCAAAGTTCATAAACATTCAGATTACTTACGATTCGGTAGACAATCGTGTCAGATTGTATCACACTATTTTGCATATAACGTATCCATGACCTACCTTCAAAATGATTTATATATTATGTGCTCCTATCCTCGTGTGTTGCGCTCAAACAAGATAGAGTATTATTAAAGAGCTATAGCGCAATACTGTTTCAAAATAACATATTTATTTAAGATACTGAATGACACATTCGTCGGAGAACATTTAGTATAATGAGAACAATACTAAAGGAAAACAACATTTATTACAGGAGCTTCTAAAGTTCCTGAAAGTTTAATTCTTACTACAAGTTATAATTATTTACAAAATAAAAACCCAAAGTTTTAACAAAAATGTATTGTACTAACAACAATATTATTTCACTACACAGTGGCATCTTCAGGTAATGAATCTGCAAACTATTCAGATTCAATTTAATTTGATTATTGACTTAATTAATACTCAAATTGAATTGACCACATACAATTCCCCTCTTCTTCTCTAATGATTTGTAATTTTTTTTAATAATTTGATTCAATCAACTACCATAAAACCTACAACCTTCTCCTCCCCTCTTTCGTTTCTACAGTCTGTAAAATTTTTAATAATGAACCCTTACTTTTAAATTTTACTATACTAATGTATTTCTCTGGTAATAGCCGAAATAGGGCGGAACAAATTTGTCAGGGTAGATCAAAATAGTAAAACAAAAATATAAATATAAATATGGAATCAACAGAAACAACTACTCCGAGGGCTAATACCCCTACCGGCGTTGAATTACACTGTTGATTCCGATGGACTCCTAGACGAAAATATAACATATTCAAAAAAGAAGGAATTAAAATCCTTATTCGTCTAAATAATAAGATCAAAGATCTCACATTTGGAACGCGTCCTATTAAGTAGGCACAGTGAATCGAAAGCCATATCCCACGACCGGTTTCGACCTATCGGGTCTCACCAGGACGCGTTCCAAATGTGAGATATTTGATCTTAATATTTAGACGAATAATGATTTTAATTCCTTCTTTATTGGATATGTTATATCTTCGTCTAAGAATCCATCGGAATCAACAGTGTAATTCAATGCCGGTAGGGGTATTTAGCCCTCGGAGTAGTTGTTTCTGTTGATTCCATTTTTATATTTATATTTATCATATAGCCTATAAAGGCCTTTCTGCCAGCGCCCACCTGATGAGACCTGATAGGTCGAAACCGGTTCAAATGTGAGATCTTTGATCTTAATATTTAGACGAATAAGGATTTTAATTCCTTCTTTTTTGGATATATAGTAAAACGTTATCGTTTGTTTTATTTGTTTGCAATTTTGTATTTCTAAACATGCAGTTTCACAAAAATTGTAAAAAGCTTTATTATTTAAAGGACTCTTAGCCAGTCCAGAAACTTATTTAAAAAAATATATAGGTACGTAGGAGATTCCCAAACTCATTTAGTACCGTTTATCAAACTTATCAGGTATAATTCAATTTATTAACTCTTTTCCTAGCCGAGGCATGAAAAGGGCCTCGCAAAGCGGATTTCGTAGAAGTCCCGTTCGGCTTTACTATGTCACTGAGCATAATTTTGCTTATTTTACATTCCTACAGCATCCTTTATAGGAAAATGTAACTATATAAATTATAGATTTCCGTTTTAAATTAATTAAAGCATAACGGTTACGCAATTTTCACGATCAAAAACCTACTGTTATATTAAGCTGAAAGTATACATTTGTAGTTATTAAAAGAATTACAGATCTTCCTAAACCATATGGACTCCATCCAAGCTTCAAAATGATTACAAAGAGGTAAACGTGGGGCTCACTTTGTTATTGTAAAACTAATAAAATATGCTTGATGTGTTCCTGTCGGTCACAGTAAGCCTCTAAATTTTTACCAATATTTGACAACAAAAAAAATTAAAAAACTTTAGGGAATGCAATGAAATCGAAAAATGCCTGATAGTATTTCACTTTGGTTTGGTGTAGGTACCCTGTATTTTATTATAATTAAATTGTCTTATTTTATGTTTTTGTGTTATACGGAGTTGATTAGCACAACATTGCAATACAAATGGAAATCTTATAAGTACAGATAACTTAACAGTCATACACAATGTAGAAAATGATCAGAAAGTAGACCTTTAGAAGAAGTTGGTGATACAAAAGATTGTAAATTGCAACGCAATCATCACAAATGACCACATTGAAGGATTCTCCAGTCCTATATTTAGGGCCCCATTTCCACTTAGTAGGTAATAAATCATGACAGATTACTGTACAATACCCTTATATTTTTATGTATAATAACACGATTTTTTGAATTTTAGTATAGTTCTTAGTTGTTGTCTTTGAAAAATAGAAACAATTGTTTAAATTTATTCTAATTATATGTTGTGAAAATGTTTTTTGAAGTCATTATAATGTAATTATTACTATTTGGATAATGTTATGACCGGTACCAACCAGTTTTAAGTGATTAATTATTAAAAATATCTTTGTTGTATTAAAGGACTCACGAAAACAAAAATGTATTATGCACTTACATTACAGATGTTTTATTTATTTAGCACGTTAAATCTGACCTTAATATATTTTTAGAGCTTTTTCTGTCCACTGTATGGCGCCATATGCTTTTATTGGTACATTCTCCTTGCGACCTACTTTTTAATGCAGTTCGACTTATTTAGGGCAATTTTGCGGTTTGCACATATGGCACCTATTATCATTTTTTAAGTTGGGACAAATAAAATAACTAGGACGGTTTTCAAATTGAGTCGAACCAGATCGAAAATTTAGTACGACGTAAATGCAAACAGCCTGGTGAACGCCATCTGTAGAAATTTGCTACTTATTGTAAGATATTGATCAAGACTATATAACATATTTTATTTTCGACTATACTTATACACAAATAACACATTCGTCTTCTTTAATGGAAAAATATTTCTTGAAGAAATTTAGAGTCCTTTTTTCCCCGAAAGCAATCAATTTGTAGTAAAGGAAATAATAGTGAACGCGATTTTTTAAAGAACCGGTAATATATTATAAAAATTTTGTCAGTTTTATAACGGTCTTTCGGGTTCTGCAAGTGTTCAGGAAGTTCGAGTAAAACCCTTTTGTTGTGGCAATATCATCTGTTCGTCTTGATCGAATTTCGAAAAACAAAATGTAACTGTGAAGATATTAAAATCTCAAAATTCAGAATATTCAAATTTTTACCTTTTTATGAAGAAAAGCTCTAGCGAATTGATATTTCGATATATCCTAATTTCAAAACTAAACAAACCAAATTTTAGGATTAATATATTTCAAAATATTCGCGGGAGGTCATGATTCTAATTCAGCGATAAAAGATATCTTGAAGATTAATATTTCCTTTGTTTTGACCTTTAACTGCATTTTTCGAGTTTTAAAGTTAGGATATCTTAAAATCCTGACGTGTTCAGGCAATTCCTCTTCTGTTTTTTTTTTACTTAGTCCCATTGCTACCCGCGCCTTAAAAAAGTTGCATTGCTGTCCGCCAGATTGAAAAAGAGATTATACAGTGGCATTAACGCCCGCGTCCGTATTTGTTTGATAATAATAATAATAATTTAATAAGTAAATATTTTTGCATACAAATAAATATCGAATTTATGTAACATATTGATACATGTAGAAAAGCATATAGGTATTACACATAAGGCGAAAACCTAGGGCTCTCATAAGAACTGTTTGAAATGAATGTCACAGCCTTTTAATGATATATTAGGCAATACTTATCTGCAGGCCAAAATTGTGGATAGTTCAAAATCAATTTTCAAATATTTTGGACTAAACGTTGGAATTCTACTTTTTATCAATTCAAACAGTCTCTTGTACGTATCTTTTTTTCTATTTGGTAATAATGCATATATATATACGGACTCACATTCGTGTATATTTTTGTGCTTTTCAGATCGACGTGAAGAGTGTAAAGTTGATCGAAAAGATTAGAACAACTTTTGAATGTTCCGTAACCTTCTAACACAATTTGTTGTTTACCCCAAGCACTTTCAACCAATTCAATCGAATCCATAATTTGTGACGTTAAAATTGTCGTTTTGTCAGAGCAGCAATGCCACTAACATTAATAGACATAAAGGTCAACGGACAGCAATGCCACAATTTCAGGTAAAATATTTTCGCGGGCAGCAATGGGACATCCCCGCTTTTTTCTCCTTAACACTTGATTTTGTTGACCTGTGATAATCACTAATCGTTCCTTTGTTTTCATGTATGCAGTGTTTTCGAAAGAATAGATAGTTAATTCTTTAAATATAGGTACTTATTAAAAAAAAAGAAGATATTTTTCTTTATACATTAACTACAAAATTACATGTATATTGTATTATGTATATCAATTTAATTCACATAAATTATGTATGTAATTGTTATGACATGACATAGGTATTATTCATGACATAATTTGTATGCACAATTAAGTTCTTACATTCTTCGATTATTACGGTATCAAATCATATGAAGCTAGTCCTTTAAAAAAATATGCTGGCATTGACATTGATTAATACAACTGATGAAGTAAGTGCCCTTGGCTCAGATGGAATTTCACAATTTTATTGATTTAGTTTCCTTATTTAAGGTTTACTTCAGCAAAAAATAAATCGTCAGAGAATCTTACTAGATATTCTAAAAACTTCAATTAAAAGGTAAACGTTAAAATTCCTTTACATGGTAAAATAAAGACGTTTACAAAATACTAAATTCAAGGAAGTAATTTAATATATATTTATAATATAAACTCTAAGGTAAAGTAAATAAAATGTATTCAAAAAAGAAGGAATTAAAATCCTTATTCGTCTAAATTTTAAGATCAAAAATCTCACATTTTGAACGCGTCCTACCAAGTAGGCACAACGAACCGAAAGCCACATCCCACGACCGGTTTCGACCTATCGGGTAGTTCAATGCCGGTAGGGGTATTAGCCCTCGGAGTAGTTGTTTCTGTTGATTCCATATTTATATTTATACTCATAATATAGCCTGTAAAGACTTTTTTGTGCCAGCGCCCACCTGATGTGACCCGAAAATAATGGTTTGTGTGGAGATAATATTTCTTAAAAATTCTCAATTTTAAAAAATAATAATTAAGTAGGCTATTTTATTGCTAAGGTAATGAAGCAATAGTATCATTTGATTTAGACAAATAAACGGTAAAAATATTTGTTGTATCTATTTTTTAAATAAAATTTAAACAAATTAAGAAGACCCTTCCTTGGTCAGACATTTCAACAACATCAACATCATGTTAGAAGCGATTTTAGATGTTGAGTTCAGTATAAATCAACAATGAAAAAAATATAAATATTGAATCAACAGAAAGAACTACTCCGAGGGCTAATTCCATATTTATATTTATATTTATCATATAACCTGTAAAGGCCTTTTTGCCAGCGCCCACCTGATGAGACGCGTTAGGTAGAAACCGGTCGTGGATACGGCTTTCGGTACGCCGTGCCTACTGTGTAGGACGCGTTCGAAATGTGGGATCTGTGATCTTTATAATTTAAACGAAAAAGGTTTTTAATGCCTTCTTTTTTTTGAATAAACAATGAGAGTTACGCCTTTTTTATTGATCGTTACGATATTTATAAATAAATTAAATTTGAATAACAGTCGCGACCAGACTTCTTACAGGTATTCCTCGATGCCAAACATTAACATTACATAAGTTTCTTTTTGCAATAACACTGTTTTAGATTTTATAGTAGGCATTTAAAACAAGAAGTAAAAACGGTAAAGAAGGTATAATTACAGAGCACTACTTCATCAGAAGATAAACAATAATACGGATAGTAAATAAACATGTTCGCATTATTTCTCGCTTTTACAACGCATCTTATTTAACACTCTTATAAAAGAGAATCATTCACAAATAATAAATATCAGATACTGTAGTTAATAGACCATCAAAATGGTATCTTTTAACATTTACAAGTTGTAGTTTCGAGTTGTAAAACAGTTTCTTTCATACTAATTGTATGTATTAGTATTTCCTTGAAGTGAAATGGTTATTACGGGATCGTTATATACTAACGCGATCACACAGAAGTAAAGAAAGTAATAAACGATATAATGCGTTCGATTGATGTTACAGGCACTCGGATCATCGATTGAAAACAAACGAAATGTATGTAATAATTGATTGAGTAGGTCTCTACTTTATGAAAGTTGATCATCTTGATTTTTGGAATAAAACACTTTAAGGAACTTTCACTTATTTTAATTCATCTCTTAACAAATTTGTTTCGACCTACAAGGTCATCCTCAAAGAAGGAATCTTAAATACTAAGGTCTAATGCTAAGGTGGGGAAGTAAATGTTTGGCACACATGTTAAGTATAGGGGAATCAAATACATTTTCAATTTCATTTAAAACATTTTCTTTGTTTGCTCTTAAATGATTTTTAATTTCAATAGTAGTGTTAATTCTTTGCCTTTGTCTTTTACATGTAGTATTTTTACATTTTCCTTATTATTGAAAATGTGGCCTTATTCTATTACATGGTTCATGAATGTTGAATTTTTGTTATAATCATTAGAATGTTCAAAAATACGATCTTTAAAGGTTCTGCCAGTCTGGCCTATATAAATTGAATTACATGAATTACAAAATAATTTATACACCCCACATTTTAGAAGTAAATCAGTTTGATCTTTTTTACTGTTTAAATATTTAAATAGATTATTTATTGTTCTAAAGGCAACTTTATTGTTTTCATTTTTTATTTTATTGGTAATTTTTGTAGAAGGGAGACCTAAATAAGTTAATGTATTAAATTTACATTGTTTGGATAATACATTTGGGTAAATAGAATTAAAACAAAAGTTTTGTTGTTTTTTGGATATTAAGTTATCTATAAGGTTCTCGTTATATCCATTATTAGAAGCTATCTGTTTTATAATTTTAACTTCTTGATCAAAATTATTTCTATTTATTGGTAATTTACATAATCTGTCTATCATGCTGTTGTAGGATGATAGTTTTTGTTGTATGGGATGACAAGATTTGCCTTCTATTGTAGTATCTGTATGTGTGGGTTTTCGATATATTGAAATCTCAATCTTGTCTACTTATTTTTTTAAAGTTAAATATAAGAAATTTAGGATATTGTTTTCTTCAATTTCTATTGTAAATTTTATTTGTAGTTCACACAACATTGGAAATAAGATGTACATATAAAAAAAATGAAAATTGCAAGTTTTTGCAACATTATTTTAATTTTTATTCATACAACATTTGGGAATTTGAGACATACATAAAAAACCTGTCCTTCAAGAAATTACTTAAGTTAATCATGTGAAAACCTAACGGAATTTTGGTCACAATTCAGATTGGAATGTTATAAAATCCAGTTTCAAACAATCATCCAATCGAACGACTAATATTCGGGATCAAATTATTTATTTGCTTAATTTTGTCATTAAACAGAATTGTTAAAATATTTTAATGAATATTTACTGGACTTGTAGCTAATGATGAGGACAAACTCTACAATAGTATCAAAATTTAGTCTGTCGCAACTTAAGACGACATGTTTTGACGACTGTTTGCATCCTTCTAACGAGGTTGCAATGAAAATAAATCAATGGTTATGGTATAATTTAATTTTTAACCTCAACCTAAAAAACAAATTTTAAAATCTTCAACTTTTTTATAATTTCTCCTTTATAAAATTTGCTGGATTTTAATGGTAGAAATCACAAGTTTAAAGTTATTGTAATTCACCTTTTCATTTAGTGATAATTACTTATTATTAGCTAATGTAAATCACATTATACTTAATGAATAAAAAATACTTCTTTAAATTTCACCGTTTATTGTTTATCACTTGACAATATTGTTTCGCTACGCTGTAGCTTCATCGGAAATTATGTCTAAACTTATGCTATTACAAATTTTACTTTGCCTATATTCTAACCGGTCCAGGAGGGGTGGGAAATGAAATAAATTTAAAAAAAACAGTTAGAATATAAGCCAAGCATATTTGTAATAGCATAAGTTTAGATATAACTTCCGAAGAAGCTGACCACAGCTCGGTGTAAAGCGGATTTAAATAAAACGTTGATATGGCAGTACGTCGCCATCTACCTTCTTTTGCTGCTATTGCCGAATTTCATAACGTTAGACAAGGCCTTATTATTCAGTTAGACAAGATGATACCATAATAAGGCCTTGTCTAACGTTATGAAGATTTGAAATATACTTTTTACAATTTTTTTGAGTAATTGTAATAACAGTTAAAATCAATTTTTGATTTTTGTGATGAACTACTACTATCGGTTCTTTATTTCTCTAATATTAAAGATTTTCTAATAATGTATCTACTTTCATCTGTGATCTATATGATCTAATACAAAGACAAAATTATCAGTAGCTCCGACAGTTACTATATTACAAAACTAAAGATAAGGGCAATGTAGTTAAGAAATAATAAATGTGTTCTTCCATTGAATAGATGACTGCATTGACCTTAGTTAATAATAATACACATTGGTCTATGTTATATGACATGTGAACATTTACATCATAAAACAACCGTACAAGATTACTAATTATTCATGTGAGAAGTCAGAGTTTATAACCATAAAGCTATCTTTATTGTTAGCCAGATTATCTTTTTTAAAGGATGTGATACTGTTGAAAACCGCCAAAGAAGGCGTAACGTTTGAAGTTTTTAATCACAAATTAGTTTTCATAATTCAGTTAAATAAATAAATACGAGACATGTTTTTTACGTAACTACCGTTTTGAAATTAATAAAAAACGTGCAAAGATATCTTAATAATTTTATTTTTACATGAAAGCCTGTACCATAATCTACTTTTCTACATAATTTCCTTTAATATTAAGGCACTTGTCATAACGTTTGACCAGTGACCAGTTTTTGAATACCCTTCTCATAGAACTCTGCCGTCTTACTTGGTAACTGTTAACCACTGCATCACAACTGTTTTGACTTCGTCATCGTCTTGAAGACACTGACCGCCCAAATGTTTCTTCAAGTGCAGGAACAAATGGTAGTTACTGGGCGCCAGATCATGGCTGTACGGAGGATGATTTAGAGTTTCCCAGTGAAAAGATGTAATGAGATCTTTGGTCCGATTAGCCACATGCAGACGGGCATTGTCATGCACATTTGTGTGGCCATCTTTTAATGCTCTCACCCACTTCCTTACCATTCCATCACTCATAATGTTTTGTCCGTAAACTGCACAGATATTACGATGAATATAAATCGGTTTTAGTCCTTTAGCACTAAGGAATCGTATAACAGTCGGACTCCGGACTTCACAGTCGGCAGGACTCACGATTATGGGAGACATCTTAAACACTTAGTAAACAACGTAAACAATGGCGAGTCAGACTGTAATGGCGTCACTGCGTAGGTGAGAGATGTAGGTATTCAGTGCGCATGCGTGGAACCTTCATATTTATGTCTCCTTGAGAACCTTCCCCTATGTGTTATTATTTGATAACATAAACTTTAGAAAATTAACCGTCATAATTGTAACATTATTAATTTTATTTCCTGGCCCGGCCTGGATGATGGAATAATGACATAGTAATTCTCATAAAACATGCTTATAGCTAGGACGAGTTTTGTTTTTCAAGGATGTAATTTTTTAATAGCTGCTAAGACTTTTCCCTCAGTGAGAATTGCAGATTTTGAAACACAAGACAGAACTTGGTACTAAAACCGTTTAATGGCCAATAATCCAATAAGTAAAAAATAAAATGTTATCCTTGAATGACCGCTCTGAATTCGAATTGTTCTATTTTATTTATGCACGCATTCGATCATTATATATAATTTGTGTTTGGTTCTTTCGAATCAAGTATAATTGCATTAAAAACTACATAAGTACTATGTATAATGAATTGAAATCCGTATAAGGATTAATGTCACGCCCGCTTTTTATATCCTCTAGATAATTTCTTGCCGCAGGACGAAACAATAATTGACTTGAAAACCACGGCGCCTGAACATATCCCGTATGTTATCTGCTTTGTATGGTATTAATTTACTTTATAATCGCCATTAACGGTCGCTTGTCTGTTAACAGTCATTTTTAACTGTCCAATTTACAATTCCAAAGATATTAGCTGTAGTAAAATAAGGAATAACATGTTAAATTACTATTTTTTTAAAAAGTATGTATTTTAAAAAAAAGACAGAATTATTATACGTTCATAATGTGGTATTGTCGTCACGTTCAATCCGGTTCCGATAAAAAAACTCAATGTAATACATATATTTAATGTTACATATTTATTTTTATTCAATTGTGATGAAGCCCTAAGAGGAGGGTAAATTGAAACAAATACACGAAGATAATATCATTAGTTTAGTGTTCGAAGTAGAAAAATTTTAAGTGTTCGGAGAGTACTATGGAAGTCAATAAGGATATAGGGGACTGACGACCATCCAAGGACGTAGCTACCGGGGGAGCTCCAGGGGACTGAGCCGCCTTAGAAGGATCTCAGCCCCCCATCAGTCAACAGCCGGCATTTATACATTTATAGGAAATTCGAAAAATTTCCACATCGAATTTATATTTAAAAAAAAAGCAAGTCGATCCGTCGCCGTATCCCCCCTCCCCTTCTCGTTTGTCTATGCGAAACGATCTGTTTACGCCGGATTTGTTGCAAATTACGCGTTTGTGGCGATCTTCAACTCACTGTAATAACACTTGCCATTGCACCAATACCCCAATCTTCATTAGCTTTCGGCTCGAACGGGACGGAATAAGAGCGATCGTCACTACGACGAGATCGATTATTAGCTGAGACAACGGACGTGATTATTACATCAAAAAGTTCCTTAGCCCCCTCTGATATCATGGGCTGGTTACAGCCCTGCGACCATCTGATGGCGAAGGTACGTATTTCTTTTGAAACCTTCCAGTGGAACCATAAGCAATAATTAATAATAAGGATTCGAGTGTGCTACATGTGTGAAAGAACGTAATACAAAAGAAAAAAGACTCACTTGGCCAACTTTCACAAAATATTTATTAATAGTCTTTTTATTTTTATATTAGCAATAAAATTGGAAAAATATTGAAATAGCGGTGAATTACGTAAAAAAATACAAACGAAAACGTAACTAATTGTACTACAATGTTGTAGGTGGAGATCTGCCATCTTCTCCTTGTCCTTTCATTCTCCATTGTTGAACTGTAATTGTCTGTAGTCGTCAAATATACTACTATGTTGATGGCATTATTATCTTAGAACATATTCTCGTTTGCAACATCTAAGCAACAGTAATATTGTTGTTGTGGTCACTATCACGTTTTGAAAGAGATATTTTATTATCATTTTAAAAATTAGCTTTTATATTACATCTATGTTAACATATTAATGTAATATTATCTAATCACTGAAGAAGGTGCTGTACTTGATAAATTTCATACAGCACAATTACAGAAAGGATGAAATAAATCTTAAGAGAAACAGTCATCTGACACTTAACTACTCTGAAAGTTGAATACCTTGCAAGTCTTTCAAATTATTGAATAATAATGTACGTCTTTATAATTTTTACTAACAGTTCAACATTCCACACTAATAGTTTAATGTTGCACTTGAAGATCATGCATTACTATTGTATATTTTTAAAACATCGCCAGTTTTAAAATGAAACAAAAATTTAATGATAATGAAACAAAAGTAAAACCAAATCTATTGTAGATGATCTTAGTGTCATTACTATATATGTAAGCTTTAAATATTTGTGATAATAGGTTTAGGTAGAATTGTGATTCGCGGTAAAGGACAGTGGTCTAAACGAAGGGTTAGGTCCAGACGTTTCGTTGGCAACTGCGGCTGACATCATCAGTGGTACTGTGGTGACAACGTGAAGGAAGATTATGCCTCAAAGTCTTGGCAACGACTGAGTTTTGATTCTACTACGAGAGAGTATCAAATATAAACGGGACTGATTTTTTTTTAAATTACGGAGAGGTCAGTGACCTGGCAGTAGTAGATGCGTAGCTGGCCTGTACCGCTAAGGAGAAGGTAGAACCAACCGCAATTCATTCGAGTCGCTTTAGTACGAAAAAAAAACAATGAGCGAGGCCGAAATGCATGTCTCCGTGGTGCAACGGATTATTATTAAGTTTTTTCCCACGGGGGGGGGGGGGTGAATCCGAGCTAAATTTTGCGGCGATTACAGGCACAGTTCGGGGATAACACCCTGTCAAGAACTCGGGTGTTTGCATGGCACAAGGAATTTTCTGAAGGCCGTGAAAAGGTCAAGAATGAGAGCCATGTTCAGCGCCCAAGGACAAATGTGACCGAAGCCAACATTAAGGTGGTCCGAAATCTCATTGAAGAAAACGCTGGAACATATGGCCCCGAATTTTCCCCTTGTGACTTCCACCTTTTCGGGCCCCTACAGAAGCGCAGTGGAAGCATTTGTGCTCCAATGGTTACAAGAATGTCCGAAGAGTTTCTACGATGATGGCATAAAAAAGCTCTCAATCCGATGAGATGTAAAAATATATTTCCAGGGCGGAAAATAGTACATAAATCGAAGTCTAATTAAATATAGTTAGAACTTTTTTACAAAACCAATTCCGTTTATATTTGATACATCCTTGTATGAATTCCGGCCATGAAAGCCTATGTTCTTATATTATAGGTTTAGGGATTGTGGCCTAAAAACGTTTTTCTTTTTTGATAATTATTTACTAGTTGGGTTTTATAAACATAATTTTTATTATAAAATTCATTTCCATTATAGCAGACAGATACTTCAGTAGGTTGAATTAAAAGTTAATAGACTTGATATCGTAAAAGATGCTCATGTTTAAGATGTTCATCAGTTGTTGACGAAATCCTGTTTGAAAACATTTTTCTTTTTTAATATCTGGGAATAGGAAAATGTAATAATAACTATTAGAAACGTGTTTCAATTTGCATTAAAACTGAAAATAGTGCATACTTAAATGAAACAGATTAATACATAAACTTTAAAATACGATTGTAAAATATTAATTAATTAAATACATACTGAAAAATGGAAATCTAATTACGTTAGAAATCCAACGTTTTCAATGAATAAAATAAGACATTTTTTTGATAATTGAATCAAAAACATTGTGAGTCACCGTTATGTCAATAAAATGCATTTTAAATAATACAACCGTATAATAATAATTATTATTATTTGTAGAATTGTAACAAGATTCCAGTCTGTGTATTGCGCGGTTTTGAAAATCAGCATGATTTCAGCAGTTAATTTTGATATTTCATAGAAAACTTATTTCATATTATTATTGATCGCTATTGCTCCAGCTGTTTTGAGTAATATTTATTGCTGACCTCTCGTGTATAAAAACATAATGTAAATTTTTATTTTCTGTGCATGTTAAGTGCGCTGTTGACATCGACTTTGTCGTTAATAGAAATGATTCAACGAAATAAATGATATCACGACAATACAGTCGTAAACAAATACAACATACCCGTTCGATTATTATTATCATTACTATTCGTCAAATAATTAATATTCAGAATCGTCACCATTTCTGATCTCACATCAGCAGTAGACATCGAGACTCTGGGTTAGTAGGCAGTCTGCTTATTAAAAAACTGTTTGTTGATTTGAATAAATTAAAACCAACAAGTGGCTACTTTGTATGTCAATATCGTCAGTTACATAAGTTTAAAAAATAATGATTAATAATTGGACCATCAATTATGGTCAAAACTAGATATAGAAGTAATTGTTTTTATGAATCTATTTAATACGAAAACAATAATTTTTGACGAAAATTAATACCAACAATGAATAACTTAAATTTAATAATTTGCTGGATAAATGAACGCTGTCCCGTACAAAAATTATAAACTGGAGCACATATTTGTAGTATCTTGAGCTGCTATTCCTTTCGGTAAACTATTTCATGTAGTTTCACAATTATATAACGATTTTTTGGGGATGTCCCATTGCTGCCCGCGAAAATATTTTATCTGAAATTGTGACATTGCTGCCCACCAACTTTATTACCCTCATAATTAATTTGAATTCATAATTAGGTATTATAATGCATATGTTATATAATTCTTATAAACGTATTACATATTCGTAACATAAAATAATTTGCTCACATTTATCGATATAGGTACCTATAGACAATTTAATAAATGTACCAAATAATACACACCAGTAGGAGTCAATCAATTAAATTCGAACAGGAAACCGTTCTAGTTTCACAACACGACGGGAAAGACAGATTCCTCTATTGTTATTGGTTTACCTAATATATAAATATGCTGCTTCCAGTCTAGTCTAGTCTTCCTAGTCTCTGACAAAACGACTACTTTAACGTCACAAATTATGGATTCCATTGAGTTGGTTGAAAGTGCTTGGGGTAAACAAATTGTGTTAGAAGGTTATGGAACATTCAAAAGTTGTTCTAATCTCTGCGGGCAGCAATGCCACTGTATAATCTCCTTTTCAATCTGGCGGCAGCAATGCAACTTTTTCAAGGCGCGGGCAGCTGGGACTAAGTCGATTTTTCACTCACTTTTCATTACCTGATTGAGTTAAAATTTTCCAGTTTCAAGAAAAACGACTTTATTCAAATGAATATATTGCAAGCGCAATTTATTTTAATTTTTCAATTTGTTTATGGCAATATTGATTTACCATTAGTTTGTTTGCCATGTAAATTTCTATGATTTTGAATTTCCTACTAATTATGAATAATAACGAAAATGTTAAAAGATACACAAGCGTCTGATTCATTAATTTTCTAACATTACTTCCGCTCATTTTTATTCTCAAATTTATGCCGTTTGTTCGGCGATGTTTCTATTAAATGCATCATAGAGATAGTGAATAACCTTCAACTTCAGTAGCTTCCACCGACAAGATAAGGATTCTGAAATGTATGCTATAAAAATCGGATATAATGTAAATAATTTACAATGATTACGTCTTATAGACAATATTTACACAACCTATCTTTTATTAAAAACTGAAAAATATGTACCTGCCGCATGAACTAACATATAACGCATTGTTCTAGATTTTAATATATAGTAATGACAGTGAAATTTAAACTTTAAGTCAAAAACAACAACATTCAAAAGCTTTGACACAATTGAATAGGCTTTGTGTTAAAAAGTTGTTATTTTAGTAATTAACACTGATAACGATTTTCAAGTTACCTACAACCAAATTTTCATATTACCTTCATTTTTTTACTGACTATGGAAACTAAAAACAGAAAATAGTCAACCACACCATGAAGACTTATACTTATTATTTTGTTTCTTTTCACGATCGCTTCAGTTTTATCACTTGTTTTCCGGAAAACCGAAAACATTACCACTATGAATAGGGATGAAACGACCCAAGTAAATACAAGTCCTTACTCGATCCTTTGATTATCGATAAAACTACTCGTATCTATAATGAATGCATCTTTAATTTTTTAATAGTTAACAGGAAGTCACCTTGATTCGTTTTTTAGATTTAGGCAGTACTACGAAAGAAGTTCGCTTTCGTTAATTTCTCAAAATAAAAAAGTAGAATGAAGAAATATTTCTGGACTTTTTCAAGCGAATAACCGTCTAATCAAACATGATTATACGAAGCATCATGTTTGACTGGAACGATTCCCTTTTGAAGAAGATCTAAACCTTTGACCGAAACGTTGGAAAAAATATGTATATTATAAAAAAGTAGATTTCAAACCACTTTGCAATACCTAGTGTATTATTTTCTTGTTAATCCTATCTGCATGTTAAAAACTACCGATACTTGACATTCGATACCGAGTAGGTAATCGTTTCATCCCTAACTGCACCGAACGGCGTGGTCTAGTGCTCTAGATCATTGCTTTGTATTCGGGAGGTCACCGGTTCGAACCCGTTGCTGACTGCTCTGTTCAAAGTTTTCTGTGGTTTCCTTGGTATGTTTAGGCAAATGCTGGGGCAGTAATATTTTACAGATAATCTTTCACTTCTTTTCTGTCTTCATTTCGTCCGTCTCATTTTTCTCTCCCTAACCACACCACCCACCTATTCCCACGATTCCTGCAAGGAGGCTGAAGAGGGCCTTACGCCTTACCCTCCGGCTTTGCACTACAGTGTAGGTCGGAGGGACTGCCCGCCCGAGTAACTGGTTGGAATGAAACACAAAAAGTTAATTTTTTCCTAACTGTGAGGGGCTGACCTTTAAGTCTGATGTAAGGATGCGGATTTTCAGAAAACTACATCGTAACTAATTTAGAAGGGAACTTTGAATATTAATTTATATTGAATAAATATTATGTTGCAGTACGGTTCGTTTTTAAAGTAGATAATGTGGAACAGTCAATTGTGTAGGTTTGACTTATCTAATTGTAATTACTTTTGTAATGAGATGAGGAAATTAGTAAAGGTCATCATGTAGATTTAAATCTAAATCTCGCTTTCCTGCTTAGTGTTAACTCGGTTTTTAGTCTAATGTCAGATTAGTCTAAGAGGATTCAGTTTTGTTGTTGTATTTCAGTAATAAATGTCATAAATTGCATATTTAATTTCTGATATTAGAAACAGAATTTAGTAGCACATAGGTATAGATATATGTTACATTTAATTAACAGTATTTTTAATATTTTTTATTGTACTTATTGTACTTTTATTAAAAGAAGGTAATAAAAATAAAGGCCGTTTCTAAAATTTAGTCGCAATATTTTACATTATTTGACGTTGAAATCTAGGAATGATATTCGGATTGAATTAATTCTGAAAATTAATGATAACTAAAGAGACGATTGGTAAAATCAAGTTTTATTCAATAAGGAGAAAATAGAAATTTGATATATGTATAAAATATATATTGAACCATTTATGAAGAAGGCAAGACTAGTGATTTTTTCTGATTTTCTTTTTTTTACTTTGAATTAACCTTCAATATGGTTTCTGACTCGGGAACTTTTAGTGTCGATCTTCCGGAAAATTTACGAGATTAAGTTCAGGAAAAATTTACCGACAAATTTTTGAGTGGTTTACAACATAGATAGACGATTTATTTCACGTAAATGATTTCCGAGGAAGATGTCCTTGGACCTACCAACTAAAACCTCTCCCCCTCAGGCCGTTACAGGACCTTTTAATTTAGGTCCTCTTCAGCCGAGTGTGATTATGAAAATTTAGTTGATTGTTGTTTTGTTGGGTTTATGTGTGTGCGTTATCTGATGCGGTGTGATAGGTTGTTTATGTATCCTGTGAGAGCTAATACAAATTGTCCTTAAATACTATTTGAGGGAGTGGAGATATGGCCAAGGAAGATGTTTAGAAAGGGAGATTTACCTACATCTATTTGTCCGTTAATTAATAAATTCTATTTTTGAATTTATTTTTTATCAAAATTTCTAATAGTGACATTTTATATGATTTATTTTCAAAATGTACAATTTCGGAAACTTCGTTAAAATTTATATAGTTATTATTAATCAAATGATTCGCATATTTTAAAATTTCTGTTTTTCCAATGTAAAAGAGATTTGCAGTTAATTTTATATTGATTTTACTATTAACGTCTTTGTTATTTTTAATACTTTTTTTATGACTATTGTTAGTCTTAAATGTAAGTTAACAACCATTTTTGTTTAATAATTACGAGACACATTTGGTTGGATAGCCTAGATAGGTTAATGTTTTGTAATTTTCAGTAAACCTCTCCTATCTATCATAAACCTACTCATACCGATATCATTGTAAACAATAGATATTGCCATTCAACATATTTTTTGAATATTAAAACTGATAGAAAACGAATTTAATACCCTTCGTGATTGACTAAGTTTTTCAACAATATATATATATATATATATTGTACAATTTTCTTCTTTCTGAATTTTCCAGAATTAACGGTTCTATTCGTTATTTCAAATATGATACCTATACCTAGTACGTTATAACTTTAAACAAACTTACCCCTTGCCGTTTGTACTGTTTTACCATAGATACTCGGTATAATGTAGGTAGGTTCCTTTATAATCGAAACTGTAACAAAAAAAATTTTCGTGAAAATTATTATTAAGAAAGTCCTCCTTTTATAATATTACACTGATGTGTGGTAATCATATTGAACGTATTGTGATTTCATCACTTTCTTATAAACAAATTTAATTAAATTTATTATTTAAGCATTAGTCGAACCCGCCCCAATTTGGTTGGATGGGTACTGTTATATTAGATGGTGTATTTCACTTACATTTTAGTCACTGCAAGATTCTGCCAGCGGGTGTTTAGACACACTGCCATAGCGTATCTATGATCGCTGTGACTGAATATTTATGAATATAAATATGGAATCAACAGAAACAATTACTCCGAGGGCTAATACCCCTACCGGCATTGAATTACACTGTTTAAACCAGTCGTGGGATATGGCTTTCGGTACGCTGTGTCCACTGTGTAGGACGCGTTCCAAAAGTGGAATCTTTGATCCTTAAAATTTAGACTAAAAAGGATTTTAATGCCTTCTTTTTTTGAATATTGATATTTAAACAATCTCGACATCTCAAAAATTCTGATTAAACGACAACATTCTGAATATCGTTAATTTTGTCCTTTAATTAAATGTTCTATTAGTGGTCTGCTAATTGCAGGACCTTGTACAGATCTTTGGGTGAGATAGCTCCATCGGTTTACTTTACAAATCTACCTACACTGACACCATAGATATTAGCACATTATTATGTAGTGAAATGATAATTGAGTATAAGATCAAAATATTTACATTTAAATATAAGAGGGATAACAAACACAAACATCAGAGTTGCTTAAAACTAACTTAAAATTTAGAAGTGGGTACAATTTATACTAATATTCTCGTTGCTACTTATTTGGGAAACTGGTTACCTGTTTGTGATATCTCTTAATCACTGATTAATTGAGTGGTTTGATGGGAAACAGTGTTGTACTAAACCTGTAGATAATTTTTTATCAGAAATAGATTTTTTGTGCTCTTTTAGTATTATCTCAAAATAACGCCCAGTTTGTCCCAAATATATAGCATCACAATCCTTACAAGTTATTTTCTAGACGCCAGATCTTCGGTTTTTGTTCACTTTATCAGTTTTATTGTTCATAAGTAATTTCTTTATGGTATTTGCAGGTTAACATTTTTATAATAAGGAATGGAGTACCAGTTTTCGTTTTTTATAGAATTAGAATTATATAGTTGTTTAAGGATTTGTTTTCTTTGTTTTTTACCTAGTAATTTGTCTATTAAAGCTGGATTATAGCCATTATTAGTTGCTGACAATTTAATAAAATTAAGTTTTTTTTCAAATTTTTTTGGATATAAAGGACTTAAAAATTATCTACAGGTTTAGCACAACACTCACATCAAACCATTCAATTAATGATGATAGCCTCTCCATCATTCACATAGAAAATAAAGGACCAAAACATAATTATTTACAAAAACTTGAAATACAAAAAGCCATTAATGCCAATCTAAATCTTACAAACGACAACACGAAAAACTTGAACAGCCCTATTCTGAAAGTGATATCACAAACAGGTAACCACATTCCCAAATAAATATCAACCAGAACATTAGTATAAATTGTACACACTTCTGAATTTTAAGTTTGTTTTAAGCAACTCTCTGATGATGACGGCAATGTCGAAACAATTGTTAGAGTCTTCTAATAATAAAGTGTAAAACAACAGTTTGTGTTTTGTTATTTATTAGTAATCATGTTTTACAATTATCCCACCGTAGAATCAATTACCATTATTAAAACCAGCAGCTAATGTTTACGAATTTTAGATAATTGTATTAGCAAAATCGGTTGCTTAATACTTTAGAAAAACTGGTTCTTGTCACGTGTTTTTCCGCAACTTTTATCGACTGAATTATGATCCCGGTGAGCCATTTCATAAATGCATGGGAAAACACTGATAACCAGCTTCACCCAGGGTCTGTGATGCAGAGCCGCCTTAAGGACGACATGCCAGTGTGGAAAAATGCCATTCAGTTACTAATAATTTCTGCTACCATCCGTCTTACTTTGTATGGCACACTCTTACCAGTTCTAATTATTTCTTGATTTATTCAGTGGCATGTAATTGGTTTCGCATGTGCTACATAGATATGCCGCTAAAAGTTTATTTCGTAGAAGTACATGAATGTCTATGTATTTGCGAGTTTATTGGGAGCATTTCGATATTTTACGTAGTCGTTTGTTAAGTTCCACTTACTTGAACGCGAAAATATGTTGAGGCCAGCAGATCAGATTTTTTAGGTTGTTTAAGAAGTGATTCTGTTTGTAGAGATCCTGATATACGAAGAATGCTAGATTTTTTTTTGTAAAACAGTTAGATTTATTTACATAATATAACTGAAAACAAACCAGTTGGAATTTACATTCAATCATTTATTTAATTTCATATCGTGTAAACATCGGCAACATAAAATTTTTATAATGGTTCATGCTAGACTTTTTATTAAATTTTGACGTCATTTTATCGGAGACAAATTTTTACTTGGACAATTAACATTACGCAATATTAAACATGATTGGTTTCAACTGCTTATTGTTTATATTTAGAAGGAATCAAAATAAAATCAATATAACCATACTGAAATGCAGCTGTGAAGCACAATGTTAATTGACAATAAAAATGGCAACTATAAAAATATTTGAAAAACTATAGTATAGGAGAAGAAATTCAAGTTATTCAAAATTACATAAGATTTAAGACAAACAATCCCCTTAATGTTTGAGGTAATTTTGGAAAGTATTTTTATTAGTAAAACATCGGAACATTTTCCAATTCCATTCTGACCTTTTTTTAATTTATAGTGACCATTTCGACAATAATATATTGACGTATATACTGACCGTATAGTTCATTTACAAATTTCAAAAACGTTATTATGAGGGGTGGGTAATTTATCCAGATTTACACCGTATTAAAATAAAATTTAAGATGTATCTTCCGAATTGTGAGAAACCAGAATATTTGACCTGAATTTTTATAAAACCTCTATTTTGTTCATATTGAGTACCCCGTTTCTCTTTAACTATCTATATTATTAAAGCATCTGTGATCAAGCATCGATATTTGCAGTTGTCTTTTGTTCTATTTTTTATATCACAACCCTGTATAATTTGTAACTTTAGATATCGGTAGTTATAATTGTTTAATCGAATCAAAAGTGGAATAGTAGTAAATATAAATATAAATATGGAATTAACAGAAAGAACTACTCCGAGGGCTAATACCCCTACCGGCATTGCATTACACTGTCGTGGGATATGGCTTTCGGTTCGTTGTGCCTACGTGGTAGGACGCGTTCAAAATGTGAGATCTTTGATTTTAATATTTAGACGAATAAGGATTTCAATGCCTTCTTTTTTTTAATATGGAATAGTAGTTGTTTTAATTCAGAGTTTATTAAAAAAAAAAAAACAAAAACAATCGTCCAAATTAACAAGGACACAGAAAAATGATCTATCACTATTTAATACATGTTTTCAAACAAATTCCAAGGAGCAAATGGTCCATGAAACGAAACATAAGCCAAACAGGCAACTAGATTAATGTTTTATTCGTCGTAACAGGAGAATACACACATGCTACAATGATACATATATACTACGTTATGTTTTTTGTTGGAGGGTGTGGATTTCACTTGTTCAAAATTAGTCAACGAGGCATCCGAATTCATATGTTGCACACCTGTTATAATCTACACACACTCTTTCTTATATTATATGTACATGTTTACAAGTTTTTCCTTTCGAATTAGTTTGATGCAATTTTTATTTTTGTTTTAACGACTTTAGCCTTCATGTAGACAACGCGTACATAATGTGTATTTAAAAGTGCGGGTAATAATAGACAGGATTCGTTAATTCTAAGATCAAAACGATACATCATATTGTTTGGCACCTGGTTCACACATGGGTGTTTTCGTGATTTGCGTCTATATTAATAAATAGGTTGTCAGTATATACTAGGTGTTCTGTTTTTCATAAAGATAAATTACTGAAACTTCTTATAAATTTATCTAACGTTATTTTTAGCGTGCTGTAAAAACAAACGATTAAAAATTAAAATAATAATTGTATTATATTAAATGTATTTATTTACTTCATTCTTTGCTTTGAATTATTCATACTTCCCGGTTTATATATTTTTACGTATGCTTTAAGCTATATGACGAGCGCAACGATGCACTCCTTCAACAGCGTAGGGGCTACTGACACATTCGTCGCTCATTGTTACCCGTTACGTTTCCAAAATCTGATTGGTTTTTAAGATTCGCACGTGCCATCGGCCAATCAAATTACAGTGCATAACTAGGTCGAGTAGACAAGGGATTTCCTTAGGAATGCGGTTTTCCTAGAAATAAAAACAAATCGACGGTCAATGGCGCCGGGTTCATTGACCTCTCCCGTAGTCATTTTTATTTATGCTTATCTTTTGAATTTCAAATGCCAATATTTCGGAAACTACTCAACCGATTTTAATACTGTTTGCTTTAAACGATTCAGTACAGAATAAGGGGTCTACTGGTATCGTTTTAGATAAAATGAACATACATTACAAAGAATGATTTCAATAATGGAAGGAATTAAAATCACTTTTAAATGTTTCAAAATATTTTATTGTAAACTCTACAATATTGTTTCGACATAACAATGTCTTTCTCAAGAGTAGCAGATTTACTAAATTTCAGGTCATACTTATCGTCTATATATAGTTTTTCAGTTGACTGAATACAATAAAATATTTAAAAACATTTAAAAGTGATTTTAATTCCTTCCATTATTAAAATAATGTTTCACAATGATCTGACCAGTTCAACAATTAATTATATATTGAATGATTTCAAGTTGAAAAAATTTGGTTATATTAAGTACTTTTTGCATTAATATTATTTAATAGGTCAATTGAAATATTTGCAAGATTAAACAGAACACCCTGTGTTTGTGTGAACATCTGTTGGTGTGTTTTCGGGTCGCGTTTGTCAAATATTTGCGATAGACCTGTTGCATCAGAGAGTGAGATAATTAATTTCTGTAACAAACTCATTGCCGTTTATTTTAACTTTGTCAGAGAAATGGAACCTTCACGGAATCAGTGTGTAGGTTATGATCAAGAACATATTGCCATTGGCATTCAAAACTGGACGTAAATGAAATGCGTATTTTCAAAAATTCACTCGACGTATAACCGATTTTGCAATCCTTCTAAATATAATAATCATGTTTACAAATAAATTTAAGAATTATATTATTATCTAGAAGTTTGGACCACCAAAAGGAGGCATCATTCAATTGTAATTTTTTCAGGATGTAAAAAACGGCAGCAACATAAAACAATGGCTAGCGAAGGGTTGAACTCGTGATCTGTTAATTTAGAAATTCAAAAATATTATTAAAAGTGAGTATTTGGTGCGTAGCTCTGCAAGGGTGCAAAAGATGGACAGTGGTGTTAGAGGGGGTTGATAAAAATACCCTGAATTGAAAAGGTTATAAATGAAGAAGTACCGAAAAGAGTAGGAAAAGAAAGGGCGCAGTGGTACCCAACAAGGAAAATGAGAGGTACGATGGTAGGACTCCTTCTGAGATACAAAGGGGTAGTTAAAAACATATTAGAAGCAGAAATAAGACCTCAGGACTAAAAAGGGCAGAGGAAGTCCTTGATTAGATTACTGTTCGTCAAAAGTTAGGAATCCAAGATGCTCTAGTTTTAGAGAAGATCGAAGATTGAAGAATAGGAAGAAGTAGGGGTTCGTGTCCAACCAGGCATTGAACTGATGTCCCTATGTTGATGAGATTAAGTGGCTTTTTGAAAATCTGAAGTAGTCGAGGATGTCTTTTTGATTAATAAATAAATTAAATTTTTAGTCATGATTGCGTACTTTATATATAGATGTGTATAATACAAAATGTTATATTTGATGGTTATTTATACAAAGTAGTTGTTGGCTGAAAGATGACGAACTAGAAAAGAAAAAAATAAATTCTTTATGTATTTATTCATCACTGCACCTCGTTTCGCACATATTTTGCCTGGGTGTACCTGTGTTTGCATACATACCTGTTGCATATGCATAATAGCAGTCATAAAAAGTAAATAAATCCGAAATAATGGTAATAAGTTTAAATTAAAATTAGGAAATGTAGAAAAAACAATGCATAGGTAGCGTAATTAACATAATCGGTGATTAAAAACAATGGCAGCTCGAAATAGGAACTTGAACAAAGAGGATTAAAAGTACGTCATATGTTTAAATAGAGTTGCATGATACAATATGCAAGTTTCTTCATAAAATACTTGTAGTTGTAAGCCAAACATTTATAAACTATCCACAAAAGAAAATCAAACCAATAGAAAAAAGTGGTATTTACTAGTTGTCATGTAATAAATGTAACGCCAATTATATTGGACATTCTGATAGATCTATATCAACCCCTTTAAAAGAATACATACATAACGTAAAGAAAAAATGCATAAAAACTGGAATTTCAGAACATTGCACTATGTAATAAATACAAACATAATATCGATTACGATAATGTAAAAATCCTTCATAGTAATATTGTAAAAAGTAAAAAATTAACTCTTAGAAAACTTAGAAATTAAGAAAGCCTTGTCCAAAAAACTAAATGTTGTTAACAACCAACTAGAACTAGGAAATTTAGCATCCCCACTATTGCTTAGTACACTAAAATAAGTATATATAGGTCCTTTTATTTCACATTATTTAGTACTGTTATTACTCTTGATAATGGGCTATGTCCGAAACATACGTCGAATGACAATAAATTGGTGAACATTAATTATTATTTTATTTATTCTATTTGCCAAACATTTAGTTCTATTCTATAGGAACTAGTTATTTAATCAGTATTGTATTCTCTTCTCCCATTACTTCTTAAATAGTTCTTAACAGCAGTGAAAACACTGTCAAATATCTTGAGGTAATTAATACTCCAGATAAATGTTAAATCTGCATCAAAATACATATGATTATTCTTCTTACTGAATTTGCAGACTTATGTGTCTAGTTAAAACTGTATCTATTCAAAATTGAAAATAAAACTTCCTAGCTGCCTCCTGTTAAAATTTTAATTAAAAATTATATGACCAAAACGTCTTAGTTCAATCTCAATAAGTTTCCTGTCACATTCATATCTGTATTATTGATATTAATATCTATACTATTTAAAAGTGTATTTTTCAATACTTTTAAGAAAAAATATACTGGTAACGAGGCCCACGTAAATTTTCCGATTACTTGATTATACATCGATTATTTTCATTTTTTAAATAATCTATTAATCGCAAATAATAGAGATTACCCAGTTTCGAACAGGAAAAGTCGATTCCTAGTCCAATAAAAGGGAGGCAATATTATAACCGTATTTTGAATAAAAGTTGTGCAAATTTTCGTAAATTGTCGAAATAGTAATCAATGTTATTTATTATAATCAAGGACCAATATATGGGGATTTTAAATTGATTAATTATTTGAGGAGCAACTGTAAATAAATGATTTGTTTGAATTGAAATAATTACGGAATTTCGTCAACTTTATAAATAATAATCAAAGCATTTTTAAACTCGTAAGTTAATAGATTTCTATAGATGTTTAAGTGCAACAGTAATTATGATTGGCATGGGGTTACCAAAAGGCAATATACAAACTAAAAATTGATTTTCATCACACGCTAAGGTCGAATTAATAAACCATAATGTGTGCGTAGATACATATAACAAAAAAAAAATTATATAAGTACTAAAAACGGAATTCGACACGTGCAGGATAATCAGTATGAAGTAAATTTTTTCTAGAATGTAAACTCGCAAAACAACAACAACAACATAATTTCGGATTTAAAAAAGAAAAGTTTAATAATTCTAGTGAATAAAAACAGTAAAATCTACAAGTTATTGACTAAATCAGACATCAAGTCATTATGAAAGGGTTTATTATCATTATTACGTGTTCTTTCTTAACAACTGAGAATTTTTGCTAATAAATTAATAAACTACGTGACAACTACAAACAAAATAAAATCTGTTAATACTCTCAAATGTCATACCATGAAGTCATACAATATTATTAAAGAAAGACTTTCAATTCTACTGTGATCAAGGTTTTATCAAGAACAGATTTATTTGAAAAATAAAATATATTTTTTCCATCCAAATGGTAGATTCTGGTACTCGGTAATTTTTGAAACTCGATCAATGGTACCTGCACAACTCTGTTACAACTCTGGCTCTCAGTACTACCTTTGGTCACCATAATATGATTTGAATAATGATACTGGACAATCGTTGGAAATCAACGATTCTAGTTTCCTAAGATACCACTCGCATTTGAAAATTTTTGAAACACAGGTGTCCAATTGTACCTTTGGTCATCATTAACATAGAGTCGTCAGTCAGACTGGTTGGACACTCTCCTCTACTTCTACACATTAACTAGGTATTTGCGAACAGTAAGCTAATTCAGGTCTTCCTCTGCCCCTATTTAGTCCTGAAGTCCTATTCCTGCTTCTAATATGTCGTTAATTAGCCCTTTATATCCCAAAAGGTTTCCTACCATCCTAGCCCTCCTTTTCTTTATTTACTTCCATAGCGTCCATTGTTCTACTTTTTCGAATACCTCCTTATTTCTAACTTTTTCTATTCACGGCAAATCTATGTATCATCCGCCTATTACACCACATCTCAAATGCTTCTGTAGGAAGATGAATACTAGATAGAATACGTATATGTCTGTGTATGTATGTGAGAGAGAAAGAAAGAGAGACAGACGATTTCTGAAAGATTGCAGTGAGAATGAATATAATGAATTGTGGGGTGGGTGAAAGAAGGGGTGTGTCTTGTCCAGTAAGATGATGCGAGGATGCGCAAGAAAGGTCAGAGAGAGACTGTGTGCGAAAGTCGAACATCACAGATATTGTCATTGCCATATTGTATTTAGTTTTCAGTTCCAACTCTACTTTCATTTCCCTTACAAATTAATATTTTCGTTTTATATTCATTTATTTTCATTCCATGTTCTACTGTCAATACCGTTTTCATTTTATTTAAGGCTGTTTCTAATTCCTTCCTAATTGATGTTAAACTAAAACTAAACTTTTTTGTGTTTCAATCCCACCAGCTACTCATGCTGGTGGGTGGGCAGTCCCTCCGACCTACACTGTAGTGCAAAGCCGGAGGGTAGGGTGGGTGGTGTGGTTAGGGAGAGAAAGATGAGACGGACGAAATGAAGATAGAAGAGAAGTGAAAGATTGTCTGTGAAATATTACTGCCCCAGCATTTGCCTAGAAAACCAGAAGACTTGAACCAGAGCAGCCAAACCCCGGGTTTGAACCGGTGACCTCCCGAACGCTAAGCAATGATTTAGAGCATTAGACCACGCCGCTCGGTTAATAGATGGTAATATTGCTATCTCATCTGCAAATATGAGCATGCTAATCTTTTCTTCCCTGTATATTCATCCCTGAAGTTGTACTGATCTTTAATAATAATAATATTAATCGCATGTTCGATATACAGATTAAAAAGTAACTGTGACGGTGTATATTCCTGTCTAACTTGTTACTACCCAAATGCAATAACTACTTGTTGCTCTTACTCGACGATTGTGGTTCTTTATAGTACCTGCTTGTAGTCTCAATAATTCTAGTTCTCAAAGATACCTTTGGTAATCGACAATTCTAATTTCCAAAAGTATCTGCTCCTGGCATTCGACAATTTTTGGAAATCACCGATTCCCAATTGTACTTTTAGTACTCAACAATTTTGATTTTAAGAATTAAAAGCAACATGCGAAAAATACGTCTCACTCTGGCTCAGAGTTTTGCGCATTTGTGAAAGCGAAAGCTCTATCTCGGCTTATCATGATACCAGACTAACTCAACTAACTGTGGCTGCTCTATATTTGCTTGCAATTTATTCAGCATTAGATCTTAGTGTTTTACTTCCGTTGTCGCTCTGTTTATAAACATGACTATGAAAATCAGCTGTAAAAATATTTCATTGTCTCTGCCAACGTCCATACGAAACATAATTATCTATCTATACATATACACTACATAAGTGTATATACATATGAGTCAGCGCCAGTTCTCTGCTGCTGCTGTTAACAAGTTGGCTACGTCAAAGAATCTCGACACTTTTAATCATAGCAAACTTAGGTACCAAGAACACTCGCGTGTTGTTCGACGCTTGGTGCGGACGTCAAATTTTTTTACTGCTCTTTTACTCTATATATACTCTTCATATTATCACTTGTACGCAAGTACATATTTATGTAGATTGAAAAGCAATAATAAATTTACTTTTACTATTAGATAGTTGCACTATATACATTTAAAGCTTAAGTGACCGTTGTTGTCGTAGATATTATTTTAAGTTAAATAACGCTAGATTCAGTAAGTACAACGGTGTGCACATTTGGTGTACTTAGTCTCATCAAGGATAAGTGTTTGTTTGGAAGACCCAAAGTTTATTTAAGGACATCACGTAAGTCACAAAATTTCTTTTTTATCATCATAATGTGTAATAAAAATTAATAAAGTCAACTGATTATATATAGAATATAAAAAGAGATAAAATTAAACAAGTACCATTTAATTTTTTTTAAAATTATTTTTGATAAGTTGGGTAAACGTTTTGGTCGACTAATTGTAATCTTAAAATGCTGAACGCTTGTTGAATTGTTGAATTTGTTTAAGTTGTCACCGATCCATAAACAATAAAAACTAACAAACTTTAACAAAAGTTATCAATTGATGATTTATTTGTATTTTTTTATGTAAGGAAATCTAATATATACCTAATTTAAAATTGCTACTCTATTAAAAAAAAGGTTATTTATGTCCCAAAAATGAAAATTAATTCTGTGTTTTGTATATGTATATATATTAAATTGGGCACCTTTATTTAATTAGTGTGTATGTATTAAAGTCCAAATAAATAGTTAAAATAGATAATCATTGTAAATTTTGTGAATAGCTGAATTTTTCTCCTAAGCATGATGTTTATTAATTAATTGATGATAAAGCACGAAAATTAACTATAGGTATACTCTACTTAAAGAAATGCGTAAAAATGTAATTTCCTTCCTTTTTTTTATTTACTCTGACAATACGAAACGTGAATAAATATATTTAAATGCATAACATACTATATATTATAAAATATTTAATGTGAGGCACCTCCGCCAATTTATAGCTTATAGTCATCCTTTTAGTTTTTTATTATTATTTTTTTTTTTTTTGAGAAAATTACCAACGTTAATTTAACGTGTTTTTACACAGAAAAAAAATAATAAAATCATTTACTGAGATTTTTATCTTCTAGTCTAAATAGGTACAGTAAATAATATTATTCATACAAAGAAGAATTTATTGTTTGATAACAATAGAATTAGAATGGTAATATGTAACAATTGTTATATTGCGATAGAGTTTTATAACCACCACATTTTTATTGATAAAATGTGCGTATATATTTGAACAAGTAAGTTAGTGCAGTTCGTTGACTTAGAAAAAATTTATTGAATTGTTTGTTATACACACAAAACGAGTTTATCATTTCATACTAAATAGCAATTAAAAAAGTAAATTTAACAAATTATTCAAAATAACATCTCTTAAACAATTTAAGTTATTTTCTTGTAGTAAACGATATTTTTTTTTTCATGTTTTTATACACAAATTCTCGCCGAATAAATTAATCAATGGCGTCACGGAGAGCTTCTTGCAACGCCTACTTATGTTTACCTCACTTTGTAAATGACAGTATTCACTTTGAGAATCCCGAATCCCGTTTTCGAAATAAGGTGTTTCGGTCGAATGAAAATTCCAAGAAACTGAGGCAGTTTCTCAATATGATAACAAACATACCGAAATAGTTCCTTGCATCACAAAAAAAAAACGAAAATATTTATGAATCCCAAAAAAAAAACATTAATAACCCAACTCAAGCTTAAAGTATGAAAATTATTTGCAAATGAAAATAATTATTAGTATTTGAAAGACCTGTGTCAAAATCTTTTCCGATGAACAATATTATGCATTTTTGAGTAGGTTTTGTAAGAAATTTGCCGAAAACAATAAAACTGTAGATTTTCACATCCTAGTGTCAATGAAGTACGATTAAAAATATACAAGACAAAGAAAAAGCTGCTTTTTTATGTTTCAAAGTTTTTTATTAAAACTCGACGATCGTTTGGGCTAGCGAACCCTTTTTCAGTATTTGTTTTGTAAAAACGATCGTTGAGTTTTAATAAAACCATTTGAAATATAAAAAAGCAGCTTTTTCTTTGTCTTATATATTTTTGAAGGATATGTTTGATAATTATCCGACCGAACAATCCTTATTAAGTATAATTAAACTTATTAGGGTGTGTTTTACTGTTTTTGAAAAGTACAGTAAACAATATTCATACAAAACATTTTTCAGTTTTGCTTTTAATCAATATGCAGAGCCTTGGCTAGGGTCCCTCACGCGAAGGTATCTTGGAACCCATAAAATCTTGAAAAACAAGCTTTGCACAGAATGCGTATTAAAATTTGTTGACGTACGTCAAATGGGATATTTCTTAATATTATAATGTCTAATTTAATCTAGACCTTCCTCTGCCTCTGCTTACTCCTATTTCTGCTTTTAATATATCTTTAACTAACCGTTCAAGTCTTACAATGTGCCCTACCATTCTATACCTCTTATTCCATAGATCTCATAGATCCCATTGTTATTGGTATATTGGTATACCTTCTCATTTGTTACCTTACCTATCTACGGCAACACTACATGTTAAACGCTTCTGATTTTAACGAAAGAATAGTTGTTCATGATATGCACACTTAGAAAACCAAATTTTATTTTTATTTGCATAGATGTCTCTAGAAGAGGGATGAACTTGAATCAAACTTATGAATTAATATGTTTTGTAGTTTCAAGTTTTTGGCTTTGAGAAAAGATCTCCATATTGTATGTCTAGGGACGCATTAGACAGGTTTGTTCGTCTCTCATTGTTATTAATCATCACATTGATGTATGTAACATATTAGTGCGCCCTAATTTACATTCACTCCTTTTGAAAAATTGTATATTTAGCAAACTGCTGACGTGGAGTTTACCGTAATTTCTTAGGAAAGTTGCATATTTTTAGTTCTTTATTGAAGTTTAATTTTAACCTGTATTGGAATGCGATGCGCGCTATTTTTAGAAAATTCATAAATCATAGTAACGGAATTTGCACGCCGAAATAAGAACTGATTTGAATGGTCTCAACTTATAATCGATGCATGCTCATATTGCTAATCCATTTCTCACAATGTGCAGCTAAACTTGAGATTGTTCATTTAACAATTCGTTCGGTTGCGTTTCCGTAATAATTTTAATTGGTTAATAATTTTTTACGAAAACTAATTACAAAAATGAAATTGCATTGTGTTAAATTTGACCCGAATGAAAGATATCACTGATGAATTCTAAATAAGTAAAGACTAACTAGGTAATTGTATTCCTTAAGCAGGTACTACTAATTAACAAAACTAGTACTGGTTTTGCAGTATTGAAAAAAAAACATATATATTATTCATACTGGCTCCTGAACTATTAACTTTTCCTTCTTACAATACCTAGTTACATTAAAGTAATTAAAAAGTTAATTCAAATTGTGAAATCCTTTATAAGTAATTTTAGACAGTATTGTCATTAACCTTAATTGGAATTAGGATTATTTATATTATAAAATTTTATTTAATTAGAGAAAATGTACGTAATAGAGCTATAGTACAAATAAAATATAAATATCATATAGTTAAGTGGTTACTACTGGATTATTTTTGACTGTCTAAAAAAGCTACTTCAATGTTTGGTAATTGGTCATTTTAAGTGTCTAAATAATACCAATGTAAAAGTTGTTCCAGCAAGACAAAGACTCTATTGTAGAAGACCCATACCAACAGAGTAACTAAAGAAAACCAAGAACAAAATTGAGTGTGCAAAATAATTACTCTGTCTGAGAGGGTTGAAAAGTATACAGTGTGGCGAAATTTGAGGCTGGAAATTGTTCATCATAACGGGTATAAAATTAATTTGGTAGAGAGACTTATTAGAAATAAAAAACAAAAATTGTTCAATAAAGAATTTTGTACGGTAAAAACAGAAATTGATAAAAATTACAAATTCATTAATTACGTCCCAAAATTGTCTGATAAAAATTGCAAAGAATTGAAAAAATTAGATATAAAACAATTTCAGTTAACAAAATCAATACAGGCAAAATGTTAATTAATAACAAACAAAAAAACAGTCATTTAAAAAAGACTGGTGTATAAACTGTCATGTAAAAATTGTGATGCCTTTTACTTAGGGCAAACAGGAAGAAATTTGGAATGCAGAATGAAAGAACATGTAAAATATATCAATAATAAAAAACCTAAAACAGGAATTAGCAACCATTGTATAGAAAACAACCACTTTTTAGACGAACAGAATATACAATTATTATATGCAGAAAACAAAGGAAAAAGGTTAAACTTACTTGAACAATTTGAAATTAAAAAATCCATAAAAGTTAAACAAAATATTACAAATGACTAACTGGAACTTAAGAAATACCCTGTTATCTATTATTACTTGTGGTTTTCCAACAAACAATGGTTGAACAACCCTGTTCCAGAAATAAATATTTTGTACTGTAACATTAATATTTAGTATTTCTTTTGTATACTCGTGAACAAGGCTTAATAAGCCGAAACATATGTAGAGTTTCTAATATTAACTGTTTGAGACATTTATTTGCAATTTCATTTGTTTATTATTATTAATTTTCCATTAAAAAAAATGTTCTGACACTATTTTGTCGATCTACCTAATAATGAATTTTATGATAATAATGATTTTATGGGCATGAGGGTTGCAAGTGACCAAAGGTTTCAAATTTAGGAGTAATCTTATAAAAAAACATGGCAATTTTCCGTGTTTCTACCAATCTAATACATAAAAGTCGATATCGTGTGAGTAGCTCGTAAAAAATAATGTCATAAGGTTCTAAGTGAAATTGAGGGCCTGGAAATCTTTTTTTAAATCATTTTTAATAAAATTATATTAGTGCACAAATGTTTTTTTTGTTGATAACTATTTACGAATTTAATGTAATCGTTTTTTTTTACGAATTAACAAGTAAGGTATGCACAGTTGTCCTAGTGACGACACTGTGGAGAGATTTTTGAAAACGACACGGTTGATAGCAATGGAAATGGCTTTTTGAGTTTTTTTGGCATTATTATTAAAAAAATTATAATTGTTCATACTGTGCATTTGTTGATGTCTTTTAAAAATGATGTAGTAATTCCTGTGGATTAATTAATTAATTATATAAGTATGCGTGGACTTTACATTTTATAAGTTAATTCAAAATAAAATTACATTTTCTGATTAAACAAATTAGGTGAATTTTTGACGTGGCATTTTCTGTTTCTATAAATATCACTACTTGTTTGTTTGTTTTCATATGTAAACCAACCAGTATTACAATTTTATTAACATTGTATGTATGCAGTATACATACACATGGTATTTTAAACAACTGACAACAACTAAGTCCTAAAAATAGAAATTTCTTTAAATACATAATTTTTCTGTCTTTATTATTCAAAATAATGCAAATTAAGTTATTTACAGATATGATGCATTTGCATGATTGAACGACTTACCGATTTCTCTTTTTGTTTTTCGAATCAGCTGTTTATAGAAGATAGAGGATATTAGGTACCTACGGTTCAAATATGTCAATCACATTTTTAAATACGATCTGTGGTGACATTACCCCGTGATAGAAGTTTTTTTTATTATCTATTTATTTATATGACAATTACGAAACATATTAAAGTCAAGTATCTAATTAAAATGCCAAGGATGAACTTAATAGGTCAAGATGATTTCTAAAATACAGTTATGGTTTTTGTTTAAATTAAGGAGCTGGATTTTATAGCTTTTGGCGTTCAATTAGCGATCTTAGTCGTGAAAATAAAAGTAATAAGAAATATTCAGGAAATCGAAACATAAGACATCTGTAAATCTGAAATTGTCTATACTGTTAATATTTATTGTTACTATATTGGAAATTGGCGAAACCTCTTTAAAATTTCAAGAAACTGGAATTTACAAGGACATATATATTCATAAAAATAGTTTATATAAATTTCATACAAAACAAAACATTTTTTAAATATAAATATGGAATCAACAGAAACAACTACTCCGAGGGCTAATACCCCTACCGGGATTGAATTACACTGTTGATTCCGATTGATTCGTAGATGCAGATAACAATCCAAAAAAAGAACATATTCAAAAAAGATAGAAGGCATTGAAATTCTTTTTCGTCTAAATTTTAAGGATCTCAGATCTCACATTTCGAACCTGTCCTACACAGTAGGCACAACGTACGGAAAGCCATATCCCACGATCGGTTTCGACCTATCGGGTCTCATTAGGTGAGCGCTGGCAGAAAGGTTTTTACAAGCAATATAATAAAAATAAATTTGGGATCTGTGATCCTTAAAATTTAGACGAAAAAGTATTTCTTTCTGTTTTGAAAACATTTTTTGTTTAAATTCAATTGAATTTCTGAAAATAGTAAAGCAAAAGTAAAATAAATTCAATAACATTATTATTACAAATGTACATTACGTATAAAATCACTGATTAGTAAGTCCCTTTCGGAGCCACAACCGTTTTATATATATATATATAGAAACTGTTTGAGGAAGAAGGTTAAAATTTGGTACAGTAATAAATTATATTAGCTCATAGAACTCAATAGGTGATATAAAAGGTATAGAGAGGGTGGAGGGTTATGGAATAAAAAATAAATATTTATTTTGTACTTCCTTGGATCATGAACACATTATGAATAGGATAGGGCGTCTAGAAACCAACTTTAGCTACACGGAATATTTTATATTTTATGGTATTTCAGAAATATGCGCTTTTTAGTAACAGAGTACTCTTTTATTTTGGTCAGTGTAACATAACTTCATAGCTTGGAATTCTTTACGCACGAATCGAACAATTTTAAAGTCTAGAGCATGCAAAACAACAAAATAATAATTTTCTCGTTCACACATCAGTGATCCGCTATAAACTGCTTTAAAGAAGAAATTAAATTTATCCATAAAGGAAATCATAAAACATTTGCAACAAAATGTTGTAAAGTAAACACCCCCCTCAAGAAACGCTTATTACAGAACGAAAATAAGCAGAAGGAATAGTTAATTGGGTAGCCTGATTTTTAAATAAGTTCAATGTCAAGGGAACCATAAAACAATTATAGTTACTTTTAATTTAACACAACATTGCTCGTGAACATCTGTCAAAGAGAATAATAATGGGGCGCCTGCACAATGTAAATTGATTCGATTAGTTTATACTTCCAATGACCGTCTGTCTGTCGGTTGGCAGTCGGCTGGTTTTGGTTTGTTCTAATTTTGTATGTATCTACGTATGACAGACGTCTTATTGGGTTAATGTGATGTCTGTAAATCTGACCCAAATGTTTCAAAACCAATTGTCAGAAAGAGATATGGCGTTTCGTGTTTACGGCCACAAGTAAATTGTGCCACCCCCAAAAGTGCCTCCATAAGACCCCAATAACACCTCTCTGCGAAAGACCCCGATTGCGTCTACCAATGGGACCCCGTTTTAAAGCAAACATTGTGGTTTTTGTACCGTCTCGTCTGTCTGTTGTTTAACTTATGTAAAAATAATTCTCTAGTAACAAAGTGGGTCATAGCGATTAAATAATCTTAATGCTACCAAGAATTTTATTATGGCACTATTTTTTTCTCGTGAATTTGAATTGTAAATATGTCACACTTTTATTTAATCTTCGATGTAATCCTCTTATTAATTAATGTCTCTGCCATTAGAGTAATTATTATTTTGCGGTTTATTGCTGATTATTATTATTATTATTATTAAGTAGACACTTGTTTATAAATGTGATTGTTTACATCATTAACATAAAAAATAATGCCTATATGGGATGATATCTACAAATTACAAATTCTTATCATATGAAAACGGTCCCAATTGTATGAAATTTAAAACTTCAACGATTGTGATGTTTTTTGGAAACTGCCTGTTCGTTTTACATAAACAACTGTTAGTTGTCATAGAAAATCGTCTCTAAATATCATCTCTCCAAAAGGCTTAATTTTGGAAATTAACGTTTGTCTGTCTGTCATAAAACAGCAACGTTTTTAATTTCCATTCAAATACTAAGAGAGGTTTAAAAGGGATATTTTGTTAGATTTTATTCAAACTAACTCTATTAGTATTTGGTTTAAACTTTCGCGGCCATCATTAATGTTGTCGAGCTTGTTCGGGCTTTCTGGCCGTCGTCTTACAAGGTTTATCCTCGACGTTTCGTCGCCACGCACGGATGACATCTTCAGGAGATATTACTGCTGCTGTAGTCAGTAGAGATCGGTCAGAAAGACCGAACAACCACGACAACATTAACTCTATTATCCAAAAAAGAAGGAATTAGGTTATGAAGGTGAAGGTTTCCCTGATTCGCGTATGTAAATTACTATGAGCCAAGGGCTAGGTTAGGTTAGTAACAACATTGAGGCAATTGCTGCCATCTAGTGGATTTTAGCCGTTACAGAAGATATCAAACTAGACAAGGCCTCACAGAGGTATTTCAACTTGTCCAGCTAAATCAACAACGCAGCCTACATACGTGAATTCACGTAAAGCTTAATAACTAGTTAGGTTAGGTTAGGTTAGTATCGATAAATCACCGACCAAATCGTGGAAACTCTTTAAAAGCAAGTAACCAAAAACGTATAGGTACTCTGTTCTTTCTAATTTGGTTTACGTTCCAATCATGTATTAAAGCTGCATAGTCGATTCAGAAGGACAAGTAGATATAACATATCTTAGTAAGGTCCTTGTGTGACGTATAAAATACTTGAGTTAGCAGCAGATATCGGTAGATGGCGATATACTGCGATAACTAGATATTATATGAAACTAAGTTAGGCATGTATTTTTATTTAATGTTATAATGTTTAACAATATGTTTACTATAAAAATTCTTTTGATCTAGATAAATTTATACTTCTTAGAAACCTGTTGCTGTCGCCAATATATGTTACTATTTCTAGTATTTTTAGAACAGGATTACGTTGTTGCCAAATAGGTCCTAGGAAATGTTACCCTGCCACGTGCTTAGTTTCAGAAAGTGTATTACAATTTAAAATGGTAACTATTTCTATTTATAGAAAATCAAATCTATTTTCACCGATAAGAGAAAACAATACAATACAAACCGGATGGGGGTAGAAATCTTTTGAATGGTAGCAGAAAGATAAAATAAATAGATAACCTTCATATTTAGGATTTTAGTTGTTTTACAACTCACATGTTATCGTCGATTTAACGCATTCTAATAAACAGTTTAAATACGAACACGTAACAGTAAATATGAATACGTAAGTAAAGTTAATTAACAGAATTGCATTTTTACGGTTAAACTGACCGCATAGTCGCAATGCACTTGCGGTAGCATAAAACTACCATAACACTTAAGTGCCTAATGACATTAAAATCTATTTTATGAAGCGTATTTAAAGTCCACTGTATTGCTGATGATGACAAGCATCATTTTAAACAATTATTACTATCATGCTAGGTACAATACAACAATTAGAGAACCTTACTAATTGAATGTAAACAACGTCGTAATTTTAGACGGCTGAAACTAATTTCATTGAAACAGAGTTAGTAAAATCACAAAATTGTAAAATAATTTAGGTGCATTTTCATTATTTAGAAAGAAAAGAAAATTATAACTTGCAATTTTTACAATAAGAAACGTACACTTTTTGAAAAATCTTACTTATATTTGTATTTTTTACAGGTGATGGAGATAAGGCAGTATCTGTTATTTTTGATCTCTTCAGCATTATTAGCTTTAGTATCTGCGCAGTTCAGTTTTACGGGTGATCTACCGCCGGGACCATACTGCCCCATGGTTGGATGCTGTGGGGGTCGTAAGGATGAATGTTCTAAACCTATTGTAGGTAAGACATAAGAAAATTCTATATAGAACATTTTACCCATATGAAACAGCTTTTAAAAAACCAATTAAACTTACAACACTACTACTAGTTAAAAACGGTTTATATAATGAATAAAACAAAAGTATGTTAAGAACAAAACTAAGTTCTTGGTCAAGTAATTTATCGAAGCTATCAGACGTGGATCGCGATTTCGATCTTATTAGATCTCATCAGCACGCCATAGGCAAATTCGATAAATTACTAACCAAATAGCTGAAGCTCGGTGTAAAGCAAATTTAAATGAAACGTTGGTACCGAAAAAGGAGCAAAAGCAGGTGGATGGCGACGTAGTGCCATATCAACGTTTTATTTAAAAGTATTTTGTTTAAAATTCGTGGATTAAATATAAATATGGAATCAACAGAAACAACTTCTCCGAGGGCTAATACCTAATGCCTTCTTTTTTGAATATGTTGATAATATTAATACCGCAATTTGATTTTACAACCTAATTTCAAAATAAGGACATATTATGTATGATATATGTATATGTCGCATTAATTATACTAGGTTTGACATCTGTAAAATCAAAAAACAAGGAGAGAAGCTGTTTGAGTTTAAAACGTGAACTTTTGATGTGGAACTTTTTTACCATATATCAATACAATAAAATAACTTTAAGAGAAAAAGTATTGAATATAAACAGTTCCTACCAATAAAAGTAAAAATCCGTATGATTGTTAATTTGCTTAAATGTTTAGCATCAAAGGGTTTCAAGGTTAATATTTTACAATTTGTTAGTTAGTATTAATATAATTTAGCATTTGATTATATATATTACAAAAATTACAGGGGTAAGTCCCTCCAAACGAAATTGCCTTTTTTTCCCGAAACGACTAAAGATATTTAAAAGCTGTTTATTTTGTATTTTCTTTAAATTACTCTTGTACAATTAAAAATGTTAATGAATCATCTACTTTATATCTTGCGTGTATATTTTTAGCTTCCCCTTCAGTTATAGCTACCAAAAAATATAAATGTATGTATATTACATCTTACAACACACCCCATCTGTCTTATAAAGAAGTACATTTAAATATCTAAACTTTAAACCTTTTTTTACATATGATCTACCAATCTGAAAACGCTCTAATTCTTTTTATTAGATCTGATTGTAATCTATGTATTTTTTTCATAAATGTATTTCAAGTAGAAGCCTAAAAAAGAAATACATACACCCAATTAGAAAATAATTTCTTGAAGTCTTTAATTGCACCAGAGGAATTTAAAAAAATCAAAATAAGTAGCTTTTAATTACTTGATGTGTCGCTTTGATTTTATTTAAACAATAAATCGTTTAGGGGTATTTACCCCTGTATTTCTTGTAATATAGAGATTAAAATGCTAAAATCTATTAAGTATTACTATACCTATTTAAGTCTAAAAAGATGTAAAATATTAACCTTGAAATTCTGAACAATAATAAAGCCAAAATGGGGTGAAAAAGTTTTTAATAATGTAAAGAAAGTAAATAAACTAATATGTAAGTCATTTTTGTAATTTAATTTTCTTTAGGCACCCTCTGCTATTGCGACGATTTTTGCGATAATCGCACACACTATTTACACCCTGATGTCACTAACAATGATTGCTGTCCAGATTATTATTCTTTCTGCAAGGGTATTATTCCACCACCCGCGGAAATATTCGCACCTGAGTGTAAATTTAATGGACGAACGGTACAATGGCATAAAACCGTAAAAACCAATTGCAATCTCTGGTATGTTAATTAGAATATAACGTTTTTGTTTTAACAATCAGAGAACAGAAGTTCATTCATTTATAAAAAGTTATTTTATTACATACACGTTGCTTATATGAATGCTAAATGTTCCAGATTTGAACTCTATATAGTGCATAATCTTTACAAGTTTTATTTTAGGAAACAAATTATCAAATCACATATTTAATCTTGACTTTCCTACATTGATATTCAAATACGTAATATGAATTCGTTATAAGAAAAGAAGTGATTAAAAATATCCATTTCAATTTAAAATTATACACAATTACCAATTTTTCTTTTAATGGACTATTGAAGATATAGAAATTGTATTTCAGTTGTGTCGAAAACGAGACAATTATTAAAACATAAAAAGATAATGTTCATGGTTCGTGATTCATATTCTATTTTATTTCATTACAAAATATAGGAATTTGGAAGCATTAAATGTTAATATTAATTCTGGAAAGGAAAGAGAAAAGTGCACATTATAGGTACATTTTTTCTAAATTACTAACAATAATTACTGCAATGATTTCGGTAAATATTAATAATACCTAGTCATATTCTCCTTAAAATAAGATTACTTCTAAACTTAATTTGAATTTAAACTGTAGCTAAAGGAAACTATTTTTATCATAATTATAATATTTTCAGTAAATGTGAAAAAGTTGGACAGAACAAATTTGAAATGTTGTGTGAAACAGACGTTTGTATAGTGGAATCTGACATTCTTGACAATATAAACTCATATACTCAACGTTATGGATGGGCTGCATCCAACTACTCAGAGTTCTGGGGACATAAACTCACCGAAGGAATTGCAAAAAGGTGATTTTAAAAAGAAATGAGCTTAGTTCTTTAAATCTCTAAAATTTCTCTCCTGACAAAAACAACAAGATAAACGAAAATAAACATTAAATTTTTTGTTCAGTAATTAATCGAACCTATCCAATATGGATCGCGATTTGAAACTTCTTAGTTCTAATCAATTGATAAATCACCGACAAAACCGGAGTTGCTTCGTGAAGCGATTGGGCAGCAAGTATTACTGAAACTCCCATTTGATTTTTCAGCCAATAAGTTGGCTTAAGTCCTCGTAGTTACTGTAAAGGAAATACCAAATTTAGAAAAGTAAAATTTATAGAATGTTAAGTTTTACACGATTTTGTCATGTATGACAATTATTAATTAATTATAACTTTATGGTGAATTTATAATAACAATCATTGATAAAAATTCGAATTGAAAAAGTGAAATTTTTGTTTCAATTCTCAAGCCTACAATTTGTTATGTTTTACTAAAAATTTTCTTGAATATCCTTCGTAGATCTGTGAAAAATAATCCACCAATCATTTTTATACAGGCTTGGAACCTTGGAACCTCATAGATTCGTGAAGCACATGGTTCCATTGAGAAAGCATTACGATCCTAACTCTCTACCTCGCAGTTTTGATGCCGAACGAGAATGGCCTGGAAAGATTTCGGACATTCGAGACCAGGGATGGTGTGCATCATCATGGGCTATTTCTACAGCGGCTGTTGCATCTGATAGGTACATTTTAACTTAATTTAAAAATATATCCACAAAAGAAGGAATTAAAATCCTTATTCGTCTAAATCTTCAGATCAAAGATCTCACATTTGGAATATGGTTTTCGGTTCGTTGTGCCTACTTGGTAGGACGCGTTTAAAATGTGAGATCTTTGATCTTAATATTAAGACGAATAAGGATTTTAAATCCTTCTTTTTTGAATATGTTATATCTTCGTCTAAGAATCCATCGGAATCAACAGTGTAATTCGATGCCGGTAGGGGTACTAGCACTCGGAGTAGTTGTTTCTGATGATTCCATATTTATATTTATATTTATAATTTTAAAATAATAAACATTTTCAAATGAAATTCCATCCCACCAGGTTTGCTATCGTTTCAAAAGGTGACGAAGCTGTTACCCTTAGTCCCCAATATCTCATTTCCTGCAACAACAGGGGACAACGAAGCTGCGAAGGAGGGCATCTGGATAAAGCTTGGCTGTTTTTCAGAAAATTTGGGTTAGTCTAACGACTCAGAAATCTGTTATTCATTTACATACTTTCTGAATCTATTTCACAGTATCGTTGATGAAAACTGTTTTCCTTATACCGGTCAAGAAGAGACATGTCGATTCTCTAGGAAGTATAATTTGATTCAATCGGGATGCGTTCCACCATTCGGTGTGAATCGAAAAGAAAAGTACAAAGTAGCACCTGCTTACCGTTTGAGAAATGAAACAGACATTATGAATGATATAATAAAATCGGGACCTGTCCAAGGTAAGCAGAAATCTATTAATATTTACTATAACAACTTGCGGTAGTACCGACGCATGTAAAATTCCAATTTCGAAATGATTCAATTGTGATGTCATGTATTTTAATACGTTTCAAAACATGCTGATTTCATAACTAGATTCCCAAGTTAAATAAGAACATTTTTATCGTAATACAAATTTTAAAACAATTAATTGTTGGTTGAGAAAACATTAATCTGGAATAAATATCTTTTTAGCAACTTTAAAAGTATACCACGACTTCTTTTTGTACAAAAGTGGAATCTACAGGCACACTGATTTATCTTCGCAAGATAGAACTGGCTACCATTCAGTTAAGATCATAGGATGGGGAGATGAATACACCGGAAATGGCGTTGAAAAATACTGGGTAAGAACTGACTATTTACCTACACTTTTGGGTGCAATTTTATGGTGATAAAACAGTACGAAAGATTCACCAGATTTTAATCGGAAACTAACTAGAGGAACACCAAAATTTAATGAAGTCTATACTAGTTTTTATTTAAAAAAAATTGAATAAAGCATTTGGAAACGTGTCGCTCTTTATTTATTGATAATACTCAATGGACATTTCTTCCTATTAAGGCATTCACTATTACTGACGATCCCATAATAGGACAAAATGTATATTGAGTATTATCAATAAATTACCAGTGAAACGTCTCCAAGTGTTTTATTTCAATTTTAATTTTTTTTTGAATAAAAATGTTTCATCAAGAGCTAAAAATGATAGCGTGACTAGAAAAAGTGAGAAATGAGATATTAGAAAAAGTAGGAAAGCAGAGGATGCTACGGAAGTCAATATAAGATAATAAGACACCTTGTGAAACATGATGGACTAGCTAGACAAAAATTAGAAGCAGTAACAGGAACAAAGAGAAACGAAGGAAGACCTTCATATGATTACTGTTCGGAAATAGTTAGGGATAGGGATAATGTGTTATTTTATTGTTTGCATTTGTACCTTTTTTTGTTATAGAAAGTGGCAAACAGCTGGGGCAGAGAATGGGGTGAAAATGGTTACTTCAAAATTCTTAGGGGTGTCAACGAATGTGACATTGAATCGTTTGTGTTAGGAGCCTGGCCCTTGACAGTGGATCCCAATACAAAAAATGATGTTTTAAAAAAGAAGAAATAGTTCCTCAAAAATGGTTACCTATTTAAAATGAGTGCCATGAAAACTAAAAAAAAAAATAAAATATAAAAATATATACTGCCGAAAATACTTATTAATACGAAAATTTATAACTGCCATTACTCGTGTTCTTTGATAACCGTATCGTATTGAAATTCAATTTTTAATTTACATGAGAGAGAACTAGAGAGAGAGGGAAGAGAAAAAAGCATCATTATACAGTATACGATAATGTTATTATTTGCTGTGTTTTAGAATATCTATCTATTTGAACCCGACCGACAAGCAAACTTATCGTTGGTTGTCTATCATACTTTGACTGAAAGAGTGTTTGCTTGGTTGTTTTCGATTTATTTTTGTTTTTTAGAAATGTATTTGCGGCATAATATAATAAGCAAAACAATATTTATAATTAAAACGCAAGCTTATAAAATTATAATTACATGTATGAATATTATATGATCTTACAGTTAGTAGTATTTTATATTATTACGTATGTACCTAGATTTAGATATTTATATTTAGGCTACGCAAAACTATTTAAATGTGCTTTACCATATTTAATAAAGAATTATTTTGAACAAGCGTTTATTTGTTTGTTTTATTATTTAAGTTGTAATGGAATTTATGCATTTTTTGTTTAAACTGTTAATGTTTATTTATTTATTATTAAGTTACACTTTTTAAACACAATCTGGTCGGTTTGTTCACAGTAAAGCAAGGATCCAAAGTCAAACTTTTCAATAAAATAGACAAAACATTTTTTTCTGTCAAATTCATGTTATTTACTTACTATATCTTTAGATTGAACTTATTAGCAAATATTTTTATATTGACTACCCATAAAAAGCTTCACTTCATGATTACCATTGAGTCGTCATTCCGCCTATCGTCGCATTTCTTAAAACTAGAACCTACAACCGTAACTACGAGGGTGGATCAAATATAAACGAGCCTTTTTAAATTGCGCGTCGGATAGTTGTTCAAGGCGCATCAGGGCGTTAGGAACTTGATGTGGGGATATTAGGTGGCACGGAAATGACGCATCGTATTGCTGCTTTCGCTTGGTTAATACTCGTAGCTATCACAATGAGTGAGAAAGAGGTACATAACAGCGTTGCGCAACGAATTATTGTTAAGTTTCTTACACATGAAAATGTGAAACCAGCTGAAATTTTGCGCAGATTGCAAGAACAATTCGGAAATTAAATTGGTGCAAAGAATTTAACAATGGGTGTAATCATGTCGAAAATGTAAATCATCTTCGTCGTCCGCGCACCAGATTTCGCCGGTTAACATTTCACGCGTTAGAAATCTTATTGAAGGGGAACTCAGCATTGGAGTGTCAACACAATCATAACAAAAAACATAGGATTCCGAAAAATTTCAGTTCGTTGGGTTCCAAAGCTGCTGAGTGAAGATCAAAAAGCTGCTCGAGTTGGCATCTCTCAGGCGCTTCTCACTCCACATTTAGAGAGGAAGGTAATTTTTTTTGCACAAAATTGTAACCTGCGATGAGACGTGGGTGTGGGTACACCATTACACTCCAACATCAAAACGAGCAAGCATGGAGTGGCGGCGCAAAGATGAATCAAACCCACTGAAGCCGAAAACATGTCTGTCTGCAGGCAAAGCTTTAGCCACGGTTTTTTTGGGACTGGAGAGGGGTGCTGTTAGTTGATCTTTTGCACGAGTGAAGAACCATTATCCAGCCTACTCCTGTAACCTTCTCAGTCAAATAAAACTTGCTTATCGTCGAAAAAGGAGGACGCACCCCATTTGTGTCGTGCTCTCATACCGCAGCTTTAACGCAAGCCCAAATCGGTGAAATGCACTGGACTCAGCTGGAACACCCATCATATAGCCCAGACCTATCCTCTTGTGATTACTACATGTTTGGGCCCCTCAAGGAATCACTAGGAGGCGAGCGATTTCAGACTGATGAACAGGTGGAAGCGTTTGTGCGCAACTGGATAGACACCTGCTTCTTTTTATGAAAACAGGATGAGAAAACTACCATTGCGTTGGGAAAAAAGTATATACAAAATATCCACATATCCCCCATATGTCGAAAAATAGAGAAATTTGTGAAACTTATCAAAATAAATGTTTTATGAATAAAGGCTCGTTTATAGTTAATCCATCCTCGTATTTGTGAACAGTAATCTAATCTACATTATCGTCTACCTCTCTTTACTCCTGTTAGTGCTTTTAATATATCTAACTAGCCTTTCGTTTCTCAGAAGGTACCCTACCATTATATCTCCCTTTTTATTATTGACATCCACAGAACCTTTTGTTCTCCTACTTTTCCAATAGCCTCCTCATTTACAACCTTTTCTGTTCACTGTATTTTTCATTATCAGCCTATAACACCGCATCCCAAACGCTTCTATGTATTGCTTTTCCACTTTGTCCACCTTCCACGTCCATCCGTATAGTCTCGCTCCAAACACACTTGTTAAAAACGACTTGACCTTGCGCTATTCTTTGCTTTTTGCCTCTACCACTTTTTCATTTTGAATTATGGACTTCGCAGATTTTTTCGACTTTTTCGATTCAAATTTTTATTATATTAGCTCTAATTCTAATTTCATCTCCCTTATAATCATACCAATAATTTTTATTTATTTGCATTCCATACTCTTCTGTTCTGTTCTAGTATTATTTATTATCTAAAATTAAACTAAAACTCGACAGTAGACATTGTGATTTTTATTTCCAAGAATTTAAGTTTTTGGTTTATTGTTTTGGTAGGGTGTAAACATTTTAAAGCTATTATTACTTTAATTTTAAACAATTTTTCGTTATGATGTTTCGTATTTGGTTTCATCGGAGTGTAATATATATATACACAGGTACGTTGTCTATCATTGTTCACAAAATATCGATTGCAATGAGTTGTCAATAGTAACCGCACACTAAACAATTCCTTAAAGGCCAGTATGAAAGAGTAACATCGCGAAAAAGGCCATGGAAAAGCCAATTCGTCCAGTATTTAGTTTTGAAATAAATTACGAATTTCTCCCTGGAATTATTACCATCGGAAAATACGATGGTACACATCCTTGTCTTACGGTGGCAACAACTGACGATAAGGTAATCGTGAGAATGATAAAATATTATTAGAACTATATTAATGCTTAATTAAAGCTAGTGTTTTTGTTAGGGTTTTGAAGAACTGTTACTTTTCGCCGTTTTGTTACCCGCTTAGTTTCCTTAGCTTAGTCTTTTTTACTGAATTAACTTGAGCTTTAAAATATTAAAATACGAAGTTAACGAAAAGTCGGGTGATTCTTATTAGTTGAAAAAACATAAATGTGACAAATATTACTTCACTGCAAATATAATAGTCGGAAAAACCCGAACCAAATTAGTAGATAATATTCAACGTTCGAATAGTAAATATAAAATAATAAAAATGATAATTAGCAAGTATTTAATGCCGAAAATCAATAACTTGGATTCCTTTAGGTTCTAATACACAGTCCGCATAAAAGAATAGGGGGTTCATCAACGGGAAATATTACCATAACAGAATCAAACAAAGAAGTTTCAACGTTGAATATCAATCAAGCAGTAACTGCACTGGTGGCAGGGAAGATTATTCCAAGTGAAAATAAAGATGTTCTTCTAATAGGTACGAAATTTAACAAACTAAATTTTTGTTTTCTTTTTGAACGTTTCCTTTATAAATTTGCTTGATTTATTTGATTTTGTAACATTAGAAGTTCTAAACGAAAAAATATAATGACAGTGAGTTAGAAAGATAGACAAATATTGTAATATTTAAAAAGATAAAATAAAATAAAACAGTTTTAATTTCCACTTTCTACTTATCTCTCTTTAGAGAATAAACATAATTTCATTCTAGAAAAAAACTTCAAAATTTTACATAAAGAGAAAAATAATAACATAAATTTATTATAGTTCTGTAATAATAAATAAATTAGTAGATATAACCCCAACACAATAGTAAGAGTGGGTATATAAGAGATGTTGTAATAATAGTTTGTACAAATACTTCTTCTGAAGATGCCCTGGTAGGGTGAAACTATTGTTAAGGCATTAAAGGTATAAAGTGGAAATTAAAAGTGTTTTATTTTATTTTATCTTTTTAAATATTACAATATGATTCCCAATTTCCATAAAGTTGAGGCTGAAACTATTAGTTATTTAAGACAGACTAAATTTTTAAAAATTATTATTATAAATAAATAATGAAACTACAGCGGATAATGTTCATTTTTGACATGTTATCTTTACCTGAGGATTGTACAAAGTGTTCGAGAAAATGTTTTTGTACTTAACAATTATATATCACTTGACGCAAAATCGTTGGTGATGTTTTGGAAACTTTAAACTGCCGCCGCTATATAAATGTAGGAGTTGTTCCAAAGAAAGGAACAACCTTTTATATTTGCTGCTGTTACTTATGTCAAGATAACGAAACTGTAGTTTGTAATAAACAATGGATACATTTAGAAAAAATAAAAGCCCCACATGAGCTTTTATACAAGTATAACGAAAGCTGGCTTATTTCGAGACTTTGGTTACAATGAACAGTGAGAGGTTTCTGTTTAAGAAAGCTAATGTATGAATTCCTATAAGAACAAGAAAAGTTAATTCAACTTGCAGAGTTTCTTGTCTACCTAAGTTTAAACAAATGTTTTAAAATCATTGTATTTTTGCAAATAATTTTGTTGTCCAACAATTTTGAGACCATGACCACATCAAGCAAACTGTCGCCTTAGGATTGGGACTTATTTGGCCTATTAGCAAAATTCGCCACTAAACAAACTTTAAAAATGGTTGAAAGACGCAAACAATTAAAAATCTTTAAATTAAAGTTTTCAGTATAATCGTTTACAATAAAAACCCGTATGTAACAAAGAACAATTTTGTAGTCTTGTGTGAGCGTTCCAAGTTTTGCTATAAATACCTTAACTAATATTAACAGTTTTTCAATTAATAATTTTCTTATTTGGTTATGATTTTAATCTTTTAAGGAACTAACACGCATCTGTTGGCTTACAATGTTCACGACAACAAGGATGTATTTTATCAAGATTGTCCGGATAGCGTGAAAACCATTCGTTTTGGTACAATGTCTGATCCCAGTAAGCCCGTTATCTTCGTGGGTGGTAATTCAACAGTTCGCGGCTTCGACCATACGGGATTAGAAGTGTATTGGCTCGCCATAGGCGATACTGTTACTTCGATATTGTTGTTAGATTTCAACAGAGATGGTTTCAATGAGGTGGGCTTATATTGCAATACTGGTTCAGCCGAAGAGCATAAACACATACTCTTCATTACACATACAATCACGTTTGCTCCACTTATTTTGCCATATATTTTGCGCAAAGTTACGACTAGGTTTTAATGCAATTTAACTTTTAACTAAAATAACGGTTCATAGAGGAATGGGAAAAGTAATATACCTACACATGGCAGTGCTAATGAAATACATTTAAAATCGTGCAACTATTTTATGGTGATTAAATAAGTTACGAAGAGAAAGATGGTGTTATGTTTTTCCTTTCAAAACTCCATAAAAATAATTAGTGTTCTACCTTAACATGTCTCTTTTGTTTCTTTTTTCTGAATATCTGTAAAAGATATCAAATCAATTTTTGCGATATAGGCGCTACATATATTGGGTAAAAATTTTTAAGGAAAAAACACCTTAAACACGTATAAGTGGAAGGCCATACGAGATGGTACTATTTCTGTTGTTTAATAAATTGAAACAATCTGCCGTTAACACTTGGTGCAACATGTTTAATAAAAATTATATTAATAGAAGAAAACACTTGGAAATATTTCACTTAAAGTTATTAACAAACTCTACACGTGTTTCGCCTTTAATTATTTGGACAGGTTCGAACAGACAAATTTCAAATTTTCTCAACCATCTAAATAAAAACATTCAGTTTTCTGTCGAAATAGGAAACAAAAATATCAATTTCTTAGATTTAAATATCTCATTAAATAACAATAATCAATTAGAATTTAAAATATTTAGGAAAGATACTTTTACAGACACCATCATCCCTTATAACTGGTTTCACCCAAAAAAATATAAAGTTAGCTTCATTTCACGTCATGTTAAACAAATTATTAGTCGTACCTCTAAATAATACAAATTTTGAAGTACAATTAAACACTATAAAATCCATAGCTATAAATAATGACTATTCCATATATATAATAGATAAAGTACTTAAAAAGAAACAAAAGAAATATTTCCAAACACATTAAACTATACAAAAGATAATAAAATTAAGTGGCGGAAAATCCCATATTACGGTAACATGAGTAATAAGACAGGTAAAATTCTAAGGAAGAACTGTGACTATATATATTGGTAAATCAAAAAGAAAGATAGGCACAAGATTTCACGAACATCATCAATATGTAAAATACAATAAACATAACTCAGGGTTAGCAACCCACCAAATTAATAATAACCACAAAATAGAAAAAGAAAACGTAAAATTATAACATAATCTAAGAGGCGGATTAATATTAGATAAATATGAAATATTAGAAATTAAGAAAGCCCTAAATTGTAAAAAGAAACTAGCCAACGACCAAATCATGTTCGGAAGCAACCCCCTCCTTGATCCAAATTTAGTGTAAGATAAAGATGTATAAATAAGAATTACTTTAGTTTAGATTTAGTAACTTGTAACTTGTAACTCAATAACTCCTGAAGATGCCATAAAAGGCGAGACACGTGTAGAGTTTGTTAATAAATTTAAGTGAAATATTTCCAAGTGTTTTCTTCTATTAAAATAATCATGTTGATTAAAATTGGTTAAATATGTTACTCATCGTTACTTATTCATTACTTCGATGATTTAAATTAAATAATTGAGAACTTAATTGTTTTCTAAAGATTATGGTGTGTACCGAAGACTATACGATTAAAGTTTACAAAGATAGTAAGATGATAGCAGAAAGTTTGGAAACAGGAGTTGTGACTATTCTAACAGCTTTACCAGAAAGCAGATTTTCATACGCACTTAGCAACGGGACAATTGGTGTCTATGAATTGGATGTAAGATTGTGGAGAGTGAAGGTAATTACGAGTCTAATAAACTAAAAATATCATTTCCCTAAATAAACAACCATGAATTTAATTAGAAACGTTTTGTTTCCATTAAGAATATTGCAGTAGCATGAGAGTAAAATACAGCAAATATTCTACAATTGTATTTGGTCAAAAAATAAATTTCTGAACGGCCTAATGCAAGACTACATTTTGTTAGTTAGATAATGCTTGATAAAATAATGTTATATGTAATACTATGTCAAAAGGTTTAAATACCTTTCAATAAAAATAAATCGTGGATATTTAGTCACTAATAATTGTTACAGTCAAAGAATAATGTCATATCAAGTTTCGGCTATGACTTGTTAGCACAAGGAACAGTACAGTTGATTACAGGATGGTCGAACGGCAAACTAGATTGTAGATCAATCAAAACAGGTGAAATTTTATTTAAAGACGTGTTAGAACACGGTATCGCAGGGATTGTGGAGGCAGATTATCGATCAAATGGAAAATCCGATTTAATTGTTGCCACCGTTAATGGAACAGGTAATTTTAACAATACCAATAAACTATAAAAAAAAGATGTACTGTTTATAATGCTTTCTTCATTTTTAAGTTAAGGGTTTCAGTACCACAAAACCTGCAGCAATTATGTATACGGTTGAACAACAAGAAGAAGCAATAAAGGAGTTGGTTGCAGAAAAGCAGAAACTCTTGGAAGAAATGAAAAGTAACGAAACTTTGAAAATTAAAAATGGAGATCGCGTTTATTTAGAAGACGACTTAATTTCTTCCGGTATAATACCAGCAAACACAAAACTTACTGCAATAATTTCAAATGAAGATCCGAACAAGGTATGAAAGGTATTGAGGCTGTGCCAAAAAAAAAACTGTTGTAGCCCGAAAAGCAACAATATACACTCCTATATTTAACAGTTTTTTAATCCTCAGTGTCCCCATTAACTGACGAACTAAATAGAAATTTAAAACCAGTTAGTTAACATTATTTGTTTTCATATTTACCCCAAGTTAAACACGGGTTATATAAATCACCATAACTCAAAATTACTATTAAAAACGTATTTTAAAGAAGCCCGCTTTTTAATATCTTATATTTTGAATAGAGTAAAACATAATGTTAATTGTATTTGGCACATATCTAATACATAAAATGTATTGAACATTAAATGTGAGCGTAAAATCATAATAATCATAAATAATGAATGATAACGAAAATAAACTTATCGGATTTTTTTATTTTCAGCATCATTTAGAACTAATACTAATGACAAATAATTTAATAATAATAAAAGCAGCTATAATTTTTGCCGAAGGATTTTTTAACGACGACGTCCTTACAGTAAACCCACCCCCATCGAAGCTCAGTTCACTGTTGGTAGTTCCTTTAGAATTACCAAAAGACATAGCAGGAACGTTTTTAATAAAAGTAAGTTATCTGCAGGGCTATGCTCACTTTAAAAATAATACAAGGATAATACAAAAAATAAATTATTTTTAAATTACAAATTCATTTCCAAGATTTTTATAGACGTTATCATTAATAAACAAAGATATTGAAACAGAAGCTAATTATAATGTTATCTGAAAGATAACTTATGTAATAATGTTTCACAAGGATAATAGCAAATTTTGGATTTTAAAGGCTCTGGTTGGTTATCCTGCAAGCGAAAAGTTCCACGTATTTGAATTTGTTCGTCAAATACCCCGATTTTCTATGTATTGCAAACTTGATGATGAACTGGACACGTTACCGAAAGGATTTGTAGAATTTGAAATTCACGAACGTTTGCAAAGAATTTGTATGTGGATCAATCAAAATTTCATGTTTTCACCCGAAATCGAGTTCGATGGTAAGCCAAAATTGTGCGTCAATTTTAAATGTCTTAGAGATGAAGGTTTCCTACAACTTTGTTTCGAAAATAACGGAAAACACAGGATTTATGTAGAAAGTGTTTCTTTAGCATCAGATTTAATCCAGTCATTAGCTTCATTTTGTAAATTAGATGTCTTAAAGGTAGGTCTGTATAATGAGAAAGTGTAACATTTCTTTATCCTAACAATAATTAAATAAATTAACATAATTTTAAACAATTCTTTTAGTCAACAGCCCATTTTCCAAAGGAAGAAGAAAAACTATTAAAATTGATGAAGGAATTGGAAGAAATTCAAAGGTCAAAGGTAAAATTGAATGCAGACGTTGCGCAGAAGTTGGGGGAAGCTCGTACACTTTTGATAAGAGCCGAAGACAGTAGAATTAACTCTGTGTAAGTATTTAGGAAAATATAAAACTTTAACATAGAAATCATCTTATGGCGGTAACGGTAACGGTACTCAAATTTTTTAACTGAATAAACAGATTTGTGAAGCCTCATCAATGAGACTACCATATAAAATTCATTAAAAATCAATTCGATTCCAAAAATATCAGCATATTATAGCGTTTTCTATATATTTTTTTAATTATCTGATGCGTGATCATTATCATATTAGCAATTAAAAACAGAATAAAACATTAACCAGTTATTTTAACGAAAAATAAAAACAACAAAGTTTCATGAAAAGTATATTTTTTACACGACAATACTGTTTCACTACACAGTGGCATCATCAGGTAATGAATCTACAGATTTGGCTTAACTTAGACATTAGGTTGGTGGGGCTTAGTAGTCAAATAAGTACATTTAATATTGAGTAATGGAGAATTATTACCTTCTAATTGGTCGTTTAAAATAATTCCTTTTTTAAAGTATCTATTGATTTCTAATTGTTCCATTAAATTTAATTTGAAACTCTTATTTTGTTTATGTAAAATTTGATAATCTGAATTGAAATTATGGCTATTTTCTATTAGGTGTTGTGCATAGGTAGAGTCTACTTTTTTATTAGTGTAGCTTTTAAAGTACTCAATTATGCGAGTCTCGAACTTTCTACCTGTTTGCCCTATGTACACTTTAGGACAGTCTTTAAATTTTAATAAACTGAACATATGTAAAATGTAAAGACTGTCCTAAAGTGTACATAGGACAAACGGGTAGTAAGTTCGAACCCGCATAAATGAGCACTTTAAAAGCTACACTAATAAAAAAGTAGACTGTACTTATGCACAACATCCAATAGAAATTAACCATAATTTCAATTCAGATTATCAAAATTTACATAAACGAAATGAGAGTTTCAAATTAAATTTAATGGAACAATTAGAAATCAATAGATATTTTAAAAAAGGAATTATTTTCAACGACTAATTATTAAATGTACTTATTTGATTACTAACCCCCACCAACCTAATCTTGTATAAATGGTCTAAGTTAAGCCAAATTTGGAGATTCTTCACCTGATGATGCCACTGTGTGGTGAAACAGTATTGTCGTGTACAAAATATACTTTAGTTGAAACTTTGTTGTTTTTATTTTCGTTAAAATTATGAATAAGTTTCAACACGTATCAGCTACTACCCTAAATAGATTAACCAGTTCAATAAGGCATGATTACACGTGTTACATACTTATTAAATAATAAATAAACGGACGTGTAATAATATGAAATAAGACTTTTTGTGTAATGATTTAGCAAATTAAAAAAAATGTATTTTGATTTTTCTCATTAGGATGGATATGGGAAAATATTACTACGATCTAACATTGCTCAATAAAGAACTTATCAATGGACATAACATTAGAGTAAAAAATCACCAGGAAGGAATGACAGCGATGAAAACAATTAATATTATAATCCAAAAGGCATCTAGATTACGAGGTAAAAATTAACAATAATTAAAAACAAATGTTCAGTTCTACGCAGAATTATTTTTTAGTGGGTCAAGACGCTGCGCACGTAATAAATGACTGCAAAGTTGCTATCCAAAATAACGACATGGACGGACTCATACGAGTAATACGATATGGAACAAAATAAAAAAAAACGATAAAAAATAAAATTGAAATAATGAGCATTCCACATAATATTTTTACTACTGTAAATATTAAAACAAATTCTGTAAAATTATTGTTGTTATTATTATCAGGGTTTAGGCTAATTCAGACCTCAAAAGAGGGGTGGTCTCTTGACTTTCTCCATATAGTCACTGATACTATGCACTAAAGGTAGCTTCCCAAAAGGAAAATATATTTTGGGCATCGCAAGCCGACGCCTTCTTCCAGACAATACGGGGCGGAAACCACAGGAAGAGCTGGAAGTTAGTCCCAGTTTATTCCTGTGGTATCGCAATTCCCATGGTTTGTAAGGATTTCCTCGAGAATTCTCGCTTTCCTCCTGTGGAGGCTGAGAATTTGTTTTTCCCAGTCTTTACAGTTTATAGAAGAAATAATGGCCTTTGCCTGTCTGAAGAAGCTCATCTTGCAATTTCTTGGTCGATAGATAGACTTCAGATGCCAGCAGCGGATTCTGGGCCAAGAAGGTGTTATTGTGTACCTGCTTTTGTTAGAGGAAACTAAAACTCAATTTGATTTTTCCCCTGTTTGTTTTCAATCTTGACAATTGTTTCACCCTACAAGGGCATCTTCAGAAGACAACTGGTTACGTTAGATAACTATTCTAAATTTATACTAGTCTTAGGGTTAATTGGAGGGGGTACATTCTACTATTTTATTTAGCATTGTGAATTCATAAACGTTTTCTACTTCATTTAAAGTTAATTCTCTATTTTGGTTGATATGTTTTTTGATCTAAAAGGATTCTAGTATGTCTAATTTTTTGCCTTTATTTGAGCAATGTAAAATTTTAAAATTATCGTTTGTATTGAATTCGTGTTTTTTTATTATTTATATGGTTCAAACGAACATATAAAAGTCTATGCAGAAAAATCGGCTGTTATGAATCATATAAACAATAAAAAACACGAATTCAATACAAACGATAATTTAAAAATTTTACATTCCTCAAATAAAGGCAAAAAATTAGACATACTATAATCCTTTCAGATCAAAAAGCAGATAAACCAAAATAGATAATTAACTTTAAATGAAGTAGAAGACATTTATGAATCCACAATACTAAATAAAATAGTAGAATGTACCCCCTTCAATTAACCCTAAGACTAGTATAAATTTAGAATAGTTATCTAACGTAACCAATTGTCTTCTGAAGATGCCCTTGTAGGGTGAAACAACTGTCAAGATTGAAAATAAACAGTGCAAAAATCAAATTGAGTTTTATTTAGTGTTTCCTTTAACATGTTTTTCCATAAAGTAAAGGCCGAAACAACACATGCTTTTGTTAGGTTGTCCGCGAGCTTGTTTTCCTTCATGCCATTGTGGCCTGGAACCCATAGAGGGACTACCTTGGTTTGGGTTGCTAGTCTCTTGAAGACTTGGTGGCAGTCCAGGCTTCTTTAGAGTGAAGCCTCATTCTGTAATTTGTGTCGAAAAGAAAGAGGGTTTTTATGCGATAAATAAATAAATAAAAAAACCTTATAACAAAATAAGACATGGAGAAATGTAAGGGGTTGCAGAGATATTGGTATGGTTTAAAATAAAACAACTGCATGTAAAAGTGTGTGTTATTATTTACAAAAGATCACAGTTGTGTACTACACTAAAAAGCTACACCGTTTTTGTTCCTTAGTTCGAGTGAGCTATTTAATATTGTATACCTACATACCAAATTATTATTGTGTTTTAGTATTAGCCATTAAACCTCAATGCTAACACTTCAAGTTTAGTTTTTTAAAGACTCAGTTTTCCTTCTTTAAGTTTTTCGTACAATTCAGGAACGAATGGAACATATTTTCTTTCTTTGGAATTATAAAAGTAAATTTTATCGGTAACTTTGTTTAAATCGTAACCATCTTCATGTAATTCTTTCTTTTTCAGTTTATAAGTTCCAGTCATAGGAACGGAATGCATAACCCTAACAAAAAGGGGTATAGCATATCCTGGCAAATGAGCCCTAAGCCCATTAGATAACTCGTTCATGTCTAATGTTTCGGTCAAGTCTACAATAGCAACCATACCAGCTCTTCCTTCTGCATGTGGCACCTAAGAATTTTTTAGATATTCTTGATATTAAAATTAAACAGAAAACAGTTGGTTTCAAAACTTTTTATTGTAGTCCACAATAATATTATTTCACCACACAGTGGCTTCCACAAGTGGAAATATTATATTTATTATTATTATTATTATATTTCCACCTGAGGAAGCCACTGTGTTGTGAAATAATATTATTGTGGATAACAATAAAAAGTTTTGTAACCAAATGTTTTGTGTTTAATTTGAATATGGAGTTATAGGAATTAATAGCTTCATCGATTCACTATTCTTGATATATCCTAATTTAAAAAAACGGTGAGAACAGAAATAAATAAATATTTAAATACATTAATGCGATATTAATTATTGAATTAATTTGTAATGATGAAATAAATATTTCATAATGTTTCATAAAATATTTTACAAAGTGTGTGATATGATTTCTATCAATTATATGTCGTAATTACATAAGTGGTATTTATAAATAGTTTATCGGCAAATACAGTACCTCAACTCCAAAAACAACTGCATCCTTAAGATCAATAACGTTACTGATTACAGCTTCGATTTCAGAAGTTGAAACATTTTCACCTTTCCATCTAGAAATTTTCATGTAGCCAATAAAATTGATTTACATAGTGCATATAACAATTTAAATTGTTGTTATGTTACTATTATGAGCCAATCAACAGACTTCTGTTTTGCTATAAGTACTTTATTGGCATTCTAATGAACTTTTTTCAGGAACTGATTAGTTTTCTGTTTAAATTTCATGTCAAAAATTATCATTTTTTAAAAACAATACTTAATTGAAAATAAAGGAAAACAGTGAACGTCTTTATTTTTGTATAAATCAATAAATTATAAATAAAGAAAGTAAATTAATAATACTGTTTTTTTGTTTCATACTTGAAATTTTATTAAATCTCGACAATTGTTTCGGCTGATTTAAGCCTAAGGTTACAAATCGTGTTTAATGTAATATGTTACTCTCTTGAGAGAGGATTAAATCAGCCGGAACAATTGTCGAGATTTAATAAAATTTCAAATGTGAAACAAGAAAGCAGTATTATTTATTTCCTTTCTTTATTTATAAAATTTTTCACAAAAAACCAACTGCAAATTTCAATTTCAAGCTAATAAATTATAAGTCTGAGACATTGCATCCGACTTAAATAAATTGTAAGGGTTATAAGGATAACCCTATAAAAATACGTGACTTTTATTTTCACTCATAAACTGAAAATTTGAGAAACATAGACTGACCTGAAGGTATCTCCAGTTCTATCTTTGAAATAATAATATCCAAACTCATCGTATTCGAGTATATCACCAGAATTGAAGTAAAAGTCTCCTTTTTTGAAAACATTTTGAACTATTTTTTTTTGCGTTGCTTTTTGATCAGCGTATCCCGAAAACGAAAAGAATGCCTTCTTGGGATTAATTTTCCCGAAAAGAACGCCTGCTTCGTGAGGCTTACAATGTATACAGTAACCGTTTTCGTCACGAATTGGCTCTCCTGTTCCAGAATCACATTTCACCAAGGCAACAGGATATAAAAAGTGAGCATAACGGGGAACAAATCCTATTGCTCCTGGAGTACTGTCAATATTTACTAAAACAATCCGGGGCTTCTATTATTTCATTTCAAATGGAGTGAATACTTTCAACATGTAAAGCAAACTATAGTAAGCACTGAACTTTATGTATATCACTCAAAATAATGTCCTTCAAAAATTAAATAAAAAAAAACAGTTTTGTTGAAATTTTTCTTTTACTATAATTTATTATTATACTCGATACGTATTTCGTCTTCTTAGGGCATCTTCAGGAGTTTTAATTTCAACTAAGTGTTTTTGAGTTGAGTTGTTGTTAAGTGTTTTTTTTTACTTAATTTTTGAAGTATAAAGATGTTTCCCCACAAAATAATGTCACAGTTCTCTTATCAATTTTCAGGCATAAAACGTGCTCGTATTATTTTACCCACTTAAATTTGTATTTCCTTCGGTTGCGCCATAAAATTCGTACACTTCATCTATATTAAACGTAGTTACAAATTTAGTCCATATTTGAGGTCTCAAGCCATTCCCATAAATAATTTTTACCGAATGACCATTGTGTTCTTTATCGTCTTTAGTAGAAGACAAAATATATCTGCAAGTTTCCCCAATGTATTGCGCAGCCTAAAATTATTAATAAGTGAATATTCCAGAACAAAAAACAATAAATTAGAAACAACTATTGATATTGAATTTATTAATTAGTTGAAGGAAAAAACACATGGTATACGTTTCATAAATTTTATTTAAAATAACCTTAACAATTGTTTCGACTGTGACGTCGTTTTCAAAAGGATGAGTAAACGGTAATTACTGTTAACATTACCAAGTGTTTTTTCCTTCAACTAATTAGTAAAATGTTTCATCAAGTGCCGAGCAACCAATCTATTTCTAAAATTGAATTTATTAGTTTGGGGGACGAATAGAACTGGTTTCAATGTCTTACATTCTCTATTTTATAAAAATAATGAAATCCTACCCAATTTTGAATCAATATTTTACTCACTGTACATCTGTACTTTATACAATCCTTCCAAAAGTTGGATGCAGAAAATTTCTTTCTTATAGCAACAGTCAGACCATTCAGTAGACATTGTCCTACACCCAAAATACCCCCTGCACTATGATATAACGGCAATGGGTCGTAAACTACATCGTCCTCCGTCATAGAACTCATACTATAGACCCCCATAGTAAGCATAAAGTATCTAAAATGTGTATTGCAGTTATAAGACGGTTCGTTTATTGTAATTTAATATTTTGTATTTCTACCTCATACTTGTAATTACAGCTGCTTTTGGTAATCCAGTTGTTCCTGAGGTATAGATATATAAAACCTTGTCTCTGGTTTTCCCTTCTGAAACATCTTTTACAGTACTGGAACTGCTTTCTTCCAATTCTGCTCTAAGGTCAACACTTCCACTTACTAATGATGTTTTTACTTCTTCGTGAAACTGATACAGTTTTAATCCAGTCAACTTTTTAGAGACATTTCTTATAGCTATAACGATACATGCAGTTAAACTATACTCTTTTTCATTTGTGAAACATTTTTAAATAAAATGTAAAGGTTTGAGTAAGAAAAACAGTGGGAATTGTTACACTATTACACTCTTGAGAATAAGGGTTGAAACAATAATATTCTTATATATATATATATATATATATATATATATATATATATATATAAGAAGGAATTAAAATCCTTATTCGTCTAAATACTAAGATCAACGAATCCATCGCAATCAACAGTGTAATTCAATTCCGGTAAAGGTATTAGCCCTCGGAGGAGTTGTTTCTGTTGATTCCATATTTATATTTATATTTGTAATAATACTTTTTTCTTACTCAAACCTTTAAATTTTACTATTTTTCATACAAGCATATAAGAACATGGGCTTTCACGGCCAGAATCCATAGTAGGGATTACGTACTTTAGACCAAGGCCCTTTAACCCGAATCTTAATTCTGCTATGTGTTGAATTATGAATTTTTGAAATACATGCATAAGAAGCTTACTTGCTTCTTAACTATATGTTTTTATAAATAATATTAATGGATTAAACTTTTCCTCATTAGGGATAAAATTATAAAAAAGTATAGATTGTTCTTACTTTCGGAGTATCCCGATCCATATATTATAGCTTTACTTTCGGCAACTTGTACCGAATGTACAAATGGATCGCTGACCAAATTTGTATTAATTAAAGCGGTTACGACACCAATTTTTGATAAACCAAGCCACAAACATACATATTCAGGTCTTGATTCCAAGTAAAGGGCAATGCTTTCGCCACGAACAAACCCCTCTTGTTTAAAGTAGTTTGCTACTTTATTACTGTATTCGTCAACCTACAACATTTTTTAATGTAAGAAAATTCCTAGAGTTACGGCGCTTTTTGAAATTTATTATGTTGGAAAAAAAACGTTGTGTCTAATAATGTGCCTAACAATATGAATATTTCGAGATAGCACCGCAAGTACGAAAATATACTTGTACAAATAGCATGCAGGAGCAGTAATCTAGTCTACCCGGCGTGATCTCTTCCCTATTTGGCAAATTTTCCGTAGACGTCATCGTTATCATGGCAACCGGCTCGAGTTGTCAGAGGTGGGGCGGCCAGACGCCTAACTCTTCGCTTGGGAATTTATTACGTTTATTAAGGTCATTACAAGGCCTATTTAAAATATTCAACAAGTGTTCTACTCAGATAAAATAATTTTTTTTTAATAGAAAAAAACTTCTAAAAAAAGGGGATTTTATTTTATATAATTTAAGTAGCCGAGAGCTCTGCTTGACCCATATTTTAAAAATAACAAAAAATGAAAGCAGTTGGAAAAATTCACGTTTATTTTTTTAATTTATTTTTAACTGTTACTCTATGTACATTTCACCTTGTTAGTGCATCTCTACGAGCACAGTAAATACTGAACAATATTCAGTAGTTTCCTTTTTTTTTGTTATTTTTGTTTTATATGTAAGAAGTAAGTAATTTTTATAAAGGAATTTTTCTATTCATATTAAAATATTCTGGTGCAGTCTTCGGGTGTTATAATTTAGTCTACGCTAGCTCGAAATCTTCAGACAGGCACTGCTCCCTTGAAAACTATGTTATACAAGTCAGTCTTAGGAAAGCCGTCGACAGTGAGAATAAAAGAATAAAATAATATGAACTGTTTTGTGAAAGTGGTAGTTTTGAAAATAGTGAGTGAGTTGTTTCACCGAGTGTCTAATTTTACTTTTATTAAGTAGATGTAATTTATGTATGTCACTTATTATTATTTGTTTTCATTGTAATACGAGGCATGTTTTTTAAGTAAGTACCGTTTTGATATTCTGCCACGGTAGCGCTACGGTCAACATTCCGCGCATGCGCACTGAGTGCCTACATCTCTCACCTACGTACAGACGCCATTACAGTCTGATTCGCCCTTTACGTTGTTTACTGAGTGTTGCCTCGATAATCATGAGTCCCACCGACCGTGATGTCCGGGCCGTTATACGATTCCTTAGTGATAAAGAACTAAAACCGATTGACATTCATCATGAGATCTGTGCAGTTTACGGACAAAACATTATGAGTGATGGAATGGTAAGGAATCTGCGCCGTGCAATCCAGAACAAAAGACGTGTCAAGTTGAGCAAGGGCATCGTTTGCTGCAATATAATGCCCATCCGCATAGGGCTAATCGGACCAAAGATCTCATCACATCTTTTCACTGGAAAACTCTAGATCACCCTCCGTACAGCCCTGATTTGGCGCCCACTGAATATTATTTGTTCCTGCACTTGAAGAAACATCTGGGCGGTCAGCGTCTTCAAGACGGTGACGAAGTCAAAACAGTTGTGATGCAGTGGTTAACAGTTAACAAGTAAGGCGGCAGAGTTCTATGAGAAGGGTATTCAAAAACTGGTCACTGGTCAAACATTATGACAAGTGCCTCAATATTGAAGGAAATTATGTAGAAAAGTAGATTAAGGTACATACATTCATGTAAAAATAAAATTATTAAGACATCTTTGCACTTTTTTATTAATTTCAAAACGGTACTTACTTAAAGAACGTACCTCGTATAAGATAATTCATTATTGAGCATGAGCACTATGCGAGTTGACCGTTTATGCTTTGTTTTTGAGTGATGCGAGTTAGCCCTTCATAGGTACTTTGCTAGTTGTTTATAGAGTGGGTACTATGCGAGTTGACCCTTAGTACTTAAGTGCATGCATGCACTGTTTACCATGGTAGATAACTCTGTACTAGCTTGATTTATTTCCAAGGAGGTATTTCGCGAGTTAGCCCTTAATACCCATGATTCGAAAATTATTAATTATTGAAATACAATAAGTGAATTATTATTCGTTCATCATGATTAATTCTGCATTAATAGTTTAATTGGTCGCTCACATATTTCTTTTTGTTTATTTTCAGATGCGTCATTTTGAACGTGCTTGACGACCATCCATAATACTTGACATACTAATATTAGTTATTATCACTATTCTTTGTCATCTTTGATTTTATTGCATTTGTTATACAAACAAACAAAGTTTTATTCCTTTACGTGAAAATTTAAATATTTATCTTCATTATATTCTTCATATATATGCCTACGCTTAATTAAAAAAATGCTTCAAATAGTGTAATTCATCATAATATTAATTCAGTAAACCTAAAGTGAAATAATTGCCAATTTTATTACAATAAATTTATATAATACAATGAGTTAGTGATTAAAAAAGTATGTAGTATAATTTTTATCTGGGTCTATCGTTGACACGCTAAAAAAGGTTATTTGATGTGTTATATACATGTAACATATGTCCGTATGTATTGTGTTGTGATTCAAGTAACATTTATCATGTGTACAAATCCATATTGACCTTGATGGACCACTATGAAACTAGATGATTTCTGTTTAAATCAATTTTTAGTGTTATAGTTGTGGGCTTACAGAGGAAAATCAATCAAAACTGAGCGCCTTGTTTTGTCCACCTTAAAATCATTAGCCACAGGAAGAGCTATAATAAACCTAATTTATTTTGTCAGGCGATGATTACAGTAATTGTCAATAAATTGTTTCTTTATGAACTGAATATTCCACTACATACATACATGTGTACGCTCCTGAAATAGACACCGTGATAGTTGCGTAGAAAAAACTAAAATGTTCGTGTAATTTTATAACTCCATAACAAACGTGTAATAACAAATTAATTTAAAGGCAATAGTACATTGCGTTGTATTTAGAAACTCCTTAAATTATTAGGTTTATCAAAGAATTTTCGACAGTCGCAAAAGAGTTTTAAAAATTCTGATGACAATAATAATATTAATTTTTATTTTTGGCCATGTCACTCCTTGTTACATTAAGATATTAACTTCAATTTTTGCGACTCAAAATAACATATTTGTATTTGTTAAAGTAGCACGCCTTCTGTCACGTGAAGGGTTAGGTTAGACATGTTAGAAGATGAAACAAGTGTAAAGAGGGGTAGAGAAAGACTTCTACGAGAGTAAATAAAAAATAAAATATTAATTTTACTATTTAGCTTAGCACGTAATTCCGATCTAGAGGATTCGATGCTCGAGTGTTGTTTGGTTTATGAGGAGGGGGAAACCGGCTTAGGTAGCAGCTGCGCTCGGTTCTGTCCGCAGTACAGCCATGACTGAACACAAGGTACCTCTGCAACCGTCTGTTGCACAACGTATCGTCATTAAATTTTTAACAAATGAGGCGTTAGAACATCGGAAATTTTCACTCCTTTGAAAGATGGGGGACAGTTTAAGAATGCTACATTGTCAGAATGATCAGAATCGAGTGTGTACGTGGGTCAGAGAACAGAGTATTCAGGGATGGGCGAGAACGTGTCGAAAATAAAAGTCATGATCGACGCCCAAGAACAAGTCTCACAACTGTCAAGATCTGTGCTGTTTGAGAGCTTGTTGAAGGTAATTACCATCAGCCGGTTAACTATTGACTATTGAACAAATCTCATTAGAAGTGGGTATTAGTTAGTGTTCGAGTGTTCAATCCATCATCACTGATGAACTTGGCTTTAGAAAATGAACGAATAAACAGGTTAGGTCGGAGATCAGTCGATTTCGACAAGAAGGGGTGTTTTTGTTTTGAGTCGTATGGCGTATTGTCACTTGTGATGAGACGTGGGTCCACCACTACACTCCCGAGTCAGAAATGGCGAGTAAGGAGTGGCGAAGAAAGGATGAAGGCTGCCCTTTTGACTGTCAAAGCCAAAACCCGTCTCTCAGCCGGAAAAGTGCTTTCGACTGTTTTATTTGACTCAAGGGTTTGTTTGAGTTTTACTCATTGATTTTCTTCACGATCAACGAACAGTAAGTGAGGAATGCATTATTCTGAGATTTTACAGTCGACAAAAATTGCGTATCGAAGCAAACGACGGCGTCGACCAAACGGCCATTCGAGGCGTCATCCTCATTCATGACAACGCCAGACCACACGCCGCAGTTTTGACAAGGAATAAATGGGATGGAAAACCCTCGAGCCTCTATAATCCTCCTTATAGCCCTGACTTGTCACCCTATGATTATTTTTTATTCGCGCCCTTGAAAGAATCACTTGGAGGCAAAAGATTTGAAAGCAATGAAGAATAAGAGGAGTATGTGCGCAATTGGCTGACAATGACATCTTGCCCTCAAACTTTTTATGAAGAAGGAATATTCAAGCTTCCAATCGGTGGCAAAAGTGTGTAGAGCACGGAGGTGGCTACATTGAAAAGTGTTAATTGTTAGCTTGTGTGTACCATTAATCAATAAATGTATTTTACAAAAGTAATAGTTAGGTATGTGGGATGTCGTAGTTTTAGGGAAATGCGAAGATGATGATGATCATACAAAGTAAAATTAAAAAATAAAAGAAAATGAAGCCTTAAAATTAATCTTTTCAATTAGAAACAATCTATGATTCTTAATGTAGATAAGATAAAAAAAACCGTTGGTTTCTTAAATTTCTTGAACAAACTTAAAAAAATTTAATCGAGATAATGATTTGAGATACTTTTTTATACGCCAAAACAAACACATTTCCTGATATAATAAATAAACTTAATTGGAAGCATAGACCACCCTAATAACAATGCAAGTTGATATAATATCTAGTTGAGGCAATATATTGCCATTTACTAAAGACTAATAGCATATAGGCACTATTTATACTAATAATTATGTGTTGTAGTGTAGTTACCTGTCTAAACGTCCAAACGTCATTTTCAAAACGGAAAGCAACTTTTTCAGGATGTTTTTCTGTTACTTCTAAAAATCTTTTTACAACGGTAAGTTGCCTACTTTGCCAACGCCTTAACGTCCAGTTAAGTCGCGAAAACCTATGGACCGCCCTGTAACGAAAATCAAGATATTGTCTTGTAACAGTTTTTTGTTTTTCTCGCTTTCTAATAAATGTACAATCAAAGGTTTATATTTTCGTTTTTTATCTTACAGCCCAACGTTTACTCTTATCAATACCGATTAACAAGATGGATTATTTATACAAATAGTCAAAGGTTAACAATATCTTCATTTATTATTTAGAAAATAAAAATTACTTTTTTTTATTAAGTGGTCTCAAAATTATCACCACTGTTACAACTACATCGCAACAAGTTTATATTGTGCTACTTATTTGAAGTGTAATAAATTTTACCTTTTTTGGTACATTCTTCACTTAATAGATACGATTTAAATTTTTAACTTAACTAATATATATAATATACAATATATTTAACAATAACTTTTATTGAACCAATGAACAGGGAAAGAGAACTATAAAAAATATTTTTATTTATGCGTATTCAAATATATGTATTGTACGTGAAAATACCATTATCAAACGTAGAATTGTATGATAATGAATTGCAGTTCATGCAATATTTATTTACTTCTTTTTTAACTGTATTGATTAAAGGTATCTACTTTTGTTTGAAGGAAATTTATTTAGACTTTATTAACTAAAACTAAAAATGTTAGTTTCCACAAAATTTGTATTTTTAACGCTTATCAATTGTTTCGCATTTTTAAAGCTTTTTCAGAAATATAACTACAACGTAAATTAATAATCAGACTTATGTAAAACAATTTTCTGTGGAGTTTTAATAAACAGGTTAAATAAGGGTTTGTTGTTAAGATCAAATTGGCCATTCAGTTATATATTTATATATACTTTTATTTTCTAAATGCAAAATGAAGTTAAGATGTGTTTCATAATTTTAGTAATTTTTGCAAATGAAAAGATTTTGTGCTCATTATTCGTTTTTTAAAACTACTTCCTGTTTGACCAATGTAAATTTTATTACGTGAATAGTATATATACAAGACTTACCTTCTTCTTCAATTTTGTCTTTATTTTTAATGTTGCCCTAATGTATGTAAAATGTTATTTTAATATTATTTTCATAAATTAGTTTTTCTTACGTTCGCAAGATTATTCAAAAATGCCGCTGTTTTTTAATTATTAGTATTATATTTAGTTAATGGTACACATTTCTGATCATATGTTTCAATTTAAGTTAATTATCTACAATATCTATGTTAATCTACAACAAAATAATTGCAATGTTTTAAAAATACAAATTTTGTGGAAATTAACATTGAGTTATTATTTATAAAGTTTTACTAAATAGTTTTGGAATTCTTCTAAATAACTAATCAGCACAAATAGTGTTGACAAATCATTTAGTTTTTTCTTATCTTTTCTTTTCGAATAAATCTGATTTGATAACATATTAGATTAGATGTAGGTACTTTTCTTGCAAATTCGTATACTTTTTTTACTGAAATATGTATTAATATCCTATAAATTTAAAAAAGTTTTGATTTTCAATTTTATTAGCAGCACAATTCATACTTGTACAAATTGCTCCAATATCTTTACTTGATTGCTTTATATGTTATACATACGTTTATTACGAAGAGGCAGAAAAAATTAACAACTATTTAAACAGATGTTTAAGCACAAGATACACTTTAAGAAAAACAAATTGTCTCAGTAAACAAATTAACAACTCCACTCTAATTGATGAAGAAATCATCAAGTTCAAAAAACAATATTATCTGTTTGAAAGTAATATGAGTTTTTTGTATACAGCATTCAATTAAAATTTGCAATTTCCTTCAGGATTGATGGTATACGATTCAAGCTACTAAATAACACTTGTTTTCATCCCTTAAAAATGAAATGTACTAGCTAGATAAATAAAATAAAAACCAAAACAATTTTATTTGATGATTCAAAAATTTGCACTAAACAATAAAAAATTATTGACACTATTGCGTCATTAATTCCACAGGTAGATTTTTTAAAACTTATTATATCTATTTCCTATTGTAATCAACATCACACACACAAGTGGGTGAAAACTCGATCAATAATTTGATTGTTAAACAGCAGTGTAGATAAATAAAATTGTTTAAACCCCAAGTTAATCTGTTACAGTATTATACAACGAATATGTAGATAAAAAAAGTTTAATTTATCGTACTTTAACTACTTTCGGTGTTACCATTATCTGATACACATTGTAGGTAGTAATTATTTATTTTCTTAAAGTTCGTAGATAACAAGAAACTCTGGTTTTACCAATATCGTATTAAACTATTAAAATGAAAATGATATTCCGGTCGTTAAGCATGTTGTTTATATAATAAATTTGTGTAATAAAGGTATTAAAGTACAACACTATTAAATATGGTTAATGAGGTACATGTTTAAAAAACTTGAATGTTATCAACCTTTGACAACATTTTCAATTGATTTTTCATTATTATCATAAAATGGTAAACTATTCAAACTTACCGTAAATCTCTTTTATACGTTTTCGTTAAGATATCTAACCACCCCGATTTTGAAAGATAAATGATGATTGGAACGACTATTAGTATTATGACCCACTAAAAATGAGCAACGTGACATTAATAAATATATCACAATTTAAATTCCATGTCAATTACCATAACTAAAATCAACCTTTACAAACAAAACTCTGTTTTGTTATTCAACACTGTCACAGAACATGCACAAATGTTCTCCGAGAGCGAAATGGAAAAGGCAGAAGAGAATAAAGAATAAACTTAATCATTCATTCAATATTTTTACTCCTCCTACCTCGGCAATGGTCGGCTTCAACTAACTCTCACGAAACTACTTAAGTAATAAATACACAACGTACATACAATGTGTACGTACAATGATGTTGAGTAGCTCAACTTACAGCACTTATCGAAAGGCGCATGCGCATTTGTCTCATAAACGTAACCCACGAACTACAAATATACCGAGCGTTTCCGGAAGAGAGCCGGAATGTTTATCAATTTAATAGTTCTGCTTAGTAGCAATTACAGGTCAAAGTATTTTTAATTTATTCTATATAGATAACAATTAGATGCAAAGAAAACTAATGGGTTATCAAAAGAAATTTGAACTTCAAATTTTCAAGGTGCAACCTTAGTGAAACATGTTTGATAAATTTGCGACTAATAGAGTGATTTTTATCATTTTCTTCAAAAGTTATTAGAAAAGCATCAGTTGTCTCAATGGGTAGGTACCTTCTCTTTAATTAGAAAAAAGAAATTACAAATTACAATTTTGGAAAGAGTTTTCTTGATTGTGTTATGTGAAAATAACAACATATCTTCTTCATTTCTTCAAAATTGACATCTACTTAATAAAGGCGACACATTATCTATTTAAGTCACTAAAAGTTTCCTGTCCATGCGCTTTGCTTACTACGATTAAAGTAATCCCACTTAAGTCACTCAAATGAAAACTGTAAAAATAAAAGTGAACAACGTGGAAATTTTGTTAGTTCGATAATGCAACAGAAGAGGTCGACTAATTCTCTCAGCTCTTGACGTAGTCGATTTGACCTACTTTCAGCAGGAATCCATGCACATTCCTGCACGTGTGATTCAAGTCTGTGACGTAATGTGACGTAGAGCAGCCGCCTTCGATGCATTAGCTGGCACGTAAGTTCTTTAACATGCCAACGTAGATACATGTATGATATAGGTATATACGTACGTGTGTAATAAACACACAACATTCAAATACACCTAAACGCGCCTTTGTGTACAACTTATGTAAACATGTGAGTATATACCACCACAGTACATATATCACCATTGTACATAAAGATAAAAGCACATCCGTGCGCCTACTTGGTATCCTATACAAATCTTCTCATTAACAATAAGAGTGGAAACGTCAAAAAAAAATTTTCCCTGGGAGGGTGCGATGCTCAACTATTATTTGGGAAAATTCTTATTTTTTTGTGTAATTTTCCAAATAATAGTATAGGTACGTAATTTTTTTTTTAAAAAACCGTTTAAAACGCAAAAATATTGAATCTGGATTTTGATAAATTTCTCTTTTATGATGTCTATTTCTAAAAAAAAACTAGAAGACAATGGTTTAACAATTTATTGCGGAGTTGCGCAAAAGATCTTGCTAATATCTTCTTCTTCGACTTGTCCGTATTAGTTTTGGTAAAATTAACATTGAATAAACCTCATTTTGTAATTACACGCCTTAAAATAGTGAGTGACTGATGGTATTTTTCAGTACGAATAATCAAATTAAATGCATCTGAAGTAATGATCTGGCAATAGGAGTAGTAGTGGTAGGTATACCTGCGAATCGTTACGGTTATATTGTGTATGTTTTGCTGATAAGGGGGCAAAAACAGTTTCTCGGTTTAATAGTTGTACGCAATAGTTTGGCTCCATTATCGAAACTTAGCCTTTTCCAAAACATCGTCATAAACTGAAAAAAGTGCACAAAGAAACCACACTTTATTAAGCATGAAATCGAATCGAATCTTTTCACTTTCGACCAGACGTCAGCTCTGACTTGGACTTAGTACGCATGCTCCTGCTGAGCAAATACAAACAGCAGGAATAGCACTTAGCAGACTCAGTATCCTAGTTAGCTTGGGCAAGCGCACGAAGCGGTGTGGTCCCAAGTAGGCTGTACATGCATACATAATACATATGTATTACAATTGACTATCGGCGGCTGCTCTAAAGTTATGCTTCTTAGCGAAAGGTGACTGAGAATCGGTTGCGATGTTTTAATTTATTACCTCATATGAATGTGAAAAGTACAAATTTTTATTCGGTCGATGAGAATTGTCGTTTTCGGTGCTTATGTGTGCTGCAAAAATGTGCTGAACTCAGAAAGAATTTTTTACACGTGAACGTAAACATTTCCGTAAATAAAAGACTGCTGAAGACTGAAGCTTACTAATTAAAAAAAAGAAAAAAAATACGAAAGTGTCGGGCGGGCGCGTGCAAGAACTTAACATCAAAGACGCATAAAGCAAACAGAATTTTGACAGTGAAAGTGCGCCAGTGAAAGTTGACCCGAGTGTTACCGCGGCTTTCCTCATTGTTTTAAAATTTAATCAAAAATGGATTCCCCACAAATGTACGACAATCAACAACACCCGCAAGCAAATGCTATTATGACCAACAATGAAAAGAAATCGGTCATAATCAACAACAACAACAACCTAACGAATCTAAACAACGCCAGTGGAAACACAAAACAGGCACTCATAAAACAACACCAACTCCAACAGTATCAACAACACGGAGAACTCAGTGATCTTAACACGCCAGAAATCTCTTTGGACTTGCAAAACTTAATAGACGATTCGCAGTTTAACGATGGTTTGTTATCAGACATTTTTCAAAATCAAGTGCCGGGAAAACACCTACAAAGTCTTCATCCGAGACAGGTGATGGCAGGACTTCCTAACGTTGCATATCCACGTACAACGTTAGCGTACATGCCACAGCCTGTTCACAGTGGTGCTACATATTCCGGTAATCAAAATTCGAATAGTGACACGAACAGTTCCGGAGGTAGTGATGTACCATCGATTAAGGAAGAACCGATCGATCCGCAGGACTATCGGCGACCATGTAACACAAACGTTATGCCCAATAATGGTTACATACAAGGACCTGCGTATCCCGTTAGTGCTGGAGGACCCACGTTCACAACCCTTACTCCGAGCACGGTCTTACATCATCAGCATTTGACGGCGATGAAAACAAAATCGATGATGAACCACCACGTGGCCAGGAAAACAGTGAAACCATGTGATAAAAACAGTGACGAATACAGAAGACGAAGGGAAAGAAATAATATCGCCGTCAGAAAGAGCAGAGAAAAGGCCAAGGTCCGAACCAGAGAGACGGAAGAGAAAGTAAAAATCCTTATAAAAGAAAACGAAAGACTGCAGAAAAGGATAGAACTACTAACAGAAGAACTGAACGTGCTAAGAAGTTTGTTTTCGAACGTAGGAGTTTTACCGGAACATTTACATCGAGAAATCAACAAACACCTGGACGCTTTTCAACTTCAGCAGCAGCAACATATGTAAGATAATAATTTTGACATTGATTTAGTTGGCTTTAAAAACGAAATCTTAAAAAATAAAAAACCGTTGTCAAAATTTACATACGTACTACCTTTAAATAGGATTTACCTATATTTTTTTATTTATTGCGTGTGAGAGAAGATTTCACATTTGTAACAGGGAATGTAATTTTTTAAAAGTTGTTTTTCTTCATTAGGTCAGAGGACAGAACGAGAGTAATGGACATCATTAACGAATATGGACCATAGTCAATGCAGCAAGTTTGTTTAGTTAATTAATTAATACGTTTTCTCCTTTTTTACTTGAAAGCTTTAAAAATCGTATTTAAGACTTGTCCTGCGAGCACTGTTGTGACAAACATCATTTTTTGTATAGTAGGTGTATAAATAAGTTTTGGACTATCGCATAATACTACCACGTTGTGTGTCAATATTTATCCCTTAGATCTCCTATTCGTACTGAAAAGTTGATCCAGATTTTAGGCATTTGAAGATAATCATCAAATGACGTGTTTTATGTTCTTTAGTGGATCGTTTTCACGGGTATTGAATGTATTTTATTAATTCCGTTCGTTGTTTGTGATCCAGTTACTTTGAGGACTATGAATGATAAATATATAAAACTCTAAAACCGAAGCTATGTACCTTTTAACGTGTTAAGTAATTTAGTATAATATATATTTTTGTAAAGATATGAGTCGTTGTTATATCTTAGAGTTTTATTGTAAAATAACATAAAATATTCTGTAAATTGTACCATAGCGAAAATGTTTTTCATGTAAGTAATTTCCAAAGAGTTGTATTTGTAAAAATGCCGTCTCACTAAGTTCTGGTGTAATTTTTTACTACTTAAATTCCTTTGTTTTTATTTAATAAACTGTTTCAGTTTATTTAATTTTGTTTTATATTTTATCCCTTGATCGGCGACATACTTACACTTTCAATTGTTCTCACGTTCCGGAGTTTTATTTATCAGAGTCAACCCAATTTACCGAATAGCCTAATACCCAAATATTAATTGCCTTGTGATGTATCTCTTGTAAATAGATAGTTCTATGTAAATATTACTATGATATAAATAAACTTCATTGACAATTCCCACGTTGATATATAAATAACAAATGATTTCGACAAGAAAATATACCGTATCAGTTGAAGCAATATTGTCAAAATTAAAACATTGAATAATCCTCAATATACGTTTGTCTTATATTAATTATCGTTAGGTTAGCTAATTAAATAGAGTAATTATTGTAATGTACGAATTCCAGGATAATTTAAAAAGAAATAAAAATTGCGAATGCGCATAAGTGCATACAAACCATAAAAAAGATTGTTCTAATTCATTCATTTTGGATTTTTTTTTCAAATTGTTTTTTTTTAAACTAACAAAAGTAATGAAGATTCTTAATGTATTCAAAATTTTTTTGAAAACCAAAATACTTACGTAATACACACCTGTGTTGGTCAATACAAAGGTATAAAATCTACATGAATTATCATATTCAAAATAAAAATTAAAATTGGCAATTTAAAGAGTGTTTAAAGGCTATTTTCTAGTATTGCAGTTGTACATGAAGGAAATCTACGATTTCTAACGCTTTCATAAAAAAAGTTCCTTTAAATTACTTAAAATAATTTTGTGTATTAAAGGTGTACATAATTTGTTTTTATAAAAAAATAATTAAAAAAAGATCTTGTCAAATGTTATTTAATATAGCGAAAGATGTGGAACTGGAAAAGTTCCTTATATTAATTTTTATAATTGTCAAATTTTCGTTAAAATTAAAAATACTTATTGGATGTAATAACGTGTTAACATACCTCCTACGTTAACAACTAAAAATGTAACAAATACATTATAAGTACACTTTAGTAAATTCTTTTGCCTTTATTGATATTGTGTTTTTTTAATATATCCTATATAAAATAAATTACAAATAAAGGTAGATAATGCAGTCTAATGCCGAAAAATTATAAAGAAAAAATCTGTGTGTTTCATTCCTACCAACTACTAATGCCGGTGGGGTAGTGGCTAGTGCTAAGCTGGGGGGTAGGGCGGAAGGTGTTTTTCGCATTGTAGGAATGGGCGAGGGGTGGTTGAGAGACAGAGGAGAATAAGGGATTATCTGTGGAATATTTATGTCCTAACATTTCTCTAAATCTAAATGATCTAAGGAAACTGTAGCTAGGACAGGCGGACCCGGAATCGAAACGGTGTCCTCCTGAATACCAACTGCTAACTGAAACCTCAATAGGTGAAAAGAAAATTGTTGTGAGTATTTATTATATAACCCGTAACCAAAAATCGTTCTGTGTTTTCCTTTGTCATTGGTATTTCATTTTGTGGAGCTCTACTGTTTAGCCACAACGCGTACGCAAAATATGTTGTGAGCAACTAGCGAAGTTCAACGAATGGCGAGTACCAATTTCGGCCAGTGGCTATTTAGGTTGGCCTGGCCAGAGAATGATATTCAGGAATTAAAAATATAAGTAATGCTACAGTGGGTATGAATCAAAGATTGATAAAATCCTAGTGTAAAGAAATTCAATATCTACTGAGGTTTCTGCTTCAGTTCAGGGACTTTTGAAATAAGAATAGGTTCGTATAAATAAATACATATTATAACGTAAACGAATAAAACGAAATAGGAAATTTCATTTTGCCTACATGTGTTTAATTTATGGGTAATTAATTAAGTTACCGGTGTAGGTGTAATTTGTTGTATTTTTTCATCTCCAATCATTTCCTTATGTTAATAAAGGTCCGATTTTTAGGAGAAAAGCAAATATTAATGTAAAGCGCAGGTATATAAGTGTAAAGCGTTCACGTACAGAAGTTAATAACACTAGAATAATTACAATTACCGACGAAGGTTACGAGGAAGTTAAAGGAAAATGACATTGACGAATTATTCTTTTTAAAGCTTAACGAAACGGTAGCAAATTCAATTCTAATCAGACAAGTTGAGTAAATTAATAAAATTATGGTGCAAATAGACGGATAAAATACCTATCGCAATTCAAAAACCATCTGTTTGTAAAACACTTCATATTGAAGGATTGAAGGAATTTAATGGATATGTTGATTAAAATAAAATTATAAAATACCAAAATTTGCTTGTATAAAATTGAACTGACAATTTACAAATCTAATTTCTTCAAAAAATTAGGTTCTAGTTCATCTTGCCATTTTGCTTATCACTTTTTCAGTTGCAATCATGAAATTGTTTTTTTTTTTAAAGAAATACAGAAGAATACTTAACAACAACCCCTTTTTTATACAATTTTTTTTTCGGAAGTTATACAAGACAAACGTATAATTATTACAGGTCTATTTATATACTATTGTTGGGGGTGGGGGCATGGAAACATATTCAATAATGGGGAAATACTTAACTCTGTTTGTTCATTAATTAATACATCCTGATTTTTAAATTTATTAATTTCTAACATTTATAAAAAAGACAATTTATAACTATTGGTTTCTAGATGTTCTAAATGTTATAAATTAATAAATTTAAAAATCAGGATGTATTAATTAATGAACAATCAGAGTTAAGTAAATCCCCATTATTGAATATGTTTCCATGCCCCCACCCCCAACAATAGTATATAAATAGACCTGTAATAAGTATAAGTTTAAGTCTTGTGTAACTTCCGAAGAAGCCAAAGTTTGGCGAAACAACTGTCAAATTACAATAAACTTTTGTTGAAATTTTTGTACAAATTTTTGAATCATTTATTACCTTTATTACAAATTATACCATTTATACAAATAATACTATCTAACCTTTGTTCGGTGCACTTTTTGTGAAACATACTTCTAAAAGAATGTATAATTAATAATAAATAACTGGAAAGTTTCACGTTTTTAAGACTATTCTCAACAATATTGTTTAGGTCAGCCGGCCATTTTCAAAAGAGAACATTGGTTACTAAATTCTACAATCTAAATGTGCAACCATAATTTGAATATTTTAAGAGTATTGGGGGTGTTGGTTGCAGCTTGTGTAGGATGAGGGGGATTTATAGATACAGAGTTCTTTCTGGCTATCAACTATATCGATATTGTATAGGATAATTTCCTACTTTTTCCTATGTTATTTATGTAAAATTTTGGTTTAACTTATCGTATATTGATATTGTGGTTATTCGAACTACAATGTTCTGCTATGTCTTTTTTGCAATCGTTTTTATTTATTGAATATACGTGTTCATGAATTAGTTTTTTAATAGAACGGCCGTTTTGACCTATGTAAGTTACATCGCAGGTATCGCAAAACAGCTGATAAATTTCACTTCTCTTCAGAGGATCTGTTTTTTCTTTATTATTAATTAATGTTGAGGCTAAATTAAAGTTATTTGTATCAATTATTGTATATAAATGGTAAACTATTAAATAAATAGCTTGCTACCATCTCTCTTATAACTTCTTTACCTGTGTCTTGTTTTTAAAAGGAAAATCCTAATAAATATTACAAATCATAAAATATTATTACATAATTAATAATAAATCATGGCCGATATAGGCAATTAAACCGCAGAAGTCATACTCATTAGTCAAATGAAGTGAATTTGGTTTATAAATATCTCACTTTGTAAAGCTTTTTGTTGCCTCTGCTTCTTCTGTTTGATAATGTTGGTGTGCTTTTAATATTTATGAAAACTACGAAGTTATCCGGACACCTGACATATACATACTCTAATCTATACAGATAAATAAAATTGGAGTGTCTGTTTGTAATATTAAAATAATCACTTTTATTAAATACATATGGATGTATACACGGTACATATACCAAAATAACATTTTAAAAAATTTTTGTCTGTTTGTTCCGGCTCTGAAACGGCTGGACCGATTTTGACGAGACTTTCACTATCACATAGCTAATGTAATAAGGAGTAACTTAGGATACTTTTATTTTAGAAATCAGTTATTATTATTACTAAATAGTTATTAATTTCTAAAATAAACGTAGCTTAAGTTAATCCCTATTACACTAGCTATCTGCCAATGAAAGTCCCGTCAAAATCGGTCCAACCGTTTCAGAGATTAGCCGGAACAAACAGACAGACAGACAGACAGACAGACAGACAGACAGACAGACAGACAGACAGACAGACAAAAATTGTAAAAGCGCCTCTCGCCACTTAATATCACAAAGGCTGCCTGTCGTGCGGGTTCAGAACGCGCAAGCGGGCTATTGCTAACGATTGTGTTTCAACGACTTTATTTTAAATTTTTAAAATAACTTTTTTGTTATATTCCACGAAGACGAAGACAGATTTTTCTTACCCCGTTCACAATGAAAACTAAGTTCTAGTGAATGATGTAGAAATTGATAAATGAGAAGAATTTAATGACCATTTTTGTGTCCTTCAATGTTATTTTATTTCTCCAATTTACATGTGATAAAAAACAATTAATCGTCCATTCAACAGATAATTTTAATAATGTTCGAAATAAAACACAAGTGTTGAAGAGTTTAACAAAAAACTTTTAATATATCACGACGAATCGTTTCACCTTACAAAGGCTTCATCAGGTGATGAAATGTACAAAAATAAGAAAATTACAGTAATATATACAATTATACGCTTTATTTGCTTAACTGTGGAAGTTGCCAGAAAGTCTATATTGGTCAGACAGGAAGGAAGTTTTGCGAAAGGATAAAAGAACATGAAGATGCCTTTACTAAATGTAGAAATACTTCCACTTATGCCAACCACCTATTCGAAGAAAAACATCAACCCAATTTTAAATTCAAGATTTTACATAAACAAAATAAAGGTTATAAATTAAATCTTTCGAATCATTCGAAATTAATAAATATAACCATTCTAAACTTATTCTTAATGACCAGTTAGACATCAACAATTCTGGCCTATTAAATATATTTTTCCCCCACTCTTCGATTGTATAATTGTATATGTTACTGTAATTTTCTTATTTTTGTACATTTCATCACCTGATGAAGCCTTTGTAAGGTGAAACTATTCGTCGTGATATATTAAAAGTTTTAAACACTTGTGTTTTATTTCGAATTTTGATTATGGAGTTTAAACATATCAGTGCCTATTCAATTAAATAGTTAATAATGTTGATCATATTGAGCGTCGCGGGAAAGTTACTTCTGTAACATATTTTTCTTTCTAACTTATAAATCAAATAGCTAAGTCACGCCTTTTATCATGAAACAAAAATATTGTTCACTTAATCAAAAATCAAAGAACTGTTAAACCTGCAAAAAAATACAAAAGTCAAATTAAATTACATTGATTACATTCCCAAGTGGGAAAAAATTCATAACAATTTAGATTTTAAATAAACTTTAATCTAGAAAAGCTAAATGGAAAAATTTCGTTTTGTTTATATAGCAGAAGCATTGAAGATTATTACAATGTAACACTTCTTGTTTTATCAACCTTTAATATTATTTGTTGTTTATATCAGAGGAACAAACAAAACTTGGCTGAGTATTACTAGTTTATTAGGTTCACACGAATAGTAGATCTTAGAAATGACCGTAATAACATGAGTATCCCTTGTGTTTAACATTTAACGCAGAGATTACAATAAATAACTTTAAAATGTCATATGAAATGTGATTATAAAAAGAATAATTTATCGTAGTTCTTGAGGCAAATGTAAACATACAGTATTATAAACAGTACGATTTCCGATAACATTATCTCTTTGGGTGTATTAAACGTCATTAAAATTTGTTAGGAATTATAAATGTAACACTGATCTGAAATAAAATACATAATTAGAACGAAAAAGCAATTTCTAAATTCGAATAAAACCATAAACCAAAATTCTCATCCGGGTAGAGTACAAATTAACTTATCTTGATCAAGCCTTATACAATAAATGCAAAACGTAGATGTTGGTCGCAATAATAAACTGTTGTTTTGTTTTTTGATTCCATTTTAGCTTTATTCATAAATAATTTTAATAGTAACCGCGGTAGGGTAATTGTAAAACATATTGATTAATAAAATATACACAATGATGAAGTTTTACACTTTATTTAGAAATCTCTAACAATAGTTTCTCTCTGAAGATAACCGAAAGGTTGAAACAATATTGTTAGAGATTTCTAAATAAAGTGTAAAACTTCATCATTGTTTTTATTTTATTATTTATTCATAAAATTAATACCTGAACGTAGAAACTTCTGGTACACTTTTTCGGTATTTATTATAAAACAAAGGAAATGAAGTTTATATCACCAGAAAGGATTGATCCGACTACATCCAGATACGTGCGAACTGTACAATTGTAACAAATTCGCTTGTCCCTTTTGCTATTGTACTTATGGGTAAAAACACCACGGTGCGTACTGCAATTAAATTCATTTAGAACATAATACCTCCCTTGAAAACCTTCTACCACACATCAGAATCAATTTTGTTTTCGTCTTTACCCTCAAAGATAGATCTTGTTGAAATCCGTGATAAAAAAGTTCAAGCGTCAGTCCATCCTGACACCAACGTCGTTCTACCTGTTGTTATTCCAGCCTAAAATACTGGTCTAGATTCTGAGAAACATATTTCTTCCTAATACCTACTGTTGGAATTACAATAATGCTGAAATCAAAAAGGTAGAAGCTTCAGAAGCCGCCCTATTTTATATGGGATTATTATAGAACAAATTTATAATTCTGGTACCATTTTTACTCCCGAAGGATTGGATATATATAAACCAGAGGACTTTTGGTAGGAATAGTCAACTTAGCAGCATGTTTTTTTACAAATAAGCCATCCAACAATTCTAGTCAGCATTGCCAATGGATTTAAGAACTTGTTGGCCATTGCAGCTGTTATTGATATCGATTTAAAAGAAGCTGCTGTAATTGTTAAGGAATTTCTTAGAGATCCACGCAAGTTTGTTGCACCAGCGCTTAAATCTTTAACAAACGTGAAAGAGGAAGAAAGCGACGACGACATGGGTTTTGAACATTTTGATTATAAACGTTTCAACCTTATGGTTAGTTGTATTTTTTATGGAGTCTGAAATGACAAATAAACGTACAAAAATGAACTTGTTTAATAAAATTTCTGAATCAGAAGATATTGAAAGTTGTAGCAAACCAAATAGGGTATTAGACAGGGGTCATTTTGTTCTGCCTCTATGCCATGCTTCATCAAATGTTTTTCAATTTCCTCTCTGTATGTGATAATTTTTATTATTATCAGTAACATACAAAAATTATGTTTAAATAATATTATTAATTCATAGAAGTTTTGTTAAAATAGAAATAAAATTATTATTTTCAACACATACCATCACGATTAACAATTGACTGTTCCCTCTCCCTCTTGCGTACATATTTTCATAACGGTCCCACACTTCTTTGTAACAACCCTCTTCACTAATTAAAAAATGAAATACCCATTGTTTCACTCGTAATGAACTACTTGTAAATTTCAAATATTCTTACTCCTTACTATTTATTAGACAGTAAGGATCACTTTTGACAGCAAGAGATGAAGCTACTTCTGGGCCTGTACTGTAATACTGAACCAGGAAATCGATTTAAGAAAGAATTACTGTCAGAATTTAGTTTTGTCAACGTTAGATTAATATACGAGGGTAAATCAAATATAAATGGTAATTTTACTATTTAGCTTAGCACGTAATTCTGATCTAGAGGATTCAATGCTTGAGTGTTGTTTGGTTTATGAGGAGGGGGAAACCGGCTTAGGTAACAGCTGCGCTCGGTTCTGTCCGCAGTATAGCCATGACTGAACGCAAGGTACTTTCGTTTATTGCACAACCCATCACCATAAAGTTTTTAACCAATGAAGGTGTCAAGCCATCGGAAAATTTCACTGGGGTGCTATACTGTCAGAATGCTTAGAATTGATTATATACGTGGGTCAGAGGATTCAGGGATGGGCGAGAACGTGTCGAAAATGAAAGTCATGATCGATGCCCAAGAACAAGTCTCACAAATGACAACATCCGTGCTGTTCGAGAGCCTGTTGAAGGTAATCGCCATCAGTTAACTATTGAACAAATCTCATCAGAAGTGGTTATGTGAGTATCAGCTATGGGAGTGTTCGAGTGTTCAATCCATCATCACTGATGAATTTAGCTTTAGAAAAATTAGTGCTCGCTGGGTGCGGTGTTCCAAGGTTGTTGACCGAAAATGAACGAAAAATCAGGTCAGGTCGATGATCACTGAAAGACTTCTGAATCGATTTCGACAAGAAGGTGAGTTTTTTCTAAGGCGTATCGTTACTTGTGATGAGACGTGGGTCCACCACTACACTCCTGAATCAAAAATGGCGAGTAAGGAGTTGCGAAGATGATGAAGGATGAAGGCTGCCCTGTTAAATGTTATAGCAAAAACCTGTCTCTCAGCCGGGATAGTGCTTGCGACTGTTTTCTTTGACCCAATAGTTTGTTTGAGTTTTCTTCATTGATTTTCTTCACGATCAACGAACAGTGAATGCGGCTTACTATTCTGAGTTGTTACAGTCGACAAAAATCGCGTATCGAAGCAAACGTCGGGGTATGCCCATTCAAAACGCCATCCTCCTTTATGGCAACGCCAGGCCAGACACCGCAGTTTTGGCAAGGAATAAATTGGAAGAAATAGACTGGGAAACCCTCGAACCTCTATAATCCTCCTTATAGCCCTGACTTGTAACCCTGTGATTATTTTTTGTTCGCGCCCTTGAAAGAATCACTTGGAGGCAAAATATTTGAAAGTAATGAAGAAGTAGAGGAGTATGTGTGCTGCGCAATTGGGTGACAATTCGCCCTCAAACTTTTTATGAAGAATGAATATTCAAGCTTCCAAATCGGTGGCGAAAGTTTGTAGAGCACGGAGGTGACTACATTGAAAAATATTAAATGTTTAGTTTGTGTATACCATTACTCAATAAATTTATTTTACAAAATTATCGTTTATATTTGATTAACCCTCGTACATAACTCTTTCATCTTCTGGTGCCTTAAAAGGAAGTATATTAGTTAAAAACATTAAAAAAAACAAACTCGAGTCTCTGTAGGTACCTACTAATAGTGTTATAGTGCTTAACAATAACCAAAGTAGGTAATAAACCGTTAATTTTTCACATAATTTTATCATAAAGGTAGAACGTGTCCCACACAGTTTTGCCTGCTGTAAAGGGCCTTTGCTGTTACAGCAGCTATTGTATGCAAGTGTCCTGCAGTGGGTATACGATATGATGGGAGTGGTTTTGTATTAATAGAGCGAAGGTCGCTGCCTGACATTGAGTCCAACCCTGCGAGAGACGCTATTTCCGGATACGCATCTACATACACACACACATAAATACTCGACATCTCGTCGTTCTTGATGCTGGCCTGTTTGTAATCGTTCCTGCGAGTAATCTATACGTGTGTGTATGTGTACTTAACTGCCAACCAATTGGCGATCGTGTACGCTCTGAGACCGTCAGTCAGTCAGTTGTTTTTGCTACTCATCGTCAGTAATTCCTGCTGCGACTCTTGTTTTATCGTAGCAGGCAACGTTTCAGCTACTGACCGTAGGAAAACTGAATTCGTCGCAGATTTTGGACTCGGGAAGCGTGAAGTTGTATTGCCGATGATACAAAAGGAAGCACTGTCTTCACAAATGCGCAAATCAAGGTCAAATTACTGATAAAAGGATGCAGTGGTTTGCACAAGATATCTCGCTATCTTTTCTCTGTTACTTTAGCTATGTTTTGAGATTGGATTTTCCGAGAAAATTCACAGGAAAACGTTCAACAATGAGGTTTTAGAGTACGTTACTGAGCTGCCTTAATGGGTTTACTTTATGATAAAATTTAATACGATTTTCAGAAAGGAAGGCCCAATTTAATTATAAAAATAAAACGATCTCTGTACAATAACTGTAGATATAAATAAAAAATATTTCGGAACTTTTTCAGGTAAATGACTTTTTATTATTAAACCAAATCCATTGTTTCGCTTAATGGTTTAGAGCTTTTTCAAAATAGACCAGTTAAAATTGTTAATTACATAAATTAATTAATGTTATACAATCGTTTTAGTCAAACATGATGGTAGATGAAACATCAAGAAGTTTACAATTTTAATTAATTTAAGTAATTACCAATTGTAATTCATATATTAAGACTTTTTGAAGAAGATCTAAACCTTTGAGCGAAACGTTGGATTTGATTTAATAATAATAAATTATTATTATTCACATGAAAAAATTTGAGAAGTTTTTACATCATAATATAACGATCAGGAAATAATATGATATTATTAAAATTAATAATATTAGGTAATACTTAAAGAATGACAGATACAGGGCTTCAAACTATGTGGTAGATTAAACGTTTTAGGGAAACTAAGCATGTTACAGATTTGAAAATTTGGGGTTATCAAAGATGATCTATTTAACTAAAATAATTTAATTAACTGTCGTGCACTTCCAGTTATACCGGAAGTTGATGTCAACTTTCTTATTTTAAATGGAATGGCATATTTTTACGATGAATTCGTATGAAACATTTTTAGGTGACTTTAAAAACCAAGTTGTATGCCCATCATGCGATGAATAGTTTCTGAGGTAATTTAACTTATTGGAAAAAGATTGCACCGCAACCCAAACTATAAAAAATCATAACTTCCGTAAAAAATGAAATGACTTAGAATGATGAAATTTTTACTAATTATAGCCAAGTCAAGTCAAGGAGTATAAAAAATGGAATCGAATGACAAAATAAAGTATGCATGCGCCATTTGAAAAAATGAAGTTATTCGTGTTTAAGTTTTTAAAGTTTGGATTTTTTTCTGAACGCCCTGTATAAATTATAAAGATTAGTGTTAACTAGTAAAAATTTCAACATTCTAAGTCATTTAATTTTTTATGGAAGTTATGATTTTTTATAGTTTGGGTTGCGGTGCAATCTTTTTCCAATAAGTTAAATTACCTCAGAAACTATTCATCGCATAATGGGCATACAAGTTGGTTATCAAAGTCACCTTAAAATTTTATGTTTCATACGAATTCATCTCATCGTAAAAAATATACCTTTCCATTTTAAATAAGAAAATTGACATCAACTTCCGGTATAACCGAAAAAAGTGGTTAATTTGCTTATCTACTTCTGTTTCGTCCCAAAGACAAATGCTTCTTCAGAGTGGACTGGTAGTATGAATTAGAGAAATAGTAATAAAACACCGATTTGCTATGTTTTTATAAAATTAGAGAAAGTCTTATAAATGTGTAAGACGAAAGCGAAGCATAGTTATAGAGTTAGGGTAATTTTCGTACCCTCACTAACGGCGCGTAAATTTTCTTTAAATTATATGGGTTTGTGTTGTTTTTGTCACGTAATAGTTTAAATTAAATGGCTTAAGCCTTTTACGCTATTGATTGTCCATGATTGCTCACCATGAAATAACAAACACAAAAAGCAAAACAATGCATTTATTACATTATGATTCGCCCATATCCACTCGTATTAGATGTTTCCTTTTCACTAATCCTACGTAGATATCTGGTACATAGGTACATACCTTAACTTTTACCTGCGTTATTCGTCTGTCTAGTTCTTTTATTTTAATATAAAAAGCACAAGTTTTGGTTACAAATTATTTAATACAGCCTAATTTAAACGCATTTTATTTTAACTTAATCTTCATAAGTTAAAGAAAAATATTAACGTTGTTGGAAATAAGATAACAAGAATAAGTATAAACGGTATTGCCTTAAAGCATAATAATTCCTGGCTAATAGGTACAACACAAAAAAATTACAATCATTTTTTAAATTGATTAAAAAAAACTGATGTTAAAACAATAGGTACTTAATTTAGAATAATTTCATATACGTCAATGTGAAAAATTGCAAGGGATTCCACATAACAACAGCATTACGATTTCTATCAGTAATCCACAGATAAGTAACAAAACAGAAGTGCTGTCAATATTAAGACTGAACATCATGTGCTGTATCGTACTTAAAATTTTTATCAGAAACACGTCTTAAAATACGGGAAAAATGACGTTCATCAAGACATCCATATTACACTTTTTTACTGCAAAAATGTTATGAACTTACAAGTGCTAATTGAGAGTAATTAAAAATATATATACATACAGGCTTGAAAGATAAGATATTATCTATCATTTTTAGATAGCTTAGCAAATTATTTAAAAAAAAAGAGAAGATACGTATTTTATTCTGTTTTTGTCACATACAACCTTCACTTTTCTTGTTCGATATTTCAAATACGCCATCAATAACTAATACACAAAAAGAAAAATAGTACTGTCAGTGTAATAAATGTAAAGTACATTTACTAACATAATGAGAAAACATTACACTACAATATGTACGTTACCTTCGACGGCAGTAAATCCTGATTATAATCCCAGATGTGAACCATGTTATGCATAAATGTGTATAAAATATATCTGAAAGTAGTATAATTTGCTTTTATCCAGATAAAAATACACATTGCATTGCAAAACAATTCTTCTAATTTAAATATAAATAAAAATATGGAATCAACAGAAACGACTTCTCCGAGGGCTAATACCCCTACCGGCATTGAATTACACTGTTGATTCCGATGGATTCTTAGACGAAGATTTAACATATTCAAAAAAAGGAGGCATTAAAATCCCCACTCGTCTAACTATAAAGGAACACAGATCCCACATTTCGAACGCGTCCTACACAGTAGGCACAATGTACCGACCGGTGTCGACCTATCGGGTCTTATCATTGAATATGTTATATCTTTGTCTAAGAATCCATCGAAATCAACAGTGTAATTAAATGCCGGTAGGGGTATTAGCCCTCGGAGTAGTTGTTTCTGTTGATTCCATATTTTTATTTATATTTATCAGATAGCCTGTAAAGGCCTTTCTGCTAGCGACCACCTGATGAGACCCGATAGGTCGAAATCGGTCATGGGATATGGCTTACGGCACGCTGTGCCTACTGTGTAGGACGCGTTCGATATGTGAGATCTGTGATCCTTAAAATTTAGACGAAAAAGAATTTTAATGCCTCCTTTTTTTAAATATCTTCTAATTTAGTTTAAAAAAAATAATGCACTATTTACTCTCATCGTTTCTTGTTTTCAAGGTTCATCCTACACATATCTATCTATATGTGTAAAACAAAATATTATCATAGACATCTATTGATAACAAAAGATGTACTTTCCAATTTCAATTGTTTAAAAAAAAAATAATAATGCTTTTACGACCTCAACTCAGCTTCGACAACAAACCACTTGTAAATATTGAGAAAGTTCTTATGTCTTGCTAAAAAAACAATATTTTGTTAAGTTATTTAAATATTGCCGTATATTCAGATAAAAATAAATCATTCTATATTTGTGAGTTTTCTCAATAATTAATAAACAGTTTTTATATATTTATATTTGTTTCACTTTCAGCTTGAGGGGAATGAATAGATTCGAATAAAAAAGCTGCCGAATAAAAGGAAATTTCATGGTTCCTTCCATTTATGCAACGCTCACAAAAATAATTCAGGGCTATTTGAATAAATACAAGATTGGAAAATAACTGTGACTAAATCCTGGCACATTAAGTAAACATATGCCCGCTTGTTAAGCATGCTGGATTTGTTTGTTGTAAGGATAAACATTTTAATTTATATTTTACAGAGGAGCTTCTGCGTTTGCTAGATGTACCTATCGCCATGGCTAGATTAAGGTCTATTGAAACCCCAAGGTTATTTAGGAATGAAAAACAAAAATACGGTCTGTAAAGTCCGAATTAATTCCCAACCGTAGTAGGTACTCAAAAATGAAAATTATACCACATTAGAGTCGACAATCGTTCCAGATTTAATATAAATATGAAATCAACAGAAACAACTACTACTAAACAACTACAACTACTGCAGTATTTCCTACTTTTTATTTGGAAGCAGCCCTTTAAACTGTGAAACATTTTTTAGTGCTTAATGAATAAAAAACACTTTTTCGAATTTCACAATTTATTATTATTATTATTTCACTTGACAATATTGTCTCGCTAGACTGTAGCTTCTTTGGAAGTTATATTTAAACTTATGCTATTACAAATTTTCTTTGCTTATATTCTAAGCGTTCCAGGAGGGGGTGGGAAATTAAATAAATTTATTAATGGAGAATTGTTGACTTCAGTCTGTTCATTAATAATATCTAGGCTGTATTTGTTTTTGTTTATTTCTAATTCTTCTAATAAATTTATTCTATATGAATTATTTTCTGCATGTATCATTCTAAAACCTTTATTCAAATTATGTTTATTATCGTTTAAGTGTTTCGCAAAATTGGAATCTACTTTATTGTTATTATAAGATTTGTAATGCTCATTGATTCTGATTTTAAAATTTCTAGCTGTTTTACCAATATAAAATTTATCACATCCATTACATGTTAATTTGTATACGCCTAATTTGTAATCATATTTGATTTTGTCTTTGTTATTTTTTATATGTTTCCCTAATTTATTGTTGGTTTTATATGTAATATCAATATCGAATTTACTCAGTGTAGTTTTTAATTTTTTCTAAATTGGGCCCATGAATGTAATACTGCTTATTTTTTTTGGTTCTTGATGTACATGGCATATATTTTAAATGGTTTCTTTGTATTTAATTTTCTTTAATAAGTTATTTATTATATTTGGATTATACCCATTATTAATGGCGATATGTTTAATTATAATTTTGTGGTACTTTTATTAATCTGTATAACATACTGTAATAATAAGGATGACATGAACTATTACTAATTGTGAAATATGTATATGTTGACTTACGAAATATTGAAAATTGATGTGTACTACCTTTTTTACTGATTGTGAGATATAAGAAGGTAATTTTATTATTCGTTTCAAATTCTATTGTGAACGTAATCTTGGGGTGCAATTTATTAATATTTTCTAATTATTTGTGTGCTTGTCTTTCTGTTCCCTTAAAGCAAATTTTTTACTGCCTTTAATCTTAACTTTGTTTTTTTTTTTTTTAATAATCGTTTTACTTACTCGAGAGCAACGATGCGACAAGAATTGATAACACTTTGAGAACTAATATTTCAGAAAGTAAAGCAAAATGAAATTGGAGACTCACCCCTAATACCACACACTGTTTAATAAACGGACACGTGTTTCGCCCACTTCTACTGTGGGCATTATCAACGCGAGACAGTAGAAGTGGGCGAAACACGTGTCCGTTTATTAAACATTGTGTGGTATTAGGGGTGTCTCCAATTTCATTTTACTTTACTTTATTGATTGCACCACGTCTCATTTGTTCTATTTTAATATTTCATAAATTAATAATTGTAGGGTAATAAGCCAATCATCAGTAAAAAACTCATAGTTCCCTTGGTATCAGCGCCAGCTTCAACTTTCTAACGTTTAACGCCCGGATACGGTAGCATAAATATCAAAAATAATTATTTCAAACACTTAGTTGGCTTTGTGGAAAAAATATCAAGAATGATAAGTTAAGTCAAAGTTATTGTAATTGTGAGGTTATGACCACTGCTTTAAAAACATTTACAATTATAGTACACCGTATACATTGTATGGTTTACATTTAATTGATACAAATTGTGATCTAATCGTAAGACATTAAAAAAAAACAAACAATGTGACTGCATCATAATTTCCTTATCGTATACGGTGCTTTAAATCGAACCTTTGACACAACGTTTAACGTTTCCAAGAAAATACTTGAAATTTATTGGTGGAAATACACCTCATGTTTTTATTGATAAAACTGATTAGGATCAGAATATTTTTATCGGGAGTAATAATGAATTTAATTCAATACGTGAATAAAAAAAATGGAAATATTTTAATCAATAATAAATCAATGATGAGTGTACATTTGTATATGGCGTAGTTACCTGCTATCGCGATTGTTTGTATTGATTTTTACCTTGTAAACCTTGATTTACGTAAAGTGTTGGAATTTCCGGCAATAAATACATGATGGATAGCGAGCAATTCAAAAAAATAGAGATGATTTGTTTTCAAATCAGAAAATCGCCTCATCCATTTCACATTCTAAAATCGCTCGGCATAATTAATCCTCTTGAAAGGGATAACTGACAACTGTCCCGTACATTCTGGAAAGTAGGGCCTCGTTACCAAGAGCGCTTTAGTTACTTTTGTAGGATTTTGTGTGGTCATGTGATCTACGGAAATGAAATTATCAATAACAAATGTACATATTCTCCACCAAAACATGCTTAGGGTTACTCGTTTTCATCAATGAAATCCAGGAAAAATAATTTTTATGGTTATCTTTTGTTGGTAATATGCGAAGTGTGTAAGCGATTACCGAAGTGCGTGCGTTTGGCCACTACAAAAAAAAACATTTTTGTATTTCATTCTCACCAGCTACTAGTGCTGTTCCCCTGACCTACACTGTAGTGTAAAGCCGGAGGGTAGGGCGTAGGTCCCTCTTCAGCCTCTTTGCAGGAATCGTGGGGATGGGTGGGTGGTGTGGTTAGGGAGACAAAGATGAGACGAACGAAATGAAGACAGAATAGAAGTGAAATATTATCTGTGGAATATTACTGCTCCAGCATTTGCCCAAGTAATCCAAGGAAACCACAGAAAACTTGGACCAGAGCAGCCGGATCCGAGTTCGAACCGGTGACAGCCCAAATGCTAAGCGATGATCTAGAGCACTAGATCAAGCCGCTCGGTTGGCCACTACCACGAGCATAAAAAAAAGGTTTTTTTTACCCGTTTGACAGATATCGATCGGTCGGTGTTGCAGTTCGCGCGGAAACGTAAAGGGTTACGTAGCAGTATCGAAAAGACTGTCTTGCCTTCTTGTTTAGATGTTCTTCATTATTTTTACATTTTGTTATTTTACTTTTAATAAAATTACTTATTTATTCAGAAAGACTGTTCATTTTAATATCTTTGTGTTTGTGGCTACCCGCATCTTTTTTTGCCCTTGTCAGGACTGTTTTGGATCAAAGGTCAATGAATCATTTTCTTGATACAGAGAAGTATATTGTATACATTGTGGTTATTTTACATTTAGTATGTATTTACTATTACTAATAATTTACTGTGATATATAATAATATAGAGTATTATTATTATTATTATTACATATTAAGATACCAGAATTAAAATAATTTTGAGTAAATTCGAATTTTCTACACTTAAAGGGGGTCCCATGAAAGTCTTTAAGGGAAAGAAGAGATAGGATGGTGAGAAACCTTTTGAGTCATGAAAGGCTGGTTAGAGACATAGGTATTAGAAGCAGAAAGGGAAGTAAAGAGAGGTCGAAGACAACCTAGACTAGATTTTATGTTTTAGTTTTAGCGAAATGGGAAGATTGGCTCAGGATAAGAAGAAGTGGAGTGGAGTGAGAGTCTAACTGTATGATGATAATTAGTTCACTTTCAAATAATTTACTTGTAAATAAAATTTCAACATACAGGAATAAAACCTACTGACCTGTATTGTAGTAATCAGGGTCTGTCGTCCTCTGTCGCCTATTTCAATAATTTCACACTTCCCTAAATTATTATCTACTACTCATTTGTTATAATCCTTTTAGTTATTTCTACATATTATATTAATTATTTCTATATATAATGTTATAAGAATAGGTATATTTTATCTTTTTCCTTATCCTTCCAAGAAATACCCACAAACGATCCATTCGCATAGTATCAACACCATAAAAATATGTCTTTTACAGTTTTATTTAATTTTACACTCAATATTTCTTCAACTGACAATAACCTTCTATAAATTTTCTTTCGCTTTGGCACTCCTGCTCTCAATTTACCTTTAACGAGCAACCCATCCCAAATTTATAACACTTCTTGTGAACAGTCTTTTATACTTTTTCTTTAAAAACTTCTTCTTTTATCTGTCTTTTGCCGATGTACACTTTCTTTTAGTTCTATTGTATCAAAAAAATACCTCTTTGTACCTAGCCGAAAAGTACCCTTGCCTTTGGCTATTTTTTTGCTCTCTCTATTTTATTATCATTTTTAATCATAATATTCAAAAACTTGTTTAACACCCTACTACAACTACAAATGAGTTAACCTGGTAGGTAGTGGGAAAAACTCTTTAAAAAGGGAAGATTTCGTAAGGTCAGGGAGAGAAAAATAGATAAGTTAGAGCAGTCAAAGAAAATAAAGATCCATAATAAAATGAAGTTAGTATTTTCGTGTAGAATTAATATCTCAGGAACCCAGGTTCCTAACACATTAATCAGGAACTGTTTAATTATCTTAGGCGCGAACAAATGATAAAAATGCTAGATAATCGAGATGTCGTTCAAGAGGTTGGGGATTTACCCTCGCATTAGCGTCGCGTTCTTGGTTGTAGAGGGTCGTATGGTTCTTCTTGGTGTTGACAGTGTGGTGAAGCATCGTGTGTGTTGATTCTTTGTTTTTATTTTTTTTTGTGTTTTTCGAGTTGCATTCACAGGTAATAAACTATTGTATTTGCATGTATCCTTCAATAGGGTTCTAATATTTATTATGTTGTTTTTCACTTTTATAAAATTATGCACAAATGTTGTCAATCTTCATTGTTCTTTCAATTCATTTTATAATGACGTAATAATTTGTATCTTGTATATTTTGTGATGTTTTGTATAATTTGAAGTTTTATTTTGTTAATTTGACCAAAATTTTTCTTTGTTTTCAATTTTTATAGATTTGCTCTTTCTTGATCTACCAGGTGCGTTCAGAAAATTTTGTGCCTTGTTGAATATACTAACATTTTCTCCCGTGTAGAGTATTGATCTGGGAGTATTCACAAATTTGTATTTTGTTTTGATATTTATTTGCGTGTTTATTTTTATATTTATTTATTGCATTTTATTTTTATGTGAGGCCCAGATTGTACTCTAAAGTCTCAACTTATAGCTGGGTTGGCTCCCGTATAGGACCTCAGTACCTCCTGACATTGTCGGCTAACTAATATCATAATCCTTCAGTTTTAAATTATTGTTTACATGTGTCCGTGTATGTGGATCGTGCAGGGTAGATTTTCACAGAGCGATATTTTTGATTTATATAAATTTTATGCTACGGATGATACACATCTCTGATTTGTAGGACTAAGATCGTGGGTTTCTCTGCCATACTCTTTCCCCGCGCTAGTCCTAGGCCGAGTGTGGCATTCGTATTTATTTTGTTTAAAAATTTTATATTACTGGGATTTCCCTGGTATTTTATCATTTCATTCATAATAAAGTTAGGATCTCACATATTTGTTCTCTTTCATTTAACAACCATAAACAACCCTTCCAAATTACGTTAATAGCCAGTGTATCGAACCGACAACAGCCGATTTAAATAAACAACGATCGAATAGACCTGGGTATGATACACTACAGTATTTAAATGTGTTTTCTTATATTATTCAAATTTTAAATTTTTTGATATTAACGGACTGATGTTATTAATTGGTTAATTGAGAGACGTTAAGCAAAAAAATGATCATACAAAAATATGCAGACATATTCTGCGCGAAACTTATCTTCATTGAGATAAAAATACTTCAGGACGATAAAAATATATAATCTTTCTATCAAATCTAGATAGATAGATAGATAGTTAGTTAGATAGGTAAATTTTCATGGATGAACCGTTATCTATAATATTTCTCTGCCTATTTCACAAAAAAACATTTTGAGGGTTTAAAAATATAGTTTTTATTTTGTTTTTGTATATTGTGTCCAGTTTCCTATAGGGAAAATAAGTGTAAATTCGACATAATTTGTAAGGTGTAAGATGAACTCTATAAAACCTTAGTTTCATTTTCTTCTATGAATAATGTTCAGGAATGGAACTTACGCAGGATAATTTCTTTCATGGCAAATATCTATGAAAAAATCAATTTTGCAGTTTCACTGGAAATAGCAAAATTGACACATTCAGCCGAACGAAAAAGACTGCAATTAATGAAAAAAGTTGCATAGTATGTTCATGCAGAAATAGACACAGAAACGCAGATGGACTTTTTGCAGTTCCTTTATTCATAAAAATCATTTCACAGAACAACTACTACCTGTTGAATTCTTGCAAAAGCAAATCGTTAGATCTTTTGTACATAAAGAAATTAAATACACGCTATTACTACCCTCAATTTTCTACTTTAAATATACATACTTTGAAATAAGAAAACGATGGCAGTAAGCATGCTATGTATTTGTTGAATACAGGTCGTCAATCATCCATGTGTCATACAACTAATAATCCTAATGTGAAATTTTTATTCAAATAATTTTGAAAATTCATTAATCCAGATGGTAATAACTCTTTAATTTTGGTGGGAGATTTATTCTGTAGGCTTAGCTTTAAATTAAAACAGGGAGTATATAAGTAAAACACTATTGTAATCTCCACTGATTTTAATAGTTACTTGACATGTTTCGCTGCTTTGTAGTTTCTTCAGAAGTTTTAAATACAATTAAGCTATTGATTTTTCTCTATCTATATTTATAGGTTAGTTTACATCGATTTGTTAGGCGGTAAATTCAGTAGAGGGGAGTTATTAAGATCTAGTTGTTCATTAAGTAGTATGTTTTTAATTTTGTATTTATTGATTTCTATTAACTCAAGTAAATTTAATTTCAGACTTTTACTGTATTTAAAACATGTTTTTCTTCTATTAAATAAGTTGCATAATTCGAATAATTTTTTAGATTTTTAAATGAATTGACGTGTTCTTTAATGCATTTGCCAAGTGCTCTCCCTGTCTGTCCTATATAAAATTTCTCACAGGTTCTGCACGTTAATTTATATAGATTAAATCCTTAGTCTTAAATTAAATTTACTTGAGTCAATGGAAATCAATAAATACAAAAATAAAAACATACTACTTAATGAGAAAGTAGATCATAATAATTCCTCTCAACTGAATTTACCCCCTAACAAATCGATGCAAACTAACCTATAAATATGGATAGAGAAGAATCAATAGCTTAAGTGTATTTAAAACTTCTGAAGAAGCTACAAAGTAGCGAAACATATGTCAAGTAACTAATAAAATCAGTGGAAATTACAATATTGTTTTATTTATATATTTTACAATGAATTTCCATCAAATAAAAGTAGAATCAATCAATTATAAAACAGGGAGGGTAAATAACTACTTTTATGGCAAGGTTAGGTTAGGTCACGACTCAACTGAACCGACTTGTTTACCTCTATGTCTTATTTTCGAAAATCGTCATCAAAAGATGTCAAATTCAACTGCAAACTTATTTTGGTTTAACTGTATGATGTATGATTGGAACCACTATTTCACTATTTTAAAGTATTTTTTGGGCTTAAGCGATTTAATTAAAAAAATTGTATACAACAATAATTCTGTAAAAGACGTTAAAAAACAGTAGATAAAATTAAAATAAACAAACTGTGCGCGTGCTCCTTTTATTTTATTAATACGGGCGATGATTCATTAACAACTGCTGGGAGTGGGAATGGGAGTTATGCATTTAACATGCAACGTTTTTCTAAGTGTAGAAAACTAGACAGTTTCAAAGACACCGGACTAAAAATAAGTCAAGGTTTTATTTGTATTCGTTATCTATCGGTAGGTACCTATATGAAATATTTCCGTGCCAACAAGTTTCATGTGTTGATGTTCTATGAATCTATAACTTGGCACACATAATGAATAACTTACGAACATAGATTTAGAAGGATTATATAAACCTTTGTCAGATATTCCGTTAAAATTTTGTGAGAAACGAAAGTGAACCCGTTTACTAGTAGATGCTCCCATTTCTATTTTTGAAAAAGAGAAGGACATACGTTATAACGTGAAAATATTAAAATTCTGGTAAATTCACTAACATATGAGGCATGTTTTTTTAAATCAGTACCGTTTTGAAATTAATAAAAAACGTGCAAACTACCTTAATAATTTTATTTTTACATGAAAGCCTGTACCTTAATCTACTTATCTACATAATTTCAATATTGAGGCACTTGTCATAACGACCAGTGACCAGTTTTTGAATACCCTTCTCATAGAACTCTGCCGCCTTACTTGTTAACTGTTAACCACTGCATCACAACTGTTTGGACTTCGTCATCGTCTTGAAGACGCTGACCGCCCAGATGTTTCTTCAAGTGCAGGAACAAATGGTAGTCAGTGGGCGCCAGATCACGGCTGTACGGAAGAAGATCTAGAGTTTCTCAATGAAAAGATGTGATCAAAAAGATCTTTGGTCTGATTAGCCACATGCGGACGGGCATTGTCAATTTGATAGGTTGCGAGGTCAACTGTTCGGGCAGCCCTCGGTTTTTTCAGTTGCATAGTTGACCATCGAAAGCAGATGCTTAAAATCAATGAAATTACACTGAATGCGGTTACATAACTTCGATTGCTCTCGTTATTATAAACGTACGTTTATGATTATTGATGTGTTTAATGTTTTGGGCTCAAACATTGAAATAACGTGTTATGTTGGTTTGCTAATGATGCTTTTATAATCAGCCGTTTAAAAATGCTTTTTTTTGTTGCTTATTTGGAGATATTATCAGGGTAGTTGGAAATGTACATATGTTCTTAACACGAAATGGGACACACAATTTGAATTTGAAAATAAAAGATCGTGAATGATTTCATTATTGTTTGTTAATGTTTGTAATTTTGACTATAAACATGAAGTAGTAAAATGTATCTACCTAGCAAAAATTGTATTTACAAAATAATTGTTTGGATTATCCATCATTTACTTTCAATTTTTTGTCAATTCTTTAGTATATTATTAATTGTAACAGTGCATAATATAGATAGTGTTCAATTCTTAGTCTCGTGACCGACTATTATACGATTTTATAAAAGATGCTTGACTAAAAATAATCCAAGGTTTTATTTACAGCTATTATTGAATTATATATAAAAGCTACAACTGCTACGATAACTACAAATAATTTTACAAATGTATTGCGTCCTTGTGCTTAAGCTCTCGATTTATTAAGTTTATTAAAAATGAAGAGCAGCACCACTTCGAAATTAACACGTTCACCTGATTTATTAACCGTTCATTAAACATGTGATTTTTCAAATTGTTGTTGTTTTATAATTTTTCTTATGATTGTGTGGATGGTAAAATCGTTAACATAAATAAATAACCATTATCCTTCAGTGATAATAGTACTGAAATTTTGAAAATCTTTAAGGGTGAAATTAAAGATCGAAAATGTTATTATTATTATTAAATTAGGTTATTTATTAATTAACAAAACTACAACTAGGACCATGATATCCTTGGTAAGGCATTAATGGTTTTGCCTAGATCTGAGCTAGTTTGTAAGAACTTTGCATTTTTGATTATCCATAAAAATTATTTATACTAGCAGTAGTCAATTCTCAAATAAAATGATTTACCTACTGAAAACTACCTGTGTTGTAAAATCGTTCGTATGAAATTTTCTATTTGATTAGACTGCACTGCCAGTATTATCATAACTTTAGAATCGTTTTAGATATCACATTATGTCACATCTAGTAATTTCGATCAATTTTTGACCAAGAACTACATGTTCTTCATATTTTTACTAGATTATGAGTTAAGTCAGTTATGATTAACATTAAATATATATATAGATGAAAAATGTATTTAAAAGTTGTAAATTCGAAAATTTCTATTTTATTTATATTTTTACATAATGTAGCATTTATAATTAATTCTTATGTTATTGTCTTCTTGTACTTCTTGTGTCGTGTTTATTATGAATATTATTTAATGAAATTGTACATTTCCAACAATATAATAACTTCTACTATGAAGGCCCTATTGGTCTGTTGCTGACCACTGATCTAGTGATTAGCAGTGACATGTTTTGGAATACCTTATATATTATATACTTATCGATGAGTATTCATGGATACAGAGTTTTAGGCCAATGAACTCGAATAAATAGGACCTTAGTTTGAGGTCGATAGATGGTTTAATACAGCAAAAACTAATTCAGTAGTTTTTCCAAAAGAACAGCCTCTAGACGTGACTAATAGATATAACATTACTTTTGCTGTAGAAAACACACATGCATACAGATATGTAAGTACGTATGCAACTACATGGCGAGTTAACGGCAATTATGCAGTGACATTAATTGGTAATTATTGTATGCAAATACAATTATCAAAATCGTATTTCACTGCGCTTACTTGTTTGTTTAAAATAAAACTGTTTTTCTCACTTGTTAATGAAGTCGTAGTCACTTGTTTCTTACTACAGTCTCCCGTTCTTAATTAATATGTAAATTTCTATAATACAAAGTGTAGTTCACCACTAACCTTTCTTCGAAGATAACGTAATAAATATAGGAAAAGACATTTCTCAATTTGGCAGTTGGAGTGCAAACAGGAAGGTTCCACGAAGACACTTACGTAGTTCTAAAATTCTTCGAACGGTTTAAATAATACATTCAATTAATGAAGAGATAGTAGAATTAAGATTCGGCTGAAGGGCCGTGATCTAAATGGTTAGGTTCAGACGTTTCATCGGCAACTGCGGCTAACATCTTCAGTGATACTTTATTGACAACGTTGATTAATACCTCGAAGTATTAACTGTACCACTGAAAATATCACTGGACGAAACGTCTGAACTTAACCTTTCAACCCAAATCTTAATTGTACTATGAATTCCGGACGTTAAAGCCTATGTTGTTTCAATGAAACAATATTTATGTGGATACAAAAAACACAGAATTACCTTAATCTATTTAATTTTGTTTTTTTTAAATATTATAGTGAACACAGTAAAAATTAATAACAGTAAGAAAAATGGATCATAATGATAAAATTCATCGACTTTCAAATTAAGCCAATGTTCCAAAAATTTGCAAAGAATGATATAGGAGTTGCCCTAAATGTAGACGAAAATAAACGTACCACTGAAAATAATTGATTGTATAATTAAAACAGATACGGAAGTCCTAAAGAAATAACAATATTTAGTGATTTTGTATAAAAGAATGGAAAATCGGCTGCCAATTTTGATTAGATATTTTCTTATTATTTATTTATATTTTCTCATAGTCCTGAGATTGGATGGTATACCGCTGTCAAAGATATGAGATTCAGGATCTCAGGATCGTGTGAGTAATCTTTAGTGGTGAATTTGCAATAATTTGCGAGAATGATTTCTAATGTCTGTTATAATTTCATAAGAATTTGTGAGAATATGCATCTAATGTAATTACGTATCAACAATTTTTACTGTAACAAGCCCTTACCAAAATGTTATCTTTTATGCACAACATATATCGAAAATAAAAGTTAGCCTTAACTTGAAAATTTCTGAAAATTAATGTAACGTAAAAGGTTGACGAAATAATTAGTTAATAAGCTTGGGGGTTAATCTTTCTTCATCAAATTATTTCTGAAAAGAAGTGCTATATAAAATAATAAAAATGATCTTATAAATTTGACTTTTTTAAAAAAATACGAGGCATGTTTTTTAAATAAGTACCGTTTTGGATTTCTGCCGCAGCGTTCCGCGCATGCGCACTGAGTACCTACATCTCTCACCTACGCACAGACGCCTTTACAGTCTGATTCGCTCTTATTTACGTTGTTTACTGGGTGTTTAAGATGCCTCCGATAATCGTGAGTCCCGCCGACTGTGAAGTCCGAGCTGTTATAGGATTCCTTAGTGCTAAAGGACTAAAACCGATTGATATTCATCGTGAGATCTGTGCAGTTTATAGACAAAACATTATGAGTGAAGGAATGGTAAGGAAGTGGGTTAGAGCATTTAAAGATGGCATTACAAATGTGCATGACAATGCCCGTCCACATCTTTTCACTGGAAAACTCTAGATCACCCTCCGTACAGCCCTGATCTGGCGCCTACTGACTATTATTTGTTCCTGCACTTGAAGAAACATCTGGGCGGTCAGCGTCTTCAAGACGATGACGAAGTCCAAACAGTTGTGATGCAGTGGTTAACAGTTAACAAGTAAGACGGCAGAGTTCTATGAGAAGGGTATTCAAAAAGTGGTCACTGGTGAAACGTTATGACAAGTGCCTCAATATTGAAGAAAATTATGTAGAAAAGTAGATTAAGGTACAGGCTTTCGTGTCAAAATAAAATTATTAAGATATATTTGCACGTTTTTATTAATTCCAAAACGGTACTTACTTAAAAAAGCATGCCTCGTACAATAATTTCAATTCCCTATATCCCTGCAACCCTTCTAGGTATGATAAATTTTTCGGGATTGTTAGTGAACATTGATTGAATTACACACACACACACATTTATAATCATTTTTAAGCTATCGTTTTGCGTTTATCGTTATAAAATCTTTATTACGTTAAGTATACGTGCAGTAGTGGATCTCCTATAATAGCTAAAGTAATAGCGGTAATAATAATAATGAATTCAAGGTCTTGTACCGACACTTTCCCTAGAAGCCTATTTGTCCGAACAAACATATATATATATCTACATGTATCTCCATTCTGCGTTAAACAATTAAAACGTAGTTCATTGTTCTCTTTTGTTTAAAAACTGAAGTTGTGCAGCCCACTGTTTAAAAATTTAACCTGAGACAAACAACTGACTAACAATTGAAAAGGGAAACTGAAACTTTTTTCTCTTGCAATAGCACAACCAAATTCAGTGGTTTCGTTAGAAACAAAATACATTTAAAATGTTACTGTAGATACACCTTACTGAAGTACGAGCACTACTTATGTAATTTGGGTTACCGTTATCTAAATGATTGATTTTACTTCTGATTACATTAATAAAATATTAAACGGAATATAAAGTCCTTATTTAGATATTTAAAAACGTTTCCTGTTTTGGATATAAAGTTCGGTAAGAGTAACTACTAACTAAAGAGCAGAGCTGTCCTTTCCACGGTAGAATATGAATCTAACCTCAGAATTATTTCAGCACTTCACGATTTTCAGATATTCTAACCTTAAAACTCAAAAAATATATAATTTATGCCTTTTCGTGAGCTTTGCTAAAGCGTAATGTAAAAAATCAAAACAATTGAGAGAGTTGTCATTTCCCAGATATCTTTTATCGCTGAATCACATCAAGATTTTCAAATGTATTAACCCTAAACTACAAATGATGTAAATTTGACTCGTTAAGTTGTAAGATTGAGATATCCCGCAATTTTAATGTACTATAGCTTTTCTGGGGCCATATTTGAGTTCTTCGAAAACAATGTAGCAAAATATTTCCCCCCTCCGTACTTATTCTATTTTCTATGCGCCATAGCAAGGCTCTCAATTTTGAAAGAACATCTTTGTTGAGAGTAATTTTACAGAGATTTGAGAAAAATATTTAGTAAAAAGGCAACCATTTTGGTTATAATGTTCAATGATGAACTCGAATATGGCTCAAAAAAAGCTGTAGCTCATTGAATTTGTAAAAACGTAACTTTTGGGTGTTTTATTTCTACCAGTTACTCGTGTTGGTGGGCGAGCAGTTCCTCGGACCTAGACTGTAGTGCAAAGCCGGATAGTATGGCGTAAGGCCCTCTTCAGCCTCCTTTCAGAAATAGTGGGAATGGGTGGGTGGTGCAGTTCGGGAGAGAAAGATGAGACGGACGAAATGAAGACAGAAGAGAAGTGAAAGATTTATTTGTGGGATATTACTACCCCAGCATTTGCCTAAATGGTTCAAGGAAACCACAGAAAACTTGGATAAGAGTAGCCGGACCCGGATTCAAACCGGTGATTTTCCGAATGCTAAGCAATGATCTAGAGCACTAGACCACTCGGCCTGGTGAATTTCGAAATATATAATTTTAAAACTAAACAGGATCAATTTGCATCATTTAGCTCTTGGAGTTATTATTATTTATTGTTATTGCCAGGGTTTAGGCTTATTCAGATCTCAAAAACACAAGTGGTCTCTTGGCTTTTCCCATGTCTTTACCAATTCGTCTATGACCCAAACGTGACTTCCCAAACGGAAAATATCCATTGGGTGTCGCGAGCAGTGACGTCTTCCGTTTGTAGAGCATGGCAGCTGAAAGGGAGCCCGTTCTTCTAGGCAACCCAGGGCAGTAGCAGAGAAGCGGATAGAACTTTCCACTTTATTATCTACAAGTTTATCTCAGTTTTGATTGTTTGATTGATTGATGATTGATCAGTTTGATTTTGATGTTGCAATTCTCGTTAGGATTGCCACGATAGTCCTGGCTTTCTTCTTACCCAGGCTTAGAATTTGTTTTTCCTAGTATTTGGTCTTTTGGTGTTATATATGTTGTATATATTGATGTCCAAGGGCAATTCTGTGGCCAGATTCTAATTTAGCAATAAAAGAGGAGGGGACATATTAATTTATTACAATTGTAAGGGCAGCAAAACAGGAAGATAGGGAAAAAGTCGTGAAAAGGAAAAAAAAAATGTAATTTTCTGATGTAATATGTGATATATTACAAAATCGATCAAAATTTAACATTCCATTTGTTACAGATTCATACACAGATAGACGTTTACATTAATCGCCAATGTATATTTAAATTCGTGTTCCAAAAATATCCGATAACAAATTTAAAAAGCGCTTGGACCAGTGTGGGAGTGTAGTAGTTTTTTTCGTTTGTTCTAAAATTGGTCCGTAGTAGTAATGTAGTAGTAGAGTAGTATAGTTGTAGTAACAATAATAATAATAATAATAATAATAATGGAGATAACCGTAACGAGTGAGTGTCATGTATGGATGTGTATGAATGTATGTATTATATATGTATGTATAGTATTACGGCACATGAGAATAGTATGTCAGTTTGGAATCGAAGCGCGACACCGTTTTACTGTTTTACTTGTTGACTGGTCGGCATCGGCGTCGCTTGAACTACTCAATGAATACCAACAACACAACCGCACACTTACGTATGTATCCATGTAACGTACATACGTGTGTACAGCGGTAATATATTTCCTGCTGCTTTTTCCTGCAACAAACCGAATTGCATCGCGTTGAGTAATGTTAATATAAGTCGGCTTGGCGCACTGGCTCCAGGCGACGTGCGCCTGCGCCAGCTCACCTACCTTGGCACAGTTACGAGTTTATAGTTCGGCTCACCGTACAAATACTCTTGCTGGTTATATAAGAGAGGTTTTCTATTATTTTCACTTTTTACATGCAGTTTTGATATCCTTTCCTTTCTCTGCTGTACCTATCTATACCTACCACCAGTCCATGTGCGCGGAAAGTAATTTTGGCTATCTCAACTAAAATAACATAGATTTTCACTGACAAAAATCCTATGCAGTAAAAAATTAGTATTGGACATTCGTTTTTATAACCGAAGGTTTAGTTTGTTCACAGTATACGGCGGCCTGGTCACATGCAGAGTTTCTCATATATGATATTCCCAATTTCATAAACTTGACAATACTACATATTTTTGAATAACAGCTATGCAAAAACAGATTAAATTGTTTTAAAAGTAGAAATAAAATTTGTGGCATTTAACAACAAAACTATACGTTTTATAAATTCACAATATGAAACTAAAGAAGCAAGAAATAAGCGTACAATAAATAACAGAGAAGTGCTTGTTCAGAATGGTAAAAAGAAATAAGGATGAATCAGTTTATTATTTATGAGACGCATCCTGGTTTTCAAAATGTCAGTATCTTATAGCTTTCAATTTATTTACCTACTTGTAGCTACTGACTGTTCCTCAAAAAGGTGGCATCCAAATATGAAACTCGTTTAAAGTAGGTTGCCAGTGGCGCAGGTAAAGCAAAGTCGAAATCGCTGTGTAATATTTAAAAATCGCAACTTAACTGGGTAAAACTAATATCAAATTATATCATATTTATATTAGGAAGCATTAAGGTTTTTATTAAAGCATATAATTGTTTTTGTTTTGTGAAAATCCAAGTTAGTTAAGAGTCGAAAAAATGCAGACTGAAATTGAATATTCTTTAACTAAAAATTTGAGTTTTTTAACATTATAGTTGCCCTTGAACTATCACTTAAAGTTTGTCACTTCTAATCATACAAGAAACTATTTAATCTACACACAAACGTATATGCTTGGAATATCACAGATGTACAAGACTGTTCGAAATAAACTAAACTTTAACTGAAACACATATAAATATTAATAATTAGGGGATATACATACATATAAAGAGGACAGTAACAATAATATACATCATAATACAACTTCTTTTTGTAAATTCATTCGTGGTTTCACATAGGTAGGTCTTATAGAATCATTAGAAAATAATTATACAAGTACTTGCAAATAAAAAAATAATCAAAAAATATTAGTTTAAATTGAATTCATTAAAAGTACGTAAATACTATATGTATATATATACATGTAGTATATAACTGTTTAAAGTCGTAGTACATTCAAATATTTTAATTAATTAGGAAGAAAAGAGACACAGTGAACCGAATGTCTGAAAATCGCAGCGCAGTCAAAGACTTTGTACTCACAAACATTTATCAATGAATATTGGCCGATCCTTTAATGGTTCAATGAATGCCAATCTCGCAGTTATCGCTATGGAGATAAAATATAGGATAAAAGGCAGAATAATTTTCTAAGACTGTGAAGGTTATTATACATTAACAAGTATTATATTAACTTTGCGTAAAATGATTTGAAAATTATAAAATTTGTTGCAAAATAAAATACGCAATTTCATTTATATTTGTAGATATGCAATACGAATAAAAACCGTAAATTATTTTTTACGTTTCACATGATTCTTTTAAGTTAAAAACGCTTTACTTTTGTCGGATGGTCGGATGATCAGACTACATTTATGTTTACGTCAATAATGAACTTGAGTTTTTATTCGCCTCGTTTCATCTTTCAGTAAATTAAAGAACTTTAAGAGATTACGCGATTTAGCAGCGCCCGCCTTTCATCTAACGATGAAAATTAGCAAACATATGATCCTTTTTATCATATTCACGACATAAAAGTGTGCTCCGCATGTTCCGGCTAGATATTACGTTTAAAATTATGTATTTTTTTCATGTACTTACACATGTACATAGAAAGAAGTCTACACGTGCTTGTCAATGGACGATCCTTAGAATTTCATTGGAAATGATAACACTAATCTTGGAATGATTTAGTATGACCTTTTCCTACTGTCATTTTTTTAATGATCTAAGAAAAAGTCAATAATCAAATTTATTATTTATGTTACTTGATATCGAATACTACACGTTAGCGTGTGCAGCTAAAAAATCTAAATTTATTGAATACAACGAGTAGGTTTTGTTCCAAATGGTTTTCAAATTGTTATTAACAGTTAATGTAATTAACTAAGTTGAATAACCTATGGGTAATGATGTTTAAGTCAAAGAAAACTGTTGTTTTATGTTAAATGAAAATCAATGTCGGCTTTAAGTGAAGCAAGAGTCCTAGGTCTAATATTTAAAAAGAGTCTCTGCCTTAAGGTTAATTATCTTCTATCGAAGGTAGTTTATTAGAATAAAAAGTATCTAAATAAACTGCTAGATTTCTTGTCTTCAGTTTTTTATAATAAGTTGTTATTTGTTAAAACAGTCACGTTACATAATAGGATAGTGTACATTTAAAACATTTAGTTTTAAATCAGTCATCGAAGAAATTATCATTTTTTTTGTGTTAATACAATAATAACGGGACTGTTGATCACAATTACAGAATCAACGAAATCAGAGTTCAGAGAGAGTTCTTGTATTTATTATTCTTATATTATAAATATAATAAAATACCGGCATTGAATTACACTGTTGATTCCGAACGATTATTAAACGAAGATAACAATCCAAAAAAGAAGGTATTAAAGTGCTTTTTCGTCTACTTATAAAGGATCACAGATTCCATATTTGGAACGAGTTCTACACAGTAGGCACAGCGCACCGAAAGCCATATCCCACGACCAGTTTCGACCTATCGGGTTTCATCAGGTGGGCGCTGGCAGAAAGGCTTTTACAAGCTGTATAATAAATATGAATGTGGAATCAACAGAAACAACTACTCCGAGGGCTAATACCCCTACCGGCATTGAATTACGCTGTTGAATCCGAACGATTCTTAGACGAAGATATCAATACAAAACAATAAGGTATTAATATCATTTTTCGTCTAATTATAAAGGATCATAGATCCCATATTTGGAACGCGACCTCCTGAGTAGGCACAGAGCACCGAAAGCGATATCCCAAAATATATTATATTTCTTAAATCTATTATATTTGATATAATATATTTAATCTTCTAATATCAGTTTCTATAAAACCTATCGATGGAACGTACCACTTAAACTTCTCATCTATAGAAAGATATATTATGTTATCAAAAACAACATTTATCTAATTGTAGAGATGGGTGGCGTATATTACATAAGTAGATATACAGAATAAAAATATTCTTTTTAAGCAATTTGTAAAATGTACGTTACACATATTTGCTTATATGGGTTATTTTTTTGACACGCTGTTTATCGATTGATTTCTGTAATATTAATAAATATACTCGTATATAACGAACAAAATCTGCAATGTTCTGAGTCAATTTATCAAACCTGTTGTAATGATTGTGAGGCAATTTTCATTGGAAAAAGTGGAAGAGCGATTGAGGCTCGCTTAAAAGAACATAATTATAGTATCAGTAAAAAAAATAAAACAACAGGGTTCGCGGAACACTGTACTACTTTTAACCATTCCTTCAACTTAAATCATTCTAAAATTTTAGACTACAACATAAACAATTATAGAAAATTGTCAATGCTTTAAAATCTTGAAATAAAAAAAGTCTTGTTTAACAATTTAAATTTAGTCAATAGTTAAATAGAATTACGCTCTACTACCTCCCTACTCCTCCTATGTAAATTGTAGATGCATGTAAGTATGTTGACATTAGTTTTAAATTTTAGTGTAATTACTCTTGAAAATGATCGCAGTTCGATCGAAACAATTGTCGAGTTACCGAAAATAAATTAATGTGAAACATTTTACGTGTGTTTTTTACATTTAAATTAGTTTTATGGATCATGTTTCACAAACGTTGCACTATCGAATCTCTTAATCCTCTGAGTGTTCGTTGTAACTGCGAGGGGGTTCCACATCATTAGATCTTTTTCTAACATATTATTATATATACGTAACGTTTCTTTTTCAGTTTATTTTTCACAAATCGTGCATTTTTTCTGTGTTCAAAATAAACAACATATGTACATAGGTTCTCTCAACCTTGTCAAACAACCTACGCCAATACAAAATAAGATTTGACGAATGATTTTGCATGTATATGCTAGACTCTAGGCTGGTTATCTCAGTTGCTATCTTTCTTTGTTTGTAATAAATAAAATTCATATCTATTTCAATCGCATAGAAAAACATTTTAATTTTTCAGATAAGTACTCTTTTTCATTGAACAATGTCCCTAAAAGCAAATAATTTCCAAGTTGTCGAATAAATGCATGAAGTAAAATTCTTATTTATAAATACGTAAAGGTTTTCTGAAAATAAATAGGCAGATATCTAGTTTGAATGAACTGTGAAGTAAAAGAGATTAACCATCAATTTCGGTGGTTATCTGCATGAACACTTTGAAATGTATACACATGATATTAAATTCATAAGTCAATGTTAAATTTCAAAGAATTCTATAGATTATTACTCACAAAGTAAGGTGAAGTATTCAGATAAACAGAATGTAACAAAACTGATAAATTGTGCTCTATATAGTAAATGCAATATGTACAGTTGAACTCTGTGAAATTAAAAAAACAATTGTCCAAATACTAGAGGTACACAATACTTAGAATACTTACTTGTTGAAATTTCATTATAAAAATTACGAAAAATAATAAAAAATTTAAGTTTTAATAATTATTTATTTGATCACTACGATCGTTTCACTACACTGTGGCTTCTTCAGGTGAAGACTACAATAGCATGAACAATAAAGATAACCTTATATATATATACAACTAAAGAGGGGGAGGGAAATTTTTGAATTTTAAATTTAGGAACGGAGAATTATTTGTTTCTAATTGATTGTTTAGAATTACGTTTTTCTTAAAATATCTATTAATTTCTAGGGACTCTAAAAGATTTAGTTTCTGTCCTCTATCTTCTATATGCAAAACTTTATAATCATTATTAAAATTATGATTACAATTAATTAGGTGCTCGGCATAAGTAGAGGTACACTTTTTTAACTTAAAACTATTAAAATGTTCTTTAATCCTGTCAGAGAACTTTCTGCCGTCTGGTCTACGTAAACCTTTTCACAATCTCTCACGTTAACAAATATGCTCCTGAATTACAGTTCTTATCTGTTTTGTCCTTACAATTTTTAATAATTTTGCTTACTTAGAAAAGATATTATTTAAACTAAGGGAAACGTTGTAGGAAACTGACTTTAAAATGACTTGATGTTTTCCAATTATGCCATTAAATATAAATTGTAATTAAAAAAAAAGAACCAATCGTACAACGTGATCAGTATTAACGTGAGAACATCGACGTATACAACCGAATACAAAATAGTTTGATAAAGCACCTGCGAAGATCATTAAATAAAATGACGTTTTTGTGATTAAAAATAATGTAAAGTAAGGTCAACGATATTTAATAGAATTAACTTCAAAATGACTTAAAAATGTTTTTCACTTAGAAAAATCACTACAGATCTTTCTTTGAAACGAGCTGTTAACACCTGTAGATTACAAGAACTATTGAACATAGAATTTCTTAGATATGTTGTGCTGAAATACAAAAAAAAATATTTGAAAATTGTAGGTAGGTGTACAGGATGGTATTTATGGTAAGAGCAAAATTATACGAAGGCGCCTTAAAAAAGCATGTTACAAATTTTCGATTATAGAGGCCGTTAAATGTAAAATTACATTCTACTTTCATTCAATAGGTTTATGGGATTGAAGAAGTCTTTAATGTTCTCAGGAGATTTTAAAATCTGAAACGTTTCTTATACCTAAACCTTGTGGAACATATTTACTTATTTTGTCGTTGAATATTCATACAGAATTGAAATTGTTCCGTTGCTGATTAGTGATGGTAACGAATACATTTATTTACGTGTTACATTCGCAAGTTCTCATAATAATGATGGTAATAATTATGATTTGCGTACAAGGCTAGAAAAAATATACATATATACGAAAATGAAACAAGTGCAGAATGGCTAATCATTGAAATAAAGTAATAAAAAATGATATTTAGCCGATATTTATCTTTAATTCGGGAATCATCAAATGTTGTACGTCTTTCTGCAGGCTACAGGCTAAACTTAAAAAAAGTTGAATTTATAGTTTAGAGGACGGTTTTGAAGCTACAGTTATAGAGTTTCGTCGACTTTCATAAAATAAAATCCATAGAAATGTGCTAATTATTGTGGGATTCGAAATCATAATTCATACTTGACAGTTTCGACAGAATACTGACAAAGATCATATTATAAGAACATAAGTTTTCACGGCCGGAATTCATAGTAAAATGATGGTTCGGGCTTGTAGGCCGTGGTCGATTTGAACGGTTTCGTCATCAACTGCGGCTGACATCCTCAGTGGGTGCTGCGTTGACTACGCGGGCGAAGATTATACCTCGAAGCCTCGGCAGCGACTGACTGACTGACTGACTGATTGAGTAAAAACAAAAACGTGTGCTAATGAGAATCAAAGGGTCCGAAATCACAATGCTCGTCTGATAGTTTCGACAGAATACTGATCATACATAGGTATAATTTTATTTTTGTTCAACATACATATTTAACAAAATTCTCGACTAAGGTTGATTTTTAAGAGCGTAACTGGACTAGTAGACAATACAAAACATACATTTGATAAGAATTTCCAAAAATGCAGGTTTGTAGGTACAATTGTTTTGCTTAATTGGCGCCGAAATTAAATAATTTGAGATATATTTTCAAAAAGCTTTATAAAATAAATCGTTATATTTTATATTCATTCCAATCATTCAAGGGATGAAAATGTTCCATTAATCATAATCAACGTTTTGCCTTATGTGTGCAGGATCAATTATCTAGTCAATTACAATTTGTATTACAAATTATTAATTATCAGGAGAGGGTTTGCTATTTATAAATCGTTATATTATATTATTTTTATTTTATATACGTAATTTATAAAAAGATTTAATATGATTCAAATTATTTTTAAGAACATCATGATAATACATTAATTTGTTCAAGTTTATATAAAAACAAACAAAAGTAGTGATACAACGTACTTAGATATCATCTATCATTGGCTTATATGTATTTAAAAAATACATATACATATTTTTGTTTAACACAGCGACAACCACACAGCAGATTCAAACGGTATACATAGTGTACAAAAATGTAAACTAGAGTTATGCTTTGAATGCGTGATGTTTTATTAACATGTGCGACTCAATGAACTGACAGGCCGCGGTGGTTGCTTTTTTGAATTTATAATTACCGAAGTCTTGTTCTAACAATCGGATTTTTGTTTGATATATCGGAAGTTACACTAACAAAATGTAGGTTAACCGAAAGTGAGAACAGTTAACAGCTCATAAAATATTTGAGTTGATGGACTGTAGAAAATCAAACAGTGAAGGTAACACGTGACAAATATAAACCAAACTTTGATGCAACTTTATAAAAAAAATACTTTCTAAAGTTTTGATTGGCTCAGATCAAATTGAACGTGTTATGAATTGATTATAAGTTTAAGTAGAATTAATATAATAGAATAAATCAATTTCTTAAGTAATAAATAAACTAATATCTTCGTGACATATTTCAGTTAGCAGCAGATTTCAATAGATGGCGAAATACTGGCATAAAATATTATATCAACTTACTTTTAAAGATCGATTTCGATCGATTTGGTCGGTGATTTATCAAGACTGTTCTTATTAAATAATTATAGCTATGAAGAGCTGAAGTTTACTTTTTATACTAACACTAATTGGTGGAAATATAAATAGACACTTCACCTATTCCTATCAGCCTATAATAAGCATTATAAATTGAGGTAAAGCCAGGTTAGATGGACCATCTTTTTCAAAACAGTGTTAACTTATGTATTTACAAAAATATAAAGTTGTAAATATTACAGAACGATAAGTTTCGGCATTACTTTGGTATAGCGTAAACAAAAAGAAAACGCACAATGTCACCCTGTAATAAATAAAAAATCGAAACACGAGACTCCTCAGTCTCTCCTAACTAAGGAAGGAGAGTTGGATTATTAGGGGTAGGATAGGGTCTTCATGCTTTTAATGTTTATTATTTATAATACTGGCGAAAGGAGAAATAATTTTTTAAAACGTAAACATTCACGGAAATATACATTTAATTCAATACTATTTTCTTTTGGTTTAACACATTTATTCTCCATAATCGCCAAAACAGTCGCATTTGAATTTATTTTTTGCTTTACTCTTTGTATCCTTTCGTTACATCGTTATTGTTTTTCTCCATTTTATTTCCCATTCTTTTTATTATCACCGTACACTGGTGGATATATAAAACTCGTCGACGATTAGTACGAACTTTTCTAGCTTCATCTACGAGGGGAGCTATTAATGTTCTGAACTTTGGCAATAGATACTAAGTGTTTACAGGCAGCATCTGACGTTGTTTACAGTGACTTGAAAGTTTTATCTTATCGAAAAAATGAAATTAACTCGTGAACATTTCGTGAGATGATTTTTTACGTCTTTGGACGTGAATTATCTAGACAGGAGTGCATCGATCAACTTACTTCGACTTTTGGCGATTAAGGCCCATCCTTGGCCACTGTGAAATGCTGGTATAACGAATTTATTCGTGGCTGCAGTTCGCTCAGGGACGAAAGTCGTGAAGGTCGTCCGAAATCAATTGTTGATTGTTGTGACAAAAAACATTAATGCTGTGCGCGAACTGATATTGCATGAACATTTAGTTGTGAAAAAGATTTATTCGCGTTGGATCCCGCATAATTTGTCAGAAGCTCAAAAAGGTGCTCGTGTCTGTTGGTGCACAAAAATACTCAAGAAATACAATCGCAATGCATCAAAAGCTGTGTATAGTATCTACACAGGCGACGAATCTTGGATATATGCATAACCACCTATTTGACTATTTGACTGGCCGAAACGTCGAATTGATGGGTCATGCTCCGTACAGCCCCGATTTGCCCCCAAATGACTTCTTATTCCCGCATACCAATAATAAATTGCGTGGCCAACGTTTTTCGGCGCCTGAAGCAGCTGTTGATGCATTTGAAAACCGTGTTTTGAAGGTACTTTATTTGGAGCGAGAAAAATGTTACGTTCGAGCGCATGTAAAAGTGTATTGACCATCATGGAGAACATTTCGAAACACAGTAAAGGCATTTTCAATAATAAATTACTGTCTTTTCATTATTAGGCTCCAAAGATATATAGTTACTCTCTTACTACTACAACTACAGGGCAAACCTGGTCAAACGCTTTTCTTAATGTTATTTCTGCTGAACTTATGTATTCATTCATATTTTTCAGATGATTCATAGTTCAGAAATAATCGAAATTAGAAAGAGTTTTTTTTTGTTTTTTAGTTATCGATGATTAGTTTATGTTTATCGCATACTATTAAGGATACTGATAGAAATCGAAAGTTGTTTGTACCGCACATACACATACGTTGTATCTATACATACGCAGTGGAGAACAATAGAAAGATAATATCTATGCAAATATCTATTTTATGCGTACATAAAGAGCGAGTATCGCCCGATAGAGCAAATAGAAACGAAATTTAATTTGCATAAAATGTAGGTTAAGGAACTACAAATTGCCGCCTCCAATTTTCATTCGAACGAAAAAAAAATCAATTCCTTTTAACGTGGGTTTACATTGCTCATATATATATATATATATATATATATATATATATATATATATATATATATATATATATATATACAAACATATTCAGATGCAAAATCCATCAAGTAATTTAACTTGTAATTATGATGTAACCTAACCAACATACGTATCTAGTTATTTATAAACGGATATTTTTCACTTTTACTTTTTTACTTTTAAGGTGAAAGGTTTTACCTATTTGAACAGTTATGGGTGAAATACACTTTATTACAGCTAGACAATTAAAAAAATGACACTCAAATTAAATATTTATAGAATAAGCGAATTTTTGTAGAAATGTAAAAAGAGATAATGCATACCAACGCATATAGACACTGAACCAAATATGTTAAGCATTTAGAATATTTGATCTACTTTTGGGACCACCCTCTATAAGAAATCGAAACATTATTGATTCTTATCCAGAAGAAAAAGATGCTTTCATAAATTCTATTGATAAGAACCATGATAAAGCGGTTTTGGTATAAAATAAGAGATCTTTTACAACTTACCACAACTTGTAGTAACCAGGGTCTGTCGTTCTCTATCGCCTATTTCAATAATATCACACTTCCCTAAATTATTACCTACTCCTCATAAATCAGGAACTATTTAGTTATATTAGACGCGGACAAACGATAAAAGTTCTAGATGATAGAGATGTCGCTCATGAGGTCGGAGATTTACCCTAGCTCAGCGTCATGTTCTTGGTTGTAGAGGGTCCTATAGATTCTTTGTGTAGATAGTGTAGTAAAGTGTTGTGTTTGTTGGTTATTTGTTTTTTATTTCTATTTTTGTGTGTTTTTTAAGTTGCATTCACAGGTAACTATTGTATTTGCATGTATTTTTCAACGCGGTTCTAATATTTATTATGTTGTTTTTCACTGTTATAAAATTTACATAAATGTTGTCAATTTTCATTGTTAATTTTCTCCCGTGCAGAGTATTGATCTGGGAGAATTCACAAGTGTGTATTTTGTTTTGATATTTATTTGTGTCTTTATTTTGATATTTATTTATTGCGTTTTATTTTTATGTGAGGCCCAGATTGTACTCTATAATATCAACTTATAGCTGGGTTGCCTCCAGTATGGGACCTCAGTACCTTCTGACATTGTCGACTAACTAATATCATAATTCTTCAGTTTTAAATGATTGTTTACACGTTTCTGTGTATGTAGATCGTGTAGGGTAGATTTTCACAGGGTGATATTTTTGATTTATATACATTTCATACTTTACGGATGACACATCTCTGATTTGTAGGGCAAAGGTCGTGGGTTTTTCTGCCATACTCTTTCCCCGCGCTAGTCCTAGGCTGAGTTTGTCATTTGTATTTGTTTTTTTTTTTAAATTTAATATTACTGGGATTTCCCTGGTATTTTATCATTTCATTCATAATAAAGTTAGGATGTCATATATTTGTTGTCTTTCATTTAACAACCACAAACAACCCTTCCAAATTACGTTAATAGCCAGTGTATCGAACCGACAACAGCTGATTTCCATAAACAAAATAGGTGAGTAATATGACGATCGAATAGATCTGAGTAAGATACACTACAAACTAATGTTAAATTGGATCTATATCAATTAAAAATTTTAATTGTTATTATCTGATTTATTATCTACAAATGAAGAGAAACTATTATTAAACATTTATATGAAATTTTGCTGTTCAACAATTCTTACTCCCTGTAAATGATTGGAATTATTAAGTAATTTAAAAATATCCGGTGCAAATATTATTGAAAACCCATCGGATTTGAAAAATCCTAAAAGTATAAGTGTACAGCATCAGCTCTTTATTATTTTTATCGCTGAAAAATTCAAGATAATAATAAAATTATACATATTACTCTTCTTATCAACATACAGTGTGTTTCGAAGTTTGAAAAGTTTTGAAATTTGTATTTGTTTTCTTTAATTTATATTTTCATTTGATTCCATTAATTTTAACTGGTTATAGTGTACTACGATAATATTTAATTTATCATAAAGACCAGATATTGATAAAAACATAATAGTTACATTTCAATTGAGATTTTCTAAATTTAGATTATCGTATGGCTATTATTTTGAACTTGATTTCCAGGTTCTTCCATTGATAGATTATGATGAATATTATTATTTGTTAACATAAAAAACTATGTTCATCTTTAGTTGTTGTCTGTTAAACTTATATAATACAAGTGTGTAAGCACTAAGCATGTATACTGATAGAGGGTGTACCAGAAGTGCAAACTAAGACACAATCGACTGTATGTTGTGGGTGTATTTTTGTACCGCTTGACAATGCTGAGTCAAAGCTTTGCAGCAATAAAAGTGTTAAAGCAATATTTTGCAATCGTTATTACGTATAACAAGCTGACCCCGTTGCTCGCGGAAGGAATATTGACTGATGGCGTTTACATTTTGATGTGATTTACTGTTTCTTCTGAACGAAATCAATTTGTGTACTTATTACCTATCCTTTGCGTCTCATCCACTTTTAGAGTGCAGAAGTCTTTTTAAGGACAATGTATCTATGTGTAATACATTAGTAATGACAGAAGGATTAAGCACAATATGAGTTACAATGATACTTAATTAGAATACATAATAACTTTACTTTATCTTGAGCTTCGGTACAGCAACGGACACTGGCGCGTCGAGGTCAGAGAAAAATTTAAGTAGGTCACTTGCGCGCCAGTTCATTACTGTAACAAATGTCCAGGATTCAAGCAACTCTTCGTCCATAAGGAGTAATGATCAAACTTAAACTGGTTTTGATACATCTTTTGTGAAACTGCATGAATTAAAGCATTTAGTAAAAAGAAAACAAGAATAATTTCACACCACTTAATAATCACTCGACAAATTTAAGAACTATTAAATGGATTGCAGTTACAAATGGTAATTCCACAACCACCATTAATAAAATGTTAAATACCAAATTAATAATATAAATCACAAATGTACTTCTATAACAACGGTTTCCTTTGTCAACAAAAATCTATTATTTTAGAGTGCCGCTAAAAATCTTAAAAACATATTATAGAAACATGTAGATAGTATTCCTTATTTTAAATATAAGTATGGAATCAACAGAAACAACTACCCCGAGAGCTAATACCCATACCGGCATTGAATTACACTGTTGATTCCGAACGATTATTAGACGGAGATAACAATCCAAAAAATAGAAGGTATTAAAATCCTTTTTTGGCTAATTATAAAGGAACACAGATCCCACATTTGGAACACGTCCTACACAGTAGGCACAGCGAACCGAAAGCTATATCCCACGACCAGTTTTGACCTATCGGGTTTCATCAGGCTTTCGGTGCGCCGAATTAGACAAAAAAGGATTTTAATACCTTCTATTTTTTGGATCGTTATGTTCGTCTAATAATCGTTTGGAATCAACAATGTAATTCAATGCCGGTAGGGGTATTAGCCCTCGGGGTAGTTGATTCTATATTTATATTTATTATATAGTTTGTAAAAGCCTTTCTGCCAGCGCCCACCTGATGAGACCCGATAGATTAGACGAAAAAGGATTTTAATACCTTCTATTTTTTGCATTCCTTATTTTGATAAGTGTGGTATATACCAAATTTTCTGTAATTTGTGTGACGCTACCTACATTGGACAGTCTGGTAGGGCTATATCTATACGCGTAGGGGAATATCTGTCTGCGATAAAAAATAGAAAAAGTAATTCCAGTGGGTTTGCTGAACATTGTATAAATTTAGATCATTCATTTACCATAAATAATATAAAGATTTTACACACCAGCATACCTATGACTGGGAAATTATCACTTCTAGAAAACCTAAAAAACCTCTAAAAAACATTAATAAATAAATATAATTTTGTAAATGACCGAATTGGCAGAAACAAATTTGTCGAGTGATTATTAGATTAGAAATTTTCCTTGTTTTCATTTTTACTAAATACTTGAGGAGTCATCAATCCAGAAATGCTACTAAGCAATATTCAGCTAAACAATAAACGGACAACTTAAAATTAAACTATAGAAAAGGTGGGTAAGCTTAATAAAGGTTAAAAATGAAACAAAATACTTATGTAACCATAACCTGACCTGATAAACCTTTATTGAGAAGTATTAACCAGTTACTTTTACAATCCCTTTAAAATCAGTAGGGTGTAAAGTAGCTAGTTGCTAGTTGACATCATATTTCTAAGTAACTTTAGAGGTCACAACAATGCCAAATCGTCATATGAAGGTTTAAAATATAAAAGAATAACCTATATTATTTTGTTGTAATTGTTTAAATACATTTTATTCTGTCGTTTTAACGGAAAACACGGTGACGCATGGAATAGTATGGTATTATATCCGGATTTAAAGCGGAATGCCCGACAGCAACGGAGTAGTATGAGACTTTTTTGAGTTAAATTAACTTTTTCTCAATTCTAAGATTGATATCCGCGTAATTACGATATAAACCATTGATCGATTGATTGTTAGTTTTTCACTTTTGTGTATTTTTTAGTAGGAGGTCTAATTAGAGACAGGTTATTAGTTAAATTTCATGATATATATATAGCATAAATAAATGTCGAAACTTCTGGTACATTTTTTCAGTATTTATTATAAAAGGATGGAATCCAACTTACGTTATTCGAAAGGTACCTTGTGTAATAAAATAAAAATCATTTGTGAATATTGCCATCTTAGAAAGGTAAGAAAAGTGTTGCATCGGCTGTGAATCGATCCTGGGTAGCTTGTGTGGTAGTCGAGCATGGGATTCTGTCCGAAGCTGCCCAGGGCAGACTCGAACACATCCGAATAGGTACGAATTGTTCTCGTTGTACCCAATTTATACTATTATATATGTTTTTTTTGCGATTGTTTGAAAATGTTAAACAAAAGTTGAATGTAGGTATATCTGCTATTTTATTAGAAAGCAAAATAGTAAAATTTCAGTGACATGTGCTAACTAGTTAATAATTAAAGGTAGGAATTAGTACAATAATTAGTAGTACTTTTTAGCCTTTCGCTGTGGTACGTGCTGTTGTCAAGTAATTGTTTGTTCGTACGTAATAATATGTAACTGTTAAAAGATATTTTAGGCTGAATAATTGTAATGAATGATAATTGTCGTGTTATCTTATTCACATAGTTATATATATATGTATATAAATAAAAAAGTATATGATTAAGAATAACAAGAGTACGCACAGTTTTTAAACATCTCCACAAGGATAATGACGCACTGTTTACGCCGTTGTTGCGTTTAATTGCAAATTATTAAAATCTTATCAAATGTTAGCCGGTTCATTGTCTTCTATCGGATCTTCTGACTCGAGAAAATATTTTCTATTGATCATTTGATCAATGTTTATTTCAACACTTACGTCAATTTAATCGTTTACCAAAAAGATCAAACACTAGAGATAACACTGGGATAATACGTAAACAAGTAAGTAATCGGAAAATTTAAATAAAACAAGAAAACTAACAAATTATTTTTTATGGGAATAATAGTTAACAGTTAACATTTTTAATGTCATGGCGAAAGTAGAGGAGTTTGTGTTGTTTACATAATTCTTGATATATCTTGATGATTTGCTTGTAGCAGAGTATCTCAAAAGAGAGAGACTGTCAGTAATCCTGTTCATCCTGTTGGTGGTTTCCCCTGGGACAATTTCCTATTGGTTTTTCTTACTTTTAATTTCGACAACGAGGAAAGGAAGGTAAATACTTTTCTGACATTATAGACTAAAATGTGATATTCAAATTGTAGAATAATTAAATTAAATTGTGGATCTCTCATCCTCTAGGTATTATTTATTTATCCTATAAAATATGTTAAAAATGTCCTAACACTCAGTACCTACTTGTTAAAGTGCAACGCTGAGAGGCTGAAGAGGGCCTAACGCCCTTCCCTCCGTCTTTGCACTAAACTGTAGGTTGGAGGGACTGCCCGCCCACCAGCACGAGTACTTGGTGGGAATGAAACAAAAAGGTTTAGTTTTTTTGCTGCCATCCTATCTGCGCTAATGTGTTTTTTAACAAAATGCAATACAAAAAGAAACTGTGGTAAATAAATAATCTAAAACATATTCAGCCTCTGGTGACCTCAACAAACTTTTAAAGTGCAAACAAGTGTTTCACCAACTTGTATTGGAGATGATTTTAGCCCCATATAATTTATTACAATATTTAGTTCATACTGCAGAAATGTTTTACTTTGCGTTAGTGTGCATATTATTAAATTGCTCTTCGCAGATTTTACTTCTAATAGACTCTCAAAACCATACGATTTACTTTTAGTAGTGTTTTTAAATTAGTCTTCGCTACGACCAACAGCGAAAATGGATAGACCTCTGAAGAAGCTCGCCACTCGCGCTAGCGAAACGTTAGGAAGCAATTACAACCGACGACGGCCTGTACACCCAAAGAAGGACAACACCAGTTCATCAACTGGCCGCGAAAGCCTTAATCAATTTGTCACTTTAATAATCTTTCTCAAATTAGGAGTAATTTATTTCTGTTAAAATTTTTTCGACCATATGCTATTCTTTGGTTTATGTCTCTACCACTATTCCATCCTGAGTTAATATTGCTATAGGTATTGAATTATATATTTTGCTTATTTTATTTGACATCTGCAGCTTAGCGGTGCGTCACATTTACCATCGTCTAAATTGACAACATTCCACCAATTGTATTAATGAACATTTGGTGCATGATGCACCTCTACCCCTCTACCTATCAGCTTCAATAGAAAATCGTTTCAAACAGGCACAGTTTTGTTTTAAATTGTATACCGTGCTGCTATGTAGGTTCCCTTTTGTTCTTATTATTTAGAAGTTGAACGACCTGTCTCTGGACCGGGTTCTATCGGCATCATGCGTGTGACCTACAATTTCGGACAGTGCACCAAATGCAGAAGACTGCATGCGGATGGCCGCACTCTCGGCACATTCAAATATTGACCGAGAAGATTTTCACCCACGGTCGTAAGTAGTTTCACCGTGACGGTGAACGGTACATTTCGAAAATATTTAATAAGATCCATCACATGGCCCAAATTGTAGGCACATCTTTAATAATAATTGGTAGTCTTAAACAATAAAAAGGATCAGGTGCTATAACTGGTTTTTACTAACCTGCGTTCCAGAAATATCAAAGGAGTATTAGAACCAATGAAGTTGACTTTCTTATGCTTTTAATATAAGAACAACAAGTTCCAGTCTTTCTCCGAATGCTTATTTGTTAAACGAATATTTGCAATTGTTTTTAATCGATGTAATACCCAGGAACATAAAGAGACGTTCTTACAGTTTCTATAACAGAATCATACCTGTTAATAAACAACACCAGAAAAATCTAACATTATTGATATAGTGGAATAAGTATTTCTTTGGATTATTTAAATCGTCAAGTAAAAATTATTATCGCTTTGACGGAAGTAAACTTTATCGATGTAAAGTAAAGTACATAGTAGTATTCAATAATCTACGTAGAAGTCAGTGTTTACAAGGCCAGTAATGTCGATTTAAAGTAGCCTTGGGTAACTAATATCTACATGATTCTAAATGCTTTCTAGAAATCTGAGTTTTTATATTATTTTTGAAACTCGTTGATTAAACGTGGAAGGAGGTATTTTGATTTACTTTCAACTAGAAACAAATTATAAAGTAATGACAATAATAATACCCACTATAAAAGATTAACATCTTGTGGAAAGGAGTGCAAGATTCGAAAAACACGTAACAGTATAATTCATCGGTATCCTTATTAGAAAAGGACATTGTTTAACTTTCCTGAATCCCACAATAAGCAGCAAATATCTACAGATTGCTTTCACTAAACTAACTGTGTTTATCCACATAACGTTTTGTATAATATTTTAAAGATCGTCAAATCCACTTACCAGGTAGGTATCTATCTCGGACTATCAACTAACATATCTGTAACAAAACAATAAAATATATTCAAATTCATTATGTATTTAAAATTGATTTAACAAGATAATAATTATAAATATGGAATCAACAGAAACAACTAATCCGAGTTTTCTGATGAGACCCGATAGCTCGAAACCGGTCATGGGATATGGCTTTCGGTACGCTGTGCCTACTGTGTAGGACGCGTTCGAAATGTGGGATCTGTGATCCTTAAAATTTAGATGAAAAAGGATTTTAAGGCCTTCCTTTTTGGAATATATTATATCTTCGTCTAAGATTCCATCGGAATCAATAGTGTAATTCAATGCCGGTAGGGGTATTAGCCCTCAGAGTAATTGTTTCTGTTGATTCCGTATTTATAATTATATTTATCATATAGCCTGTAAAGGCCTTTCTGCCAGCGCCCACCTGATGAGACGCGATAGGTCGAAACCGGTTGTGGGATATGACTTTCGGTACGCTGTGCCTATTGTGCAGGACGCGTTCGAAATGTGGAATCTGGAACCCTTAAAATGTAGACGAAAAAGGATTTTAATGCCTTCTATTTGGAATATAGATAATAATTGTTCCAATTCATGACCAGTATAGCACGAATTTTCGGGCTCTATTTTCGTTATCTACTTTGTCATTAATTTCAAACATTAAGCCATGATTACAAGCTGATTGCTAATTTATTGTTTGAAATTTTCTGAGCATGATGAAAATTGTAAATGTATGCAACATGTCAGTAATGAATAACACAGCTTTATATTAATATGGTACTAGAAAAAGTTTAAAATGATTAGCAAATAAAACAAATATAGATAATAAAATTACAGATGCTTTGAATAGTACGATTTAAAAGAGTAATATTACACCAACACATCAAAAATATTTCAATGATATCGAGCTGTTATTGATCTTCTTGAGATATAAGCAATCAACTTCGAGCAAATAGATGAACGCACGTCAGAATTGTTGATATGATATGTGTTGACTTATTGTTAGTTTTTGCATGAAAAAAGTCTTCCAATCTATTTAAATTTTAATGTTAGTAAGTTAATAATACATAATATCAAACAAGTATCGATTTTCGGCAAGTAAAAACCACAAGTATTACTATTAAGTTGTTAGTGATTTAGCTGATTCCATTCGATTACGTGAAGACATACATTAACGCCGAGTGTTACTATTTGTCGAATTTTAACCAAGTGATAATCAGCTTTCGAAATAATAAAACAAAACAGGTTGTTTGCTAACAATGTAACAAAATTAACTCGTTGCGTGTGTTATACGACAATTCACTTATCTTATTTGCTCTATGAATAAATATCAATTTTATATTATAATCGTTAGTAATGGATAAAAATTTATACAAGTGAACAACATCATGCTCAAATCCTATATAATTAATAAATGAAATAACTTTAACATCTGTTATCTATTAGTTGCAATACTGAAGGATCTGTACTATTTAAACATTCAGTTTAACAGTAAAAATGTTACCCTTGGAAAGACAATGGAAAACTGTTCTAAGTGTCGTTATTCTATAAATATACAAATATACACTAATATTAATTATTCGTTCATCTTAAAGAGGGGCTTTTTTGAGTAACGAAGTAATAGGTGAAGTTAAACACTAAACTTTTCAAATAAGAAGGAATTAAAATCCTTATTCGTCTAAATTTTAAGATCAAAGATCTCACATTTTGAACACGTCCTACCAAGTAGGCACAACGAACCGAAAGCTACATCTCACGACCGGTTTCGACCTATCGGGTCTCATCAGGTGGGCGCTGGCAGAAAAGCCTTTACAGGCTATAAATAAATATAAATACAAATATGGGGGTATTAGCCCTCGGAGTAGTTATTTCTGTTGATTCCATATTTATATTTATACTAAACTTTTCAATTATTCAAGAATTACACAAATTTATAACTGTAGGTTTCATTAAAATTTAAATCAGACATTATTCAAAATAATCAGAATCAAGTGTATTGGAAGTCAAAACCATTACAACTAGAATTTTCTCTACAATTTTTGAAAGTTTTAATAAACATTACAGAGAAACATTGAACTCTGTATTTAATTAGTTTAGAAAAAAGGGTTATGCTATGTTTTCAGCAGATATTACATGAAGGGTTGATAGAGACATATCAGAAGTAGAAATAGGAGTAAAAAGGTGCAGAAAAACACTAGATTACGTTACTGTTCGGAAATAGTTAGGGATATAAGATGTTCTAGTTTCAGAGAAATGCGAAGATTGGTTCAAGATAGTAAGGTGACCAACTATACTCATTTACTCAGTTTTCTACTCTTTTTTCCCAAACCGTACTCTTTTCAAATCCTGTACTCTGAAAGTACTCATTTGTATAATTTTATACTCATTTGTATTTTTAAACACTTTTTTAGATTATTTTATTTCAATTTTATTAATTAAATATTTAAAATTATTTTGACAGTGATTTTAATTTTTTTTAATAAAATTTTCTATGAATATATCGAAGAATGGATAGTGAACTTTAGAGCATTAAATTGTTTCAAATGGACCCTTCTAAATAGTAAAATTGAATGGAAAGAAGTTTCTTCAGCAGTCGAATTTGTAATGAAGGAAGTAAAAGATATTGTTATTAATGACAATTTTCTTTTTGAAGAAATTCGAAGAGTAAATTTATATTTAAATGAAGAAAAATTGAAGAAATGGAACGATGAGAAAATAGAACTTGACAAAAGATGGGTAGAAATCTTTCGGCATTTTAGAGTAGAACATACCTTATATGAAAATTTAAAAGTTTTAATAGAAATTTCCTTATGTTGTCCAGGCACTAGTGCTGCTGTTGAAAGGGTATTTTCACTAGGGAATGATTATTGGAGCAGTGAGAAGTCGCAACTTTCTGTAAAAACATTATCTGCCGCCTTAACAGTCAAATTTAATATGCAAAATGAAAGTTGTTCGGATGTGACTACATTATTAGACGAACATCCTCATTTAGCAAAAAAATCCACTCCAAAGAAAAATATGTTTTTAAAAGAAAATAAAGATTTTATCGTTTTTTCTTCTTTTTATCAGCTATGAAATACTTGCAAAGTGTACTCTTTTTTAAAAAAAAAATAGTTGGTCACCTTAAAGATAGTAACGGGTAGAGGTACGTGTCCAATCAAACTGATGAAGTCTTTTATGGTCATCCTTTTCAAACAATATATGTCACAGCTTTGATGCACAAAAGGATGAACGAATACAGAGTCACAAGGTGACCTTATGGAAGGGTTTTGTAAATCCTTTTAAAGTATGGAACCATAAAAAATACATCTTTGTGATTCAATCAATTTTGTTTCATTAAAACACTAATTTACTCAATTGGGAAAAGGAAATAGAATAAGTAGCTAAATTGTCAATGACTTTGTATTTAATCGCCTATAACTAAACAAAAAATCCAATAAAACTTTGACTGAAATTGCAAAATGTTTTACAGAAACAAAGTTAATGCTGCAGCTAGAAGCGGAACCTCTCACAAGTAAATTAATTAAATATATGCTTCCAAAAAAAGTAGTCTAAGTTTTTAAAAAAGTTACGTGTGATTTTTATAGAAACTGGTGACGTACACCTCGACCTTACTGGTCCAATAACACCAAAACATTTAAAGTTAATGCTTGCCATAACAATTTTATGACAGTTATTTAAAAACTACCTGACGATAACTTAGTTTTTCATCATTATAATGTTATTTGAAATGAATTGTCCAATGGACGGACAGGCTTTCACATGATTATTCTGAGTTTACTCAGAAATCTGGACTGGGGTCATACACCGCGAATTTATTGTCTGAATGGATTAATTGGTTTACCACAAATACCTCTGGCTTTAAGTTAAATTATTGAATTTATTAGATCTAACTTATATCTTGGTTCTTATTGTTTAACCTGTAAGGCTACCTTACACATTTGTTGACGTTTTTCACGAGTGCATTAAATGGAATGAAAATAAATAAATATAAATAAGAAATATTGATTTGTAAGAGACATAAAAATAGAGTTAGAGGTAATAAAAAAATTGAAGACGAAACCTAGAAACCTAGAGGATAAGTGCTCGATTTTCGATATCTAGGAAAGTCAGGATGCATAAGTTGTATAGACATAAAACAAAGATAAGCGCAAGGTGGAATTGCTTTTAACAAAAAGAAATTACTTCGGTGCTGGCTATCAGTTAATTTAAAAATTTGAAACAGATTATTGAAAGCGTATGTTTGGAGCATGGTTCTGTACTGATGCAAAACGTGCACAGTGGATGCGGCGAAAAAGAAAAACTTAGAAGGAAAAGAAGAGATAGAACGGTCGGACACGAAGGGTCAGGAGTACAGAGGAATAGAGGTAAACTTAAATTAGATTACTGTTCGCAAATTACTAGAGATGTAAGATGTTCAAGTTTTATAAAGATTAGTTTAAGATAGGAATGAGTGGAGTGAATTTCAGACTCACGACACCATGATTATTTATTTTATTCTCTCAAACAGGTCGCAATTATATAGCACGCCAACTTTGCATTATTTATATTAACTTATTATTACATTATTATATTATTTTACTAACCATCTATTTTATTAATTATTGTACTGGGGGGGGGGGGGGCAGGGGCTGGCCGTAATTAAAATAAATAAATTATACCTAACTGATATAAATAATGATCAAATTAGTATTTAAGTAATAATAAGCACTTTACCACTGTGTATTTATTTAACACGATGAAAAAATCAGTGGTTTTATATATATAATAAGAAACTGTTTTTCTTATTTTAAATTTATACCGTATTATCAATCGATCCCCTATGTACCTAATTAATCCAATGAACGGCAAATGTATGACATGCCGAGTTTTTAATATAAACCTGACTTTTATTTATTTTTAACCTTTTTCACTTTTAAACAAATGACGTCATCGAAAAATTTCAACCTCCACGTAGAAATCGATTCAGTACCATCTTTTGTAGTATTTCCAAAGAACCATATGATATATTACGTTTTGTACTTTATTAAGGGTCTAACTAAACTTTACTGTACTTAATAAATTAAAAAAGGACCAAATGTCCTGTCGATTCCCTATTCTTCTCCGATTTTTGAATAAGACGAATTACACAATTTTCTATGACTTTTATTTAGTTTTAGTTAGCGTGTTTGATATTTTTTTTGATAAAGATTTAATATTAGATCCTTAAGTGTTATAAGATATTAGAAAGTGTGTATATTAGCATGAAAATCAAAGAAAATAGGCTGTTTTTATCAAAGATAAATAAAAATGCGCGCTTCTGATAAGATTTTGTGTGTATGTTTACATACGCACATTCCCTCACAGAAGTAGGTTAAAAACAAGATTGTACTTGAGTTCACTCGATAAACAGATAGGATAAAAAAACCTTGTTGGCACAGAAAGAAGTTCAATCCATTATAACAACGTTAGTTATTTATTCCGATTTAACAATAGAAAATTTCCCTTTTTTCCACCCATTCTCTAAAATTCATTGCGATAAATAAACCACTGTGATTACTATCTTTAATTCTACGAAAAGTCAATGTAATCATGTTCAATCAATGGTGGTGATATTGAACATTATGTTAAATTTCAATAACAATTAATAACATTTCAAATAATATTGAAAATCACAAAACAAATACCTGCAGAATAATAAAACATGGTAAACATCATCGTAATTCAAATAAAAGTTATTAGATGACTGAAGACTATCAGTATTTTTTGAAGAAGTAGAAGTAATCCACACGGCTACACAAAGTGGAAAAATATTAAATTTTCGCTGCACTTCTATGATGTTGTCAGGAGATACAATGTTCTTCCTTCTTCTTAATAACACATCCAGAATTGGTTAAAAATAATTATTAAAACGTATTTAAAGAATAAGGAATTATATCGAAACGAAAACAAACAGTTGATGTAGATATTAATTAGTTTGTTCAAATTTCTTTTACCCTTTCAAAGAAATTAACAATAGTGTTACTTTTTCACTTTTAGAAACATTTTTGAGATTTGTAAACATTTCCATTTACTATAGTTAGAGAAACCAGATCCTTTCAAAATTTTGAAAAGTATTTTTCTATATGTATGCGAGAGTATGTTATAAATAGAGTAATAAATTAATGTTGCAAATTTGAGTAAAACTAATATTTTCAAAAGTTTGCGACCTTATACGTAAATACCAACAGCCGGAAACGTATCCATTCGATTGTTTAATGGTAAATTTAGACCATTAAAAAATTCCAAGTGATATTATGGTTTTAAGGAAAATCTTCTCTTTTTAAGAGATTTATTTTTAAATTACCTAACTGGGTTGTAGTCATAATAAGGTAAACACCAAGCGGCGTGGTCTAGTGGTTTAGATCATTGCTTAGTATTCGGGGGGTCACTGGTTTGAATCCGGGAAATTGAACTTGTAGCTATCTACGTGGCAGGTACCTAACAGGCGATCAGTGATCTGTCGAAACTGTCAGACGTGGATCGATTGCGATTTCGAACTCGGTTTTCATCAGCACGTCGCATCGGTAGATAGCTCTGACAAAACACCGACCAACATCTACTTGCTGCCGTTACACACAGTTTGTTCATTACTTAAGGATATGGATTTATCAAATATTAATGAACTTATAATTAGTGACAAATTTCTGCAGATGGCGTTCACTATGTCGTCTGTAGTCATTTATTTAACGTTGTTTAATGATAGCACCGAGCGGCGTAGTCTAGCGTTTTACCCTGAGACGCCCTTATTCGCTCAGTCCTAGTTTCGCTTTTTATCGCTAGTGCCCACCCTTCATATCAGAGGTGAGTCACCGTCTTTCTAACGCCCTTCCTTAACGCTCCCATCCCTTCCCCCCACAACTCTGCCCTCTCCTCAATCCACTTCCCTATCCCAACCTCTCTACATCTACCCTGGGGATGTTAATCCCCACTCGAGGTGAGTTTTTAGTCAGTAAGAATCTGATACTACCCCCCTTCAGGGGGTGCCTATGTAAGGTTTTACCACCTCTAGTTAAATTTAAACAAAAAAAAAAATTTAGGGCTCTAGATCATTGTTCAGCATTCGGGAGGTCACTGGTTCGAACTCGGGTCCGGCTGCTCTGGTCCAAGTTTTCTGTGGTTTCCTTGGATCATTTACGCAAACCTGGAGCAGTAATATTCCACAGATAACCTTTCACTTCTCTTTTGTCTTCAGTTCTTCCGTCTCATCTTTCCCCCCCTAACCACACCACCCACCCATTCTCACGATTCCTGAAAGGAGGCTGTAGAGGGCCTTACGCCCTACCCTCCGGCTTTTCACTACAGTGCAGGTCGGAGGAACTGCTCGAAACACAAAAAAGTTTTTTTACTTTTAATGATAGCAAGTAGTTTCGACAAGTTACTGACCACGAAAAATGTATTTATTTTGTGTTTTAAACTATTTTTGTCATGTTACGGACACAATACAATTATGAAATAATTAACTGACAACTGCATCTATTAACTTCAATTTAGCTGCAAAAACCGCGTGTTTGTTTATAAATAGTCGTCACTTAATAACAAAACGAAACATGCGAAAAAGAAAAAAGGTCAAGGTTAAAAATTGTTGATAACATTTGAACCGATATTTGCCAATAAATCACCTGATCAAATATGAGGTTCAACTACAAATCAAACCACGTACCAGATATTAATTAAATTAGTAATTATTCTTTGCCTGTTGAACAGGTAAAATCTAGTAACAACTAATCAATTGAAATCGTAGTCATGTTTTACAATTTTATTTAAATTGAAACGATGTAATCGTCTTTAAGATCCCTTTGTATAAAATTTGGATGTGTGAATAAAGTTATATTTTCATTTAAAAGTTGCTTATTTAAATTGTAACTTCACTTTTGGGATAAATTTGACGTAATTCTTGGTGTTTATAATTTTACTTTCCAGATTTTGCAAGTGCATACATTATATAATACTAATTAAACACTTTTTTACATTTAATAGTATACAAATATACCTAGTAACCTTACTTTCAATAACATTTTTAACTTGTTAATTCCACCTAACTAGCAACCTGTCAGATTTTTTAAAGCTTGTTGTTAAGATATACAATAATTAGTTTTTATATTAATTAGATTTTGAGAATATCTGCAAAACTACGATTAATATGACTTTTTAGTAAAAGTTACTTAAAGGGGATCCTAATCATATTTTACCTAATTAATAAAATCAATAACCACCTTAGCAAAGAAATTTAATGTCAGTATAGATCTATATCATTATTTATAATAAGTGCAATAGAAAACAATCAGTTATAGAAAATAGCAGCAAAACAAAGATTGATTTGACTTTTTAATTTAATTTATATAAAGCGGACCAGATTTATAATCTACTTAATTAATTAAACTTATAAATAATTAATAACTACTGTAATAAAAAAAATATTCTAATTCTATCATCAGAATACCGAACAATTTAGTTGTTGCTTTGGTTGGTGTTGTGTCGGAACTGTCTATGGATTGCTGATGAGCACTGAAAAGTTCGAAATAGCGGTACACGTCTAACGGTTTCGTCGGCATCCTGAGCTAATCTTCATGTTAGAAATAAACTCAGAACTTGATTTTGAAAATAATGTTTATTGCAATCTGTCCTCCAAAGGTACATTTGGTCGATCTATATGTCATCAATTCAAGACTGATTCACTTACATATTATTATTATTAATATGTTACAATACACATACATTGGGACTTTCAAGGCGGGCCCATAAATTTTCCGAAATGGAAACAACAACGCCAAGAGTAAAATAATATAAACATCGATACCCAGGTATAGTAATCTACTGATATTGTAGCCAGGAGTAAAATTCTATTATTTGTCCGAATATTTCACCTACAAATTGAAACCTAACATTTGCATTTCCGAAAAACTATAACACATTTTTAACGATTTGCGGACAGTAATTTAATGGTCCTCCTCTGTCTTTTTTTATTACTCCTGTTTCTGCTTCTAACGTCAATTACTAAAATGGATGCTACGGGAAATTTCGATAATACTGAAAATGTATTTTTATCAGTTTTAGTTCATAATGTTATTTATAAATACATATTATAAGGGGATGGGGTTTAATTTGATGTCAGATTGGTTAATGTTTAAAAGAAAATATAAATCAATAAGAATAATCAAGACAATTTTACTCACCAATAATTAGGAAATAGTAAATATAATTAATTATCTACTACTGAGGGCGTGCATGAACAAGTTTAAATATATTTAGCTGGCTGGCGACTGTGTAAAAGTGAGATGACGACAGGCAGGCGTTCTCATAAAGTAATTAGGTACTCACCGGGGTTCCTTCGGAACTCCTGCCCCTCTGAACTACTTGCGAATTAATCGTCATCGGTCTAGCAGAATCCGTCAATCAGCAAATCGTATTAAATACCTGTAATCATGAGTTTGCGCTCCCACGTCTCCAGACGGGATACAAACATTCTGGAGATCAACAGGGTAGGTCAAACCTAATCCCGTGTTGCTATAGCACCATGCCCACCCTACGCAAGGCAAGTCACCGTATTATAGGCATCGCCGGAGATATCTGTGTCTCTCCTGTACAATATTGGGATGACAGATAGTCGTGGCACTTTAGCCACAATTCAACAACGAAGTTTTATAAACACAATGGCCAATGATAACGTGTTAACACAATCAGATCTTTCTCGAGTACTGTGCACAATATAAATAATACATATGTATCAAACCAGTAATCACATTAGTAAACCAATAATTTACTACACAAATTATCTATGTATAATAAATGCATCTACAACGCAACGCATCGCATCGCATCGCTACCAAAACTCGTCACTGTATTGTGCACGACGTCTATACACATACTGTATATTATAAAAATGTTGTCTTCGCATCTTTCTATTCCTTCGTATGTCTTTCGTCACCCTTAGATAACATAAACAAAACATGTGGGGATGCTAGTCGCCAGCTTACGACTTTGAATATGAGATTCAAGGAAAAGCAAATACCAAGATGATAATTATTGAATACAATTTTGATATAATCATTTCTATTTATACTTCAAATTGAGCTTTCAGAAAATTATTTAATTTAAAATATTTTCTGTAATTTTTAAATATGTGACATAATGGGTGGGAAAGTGTTAAAAAATAATGGAAATGGGATGATATTAACGATGATTCGGAAATTTTATTTATTTTTATTTTTACTTATTTTCTTTCGTTTTAATTGTATTTAATCATTAATGTTCGCATTATTATTACCGAGCTCTTTTGATTCTCACATATATTTTTGAGCAATTTGTGACGATCATTAGAACTTGTGAATAATAACATTATATATTTAACACGACCATATTTTTATACAATATTCTATGCTATGACATCGTGACCTACGCACTTCTAATTTCGAATGTGCATTCATACCTTAAAATGTTGCTTTTGACAATGCAGAAAAGGCATTACACACCTCATGCATTCGAACCGGTATGGTGTTAGTTATTAAGTGGGTTTTCATCCAACGTGTAACAAATAAATCATACGGGGTGTCAAAATGCAACTAGACCGTAACAGAATTATTTTTAATATGTGTATCTACTTAATATGCGATCATAACATTCTTAAGTAATAAGTAATATAAATTATATAGACAAAGACAATTCATGTCAAAAGGACATAGCTGTCGCTTCTTGCAGTAAAAATATACTTAAGAAATGTGTTTATAACTTTAAATCACTGACAGTATATTTCATTATATTACTAATGACAATATGATAATAATTCATGTAGAATATTGATTTCAAATTAAATTATGTTAAATGCTAAGATCAACACAATTCGGCAAAAATGGTTCATTTAGAATTGAAATACCAATTGTCCTGTTCCCGAAAATAAATAAAATAGCATGTGTTACTTATATCATTTTAGAATATGTATTGAGCAAGCTGTTTTTAAGGAATTTGCTCTTCAATTATTTCTTTACGCCATGATCTAAACTTACAATTTAAGAAAACAACTATTAATAAATTCTGAAGCACGTTTTTAAGAATATCTAGATAATTTATAGAAAAAACTTAATAAATTCTTTCATTTGTAGTTCTATCGTCCACAAGACTAGCTAGAGATGTCAATTCTTCAAAAATTTCAAAACACAATCTTCGAATGGTCTTGGGGGTTCCCGATACGCAGTAAAGGATTATCCAGTATTTAGCAGTGGCGGCTCGTGGCCAATTTTTCGGGAGAGTCAAAATTGCTAATTCCCAAAATGTCTTAACTGATTTTAATTTCAAGAAAAACATGATGTCCGAGGTGTGACAGCAACTATTGGTTAAAAATAAGCACATATATGACAAAATATATAAATTTACACCACAAATATATTAAGTATATAACCCGATCTACAAAAAACTGCTAACGAACAAAAACATTTTCCTTGCGGCGGCTGATGACCCAAACCTTGCCATTACACTGCTTCAGAAAGCCGTATAACATTATACAACTTAGATCGGGAAAACTCGGCTGACACTCGCCTCCGTTTAAAGCAATGTGGTCATCGCTGGCTGCCAGCCCGGTTTCAGTAATTAAATCAATACCACCAAGGAGATCCAAAGTGGTGCGTTGCGTCAGCGATGTTGCGGAATTAGTAAATGGGTGGAGTTTATACGCTTAGAATGGTTAGAATAAAAAGGGAATTTCCAAATTTAAAAGATAATGGACAAGTATATTATTAAATTTATATAATTAATATACTTTTGTTTGGAAAAATATTGGTCATGGACCAAATGACCTAATGGAGGAGCCTGCTACTTAACACATAAGTTCTTTATTTATTAGTTTATAATATTATATGGTGTTAATCTTTGATATTTCGATTAGTAGAAGCCAAAAGTACTTCTGCAACATCACTTGTAACGAAGATCTAATAGTAAATACCTTTTATATATGGATATATTCAATATGCCGATTTAAGAAAACTGAAAGTCGAAATCAAAGGGCAATTTTCAGTTCGTTTATTATTTCGGTTGCAAGCGAGATTTTGATGTCAAAATAAACAAATACTCTTATTTAAGAGGACGTCATCGATTGGCGTAATAAATCAGACCGTAAAATGTTTTGGATTTCCACCTTCTGCCGCCGTAACAATTTACGTTCAAAACATCGAAACAGTATTAACAATCACTCTAACACATACATACATACGGTAAGAGGCAATTGAAAGCGTTATCGCCAAGTCTCACGCGCGATATGTTTATGTAGGTATAGTAATTTTTTCTCGTATCGGCCATTCAACTAAACAATAAGTAATAAACTTGTACGTTTGTACAATAAACGACAAAAAGGCGTGCAAATTACAGACGCAAGTCATACGCGATTAAAAAAATTATATATTAAAATAGAAAGGTGGGTAGAATTACGCTATTAAAACGTCATCGTTTGTTCGAAAAGACGTCAAAATTCGAACGCGTGCATCGCGGCCCATAAAACGCTTATCAAAGAAATAAAAACAACGTGCTGTATTCGTTATTACTATTGTACAAGTACTAAACATGTTCTTCTACGTAGATTCAGCAAAATTCACGTCGAAATGCAAACGTTAACAATAAAAACGCCTCATTTATATTTCCGCATAGTTCCCCTAATGAAGTAGATCAAAATGAATTTCCGATAGAGGCTTTTTTCGTCTATGAGGATTACACTATTAATTAGTTAGTATTTTATACGAGGAGAAAAATAATGTAAAACATCTGACAAGTATTAGGTAATACTTATTATTAATTAAAACTTGAACGATTACTTCGGCTGTTACGGATTTTTCAAAGAAACTTGGAATGAAAATCAAGTAAAGCAAAACAAGTTCTTTTATGCGTATCATCTGTTCTACCCCCCATTGGTACGCTCGCCAGGCTGCACTTATGAAATTACAATTTGATTTGAATTGATTTAATTACTTGACTTGATAGTTATAAAACTAATGACCAAGGTGAAGAATGTATTGCAAAATTTCTAAATTCAAGATGCTTCCTAAAATATCCTTTTATTATTCCTACTGGTAACACGGAACTGTTAATATTTTTTCGCCATGAACCGAATTTAAGTGATTAATATTATACTTGATGTAAACAGAATAAAAATTTGCACAAGTTCATGAGTGACAGACAACCATTCTTAAATTTCACGACGGTCAACTCTAATCTCAGTATTCACTACTAGGCACCGTGAACATGCGTCTTAAAAGCTACGAAATTTTATCAAAATGTTTGTGTGATAAAATAAAATATAGATAGGATGATGCAAGAATTAATTAAATTAAGTATGAAATGTATATAGTGTTTATACCCTGCAGAGACCAAGTGATTTTTAACTTATTTACAATACTCTCTTTGACCTTTTGGTTGCTATTTTCTTCCGATGCAACATCATTTGTGTATAAAAGTTTTTGTACTTCTCAAGTGGATTACAATTATTAATAGTGTCATCGACATCTTCAAATTTGTTGAAGTTTTCCCAATTTCATTATCCTATTTATTATAATATCTAGTCATGCCAATATATCACCATCTATTGACTCCTGCTGTTAACTGTGGTATTTTATATGTTAGACAAGGGCTTTACTGAGGTATCTTACTGGTCCAACTGATCAGCTCTTATACGTAAACCAAATTATTAAGAAGAACTCTACTAAATAGGGCATATAAACATTTTCATACTACTTCTATTAAAAACCTATTGGAATTTAGTTTTTTCGTAAATTTCTTAATCAGAACAGATGAAAAGATTCTGGAACTGGGATGTCACGGAAAAACCTGGACAATGGATAATAAAGCTTTATTTGTAAAGGTTCAGTTAATTTAGTTAATTCAACGTTTCCTTTTGCGTTAACTATCATCAATGCGACAAGAATTACTTGAATAAAAACAGGAAACAAGATACTCTTAACAGTAAACTCATACTAAATATATGCATTCAAAAGCAAAAACTGTCGATTCAACGTGCGTTTTACGTGTGTTAACACAACAGTTACCGATTTTGTGGATGCTGGATAAAGTCATAGACTTATACGTTATGAAAGCTCATTCCAAACCGAAATGCTCTATTTTTACAGTTTATGTATATTTTTCTGAACCTTTGCAAATTGGGTGAGGACAGACAACTTCTAAGTCAAATATTTCGCTTCTGACATAACTGATCTACATTTTCTATCACTTTTGGTATCTACGATCTAAAATTAGCCTAAAAACAAAATTTAGCAAAATTATGGAGCAAAAAGTATTTTGTAATTTCAACCATCGTACCAACACAATTATAAAAGTAATTTTCTTTTCTTAGAAACCAAAAATGTCAAAAACTATAGATCATTTATGTCAGAAGCGAGATATTCTCTTAGATGTTTTTTATTGTTGTCTATTTTGCACAGGTTCGGAAAAATATTCAAAAAATCTAAACCGTCCATTAAACAGCTTTGAGCTTTAGAGTGAATTTTCACTAGATATCAGTTTATAACTCATAATACGCGCAGTAAGAAACATTCACTAGTTTTCAAAGTGTGGTATTCAGAAAAGAAGCATAAATAGCTCACATGACTCATTTAAGATGTGTCCAAGTATAATTAATTAGTCAATTTTGATTATTTTACAGAAAGAGGCATTGCGGCGAAAACTAAATAGCAATCTAGATAATCTTTTGGAGACACAATAACACATTATACGAGGATGGATCAAATATAAACGAGCCTTTGTTCATAAAACGTTTATTTTGAAAAGTGTCACAAAAACACAAATTTCTGTATTTTTTGACATATACCCTTGTTTGTCTATACATTTTTCCCAACGCATAAGTAGTTTTTTCATTCCGTTTTCATAAAAAGAAACAGGGCGGGTGTCTATCCAGTTGCGTACAAACGCCTCCACCTATTCATCGGTCTGAAATCGCTAATCGCTCGCCTCCTAGTGATTCATTGAGGGGCCCAAACATATGGAAATCACAAGGGGATAGGTCTGGACTATATGGAGGGTGTTCCGGTGTTTCGGCTGAGTCCAGTATATTTCACCGATTTGAGCCTGGGTTAAAGCTGCGGTATGGGGCCTAGCGTTATCGTGCAAGAGTAACACGTCACGAATGGGGGGCGTCCTCCTTTTTCGGAGATAAGTTTTACCTGACTGAGAAGTTAGTAGTATAGACAGTGGTAGGCTACATTAATTAAAAACCGTGGCTAAAACTTTGTCTGACAGATGTGTTTTCGGTTTCACTGGGTTTGATTCATCTTTGCGCCGCCATTCCATGCTTGCTCGTTTTGATGTTGGAGTGAAATGGTGTACCCACACCCACGTCTCATCGCAGGTTACAATTTTGTGCAAAAAAAATCACCTTACTCTCTAAATCGAGTGAGAAGCGCCTGAGAGATGCGAACTCGAGAAGCTTTTTGATCTTCACTCAGCAACTTTGGAACCCAACGAGCTGAAATTTTTCGGAACCCCAAGTTTTTCGTTATGATTGCATGGACACTCCCATAGCTGATGCCGATTTCACCAGATATCTGAAGCACACTGGCGTGGCGGTTCTCTTCATTATGGTTTCTAACGCGTGAAATGTTATTCGGCGACATGGTGGTGCGCGGTGCGCTAACCGGCGCGCAATTTAAAGAGCTGCGTTTATATTTGAACCACCCTCGTAGATGTTGTTTATATATTTTAAATTGGTTAATTTTGCTCGGCAAATTTGTCGAATGAAACCAAAAGTATATGAATTTAATCATTCGACGGTGCAACATGTGCGAAAGGACATAATAAAAGAAGAAAATATCACTCACTTGGTAAACTTTCACAAAATATTTATTATCAATCTGACAATTGTTTTGATCATTACTCGGTTATTTTCAAAGAGTAGCTACAGAGTCCGAGTAATGGTCGAAACAATTGTCAGATTGATAATAAATATTTTGTGAAAGTTTACCAAGTGAGTCTTTTTTTCTTCTTTCAAAAGTATTTAGTTAATTTACCACCAAAGCACAGGTTCACTTAGCTTTTTTAAAATGATTCGAATAATAATTAATTATCAGTTATTTCAACAATAAAATAAAATTTTAAATAGAATAGGAGCAACATTAAATGAAGCAATTTTGACATAATATTCACCTAAAATCGTAATTGTAATGCACGAGTATGTGTTATTGGATTAACAAGTACTAAATGAAAAATTTTCAATGCCAGCTGAAACATTATCAGCGGCTTGAAACAAAACTTTCACTGTTAACTAAACCAAAAAAACGGTTCCTTTAACATACCAAAAAGTGCAAAATTTGTTGTTTAAACGAATTTCTTTTTCAAGGTGTAGGTAATTGAGGTGTAATTCTGAGTTAGACCCTAAACTGTAGAGATACGATATCTTCAAAGTCAACCATTCAAAGAATTTCCATCCCCTACAACTATCATTGAATTTTCGTGACTCCATTTTTTGTCAAATTTGAAAATTTTGTATTTCGTTCAGAATTTTAGTGATCTAAAAGGAAAATTTTTATCGACTTGTTATTTTAACATTATGCCGCTTTATTTACAAACTAAAATCCATATATCTGTGTAATTACTCGATAAAAGAAGATGATGCAAGTAGAACTTCAATTGAGCGACATATATGTCAAGCCCCCCGCGAATCCAAATTGATTCTTTTTAAGCGAACAGATACTCTTTGCTCTTCGCGCACGAGGTCGAATCGAGGTTGAACAGAAACAATAATTACATATTTAGAAAATGGTGGGACATTTGGTCGACGTTTTCCGAGAAAGAAAGTGCTTTATCATCGGAACCTACAGTTAATAGATTAAAATTATTCTTATGACGTTCAGAGACGTCAGAAAGGGGTCAAACTAACTGATGATATGGAGTCACTCTGTTGCCACTTATTGACACCAGATCTCTTATCGAAAAAAGGAGTTAGCTACAAATATTTTCGAGAGTGCTTAGAGAAGATGTTATTGTTTTCATTGTTACGTATCAATAACGTACTTGTTATAAAATAATAAATATCGTTGTTATTTTAAAGTTATAGTTTAAAAATTCCGAATGATGTTTAGGTAGTTACGTGTGTCTTAATAATTTTACAGTCTTATAAATGTTAAGAATCGTGTTATCCCACTCAAAAATACATTTTGCAAGTCGCGAATATCGTTGCTTAATCTTTAAGGATAGAAGGATTTCAGTTTTGTGCAAAACAACTTTTTATTTTTGTTTACACTTATGCTAACACCAAATTTCACACGATTAACAACTAAATTATCTTAACATACACATAAACATAAAAAGAGTTTTTTGTCTTTGGGTTCCGTGAACACTCACGATAAATCAAAACGGTCAGATTTGACGACACACTATCGCACTAGACCAAGTTCTACCTTGCGACCCTTGCGGATAGCATCAAGGTTAAAGACTCGTTGCTTCGAAGATGTTACCTTCTCAGTTCGGCTAAGTGTTCCAGGCTTGGAAGGCTACTTATGTAAAAGCAGAGAAGAGAACTACTTGGAGTCTCTCTTTCTAATTTTTTTTTGTTTAGATTATTCTCGAGGAGGGGAAATCTTTAAATGACACCCCTGAGAGGGTAGTGTCGGATTCGCCGTACCGCCTACCGACTAAAACCCCTCCTCGAGATGGGAGCTCAACCCGGAGGTTATACATCCCGGGAGAATAGGGTGGAAGTAGGATTAGGTTGGGTGGCGGGGAGGGAAAAAGTGTTGGGAGATCGGTGGCTCCCTTTCTAATGGTGGTACAGCTGCTTTTATAGGGTGCTTTTGGAGAGGGGGTAGCCGTTCTCCCACTTCATCCTGGCGGATGGGGTGGTACAGGCGATACGAATCCGCGTGGCGTCCTCAAGAAGGCTTGTGAGTACGGCGCGCTCTGGTACTACGTTGGGGTAGGTATGTTATGAAAGCGAATTTTCATTTTTCAAGCTAATGTAACTGCCATTGGAACATCGCGCGGAGTCAGTAAGTCAATAGTGTTAATTTGAAAAATGTTAGACTTGCACAAAAAATAATAATTACATCTGCAAAATTGATTTGATGAAGCTGTAAAAATTAGGATAAAATAAAATGAAACAAAATAGACGTCTTGAGTGACGTTGATTACAGTAATCATTTTTGTTTCTCTTGAAAATGGTCGCTATCTGACCGAAACGATTCCGAGAATAATAATTCTTGTTAGTGAAACTTATCCAAATTTTTTATTTATTTCGGTTATTATTTACTTATTTGAGTCTAATTCTTGAAACGAAAAAAGAAAAAGAAGGACTTCGTAACCGCCGAAAAACTATCATATGTGAAAATAACAAGTGTATATACAGAGGGAGCGGAGCGGACTCTGGTGAGAGTTGCATTCAACTAAACGTATATATCTTTAGATACATAAAAGGCTTAAGAAGCTCTTTTAGTTTTCATAACATTAACCAGATAGATATAATTACCCGTAGTGAGCTTTCTACACGGTAATTTTTAGGAAGCCCAAACTCGGCTTCCATAGCATTTCGGGACGATTTTATTGTTTTATTTATATTTACTGTAGCAATCAAGAACCGAAATGTCTAAATTATTTCTATACAACCCTTAAATGTAAGTAAATTATATAGGTTTGAATTAAAAAAGCGATTTAATTATGTACTACAAGAGATCATTGCATATTAACATGGTAACATAAAAATGTATCCAATTTCTGACATCACCTTATGAACTTATTCTAATTAATAAAGAAAAGGTTAATTTGAAAAAAAATTTAAAGTTTGATTTATCACAGTTCTGAACTTGAACTGGTTTAGAAAGGTGATACAAACAATAATTTTCAACAAATTTGTTCACTAAAAACGTAAATAAGGCAACAGAACCGTACTTAAAATTAGCACCAAGTAGTTGTTTTCATTACTTAAACAATAAATATTTTTGAAAGAATTTAAATATGCATTCAATGTAATTAACAAATTGAAAAACAAAGTTTCGAAGAAGGTTTAAAAAATTGCTTTTGTGCCCCTGAATAAAAATTAATTTTCCATTTAACATTAGTTGAAAACAATGTTGAATATTCTATATAACATATTGTAAATAAACATTTGCTCCGTTTCTAAAATACCTTAGACAATCATAGAGATTCGAAGGCCGGCCCTGATAGATGTGTAAATTCAATTAGCAAAAAATCGTTGTTGCTAAGAGCTCCAGCTTGTACACAAGTTGTTTTGCAGAACGAAGAATATTGTATTATTTGTTTTAATTTACAACAACGCACGCATGATAATGAAAATATCATTTCTACGATTGGAAACATTCGGGACCTTCACATTTTGGAAAACAATTCAAGAAGCAACCCGTACGCGATAACTCACTTTACCAAAAACTTCAACATCTCCACCAACAGCGCGCCAATGCTAACTAACGTTTACATCATTTTCTAAACATTTTGAACGATAAAAATTCTATTTACATTAGAAATCACTATGAATTTTAAGACGTACCACCAACTCTTCACCGTACTTCTATTAATCTTTTTATATAGCTTCTATTTTTAAAAGAGTATTGATAGGTGTATTACAAAAAGATTTTATTGAGGTTTATGCATATGTCACGGGTAAAGTTAGATAAGCGAGTAAACCTAGGTTTACCCGGATAAACTGCGTAATACCCAAGACTCTTGGGTAAAGTCCAAAATATATTTGGAATTGTACACGTTTCGGGCTTTACCCGGATAAAGCGCATTTTATCCGCTTTCGCTTGGTTAAAGTTGGATGTACCATAAATGACTCATATAACTCGAGATGTTATTAAGCTTTATCTGCGCTGAAATCTGTCAAAAAAGGACTTGTGGTTAGGTTAGGTTAGGTTAGGTTAGGTAAAGTTATTGGAAATCTTTGCAACTCGAAATATGTCACAGCAGCTTGTTTTGTTTGAACAAATAAGTACTCATGAGTAGATTACCTTTAAGAGAATACAGTTTTAGAATTTTACTGGTGTTGTCCTTCTTACTACAACCAGCGAAAATGGATAGACCTCTGAAGAAGCTCGCCACTCGTGCTAGCGAAACGTTAGGAAACAATTCCAACCGACGACGGCCTGTACACCCGAAGAAGGACAACACCAGTTCATCAACTGGCCGCGAAAGCCTTAATCAATTTTAGAATTTTAATTTTAATTTGTAAAATGTGGTTTTTGAATTAAATATGTTTTTCAAACATTAATGGCCTTGTCATTTATGGTACATCCAACTTTAACCAAGCGAAGGCGGATAAAATGCGCTTTATCCGGGTAAAGCCCGAAACGTGTACAATTCCAAATATATTTTGGACTTTACCCAGGAGTCTTGGGTATTACGCAGTTTACCCGGGTAAACCTAGGTTAACTCGCTTATCTAACTTTACCCGTAACACATTGGCATTAGGGTAGTTGAAGTTTAGTTATGCCAGGGTTGTAAATTAAATTGTCAATTTTGTGTATTTTGTAAATATGTCCATACCTAATTTTATGTATTTCCGTTTCGTTGTTCATTTTTATTTCGCATGTCTAATCCTTCACATTTCTATTTCTTGAATTTATAACTTTTATCCAAGTTACAAAATAAAATTTATTAGTATCACTATGTACATTTCACCACGCTGTGGCTTCCTCAGGTGGAAGAAGTAATATGCTTAAGATTAATTACAAAATCACATAAATACTATCGTAAGTGGTAGGGTAAAACTAAACTAGATTAAACGTTTAACAATGGAGAAGAGTTTACATCTAACTAGTCGTTAATAATTAAACCTAACTTATTTAATTTATTAATTTCAAGACTTTCTAATAAGTTTAATTTTAGGATTTTCTTCTCAATATGTAAAATTTCAATGTTTTCATTGAACGAGTGTGTATATTCACTTAAATGGTTTGCATATGTCTAGTTTGAGTTTTGTTTAAAAAACTTTTCATATGTTCTTTAATTATTTCCTTAAAACTCCTGCCTGTTTGTCCTATGTAGGATTTTTTACAACTCCCATAATTCAGTTTATAAACTCCAGACCTGGTATCTTTTTTTTGAAGAATCTTTATTGTTTTTACGTATTTTCCTAACGAATTGTTAGTTTCAAGTGAAATTTTCGAATTTGTGAAATTTGATAGATATTTACTTATTCTTGTAAAAATATTGCCTAAGAAAGTAAGAGAGTTATACTGATTTGGATTTTTTCTAATAAGTGGGTAAACTAAATTTAAAGTTTTTTTTGGTTTAGGCCAAATTTGCCGCTGACATTATCGTTGTCGTGGCAACCCACTCGCGCTAGCATAGGTGCGGCGGCCATGCGCCTAGCTCTTCACTTAAGGCCATGACAAAGGCTATTTAAAGTACTAACAAGCGCTCTAAGCAGATACAATTATGTTACATTCCTTCTTACATGAAATTCCTTCATTTACAACAAACAAAACAACAAAAACTATATTTAGTTTGTAATAGCTTGTTCGATTTTTGTTTAAACTAAATAAACACGAACTCTTTATCTTTATATTTTAGTTGCTTTCCCGCTCTGTCTAAACGTGCCTTTGCAGTAGTTGTTTTTGATATGCAAACCAATAGCTACATTTCTGTACTATTTTTAGTGGATGATTATGGGTGCAGTTTTATGAATCATAAGCTACATATTGCCACTTATTATCAGTTTTTTTTTCTGAATTAGAAAACACGTGATATTCAGTTATTGAATAAAAAGAAACATTAAAAATAACAATCCACGTAGTTAGCTGTTTTCATAACAATTTTTGTGTTGCACATTCTTTTAACAGATAAGGGCAAAAATACGCTAATACGTTCTTCTTAACAATAAGAATAACAATAAATAATCAATTGCGACAGCATAATTGAAGTAATAAACTTTATCTATGCACAATACAGCCAATCAAATGCGCCTTAAAAATAGCGATTCATGGGATAAATTTATTATTGTGGTTATAAAAATATTTGTTTAGCGATTTAGTGACGAATTCTTTCTATTTCTGCAGTTTTTATAATGCATTCGCCGTAAATCTAATAGCAAGTATTGTTTTCGGTATGTCTAATAGATTGAATGTTAGTCTCTTGTAGATATGCACATGAAGTTTCAATCATGAACCTATTATATAACAGTTTGGCCTCATTTAAGTTTTCCTTAACGTGTCATGAACTTTAAGAAGATAACGGCTTAAAAAAGATTTATAGGATTAAATAAATGCCACGGTCTAAAAATAACATTTTAAACCACAAATATTTAAAACATTAAATAGAAGATTTTCAGTAACCCTGAAAATAAGTATGAAAATTCAGTTTTGCAAAAGCAATGACGACAAACATAAAGTAAACATTAGTAAGATTAAGATATTCAATGTACTAGTACTATTATAAATATTGAAGAAAAATTGATAAACTATTGATTGTTGAAGTCTCCGCTTGTTGAAACTGATCCATAATTATTTACAAAAAGATAAACGCAAAAACTTTCAAGACGTATATTGATAAACGCTACAATTGTTTCATTTAAACATAACCTTCTTCAGTAACGGAGAATTCCTTACATCTAATTGGTTATATAAAATTTTCTTTTTTCGATTAAATCTATTAATTTCTAAGCTTTCGAGTTGATTTAATTTCATGCCTTTATTTTGGACATGCAAAATTTTGTATTTATGATTAAAATTATGATCATAAGTGATTAGGTGTTCTGTATATGTAGAATATGTTTTTTTTTTTATTTGAATCCGTGAACATTGTAACAATTTTTTAAATAAAAAAACAGATTCTGCATATGCAGACATCTAATCACTTATGGTCATTATTTTAATCATAAATACAAAATTTTGCATGTTCAAAATAAAGGCATGAAATTAAATCATCTCGAAAGCTTAGAAATTAATAGATTCAATCGAGAAAACAAAATTTTAAACAACCAATTAGACTCCAATCCAAAAAAAGAAGATATTAAAATCCTTTTTCATCTAATTATAAAAGATTTTTTTGGATTGTAATCTTCGTCAAATCAACAGTGTAATTCAATGCCGGTAGGGGTATTAACTCTCGGAGTAGTTGTTTTTGTTGATTCCATATTTATATTTATTATATAACCAATTAGATGTAAGGAATTCTCCGTTACTAAATGTTATTCTCCACTTCTATAACAATAATAATAATAAAGCATTTGTGGCTATACATTTTCGTTAGATGATTCTAAAAAAGAAAAATTGATATTTGATGACAACTGCAACATTTCTACGTGTAACAAAATGTTTTCATGACAAACAATTAGCTGTAAACAGAAATGTGTAAAATTTTTCACAACGGATCCCCATAATGTCCCAAAGATTTTAGAAGAGAAAAATTGTTCAGTTTTAGAAATATATCCTTTAATAAACCGGCTGAATACCCGAGACACACGCCAAAGGTTTGCTAGAATAAATTTCGTTACTAATTAATCATTATTGAACATTTTAATAGAAAAGTAATATAGAGTTAGACAAGGATGCCCATTGTCACCGTTAATTTTTGGAAATGCGCAGATTAGCTAAGGATAAAAACGAGTGTGGAATTTTATCATATTAAGTTTCGAAACTATTAAAGGACATTAGCAAAGAGAGGCAGGTAGACACTGCTGTCATAAAAATAGGGATCTCAAAATGCTACAAATTACAATATCAGATTTTGCCAAAAAATAAAGATAATGATACAAGGATCCCTTTAAGGGAGCCTACTTTATCAAATTTTAAATGAGTTGATTTTTAAAAAAGAGCATTCAAGTAAATTCTTTGGAATTACTTTAAAACATTATCCTGATACCTCACCTAGATTGTTAATGAATACCTTACGGAAATTTTCTAATTCATTCTAGTATTTTTAAATTTCTGTTTATCTACCAGTTACCTGCCGGTAAACAAAGCAAAACCGTCTCTGCAGCGCTGCAGCAAAGCTACAAATTTAATTTTAAGCCAAGGTTAGCCGAGTTTTCTTTTAGATGTAAGTAGTGGACTATTGGATAGATAGATACATTTAAATACATAGTCCAAGTGGTTAACGCTGCTACCAACTAAATATACTTATTGCGCAAGCAACAATTTCTAACGGATCTTCACGTTTACCACTGTCGTTAACTATTTGGAAAAGACGAGTCAATAAATAAATGGAATGGCATCACCAATACTGACCTGAATGTGCACTAGTTATAAAGAAATCTACCTACAGGAAGATGTCATGATCAATTTATCAATATTACTTTATATGTCAGTTTCTAACAGAGGATGGATGACACCTTGGATGTCATTTAGGTTTCATAAACGTTTTTAAGGTTCACTCTAACTAAACATTCCGTTTCGATTTCAGTCAACAGTTAATAACATATAATTAAAAATACGATATACCTATTTACCGATATGATTTCCCCATTCAGAATTATATTAGATACTTAATATTTTTGTATTTTTTCGAAAAATTGAATAATATCAGTATCATTGGTATAACCGGGATATACACAGATCCATATAGGTAAGGTACGTATGTAGGTACAAAAGGAGAAAAATTATGGAAGTGATAAGAAGTTTAGCGCCGGGTCGAAGTGCCGCCATCGTAGCCGTCATGCCACACCGCTAAATAAATACATACATACATATATACACGTAATATGGAGATTCCGTCGTAGTGAGCAAGCAAACCCGAGATTAAAATAAAATGCCCAGTAAAATGAGATAAAAAACCGAAGACACGTGGATAACCCAGAATTCAGTGAAAGTGCCTAAGACCGCGGCTCGGCTGCCGCGTACACAAAATACACTGTCTCTCACACACAAACACACACACACACACGCACATACATAAATACATAGACGCACACATAGGCGTAGATACGCGGTTCCAAACGCATAGCTGTCGCTGGTGTTGACTTGCTATATAGCGAACTTGACGACGTTGGCAAGGTTTAAATATAGTTGCTATAAGGCGAGCGAGCTTAAAGATTTGAGCTTGCATACGTATAGGTAGTCAAGCACATACGCATATTATGTACCTATGATAAACCAGGCGCTCCCAGTGCTATTTCTTTTAGTTTTTCACGATTAGAAAATATAACGTTATTTGACATCTTACTTCTTCCCCAGGCAGCAACGTCCAAAATTGGCCCGACAATCTTCTTACTATCTTTACCAATATTGATTACAAATATTAAGTGTAGATTACATTTAAAATCGTAAAATAAAGGATGATATCGTTAATGTGCTACTTGCTGCCGTTAAGCTGATGAAAACAAACGAGTTCGAAATCACAATCCACGTCTGACACTTTCGGCCTTAGAGCATAAAAACATGGAGACAGTATTTAATACTATTATAGCAGCGTTCCTGAAATAGGAAGTAATTGTGAATCGCTTTCTCTCTCTAACGCGGCTAGATTGAAAGAGAAAGATATGTAGGTATTGCTAGAGAAGAGATAGCCAACTTACAATTAAAGAGATTGATTCATCGGTGATGTATTTGTGAAACATTTTAGAAATAATGGAAAAATACAAAAGAACTGCTTTTAAATGTTTCAACGTTTTATTGTATAAACTCTACATATGTTTCGGGTGATTAGCCCTTTCTCAAGAGTAATGTGTTACTAAAGATGACAATTGGAAGTAGGTGTTATATATACAAACAAGTCTACACATTAATACGTATGTGTGCGATCATTATAAGTGATTCCTAAGTATTGGTTTATGACAAGTTTCTTTAAATTCTAGCTGATCATTAGTGATGTTACAATTTTTTAACAATTCTTTTTTTATTTTTATCCTATATAGAATGCATACAGGTAGACGGGGAGGAATTTAGGCATCGGGGAAAAAGAGCATATAAAAAACATAAAAGACGGTAAAAAGTGCACAGGTATGAGCACTCATTGCATAGACAATCAATATAATGTAGATACAGAGAAAACAGAATTATTACATCATGAGAAGAAAGGGAGAAAATTAAATTTAGTAAAACACCTAGAAATAAAAAGAGCATTGTTAAAAAATTGTAACATCACTAATGATCAGCTAGAATTTAAAGAAACTTTTGTCATAAACCAATATTTAGGAATCACTTATAATACGTATTAATGTGTAGACTTGTTTGTATATATAAGACCTACTTCCAATTGTCATCTTTAGTAACACATTACTCTTGAGAAAGGGCTAATCACCCAAAACATATGTAGAGTTTATACAATAAAACTTTGAAACATTTAAAAGCAGTTCCTTTTTATTTTTCCATTATTACCATTAAAGGATCATTGCAATAGTATTATGTTAAATGCTGTCTTCATAGTTTTGTGCTCTAAGGTTTCGAGAGACTACTGATCTCGAGCTTTAATTGTTTTTTATATACTAAAAAACTTAAAAAGAAAGATCCGTTGCTTCTTACTTTATCATTTTCTCTTTATTTGCTGCTGTCAAAAAATGGTCTTTTAATTTGGATACGTGATCACTAATTCCTAAATAACTGCTCAAATTATTTATTTAATAATATCTGTTTGTAAGTCGAGCATATTTTTAGCTGTTGTAGACGAAATTGTTGCGGGTAAATGTTCAAATGAAGTGGTAGACAGTTAAAAGAAGTTTCTCTAACAAAATTGTGAAGTTTCACTTTTCTGTTGGTGCTCGTTAAAATTCAAGGTGAAAATGCAACGCTGTTAGATCTAGACAGTGCTGCGTCGACGCCGACGCCTTCATATATATCGTAGCTATAGCACCTATCCCGTTACGGCTTTCTTAGATAACAAATTGGTAAAACTTTCAGTCCAACAATAGGTCTAGACCCAGGCCGGGCTTTCCGTTAGACGTTTTAAATTTAAGAGTAACTGTTCATCTCTCTAACGTTTTTACTTGTTTTTGTACCCACACACGTAGTTGTTCATGTATTCCTAAAGTAAAAGTAGTTGCAAGGTAAAATATGTATTTAATAATCTGTTCGTGCGGTAACGCATGTAACGCACATCTAGACATCTGCGCATGTCGATTATCCAACGTAAAAGAGGATTTGGGGAAACATTTCGTAAAATTTAAAAAATGCCATATTTAATGAAACGCGTTCTTATTCATTCAGTTCATGGCTGAATTCTTGATTATTTTATTCTACCGTTTTTGATCGAGCTGTATAACGATTACTTTTGTGTAACAGTAAGTAATGTGGTAAAATAAATATGTAAATAAAGAATAAAACAGATCAACAAAATCAGGGAATGAATGAATGAAAACGTAAAAATGAAATTTTTGGTCTTCTTCCGAACTATTCTTTGTCGGTAAATTAGAATCTAATCCTAAAAGTGCCCCATTTAATCAAGATTTTGAAATATTTTAATTTTTAAATCCAAATGTTGCCAATTTGGATTTGAGATAGGGTATCACGAAATTTTAATATTTTGCCGCAATGCTAGAGCCATGGTTACCCTCTTAATGGTTTTTGTTGTTAATCCGCCGTTGTTTCGAGGATACGACTATGAAGAGTTGGAAAAAGCATCAGAAAATAATGTAACATAAGTAGTCATTTTTGACGTAATCTTCGATGGCTAACTCAAATGTGGCTCTACAAATGCTTAAGCACATTGTAGTTTTAAGAAATCCTAGTCTCAAAACCACACAAAACAAATTAGCATCATTTGATACCTTAGAAATGGCTACTTCCTCGGTTGTTTTGCCGATTTAATTCATGTTGTAATAAATGGGCCACAAGTTGAAGATTTTGGGAATATGAAGTTAAGTTATTTAAAAATCAAAGTACGTCGGAAACGATATCAATGAAAAAAATACAATTATATTTCATCAACCTAATGAAGCCACAGTGTGGACTTTTAGAATATAAAATTTGGAAACTTTAAAAGTGTTTCTTTTTTTCTCATTGTTAAAATGGAGTTTCAACAAGTAAAGACTAATATAGTGAATAATTGGAAACGATATCTTTTGCCTCAGTGCACTGCCCAAGTTGTCCCTTGGAATATGTGGAAGATTTTTGGAGTTTTCTCGATCTTATCCTTCACTTTCCGTAGGGCACAACAGTTTCAGTAACGACTGTGTAGTTAAAAAGAATTTTTAATTTTGCATCTCTTGTAAGATATTAAGCTAACAGATTATTTAATCAAATCTGTATATCACTAGTATGGAACGTTCAGGTATCTATCTACATAGGTGCGTAAAATTTAAAATAAAGAAAACCATGACGAACCGTCTTATTTAATGTCACTTGAAGATGGACCTTATTCAAGTCGCTCCTCAACGTTCAGAACAGACGAAAATGTCCAAATAATGAACAATGCTATCAAGTTTGATCGCCTCAGAACAATCGACGAATTGAAGGAAATTACACGAATTTGCTGGTGAATGAATTCATACTAAAGATCGTAAGACACTTTGTGATAAAGTTTTTTCCACGATTTATTTCCGATTACCAGAGGAAGAAGCCTGTGAAAGTGTGGCAGATTTTAAAAGAACGGATACAAATTGATCCTGATCTTTTTTCGAAAATTAAACAGGGGTTGAAAGTTGGTGTTATTGTTATTAGTCCGAAACAACACAATAGTTCAGATAGTGACAGACAGCTTCATCGCCCAGACCAAAAAAGGCATGTCAAGTGAAATGAAATCTAAAGGCTTCTTTTTTCGCCATCAAATAATCTGTTAATTTTTAATATATTCCTGTAGGAACTACAGTGAACCAACACGACTAATTACAATAATAGCATGACAAAGACTTTCCACACACCCCCACCCCTCTTATTTGCCTCTTTCGACTTCCTCTTACTCCTACAACAGAGATTTAGAAATACTATTAGTTCAGACGAATATAAGAAATGTTTTTTGAGGGGCATTGGCGTTTTCACGCTATTACAATTATATCTTAAATAACAAATAAATAAATTACTTTAGTGTTTTTGGTGCACACTCGTATATAGTAACCAATATTTGGAACAGAGTACAAAAGCGCAGCGGGTGAGAATGTCCAAGGAAAGCAAGGTTGTTTCGACCAGGTGCAGTGATAAGTAGTTACTTTACTGGAGGCAATGATAAAACTACATAACCTCTCAACCGGAACACCGTTTAAATGGATAGTAAATTTTGATGGCGCACCATGATCAAATTATTTAATTCGAATACAGTAAGATGCAGGTTAACCACATATCCCATATTTGTACACATACTGAAACTGTTAGCAAATAGAAACACTATTGATTTATTGATCTTTGTATTATATTGGTTTATTGATCATGATCAATAGCATTGTCCAGATCCGATGTTTCTACAGGGCCTTATTATTATAGTTGCAATTCAATAAATACTAAGTAATATTAATTGATAATGCAGTAGGAGTAATATGAAATATATTAAAATAAATAAAAGAAACGAAAATTGCTTTCTTATGTTTCACAGAGTTTATTTAACTCTGTAATTGTTTAGAAGTCTTACGTCTCTATAAAGAGTACACTGTTATACTTTTCTTTTATTTATTTAAATACTAAGTAGTACATAATTTAAAACAAAAATAATTAATTAACATAGTCTTTGTCTATTTTTAATATTTTTAGTAAAGTGGATTACTGAACTTTATCACTGTGTCACCGTCAACAAAGAATCAGTAAATAATTGTGTTACGTAAATATGAAAATCAAAAATTAATTACGAGTGTGAAAGAGTTATTACATTGACATGGCTTTTTTTATGAATAATAAAAATTACCAATGAAATGTATGTGAAATCTATAAAAAGAAATAATATGTAATGATTACCTAAACATACATTTAACAGGACAAACGCATTGGGAAAATTTAAGAATTACATTCTACCACACATCGTTTCATTTACTAGTTGTTAAAATTTTTCATAAACAGTTCATTTTGTTCTCAATGAATAACACAAATAAATTTTCAATTATTGAACTCTGAATCGTAATGAATCAACAACAAAAATATTTTCTTTTTAGTTACGACATTTAATCTAGATGGAAAAATACCTTTATATTAAAATATTTGTTAGAACTTTTATGTTGTTTTAGTTTTAGATATGAAACTCAAAATAAGAAAATTGTTATGTTTCCAAGTACCTATTTACCAACAACAAATATATGCGTATATGTATAGTTGTTAGTTTATGTGTAGCAAACACTATAAAAATTGAACATGTGCAAAAACTACCTCAATTCTGAATGAGCTGGAAGGATGCCAGGGCAAAAGCATTTGCGAAAACTGTCCTATTCTTATAAAATTCTTCTGAGGTTAGGTCGTGGTAATGTACGTGAATCGACTGATTTATTCCTGTGCATGTTGAGTAATACAACCTGTTAACTATATTTAATACTCGCGTGCTTTAGTTGTCCAAAATGTAATATAAATTATCAAATTCTCGCTAAATTTTTCATTAGATAAAAATGTTACCGTTGCTTCTCCAAATGTTGGCTTTATCATGAATAATGAAATATTTGAAAATTTTTTTAGTGGGGGTAAATTTTAAATACGTCAATATGATATTAATTATTGAATTAATTTGTACCCACTACAGATTACCTCATATTAATGACAAAATATTTATTACTGCTGTCGGGCCCTGGACGGGACCCGAATCCGGGATGTTTCGCTTTACGCGCCAATGTTTTTGCCACTAAGCTACAAATTTTTTCCTCATTTATTTGAGGTAATCTGTAGTGGGCACAAATTAACTCAATAATTAATATAGTATTAAAATTTTTCCTTATTAATTTGAGGTATTCTGTAGTGGGTACAAATTAATTCAATAATTAATATCGTATTGATGTATTTATCATGAAAATGGGAGTATTACTAACCACCAAAGATTAATTATCAAAGAGGTTCGTAGTACATTCGAAAGGAAAAAAATACGTTCCATTCAATTTATTCAATCTAGTAACTGAATTTGAAACTGAATAAATTACATTAATATGGGAATGTTAAAAAAGTGATTATAAAAGAATGAATATGATGATGAAAAATATACTTATACAAGATATATACGTATATCCTACACAAGAAAGTGAAGATAATTATATAAAATAAAACACTAATGTGAAATCAAAGTATTAAAGTTTCAATGGAAGAAAATATTGAGTCTGCGAAGAAGGGTAGGTTGGAAAGAATGGAAGCAGGCGAGATGGTGAAATATAATGCCTAAGTTTACAAAGAGTATCTGACACAGAAAATGATAGATGATCAAGGACAAAGCAATGATAAACAAAATGGACAAAAACAATTTAAAAACGGAAAATAAAATAAACAGCGAATTATATCCGGATTGAACAGTAAGAAGAAATGCAAAATATTTAACGCGAAAACGAAAAGGAAAAAAACAGAGATGATGGCAAGATTTATGCAGAGGAGGTAGGTATTCAGAAGTTGACGAGTGACGATGTGTTATTATTAGAAAGAAGATATGCACTTCATCTAAAGGCAATAACGTATTTTACTCAAAAAGTTACAACTTATTTTATGTAAATTACATTTGGTTTTTAAAGATGATAAGAGAAGGTAATTGGCATTGGAAGAAGTACTTTACTTTATAGCGTATCATTACCTACAATAAACTTTCTGTTGCAATATAAATTAATTAGATATTCTGTAATATTGATGGCAAAACTTAAGGAAATATCAAAACAGCAATTAGAAGGTTTAAATTAAAATTAATTATAACAGTAATACCAAGTGTGTATTACAGATACACATTAATAGGTACTGACAGTACGAAAATGACCTACAAGGAAATGATTCTGTTGAAGTATGAACGAATATTATAAATCCTCCAAAAGACTGCTTACGGCATTAATTAAATTATTAAATTGTAAATGAATAACCTTGCTTGTTTGGATTTTAAACAAATTTAACAAATATATTTTCTAGTGTATCGATAGGTACTTAAAGAATGCTTACGGTGCATATCAATTAAATACCGGATTACAAAAATAAATGGGAAAAACATTCTGCTATTCATATTAGAAGTGGTAACCCTAAGCATTCAAAATACGAATATAGTTAAAATTCAAATGTTCAAAGTTGAAATGCTCTTATCAACATATCACGCTACAAGATCAAAAAAAATCAAAGCTCTGGTAACAAGTTGATTAAAATTGTGTAAAAATCTTATAAAATTTTTGACATTCCAATTTATTAATCTGTTAGTAAATAAATATAGATATGGAATCAACAGAAACAACTACTCCGAGGGCTGGCTAATACCCCTACCGGCATTGAATTACACCGTTGATTCCGAACGTTCATCAGACGAAGATAACAATCCAAAAAAGAAAGTAATAAAATCCTTTTTCATCCAATTATAAAAGATCACAGATCCCACATTTGGAACGCGTCCTACGCAATAGGCACAGAGCACCGAAAGCCATACCCCACGACCAATTTCGAACTATCTGGTATCATCAGGCTTTCGGTGCACTGTGCCTACTGTGTAGGACGCGTTCCAAATGTGGGATCTGTGATCCTTTATAATTGGACGAAAAAACATTTTATTACCTTCTTTTTTTAGATTAGAAAAAAATTTTCAAATATTTCATTATTCATGATAAAGCCAACATTTGGAGAAGCAACGGTAACATTTTTATCTAATGAAAAATTTAGCGAGAATTTGATAATTTATATTACATTTTGGACAACTAAAGCACTATTATGAAAATCCGAATTGTAGATTCTTAAAAATTCTATTTGTTTGAATATATATTGAAGGGAAGGATTTATATCCTCTAAGTTTCTCCTGTGGTTTACTTTTTGTACAACCCTCGTAATTAGTTTACACACTGGCTTCGATTAGCATTGTAAAACAATAAGTTGGAAGATAAACTTTGACAAAAACGTTCTATTTGATTTTGATAACCGGGAATTACCGTTAATTACTAATAAGTGAATTCCAAAAATGAACGAGTTGATTCGTTTAAATTTTAAATTGTACTTCTGTCATTACCATTTGTTGTGTTTGTATTATACGTATTTATTTAAGAGTGACTGTTCGTGTCAGATACTATTCATAGATTATGCAGCTAACATTAGTTAATTACCTTTAAATTTATGTTATTTAAGGCTATCAAATCGAGTCAGCTGGGTCTATTAATGTATCACAATTCGTTCTTTATGAATGAATTTGAATGTGACCTTATAGTGGAAAAAATGAAAAAATAATTCGTAGATAAAATGCATTTAGTAAGTCATTGATAAAACATTGACATGCCTTTTCAAAATGTTTAAAAATTTGGTCAACGAAAAAGTTCTTTGTATGTAGATATGAAGAAAAGGTCGATGGAAGGAAGCAATGCTAGGGCAAGAGTTAATGGATGTATTATAAAAGGCAGATATATATTATATGATGATATTAGGCTACCACATCATTAGGGAAGAGTTTGAAATAAAATTAAAAGATTTAAAGAATAATGAGGAATCAGCCGAAAACATTAAAAAGGGGCCAAGAAGTCACAGATTGTTTGTTGAAATTATTTATGTTAGCTAGACATATATGAGAAAGAAAAAGTTCGGGATGAGTACAAGTAGGTTAATAAAGGGCTCTAATAAGTTAGAGTTGGATATGTTGATTTTTACGTTCGAAATATTAAAATTATTGCTTCGAACCTTTTGTATAATTGCACCATATTTTATTTATTACTCGAAGAACCATAGAAAACGCCGAGTTGTAAATATAACGAAATTTATTATACAAATTACAACTACGAACTATTCCAACTTATTATATATTTTACGAATTGAATTTTATTCGTGTCTTATGAAAATAACCAATATCAAGTTACTCTCAGCGAGTCTACAAAGAACTGTTAAATCGAACTTTAATTTTTGTAAAGTAGATTCTGAACTCAACAAATTATCCCTCCCAACAACAAGGTTATTGATTGTGGGTAATACCTGATTCACAATATGATAACAATGGGATAAACCCTCATCTGTGTTCTAAGAATTTGCCTACGTAACAGTAGATCGCAAAATATTTCTATATAAGGTTCATGTTCCTTAACACATATTACTGAACGGCGTGGTCTAGTGTTCTAGATCATTGCTTAGCATGCGGGAGGTCACCGGTTCGAATCCGCGTCCGGCTTCTCTGGTCCAAGTTTTCTGTGGAAAAGAAGCAGAGGAAGGACTATTCGTAAATTGTTAGAGATGTAAGATGTTCTAGTTTTAGAGAAATGCAGAAATTGGCTCAGGATAGAAAGGAATTAAGGTGCGTGTCCAACCAGGCTTCGGACTGACGACCTTATGTTGATGATATATATGATATATACTAGTCATGTTTTTTAAGTATGTACTGTTTTGAAATTCTGCCGCCGCAGCGCTGCGGTCAGCGTTCCGTGCATGCAAACTGAATTACAGCCTGATTCGCCCTTGTTTACGTTGTTTACTGAGTGTTTAAGGTGCCTCCGATAATCGTGAGTCCCGCCGACTGTGAAGTCCGGACTGTTATACGATTATACTCTAGATCATCCTCCGTACAGCTCTGATCTGGCGCTCAGTGACTACCATTTGTTCGTGCACTTGAAGAAACATCTGGGCGGTCAGCGTCTTCACGACGATGATGAAGTCAAAACAATTGTGATGCAGTGGTTAACAGTTAACAAGTCAGGCGGCAGAGGCAGAGTTCTATGAGAAGGGTATTCAAAAACTGGTCACTGATCAAACGTTATGACATGTGCCTCAATATTGAAGGAAATTATGTAGAAAAGTAGAGTAAGGTACAGGCTTTCATGTAAAAATAAAATTATTAAGATATCTTTCCACGTCTTTTATTAATTTCAAAACGGTACTCGTATATATGTCATCAACATATTTAAAATTATACTAAGAGAAATGATTGTATAAATCAATAGTCTTTTAATTAGCCTTATAAGCTTATTATAACAATAAATATCTTATGATTTTAAATATTAGATGCCGATTTTATTATTATTGATATTTTAAATAAACATATAAATAAGGTGAAAATTCTTGCTGTGTAATACATTTACTGACTACTGATAACCATTCTTCCATTGCCATTTTGAAAGGGCACTTATTTTCATGTTCTTCTATCATTCACGACGTATCATCGCTATAGAAAAATATAGCACAAGGACAACATCAAACTTTTTCTCAAGAGAAAGTATGTAGCAAGTCACATAATTACCTAGCGTAACAGACAATTTGAAGGTTTTGTTATATGATGTATATAGTTCAGAAATTTAGTCAAATTTAAAATAATGTAACTTCTTCTAAAAAGTTGAAGGAGCAAACTCTACTATTATAAAGTTTAGATTTTAGAAAGCCCTGACAGATGACTAACAGGTACGTGTTACTGTTTTTCGGGTGCCTTAATACTCAGTTGTTCATGACATGATTTATAATTCACGGTATCTTTTATCGAAATTGTCAGGATTAATCCTGCAAAGTTAAGTCGAAATTTATCAGATATGTTCTTGAAATCAAAATAGATACCAAAAACGAAGAAAATAAGTCAAACGAACAAAATTTTATCACGTAACAGTATGAATAGGTGGTACGTGATAAAGGAATAACACAAATAGAGCACAACTGCTACTAGGAATAAATTGCATAACAATAAATATAATTTAAGTAAGTTCCTACGATCAACTGTTTTGGAATTTATCCAAAGGAAATTATAAAGTATCAGGATATTTATGTATTTGTTAGTTTCAATTACATGTTTATACTTCCTTAATTTCAATGGGAAGGAGGCGTCCGGAGCTCCTGGACCAAGATATCGGATGCCGAGAATTTGATAAACAAATGAGCGCTGAATTAAAAAATTGAATTTTATAAACTTTATAAAGGATTTAGAAGTGCAATTTTAGGGCTTCTAGTATAGAAATCAAGCAGGTGAAAGTTAGAATTACAATAAAAAATGGAAATAATACACTTGCAGAATTCGTCGATTTTCAATATCTAGGATTGTAAAAGCGGTAGAGAAATAAAATAAACAGTGCTTTATTTTTACATGAAAGCCTGTGCCTTAATCTACTTTTCTACATAATTTCCTTCAATATTGAGGCACATGTCATAACGTTTGACCAGTGACCAGTTTTTGAATACCCTTCTCATAGAATTCTGCCTCTGCCGCTTGACTTGTTAACTGTTAATCACTGCATCACAACTATTTTGACTTCGTCATCCATCGTCTTGAAGATGTTAACCACCCAGATGTTCCTTCAAGTGCACGAACAAATGGTAGTCACTGGGCGCCAGATCAGGGCTGTACGGAGGATTATCTAGAGTTTAACAGTGAACAGTGAAAAGATGTGATGAGATCTTTGGTCCGATTAGCCACATGCGGACGTGCATTGTCATGCAAATTTGTGCGGCCATCTTAAAATACTTTCACCCAATTCCTTACCATTCCACCACTCATAATGTTTTTCCGTAAACTGCACAGATCTCACGATGAATATCAATCGATTTTAGTTTTTTAGCACTAAGGAATCGTATAACAGTCCGGACTTCACAATCGGCGAGACTCACGATTATCGGAGGTATCTTGAACACAAAGTAAACAACGTAAACAAGAGCGAATCAGACTGTAATGGCGTCAGTGCGTAGGTGAGAGATGTAGGTACTCAGTGCGCTTGCGCGGAACGCTGACCGTAGCGCTGCGGCGGCAGAATTTCAAAACGGTACTTACTTGAAAAACATGCCTCGTATACGTTTGGAACACGGCTCTGTACCGGTGCGAAACGTGGACGGTGAGCGCGGCGGAAAAGAAAAGTCAATAGTATCTGTGATGTGGTGTTATAGGCGGCAGATGAAAATATTGTGGATATAAAAGGTTAGAAATATAGAAGTACAGTAACAAAAGTCACTATTGAAGTCAATATGGAAACGGAGAGATAGAATGGTAAGACATCTTTGAAGACATGGAGGGATTGTTAGAGACATTATAGATGCAGAAACAGTAATAAATATAGGTAGAGGAAGACCTAGACTAGATAATTTTTTGTAAACAGATAGGGATGTGGGTTGTTCTAGTTTTCGGTACAGGATACAATGAGTGGAAATGCATGTCCAACCAGTCATCGAACTGACGATCTTATGATGATGATGACAGATTGGTTCATTACTCTTTTTATTTAAGAAAATAACTATGTTCGATTTTAATATTTCCATTTAACTTTAACTTTTCAAATCTTGTGTTACTAATATTTATTTATACCTTCTCGTTCTTATTACCACTTGCGGAATATCGACCTGTGGCCCGTTTTTGTAACAAATATTCGAACAAAGTCTAATCATTAGATGACCCCTCGAAAAATCCATTCATTAATTCCAGTGTCCCCGTTACCTGCCGTTACCTAAATTACCCAAATAAAAAGCGATAAACCGTCAAATTGTGCGAAGCATTGTATTCAAATATTCGCGTTAGTTAATAATTATTATTGTTTGAGAACGTCCGCGTTTTCGCTTTCGTTTGCTGACCTGGTTTTAGTAACATCGAGAAAGTATGGAGTGAATGTCGTGTCGCGCTGTTTCATCCAGTATACCATGACACCAACGCAACGAACGAACAAGCGAACGACGCTTGCTGGGATATTCTCTTCACGTTCGTCGTCATCCACACACACATCGACATCGCCCGAAACAACCATTTACACAAATCGCTTCTAGATACAATAATATTCTTGGAATACAATCAATAAATAGCGGAATACATAATAGGATTCACTTATAAGTACATACGCAAATTATTTACTAAAATCTGACACCTAACAGCTTGTCAGAATGACAATATGACGTAATGCTCTTGTTCTCGCTGCTCTTCGTTATTTGGTTTATGTAACATAAATGACTATAGCAGTGTAAAAGAAAGCTAATTACCATGATTACTAATTTAAAATGTGTGGCAACAAAATTTACTTATCTATTATGTTATAGACTAGCTTTTACCCACGACTTCATCCCCGTGAAGCTATTTCTAATTTATTCAAAAAGAAGGAATTAAAATCCTTATTCGTCTAAATCTCACATTTGGAACGCGTTCTACCAAGTAGACACAACGAACCGAAAGCCATATCCCACGATCGGTTTCGACCTATCGGATCACATCAGGTGGGCGCTGATGGAAAGGTCTTTACAGGCTATATTATAAATATAAATATAATAATGAATATTTAGACGAATATGGATTTTAATTCCTTCTTTTTTTAATATGTTATATCTTCGTCTAAGAATCCATCGGAATCAACAGTGTAATTCAATGCAGGTAGGGGTATTAGCCCTCGGAGTAGTTGTTTCTGTTGATTCCATATTTATATTTATAGTTATATTTCTAATTGTTTGGAATCAATAAGATTAAGAATTTGATTAATCCTTACAGTTAGGCAGGCAAAAATTGGTTTGCGTCTTAATAGCACAAATACAAATAATCATATGAACTTAAAAAAGACAGTTATTTCGATATTACAGACAGATATTAGAAGTTACAGTAAGAAGTTTTTAGTTAGAACGCGGTTTCTCTAGTGGAAAGTTAACTTTGAACATTAAATAAAACTAATTTTAGCAAGATAAACTTGTTTGGGGGCTATGATTCAATTACAAGAAATAAAGTGGTGATTAAGATTAACCTTAAATTAACGTATCCCAACCTAACCGAACCTTGAATCTATTTAATCATCTGTACTGTTTCTGTGTCTTCTTTCCTGCTGATTGTACTTTTTCAATTTCGTCCATTAATTTATCGTAAGTTTCTTTTGTCATAGCATTGTAGGTACATCAATCTGTAACATCATTTTTAAACGCGTTCTTTTATTTGAATCTGCCATGATCTGTACGAGTCGATCTACACGTGCTTTAACGAGTTTTGATTGAACCATTTTGGCAAAACGCCTTTTGTCTGGTTAAAACCAGCTTTCACATTGAAATAGATAGAGATTCCTCCTAACCGTTTTAATGTCAACTTGGTTTTAGACAACTAATGTCAGATTTGGTGGTTGTTTAAGATCTACAATATTAATAAAAAAGATGTTGTGTACATTTGTGTAGAAGTTAATAATTGTGTGTGAATTTAGATAGCGTTCCGATTACGTATTTAAATAATATCATCGTGTAGTCCTGCCTCTACTGGTTTCTTCAGATAAAGTCGGCCGTGAAAGCCTACATACACAATATTCTTTTCAAATATTCTATTTCAGTTTATTCATATACAAGTTTTTATTTAATTTTTTCTTTTTAGTTGGAAAAGTTCATTCATAAATTAAACATAATTAAAACAGTAAATAAAAACAAAAAAAAATTATAGATAGCCAAACGTTTTTTTTTTGCTGGGGCATAATTCTCATTACTGGTTATTGACATCATATTGAAATGTTATTCTATGTTATGTAACCTATAACGTTTCTTGGCATCAAATAATAACTAAACGTAATAAAAAAAGACAATCTTTCGGTCATTGGATCATTAGATCATAAACAATTCGACTACAGTATTTATAAATAAATAAGTACTGTAAGAATAATAACGCAAAAGAAATACGGACCTACACTAAACAACCTTGATATTGTTCACTTACACATAATGCGAAGGTCAAATCATACTTTTGCACACCTGTGATTGACTTCATCCGATTTCTTTTTTGCAGTACAATTGTAAACAAATAATTATCGAATGTGCACTTTTATAAAATATACTAATACATTATAATTCTCAGAAATATGAAGAATCAAGGAAGAAGAAGAAATTAAAGCAACAAACCCGTAAATAACAAGTTATACATTATGGTAAAATTGAAAACTTTTCGTAGATAGTTAAGTAGATACATCAACTTTGTTAATCTTTTGTTTTCTTTACCTGTTTCTAAATTCATTACTTCCAAAAAAAAAGTAAACGCACAATTTACAATACGACATTATGTTTTATGTATCCATATAAATAGAAATAAAAAGTGTAAAAAGGATAATCCAGAAGATGCTTGAATTCTTCAATCAGGAGTAGGTCGTCTAAGACTAGCATACCTTTAAAGTACTGTTAGCTTTTATGACGTAGTTTTAAGATTAGGTACAATAAAAACCATTCTAAAATGTTATACAAATAGACAACGCAGGTTTATAAAGGCCTGTCCATAAATGACGTAATGCAAATTGGTGTGGGGGAGATTGTACTACGAAGGGGAAGGTGGAGGGAGGTTCTGATGCAAAGGGGTAGGTGGAGATCAACGTTTGCGTTATGTAATTTAAATAATTCTAGTATCTTATTAATGAGTTTTCGATGTTTAGGATTGGTGTGATATTCTAATGTTACTTACAAATTTTAAATGTTTCTTTGAAAGTGAATTTTATTATTAGAAATTAAACAATCTTTGTTTTCTGAATTTTATCCTTAAACGTTTAAAATACATGCGTTACGTAATTGAATGAATAGGGATGGTCAGACAAGGTTTACAGTTCTGTTACGTGGGGGATGAGGGGCGTCAAAAATAATTTATGCACGGCCTCTAAAGAATGTTATCCCAGAAAAAGAAAATGGTTTAATGAAAGGAATTTGGTGGACAGAATCAAAATCTGGTGTCATAAATTCGTCATATCGTCAGAAATTTGACATATTCATTCGTTTCTTAAAATATGAAAGCAACTTAAAGGTTAGAAAATCTCAAAATTCTAACCTGATGATGAAATTGTGAGGTTAGCACACAATAGCTTACTTCGGGTTAAATTCTTTCTGTTTCTGCGCTGTTAAAGTGTTTTTATTTCTAGATCTATTAATCATTTTTCTTTTAATTAATTAATGTTACAAATAGGTCTTTCTAGAAAGTCCGAAACTCAGGATGGAAAAAGCGATAGAGAATAGCTCAGGTTCGAGTCGCTTTTAACAAAAAACTCATTTCTATGCTCGGAACCGGATGTTGGGAGCAGTGGAAAAAAGTTAGAAGTGTTTGAGATGTGGTGTTATAAGTGGCTGATGAAAATACCGTGCATAGAATAGGTTAGACTGGAAAAAAACGGAGAACAAAAGACGGTATGGAAGTCAATAAGGAAAAAGAGAAATAGAATGGAAGGACATCTCTTGAGACATAATAGAAGCAGGAACAGGAGTAAGGCAGTGCAGAGGAAAACCTACATTAGATTTTTTAGGGTAATTGCTAATACTTGCTGAAGCTTTTCCATATTAAATAAACAAAAACACAAAATTAGTTTCAAGATATTTGTATTGAAGAACACAACAATTGTTTCACCACACCGTGGCATCATCAGATAAATTTATAAGCTTGTCTATTAGATTTAATTTTATATAAACCAAGAGGGTGGGGAGTGGTTACAAAATGTAGTAAAATTGATATTAAGTAGCGGCGAATTGTTCACTTCTAATTGGTCGTTTAAAATGACCAATTTTATTATATCGATTAATTTCCAAATTCTCTAGTATATTTAATTTAAAACTTTTATTTTTAACATGTAGAAATCTGTAATCTAAATTAAAATCATGATTGTTGTCTAATAAATGTTGTGTATATGTGGATTCCCCTTTTTTATTACAGAAACTTTTGTAATCTTCGTTTATACGACTCTCAAATTTTCTACCAAAGTTTATGTATTCACAACATTTATTAAAATACAATCATGATTTCAATTTGGATTACAAATTTCTACATGTTAAAAATAAAAGTTTTAAATTAAATATAGATACTGGAGAATTTGGTAATTAATCGTTATAATAAAATAGGTATTATTTTAAACGACCAATTAGCAGTGAACAATTCGCCGCTACTTAATATCAATTTTAATACATTTTGTAATCATCCTCAACCCTCTTAGTTTATATAAAATTAAAAATGATGATTCGCACGGCACTTGGTGAAACATGATATTTTAAAAAATTTGATAAAAATTCACAAAAACACTTGACTAATTTCACAACGATTTATTAAAAACTCTAACAATTGTTTCGCCTGTTAGGGCATTATCAAAGAGATACAATTAAATGTAATAGACAAGCTTGTAGGTTCATCACCTGATGATGCCACGGTGTGGTGAAACAATTGTTGTGTTCTTCAATATAAATATCTTGAAACTAATTTTGTGTTTTTGTTTGTTTGCTACATTAGATTACTTTTCGAAAAATAGTATTGGCTCGTGGTAGGAAGAAGTGCAGCTGCGTGTCTAACCAGTTTTTGGACTGACGATCTTGTGCAAAATTATTAAGTAATTTGTTAATTTTTTAAAAAGTTAATAATATGTAAACAGAGTTACCCTCATCAGTTCACTCATTTTGAACACTCCTGTAGCCCCGTTACATTTTAATTTAATAATTAATTAATGTAAGGGAATGAGAACAAATTTCCTGGAGTATCGAAAGCATGTAATATGTTTTTTTCTTCAACTTCTGAACTTACAACATTCGTTAAAAAGTTACTAGATACATCTAGTCCTGTCCTTGTCATAATCACATAATGCACCTCCAAGCAATCACTTCTTTAGAAGCAAAACGAATGCGTTAATTTAAATTACTACTACCGAAAGTGTGACCTTTTTTAATTTTTGGCATTATGAGTTCTTTTTTCTTAATTAAACCAAATTAATAAATAATTTATCGCACAAAGCACTTATTTCGTGCTGCATAACGCCTTTTATTTTTGTCGAGTCAGCTTTGTACGTGCATGACCTACTAAGCTAATCCGTGTCGACTGACCACTGACTGACTGACTTTTGTACAACTGGAATAGTGCTGGGTTTGAAATAGGTTTTTTTTTTCTTATTTGTTGTTACGTAATTTTTCTTTCTCGCTTTTGACAAAAACTGGAGTCCCCGTTGCTACCGTACAAATTTAATTTATCGTTGTTTTGCGCTAATAATTATCGACATCTCTTTCTTTTGTTAAGCTTTTGTCATTAGAATGTTCCAAAAACCTACTTTTCGAAAGTGCTGAAGTCATCCAACAAAAATTTCGTATGCAACTTATTGAACATTGTCAAATACTATAGATGCTTCTCAGCATCAATAACTAAACTCAATAAATTTGACAGTCCGAATTCTTATTACAGTCAGATATTTACTAGGTTTATTAATAATATTTATTAACATTATAATAAAGTTTCTAGAACGTTATTTCAGTATTTATTATAAAAGAAGGGGAATAATACTTATAATAAATCATTTGATAGCTAGTGTGTTATAGATACGAACAAAATAAAAATTTGCGTATGTTCCCTTTAAGGCAAGTAGAAAAGTAAAAAAGGTATTGCATCGGTCTGGAATTGAAAGTGGGTCGTCCTTGTGACAGGGAGCATATTATATGGGGCATGTTTTTTAACTAAGTACCGTTTTGAAATTAATAAAAAACGTGCAAAGATATCTTAACAACTTTATTTTTACATGAAAGCCTGTACCTTAATCTACTTTTCTACATAATTTCCTTCAATATTGAGGCACTTGTCATAACGTTTGACCAATGACCAGTTTTTGAATACCCTTCTCATAGAACTCTGCCTCTGCCGCCTGACTTGTTAACTGTTAACCACTGCATCACAACTGTTTTGACTTCGTCATCGTCTTGAAGACGCTGACCGCCCAGATGTCTCTTCAAGTGCAGGAACAAATGGTAGTCACTGGGCGCCAGATCAGGGCTGTACGGAGGATTATCTAGAGTTTCCCAGTGAACAGTGAAAAGATATGATGAGATCTTTAGTCCGATTAGCCACAGCGATGCTCCTGCTCAACTTGCCACGTCTTTTGTTCTGGATTGCACGATGAATATCAATCGGTTTTAGTCCTTTAGCACTAAGGAATCGTATAACAGCCCGTATTTCACAGTCGGTGAGACTCACGATTATCTGAAGTATCTTAAACACTCAGTATACAACGTAAACAAGGGCGAATCAGACTGTAATGGCGTCAGTGCGTAGGTGAGAGATGTACGTACTTGGCGGCGGTGGCAGAATTTCAAAACGGTACTTACTTAAAAAACATGCTTCGTATATCAAAAAGTTGCCCAGAGGAGATCCAAACAAATCCAGATATGTATCAAATGTTCCGATTGTAATAAATTTATGTTTGTGTTTGTATTAAACTGTCAAAAGTTAAAGTTAATTAATTTGTGTAAGCGTGAAAAGTATGGTGGTTTGATTTCCCTATGTAAAACGTTTAAGCAATAAAATGAAAGGAAATCGGTGGAATTTCAACCACACGCGATTTCAGTTTTTATAATTAAATTATGCACTTGACCAGTAAAGTATCTCTATATTAGCCTAAATATATATATATATATATATATGTATATTCCAACGTTTTATACCGCATGAAAGGGCTGAAACTGGAAGTATGATGGTCCAAAATATGTTTATTACTTATAACAAATAAAATACACTCTTAAGCTATAGTAATTTTCAACTGTGTTAGAATGATTCCATTTAAATTAATTAAATCTAGCGACGCTTCTTACAATGTCAAAATAACAGGCTACAGGATAAAAAAGGTGACATAATGCCTATAATATAAGTAACTCAATAAAATCGTAGGCTTGTCAGTGTTAATAAAAATGTTCAGAAACGAAGGTGTTAAAAGGGCTTGTACGTCTTTAATCAAATATATCATAACTACCTATAAAATACATATTTTAAGCTGTACTTATTATAGTAAAGTCGATTACATAATGACTGAGATATAACTCAATCATAAAAACAATAGAAATCTATATGCATAGACGTTTTTTATATGCTCACTTCAGACAATTACATTGATGTCAGTTTCCTCTGCTTCTACAGTTATTATTTTCCACAATTTCATCCCTACTAGAAGATTTCAACATGTACATGCCTCTAGAGACATCTGTACCCAAAATTTTTGAAAATGCATTTTAGTTATCCCTTTTACAATGTTGCAACATACTGTTGCAATGTTGTGTAAAATAAATTTATAGCTCAATTAAAATTCTAGAGCTATACATACAATCATTCACACCTAAATAAACGAATGTGTTTGTAAGGGCCACTTTCAATAGAATATTTACCAGCAAGAATATTCACATTCATCATCCCAAGACTTTCATTTTACTATCTATAACCTCGACTCCAACCTTGAGAGCTTTTTTGCAAATATCTGTTAGTATTTTACAGTTATAATATGAAATTTTATGCTCGAGCTGCCATGGAAGTTTTAAATAAAACTGTTTATATAAGCATTTTTTCAAAAGTAATTGTATAGATTATAGACCAGCGGCAAGTAATTAAGAAGATTTATATAAAAAGTCCTAATAGATATGATCGAATTTATACGTAACAGGATTAAGAGTAAACAAAAGGAAAAAGTAACCTTCGTAAAGCTTATTACGAGAAATATAGATTGATGTTTACCGGAAAATATTTAAGGTTATTACAGAGAAATTATTATAAGAAAAAAACATTCAATTCAAATATCCGTTCAATAACTATCCACGTAATTAATGAAATAAAATAAATGAACTATTACTTCATCTAAAAATTTAAGGAAAACTTTGCCTGAAAACAAGTAAACTTATTGATCAATTTCGATGTAAATGTAATGAGCGGCTTGCGCTGATAACTTATTCGATTTTCTGTATTCCAAACTGACAAATATTTAAATTGAAATTTATAAAGGTGGATGTAACTTATGCTATCTAATGCTCGTCCCGCGCTTTCAACTTTCGGCGACCGCTTAGCGTTGCTTTCTTCAATTGTTTATTCACGATTAGACTGTGGAGGATGGATTTCAATAGTTATATACATTCAACAAACGCAGGCATTCTTCCTTACATAGCCTAAACGTTTGCAATTGGATATGTATGACACTTCCAAGCGTTATGACAGTTTTAATTCATCTACCCCTTTTTAGTTTTTAATAATAATAACAACTCAAAAAATCATGTGACGTTAATGAAAAAAGGGGAAGGATTTATAATGATGATGAAGCGGTATAACCAGCATGAAAAATAATCATCAAACATTTCCAGTAAAAGTTTAATTGAAGAATCCTGGGGTGGCTTTTATTTTTTTCAAGGACACAAAGGTCCTTCAAATTGTGCTGTAGGTAATAAAGGCATATGTCAGCGACTGATCATGATACAGTGGCGTGGTCTAGTGCTCTGGATCATTGCTTAGTATTCGGGAGGTCACCGGTTCGAACCTGGGTCCGGCTGCTCTGGTTCAAATTTTCTGTGGTTTCCTTAGATCATTTAGGTAAATGCTGGGACAGTAATATTCCACAGATAATCTTTCACTTCTCTTCTGTCTTCATTTCATCTGTCTCATCTTTCTCTTCCTAACCACACCAGCCACCCATTCCCATGATTCCTGCAATGAGGCTGAAGGTTGGAGGGACCTGTTTTATCTGATACCGATGGTGAAAGTTTACCAAAAATTGTAAATAATTTTACCGAAGAGTATTATAAATCAAACACTATTTAATAACATGTTAATACCTGTGGTGATAGCATTTAGATAGATTTGTAAGGTAATTGTGTGGAGCTTTCTTCTCTCATGATATAAAATTATAAGATTACATGGCTGTTGAAACGTCTAGTAATTAAAAGGTGGGACTGTGTCTTTGGCCGATTTTTGATATCCATAATGTTGTTTATTCGGAATTTTTAATTAAAAATTATCAATACCTTGATGTATTGAACGTGTTGAAATGTCAAATTGATTCGGTCGTGGTGGAGTTACATTTAGGATGTGTTATGGCTAAATGACCCTCAACGGACTTTTTGTATAATGGTTTGAAAGTTTAATAAATGCCTTATGAACTCAAAAATCAACAAAAAAATAATTATAACACTTCAAAATTTCATATAGGAAACAAAAAAAACAATAAAAAATTTAAATATAAATGTAAATATGGAATTAACAGAAACAACTAATCCGAATTGAATTACACTGTTGATTCCGACGGACTCTTGGACGAAGATATAACATATTCAAAAAAAGAAGGAATTAAAATCCTTATTCGTCTAATTATTAAGATCAAATATCTCACATTAGGGAAGCGTCCTACCAAGTAGGCACAACGAACTGAAAGCCATATCTCACGACCGGTTTCGACCTATCGGGTCTCATCAGGTGGGTGCTGGCAGAAAGGCCTTTACAGGCTATATTATAAACATAAATATAAATATAAAAATGGAATCAACAGAAACAACTACTCCAGTCGTAGGATATGGCTTTCGGTTCGTTGTGCCTACTTGGTAGGACGCGTTCCAAATGTGAGATCTTTGATCTTAATATTTAGACGAATAAGGATTTTAATTCCTTCTTTTTTTGAATATAATAAACAATTGGTTGATACAATTTTATTATTTGTTTAATTAGAGTGTTCCGGGCCTTTTGCCCGTGGTCTATTGGACTTTACTCCTGACGTTTCGCCTACAAGACAAAAATCCCGGAACATTCTAATCATATTGAAGACGCGGGCCATGAAGGCTTACATTCATTCATTTATTAATTGTGTTAATATTACTATTGCCCAAATAACTTATTATTTACCATAATTATAAAAATGTTTTGTTCGATCGGAATCCTTTGAATTGAAAACGTTTTCCATGTAGAACAGAGACTACGTCTTTATGGTCGTGATAAGATCAACAGTGCAACCGGCTGTCGTTGTGCTGTCGATCGATGCACGAGTTGTATTCTTTTAGAAAGCGGGATTAAAAATTTTCAGGGCCGTTAGTTACGAGCAAGTACTCCGATTTTCACTTTTGTGCCTAACGTTTCAATCACGACGCAATAAATTTAAAACAAGAACAGATGTAACATAGTATGGCAAACGTATAGACTCGCTGCGCGCACGGATCTTTTTTGAACAGGATCTTCAAGGTACTCGCTGATCTTTCCAATCACTTATTTCTAATAAGATTACCTACATACGTGTATAAATGAGGTAGAAAGTAATTAGTGAACATATTCAAATCGTAGCTACTTATATTTTGAATACCTATTCAAATATTCGGTAGCTCTATTACCTAACAAATAAAAATAGTTAAACAAAAGCGAATCGTATTTCCACACGAGGATTCTATAGACTTTTGACAATTTTGCAATTTTAAAAAAAGAAAAAAACAAGAAATATTTCAAGAATAGTTTAAATGTTATCACTAGAGCCGTTTCGCTGTACTATAGCTTCTTCAGGTGAAGATTTTACAAACTTACATTATTGTAGCAGTACATATGTTACGGCTAAAGTTAGATAAGCGAGTTAACCTAACCTAGGTTAAGCGGGTAAACTGCGTAATACCCAAGACTTTTGGCTAACATCTAAAATATTTTTGGAATTGTACATGTTCCGGGCTTTACCCGTGTAAACCGCGTTTTATCCGATTGGATGTACCATAAATGACAAGGCCGTTAATGTTTGAAAAACATATTTAATTCAAAAAACACATTTTACAAATAAAAATTAGAATTCTAAAACTGTATTCTCTTAAAGGTACTCTACTCACGAGTAGTTATTTGTTCAAACAAGACAAGCTGCTGTGACATTTCGAGTTGCAAAGATATTCAAAAGCTTTACCTAACCTAACCTAACCTAACCACGTTCTAACCTAACCAAGTCCTTTTTTGACAGATTTCACTTTTTCTGACACCCTTCACACAAGCGCAGATATAGCTTAAGAACATCTTTACTTATATGAGTTATTTATGGTACATCCAACTTTAACCAAGCGAAAGCGAATAAAACGCGGTTTACCCGGGTAAAGCCCGAAACGTGTACAATTCCAAATATATTTTGGACTTTACCCAAGAGTGTTGGGTATTGCACAGTTTACCCAGGTAAACCTAGGTTAACTCGCTTATCTAACTTATATATACCTTAAAAATTAAACTATTTGGTGGAGGGGTTATATTTGAAATTTAAGTTTAAGAGCGGTGCATTTGAGATATCTAATTGATTATTGGGAATAACATTCGTTTTTTGTACCTATTAATTTCTAATTTTTCAAGTAGGTTTAGTTTTGTGCGTTTATTTTATACAAGTAATACTTTAAAATTTTTATTAAAACTATGTTTACAAACAATCAAATGTTCTGCATATGTAGAGTCTGTTTTCTTTTAAAATAAGACTTCTATAATGTTCGGTAATTCGACTGCCAAAGGCCCTACCAGTCTAGCCTCCATAAACTTTATCACAATTTCAACTTAATAGGTAAACTTATTTTGTTCCTTTTGGTGTCTGACATTTAATGTTAAGGATAAACGTATCTTAAGAATTGTTAGTCTTGAAAAAATAAAACTATTATTTATACATTTTATGTTTTAAGCTATTTTGTTGTAGATATTAGCTGATGATGTATAGCAATTAATTTTGTTTGGTTTGTTTTTGAATAAAGTGTAAATAAAATTGATGGTTTTATCTTCTAATTTTTTATTTAATATATTATCTACTATACTAGATGAATAACCATTGTTAATGGCTGTGCGATAAATTCTATCTAGATCCGTGTTATATTGATTAACTTTTTACAGGAGTGTTTATTAATTTATGTACCACCGACTAGTTTCATTTTTAAGGTATATATACTACTACAATAGATTAAGTTTGTAAAATCTTCACCTGAAGAAGTTATAGTATAGCGAAACGCCTGTAGTGATACATATAAACTACTTTTGAAACTTTTCTTGGTTATTCATTTTTTTCTATGTACAAATTTCAACAGTTGACTAGTGCAACAATCAACAATTTACCAATTAATCATTAAAATAATTTTATTTTAATGTTCGCACCAAAACTAAAAGTTTTCTTCAGACTTTTAGATAGTCCTGTTGTCAACGGCTTTGAACCGAAGTAATTAGAAATGTAGCCTCAAAATCAAAAGAGATAAAGGAAACTCCTTGTTCGAGAGTGCAACTTTTGGAAAACAACTGACATGTTTGTATACTTGAAAAACTATGCGAGAAGTTTAAGGGTATGGGGACATAGAAAGTTAGAAGATCAACGAGCTTGTTGCTTGCATGGTGAGCGCAGTACATGAATACATATAAAGCTGAAAAGCACCGTAAGAAGTGTTTTATGAAATGTACCCATGTGATCATGTCCTAGTCTTCGACTGAGGAAGAATTGTTTTTGCTGGACAATTCGCACTTATAAGTTGTGTGACGGGAAAGAAGTGAAAATCCATGAAATTAATCGGGGCCGATGAGAATTTGGTAAATATCACCACCTGTTCTCGCAACTCAAAACATTGAACAAGCCCACGATTAATACCATGATACCATCATCATTACTGTGACACGAAAAAGGCAAACCAACTGCACTACTGGATGAATGTCGGCGTTCTATAAGTTGTCAAGCAATGTTTCAAAAGTTCTCGCACTTGATACAAGTACCGAGAAGATCAGACATGCTTCCTTTATGTTTTTGTGAATCTGAATGCATGGAAATATTTTTTAGCGTCCTTGTGTTCGTTTCCTAACAATGTATAGACTGGAAAGGTGCGATAGGTTCAGATATTGGCGGACAGCCAATTTCAGAGTATTTCTGGATTGTTGAGTGGAAGGTAGAAATGAATTATGAATTTAGGAAAAATTGACCATATCAGTTAACTTCTTCACAATTTGAGTAGTGTGAAGAAATCCAATCAAAAACGCCATTTCTATAACACTGTATCATTGTAACACAATTGTAGTATTACACAGGCCCAGAGTAAGTCGCGATGATGCTTAGGGTTAAAGTTCACAACCCCCCCCTCATCTCTGCCCTTAAGTAATCTGTGTATTTTCTAGAATGGTGTTATAGTTTTTATTTATTTCGAAAAACTTATTATAATTAATATTAATAATATTATATATAATACAATGTACTATAATAATTCATAATAATGATATTTTAATTCATTTAAGTTTCATTCCTTCTTGACTATCTCATTACCTTCCTTAAAGCGAGGATCTGTGTGCAAGCAAGTTTATGAAGTAGAAGCTTGAATACACATGGTCCTCCATGCACTATAGTGTAGGTCGAAGGGACTGCCCGCCCACCAGCACGAGTAGCTGGTGGGAATGAAACACAAAAAAGTTTTAAAGTTCGAATATAAACGAAGTTCACTTATAAACGGTTTAACATTATTGATTTAAAAAGAAGCATGCTAACAAAATGGTATTCTTAGAGCAGGATTTGTGAATACAGGAGAAAATCCGTTAACAAAACTGTATTCCAATAAAAGGCGGTTTAAAGTGTAAAAACAATTTCACAATAATTTTCGAGAATTCTGATATAATAAAAGCATTTTAAAGCTTATTGATGAAAGGTTAACCAAACATAATTCCCTTTCTTCTCATTTTAACTTTTGAAACCTACCCTGTAGTACTAACTACTCAGTAATTCTACATGACATAATTTTACGTTATTATTTTATTATTTATATTATTTAAAAAGCGCAATGTATCTTTTAGTGCGCTAACCATTACTGATTACTTTATTTTTAATTTTTTTTTGTTGAACATTTGTTATATTCTTAAATTAAACATTAAAGTGTCAAAGTTCAAATGCGTCTTGGACGAATGCAACTGTTATCGATGATAAAAAATGACTTATTTTATTATTATTTATTTTACGTAACATGCATAAATGATTTATTTATATTTAGTGAAAGAGTTGGTTTCAAAGAATAATGTCAACTTTATCTTTAAAAATATTATGCATTGATATAAGTGCTCTTATAACATGTTTTATTGCGTGGATAAAATTATTAATTAATATAAAACACAACACGGAGGTGACAAATTTAAAATAATTCTCACAAGAGAGTCAGTCACATCTTATGTGTACATAAGTATATATATATATAAAATTTATGAATATAAATACCGCATTTTATTGTTATCAATGGTTTTTAACCTTTTAAATGCATACACGGTTCAGTGAATTGATTAATTTATCAAGGAACCACCAAAATGGGCACCTAAAGTGCTCCATTTTCACTGGAAAATAATAAAGAAAACTGAACTAAAAAACAAAAAAATAGACAATTATACATTACAACGAAATCAGGGATTTAAATGGAAAACGAAAAACGAAACCGCCATCATTTACAATCTAATTTGCGACCTAATCTGGCCTTGACATGTTTAGATTTTAAACTATCTTAACGTCAAAATTCAACAGTAAACTTTTTTTAAGTGTGAGGGCTGCTAATTTTCCATTTATTATTTCCAAAAACAATGTTTCCTTAAATTAAATTTTTCTTTAAAATAAATTAAAAACTCCTGAATAGTAACAATATTTTTGGAACATATTCAGTACTTTTGGAAATAAATTGGGACAACTTTCTTATTTACCTTATGTTGAAATAGCAATTATTAATTCATAAATTCTGTACTGACGAAATGTTTACTTCTTTAAAATGCACCTACTGTAAATTACTGTCATAATAATTTTTGAACTTCTGAACATTCTCCAAAAATTGAAGATTACCATTTGAATGAACTTAAGCGTCAAATCTCAAGTTGGCCCTAAATAGCAATTTAAGTAAGTGGTTATTGACCATGAATTTAAAATTTATGGCCAGTTAACTTTTTCGTCTTTATTATGTTATTTAATGCATTTTACAGGGTCATAATTTCATCAGTCAATGCTACGAAGTTGATGTGCAAACATTCATAAAATGAGATATTTTGGAAACAGATATAAATCGTCGAATAAGCAAGCTGAACTACTTATTTGATATTATTATGTGGCTACTCTGCTCATAAACATACAGTTGATAATTTCCACAATTTATTAAATAAACTTGACACAGTGTGGCTTCTTCAGAAGTACAAAAACTGCTTAAAACTACCTAAGAGTAGATGTCTATAAACAGGGTGGTGCTTTTTCATTAGAGTTAGGGAAAAGATTTGATAGTGGTGAGAGGTCTATATCTACTTGGTCATTAAGTAATATATCTGTATTTTTATATTTGTTAATTTCTTTAGATTTTAATAGTGTAAGTTTTAAACTTTTATTTTCAATGATTATCTTCTAACACATGTTTTGCATAGTTAGAATGGGTCTTTTTGTTTCTGTATGATCTATAATGTTCATTTAAACGAATTCTAAAATTTCTTCCCGTCTGACCTATATAAATTTTTGAACAAGAACCGCAATTGAGTTGATATATGCGTGGTTTTGATAATTTCTCTACTTTGTCTTTATTTTTCTTTATTTGTATGCTAAGGTTATTATTCGTTTTGTATGATACATTTACATTGTTGTATCTGAGAAATTTATTAATTGTTAGTGATGGTTTCCCTATAAAGTTTTAAATTTTTTATTTGTGTTGTCTTTAGTGAGTGGGAAAATGTTTGAAATATTTTGAGTGTATGAAAGTTTTTGTAAAGGAATGTCAATTATGGGAGGGTTGTAATTATTGTTTATGGCAATTTATTTAATTAGATCCATCAAGTATCCGCTAATTCAATACAATTGATTAAAAAATATCCTAACTGAATAGTAGACGAAATAAATAAACAACGCAGTTTAATTTTTAAATAGATTATAATACCAAATAAGGACTATTAATGAGACGAGGAAAATAGGAGTCGAAATTTAAGGGTGGAATAGCAGGTTTCCTCAAGTCCAAAAAATTAAATGAATTTAGACACACAAAGAGTTTTACATAAAACAAAAACGCCTAAAGGAAAATAACAATTCTTATTTTTTTTTACTGATTTTAATGGAGTTGAATTAATGTAATTATACGATGGCGAAATTGTTACACTTAATAACATATTTGATATAGTAGACAAAAAAAAGGAACAACAAATTTTGCACTTTTAAATTTTGATATGTTAAACGAACGGTTTTTTAGTTTAGTCAATAATGGAGTTTTAAAGCCGCTGATAATGTTTCACTTGGTATTGAAAATATTTTAAATACATTAATACGATATTGAATATTAAATTAATTTACACTCACTATAGATTACCTCATACAATGAGGGAAAAACTTGCTGTTATCACGCCCCCGCCGGGACTCGAACCCGAGATCTCGGTTTGCGCGCCAATGCTTTAGCCACTAAGCAACAATTTCTTCCCTCATTGTACGAGGTAATCTGTAGTGAGTATAAATTAATTTAATAATTAATATCGTATTAATGTATTTAAAATTTATCCCTACTAAAAATTCGTCAAATATTTCATCATTAATGAAAACCTTTTATTTAATTTTTTTTAATCCATTAGAATATATGCATTAAAATTACGATTTTACTTTGTAATTGTTAAATTAATGTCAAGATTGGTTCATTTACTGTTGCTTCTATTCTATTTACAAATATATATTATAGTTTAAATAATCGATAACGAATTATTGTTTGAATCATTCAAAACAGTTAAATGAACCTGTGTCAAATAGTAATTATACAATATACTTTAGGTTTCATTTAGTAGATATGCCCAACAGAATGATTTATATATTTTTAGTTAAATTAACCTAAATACAACTTTTCAACAAAATCGGGGACGAAGTTTGTAAAAAAAAATTTTTTTTTTGATACGATAGCTTATATATCAAAATTTTTTAAAAAATTGCTTCATGAATTTAGTTGTTTATGTGGGAAGCGACATATTATTTAGAAGTTTTTTATCGTTATCCATTTCTCAGAGGTTCGGAAAAACTTTTAGAAAATATAAACCTTCTAAATTAGAGCATTACGGTTTAGAGTCAGCCTTCATAAGACATCAGTCTATAACCCCTAGGATGCGAAATAAGAATGATTGGCAGGATCTTAAAATACGGCATTCACAAAATGTGTAAATGTTTTTTTTACTTATTTTCTGAATGCCGTATTTTAAGAACTGGCCAATACTCTGTTATTCTGTTAACGCAAGCAAAACGCATGTTGAATCAAAAATTTTTGCTTTCGAATGGTATATATTTAGTATGTAGTTTAATGTTGAGAGTGTGTTATTTCTACGAATGTTTCCTGTTTTCGTTAAAGTAATTCTAATTTAAAACTTTTTTACTGTTCGTGCAATGCACCTGTCGCATTGACGATAGTTAACACACAAAAAAAAAATTGATCAACTGATTTTTGGTTAACTTAACATTTTTTTCTCTCAGTGACCAGAACTCTATTTATATAATTTAAGCCTGAACTTTTCTGATATTTTAAGTAACCAAAGAATAAAATTTATTTACTCAAATGAAATTTTTAATTTACTCCACTACATATTTTTTTATTTACATATTATTTTTAATAATTGCGTCAATGGGCGGTCTCTAGATAAGTAGCGCCAATTAAATTCCATGAACCAAGTACATTTACAATTTGTTGATATGCAATTAAGTACATTAATCAGTCATCCAATGAGAAAAGGTGAAAGTAAACTATAAACGAGCCAATAATTGTAGAAACGAACCCAACACCTATTTACACTAAATTAGGTTTATTGAAAATGTTAAATATTAACTTACTATTAGACACGTCAATAAAAAGAAAATCGGTTCATATTTTTTGAAAAAGTGACTTCTGTTATTGCCTGCTTATTGTCTCAGTACGTATTATGTTAAATGTCATACGATAGACAAAGTCAAGGGTTTCGTTTTGAATTATTTTGTTCCTGCTGCACACACGCATGTCACGTACACACATTGATACATAAATATGTTCGTATAAGCGACAAAAGCATTTGTAAAGCATTACATATGCGAAGGTGATACAATATAACATTATAACTCTTTTATGTATGTAATTGTTTGCATTAATGCAAATTCGACAACGCCCTAAGCAAAGGCATCTCAATACCGCGCGGAAGTAAATTTTCCTTTTACATAAGTATGCAACGAAAACATGACTGTACGTAACGCCTCTTTTTTTCTAAACAACAAACAAAATAATAGTGGGAAACATCACCACAGTTGTTAGAAAATTACTTTGTATCGTAATTAAAAAATAAATAAAAAGAGCCGCGAATCCTGGTGAAACATCATTATATAATGTTTTATCCTCTTTCGATACAATGGATGTTTTCCTTTCGTTATTTTAAAAAACTATACAAAATTATTCAAAATTTTTCAAATAAAACAGTAGGAAATATCCAGATGGATCGAAAGAGCATAAAAAAGGGTATCGAATGACAAAATAAAATATGCTAGGTGCCATTTGAAACAATGAAGTTATTCGTGTTTGCAGTTTTTAAACTTTGGATTTTTTTTCTGAACGTCCTGTATAAATTGTGAAGCTTAGTTTTGCCTTGACGTTAGTCTTATGACTTGGCTATAACTAGTAAAAATTTAAACATTCTAAGTCATTTCATTTTTTATGGAAGTTATAATTTTTTAAAGCTTGGGTTGAGATGCAATCTTTTTTCCAATAAATTAAATTATCTTAGAAACTATTCATCGTATAATGGGCATATAAGTTGGTTATCCAAGTCACCTTAAAAATTTATGTTTTATACGAATTCATCATAAAAAATATACCATTCCATTTAAAATATGAAAGTTGACATCAACTTCCGGTATAACTAGAAGTGCCCGACAGTTGAAATTATTTTAGTTAAATAGATCATCCTTGATAACCCCTACTCCTAACACCCAAATTTTCAAATCTGTAACATGCATAGTTTCCCTAAAACGTATAATGTACCACTCAGTTTGAATAACCCTGTATAATAAGGGTACTAGCGTATAGGTAGGCTTGTAAGGTAATTTTGTACCGCTATCTCCTCTCGTAATACAAAACTATGGAGTTACCTGCCTATATTCGTGTTTAAATATCAATATTTGGTCATACATTGACTGTGGAAGTGGTTGTGGCTAAACGCCCGCCGGCAGAATCTCGACATGATTAAAATGTAAGTGCTATGCATCATCGCTAACGATGGTACCCATCCGTCAAATATTGGACGGGTTTAACTAATGATTGGTAATATAAACACTAGCAATTTATCATCATGGAGTCATCAGCCGGAGAACTGGTTGAAAACGCACCTCCACTCCTTCCTATATCCTGAGCCAATCTTCGCATTTTTCTAAAATTATAAATCTCTAACCATGTTATTTGTGAACAGTAATCCAATCTAGGCCTTCCTCTGCATCTTTTTGCTCCTATTTCTGCTTCTAATATGTCTTTTATTGAATTTCATAGCGCTCTTTGTTCTCTTATTCTTTCTAATACCTCCTAATTTTCGCATCTCACGTCACATTTAGCTTTTTCTTTTACGCCATACCGGCTGTCGACGTTTCGCACCCATACAGAGCCTTTCTTCAAACATACACTTTAATAATCTTCTTCCAGTTCACAAACTAACCGATCGCAAGAGCAGAAGGGATTACTTGTTATTAAAAGAAACTCGAGCCTATGCTATCCTTTTTTTTTTAAGTCTCTACCCCTCTTTCCATCCTGACTTATCTTGTTACTTCTTAGATATCGAAAATTGGCGACCTCTTCTAATTGTTCGTCTCCAATTTTTATATTAACTAGTAAATATTGCAACAATTCTACATTAGCTTCATCAGATGGCTAAATATATTAAAACATACCACACATAAATATATGTGTGTGGTACATACCTAAACAATATTTCCAAAAAATAAGGAAAACATCAGAAAAAAATAACGGTTATATTACTATTATATATATAATATAAATATGAAGTTTGTAAACTGAAATCAAGTTATTCAACATATAATAATTTCTGAAAGACAATACACCTGGTCCTATATTTTTTAATACCAACAAATCACTCCAAAAAAATGAACAATTAAAAGAGTTTACTAACCACAGTAGAATCTTTGATCTTTTTATTAATAAATGAAATTATACTTGCCCTTACTGGCAGGATAAATTATAACTTTTTAACCTTATAAGAAGAAAATTACAATCTAACACAAATTAATGTCAGAATTTTTCAAATAATATAAACAGTTACAGAATAATTGTCCGGCACAGATAAATTCATAAATCATATTAATAATTATTTGGGTAGTACGGATGCGATTCAATGTATTTTCCAATCATAACATACACACAAATATTTTTGTTTTATTCATGTTTTTTGATAAACATATCAATCGGTAGTTTCCATTCATTCTTTTTCCTTCGTTCTTATTTACTTCATAGAGTTTGGTAGTAAAAATGTTGCTGTAGCAGTAAACACACTGATAGTAATAACAAAAATAAAATTCCAATTTAACACGTCGTTTGCACATTTTTGTAATAGCACTTTTGGCTACAATAAACGCTACTGAAGATTTATTTGCAAATAAAAACTTATTATAAATATTTCAAAAAGAACACTTGGCTTGTTTCACAGATTTTATTATTTCTGTAACGATCGTTTCGGTTACAACTCCATTATCAAAGAGTATTAAATTACTAAATAATATAACATAAATTTGCTTCTTAAATACTAGGGTTATCTGTCTACCTGAATGTTTACATTTAATAAGGAAGTAACGTCGAAATCTAATTGGTCATTAACGATGGGAAGACCTAATGAAATCTGTGAAACAAGCCATGTGGTCTTTTTGAAATATTTTTGAAATTTTTTTCAAAGTTTTTATTTGATAATGTTTCACTAAGTGCCAAGCGAGTCTACTATTTCAATTATTTATTTGCAATATAAAATTTTATTCTGCAAAAGTTACATCAGCACAGTGTATCCATCATTAACCGCACAGAGAAACAATAACTTTTTGAAAAGAAAGAATATGTTAATATCTGAAGAATTAATTTTTATATGTCCAAAATGGGTTTTAGTAGTAGCAGTACTCCATTTTACATTCTGAAAATAATACAAGAAATTAAAAAAATGTTACGTATTTCGTTTAACTTTTGAAATGGTTAAATTAGCAAAAAGTTATAAAAAATATTTTTTATAGAGAATTAAATTACCTATAAAAATAGATGTTACAAATTTCATGTACTTTGTCTCGCTGCTGAACTACAAAATTTAAAGAGAACTGAAGTAATTTTTCCCACGTTATAATTAAATGAAAAATGAAAAAATATTAATAATATTAAGTTCTCAAAGTGTTCTTTTCCTACAATTATTAAACATGTAACCATTTTCAATTAATATATATTTATAAATTTATAATGTAAGTGTCACATAAATTTACTTTATTAGTTTAATAAAAACCGATATTTTCGGAAGTAAATTAAACAGTAAGTATTTAAATACAAATCCCCGTGGTTAAAAAAAATAATTAACAGGTATTGAGAAAGTAAGGCCATTAGATTAACTTAAATTAAAATGATTGTTTATAGCATTTAATTAAGAAGATCTCTTAACAGATTTCAGTAAGATGTTATCATTTAAATTGCAAATTTAATTTAGTGAAAATCCAATCACTACCACTCCCCCAATTCACTACTTACTTATTGTAATGAAATTCGTTCAAAAGAAAATAAATATAAATGAATAAAACCATTGCTTACACTTATAAAATTCAGATTTTGGGAAAAATATACATAAAAAAATCCAAATAATACATAGTTAATTGCTGCTTGAGTGATTTTTAGAACGCTTTATAAATTGTTATATTAAAATGTTGTTTAAGCAATGTAATGAAAATTTACAATAACAAAGTAATAATATTGAATATTTTTTTGCTGTAGAAACTGTTTGTTCTTAATAATATAAAAAACTATTCGGCCTTATTCAAACAGCTGTCACAGCATTTGATTTTTTTCGACTCTATTCGAAATACAACAACAATAGCGACAACAATTGTTGCTTAATACAAATTAGAAATTAATTTTCAAACCGATTAATAGATATATAAACACGAATACAGCGCGTTTATACAGTCGAATAGAATTTTAATTCGAATTTGACAAGTCACATTCTTTGTACAACAATACGATTAAGATCTCATTCGTTGTAATAAACACAAAACATTGATTGTCTTTGAAATAAAATAAGGCGTTATCTATTAATTTAATATAATGAAAGAACAAATGACATAAAAATATTAGAAGAAAAATACATGACGTGAAATTTACGATAAGCAGGCACTTAAAAGATAAAATAGATATAGACATTGTATTTTAAATAATATAGATAAATATAAATGGGACTATTCAGGTTTGGTGACTTATTAGATCTTTTGAGAATAGTTAAAGACATTAGCAGCAGAGAATTTGTAAACGTTTTTCATTTGTCTACTAAAATAAATAATTAAATGAAGTTACTATTATAGACAACCCAATATATGCAAAAATAATATTTAGATGGAAAAGATCATTTGAGGTGGTGATAATAGTGGGCAAGATTTTTATAAAATTACCTAAATAAATAATTTATGCCTGTAGCAAACTGCGTAAAACTTAAAAACCTAAACAAAAAAAACAGCAATGTTCCAGCGAATTTTATTTAACGAAACATTATGTTTCATCAAGAGTGCATCAAACAATGCAAAGGTATTGAAAATCCCAGTTAACTTTAGGCATATCAAATGATTATAAATTACACCAATAAAAAAAGTAACAAAAATGAATGGGAATTGAAAAAGCGAATGTACTCCGCTTAAAACGAAATAGTTATTACAGTAATTGAAGATGTCCAGGTTTGTTATTTTTACTAAACATCTAGTATACTTTTGACGATTAGGTCAAGTTGAAGAAGTAGCAAAACAGCAACTGCATAACATTATAATCAAACGTATTAATGCACTTATCTAAATATTGAATATTTTGTGGCTGATAGATTTTTTTCTTAATTTCAAATCATTACAAATGCTGCTGAATTTAACATATTTTGAATAAACATTAAAGAACAACAAGCTACCTAATTTAAAATTTTACATTCCATTTATAATAGTGAAGTTAGTGCCCACTTCTGGTATGTTAAAATTTTTAACAAAAATTACATTACAAACCCCATTGATAAAATAATTTCCGTTGTGTATTTGTTGAATAAGATGGTTCCCAGATTAAAATGAGTACTCATATTTATTTAGATGATAGATTAAATACAGTTACTCTCACAGGAAATCATATCTAATACCTACGCTACAGACGCATGTGTTAAACAATTTTTATATCTGAAATTTTAATTTATGTTTTGGGGTTGTTGTAGCAATCGTGTTAGTGGACTGTATTTTTGTGTTTGTTTATAAATAACGTCGAGAAATGCACTAATCGAAGTTAACATATTAATTTATTAAAGGACTATTAAAAGACATAACAACTATAAATCACATTTTACAGGCAATTCTACTATTAAACACGTGCTCTTGGATATCGATCATTATAGATAGCAGCACGAGTAGCTGGTGGTAATGAAACACACAAAAGTTTTTTCTTGTCTTTATATCACCCATCTCACCTTTCTCTCTTCAACCTCCCCACAATTCCTAAAAGGAGATTGAAGGAAAAAAAACTTTTTTACTCGTGCTGGTGGGCGGGCAGTCTCTCCGACCTACACTGCAGTGCAAAGCCGGAGGGTAGGGCGTAAGGCCCTCTTCAACCTCCTTGCAGGAATCGTGGGAATGGGTGGGTAGTGTGGTTAGGGAGAGAAAAATGAGACAGACGAAATGAAGACAGAAGAGAAGTGAAAGATTATCTGTGGAATGTTACTGCCCCAGCATTTGCCTAAGTGATCCAAGGAAACCACAGAAAACTTGGACCAGAGCAAACGGACACGGGTATGAACCAGGTTGAAGGAGACCTTCGACCCTTTCCCGGCTTTTCACTAATGTGTAGGCCGGAAAAAATACCCAGAAATTTTAAATCAAACATATCCAGGTTCAGAAACAATAGTTACAATTTATATAGTAGTATTATTTCTATTATATGTCAATTTGTTTTCTAACCATTAGATGATAGTACATGTTGCACTTCCGATTTTTTTTATTCCATCGACAAGTGATAAGTAAATACAATGATTAATGTAGTTGTGCTCAGTATTTTTCATTTAACAGCCACAAATGTCGTTCAATGAATCATAATTTCCTATTGTAACAGAAAATACATAATCCCCGTAATAGGTGCACATATTTTCGAATGTATATTCTAATCATTACACGTGGCCGCAACTCTTAACAGACAAATTCACAACTGTTTAGTCATTCATATTTACTCACTGTAGCAAATTTCGCACAGAATTAACACAATGGAAGTAAAAGTTCTTGCGCAATGTAAATATAATAAATAAAAATGTACTACAATATTTCAATTTGTATTAACTTGAAGAAAATAAATGAATGTGTTGAAAAACTACGACATATTTGTAGTAGGTAATGCACTTATAAACATTGTGGAAATAATTAATTTTTTTAACTTTACTTTTTCATCTGTAAAGTAAATGAGATACCGATATTAACCGGACTAAAACAAAAAAGATCAAAATCAATAACTTCTAATATGAAAGCCTTTCAATTTTAGATATCCAATAAGAAGGAAAGATTAAATTAACGCCAGAAATGTAATTATTAAAAAACATTTTTCTGTTTTATCAAAGTTAACTTTTATATAACTTAAAACAAATCTAATAATCTTTTAGCGTAATTTTTGTATTAAGTTATATGCTCTTTAATTCTAATTATAAAATTTGCGTAAGTTTTCCCTATATAAAACATGTTGCAATATTTACAATTGATTTTATATACACCTGATTTATTATTTTTGTCAGTTATATCTTTGTTGTTTTTTAGGTATTTACTTAACGTATTGTTAGTTTTAAAAGGCTAGTTTGCAATCATTTTTTGTTTAAAATTAGAATTAAAGAGCATAAACATTCTTACATTAACAAGAAAACTGACTCACATTATCAAATCACTTAAATAACGAAAATCACAACTTCAATGAAGATTTTGAAATTATACATTAAGAAAATAAACCGTATAAAATATCAATGTTAGAAAAATAAACAATAAACAAATTTAAAAATAGTAACGTGTTAATTAACGAACAAATAGATGTAGGCTATTCCCCTCTATTAAACATCTTCCCCGTTCCCACCCCTCCCTCTAAGCTAGTACTTAAGGAAGACATTTTGTAATAATTTTAAGTAATTTGTACACTTGTGAATAAATAGTATATTGAGATTTAACATAGTGTGTTTTCATTTAATTTTTATTAAGTCATTGCTTGATAATTGTTTCACCTTTCATGTTATCTTTAGAAGCTGAAGCTGAACAATTGTTAAAAAAGAAGTAACGTAAAAGTTTGTCAATTTCATGTCAAATTAATTGTAAATAACTAACATAACACAATGTCGTATATTCATTTTTGTCACTCACCGTTTCCCACAGATGACCCGTCGAAGTTCGACTTCATTTCATCATAGATACCACCGTTTTGAAACACTGAAAGAAAAATCACCGTAAGAAGCTTCATAAATACATATATAATATATTCAAAACAAAAGGAATTAAAATCCTTATTCGTCTAAATATTAAGATCAAAGATCTCACATTTGGAACGCGTCCTACCAAGTAGGCACAACGAACCGAAAGCCATATCCCACGACCGGTTTCGACCCATCGGATCTCATCAGGTGGGCGCTGGCAGAAATGCCTTTACAGGCTATATTATAAATATAAATATATAATATGTATAGTTATAAAGAAATACAATACAAAAGTAATTGGGACTAAAATACAATAAGAACGATAATAAACTTCAAATCAAATAGAAAGTTTTATTCGAACATAACAAAATCAATTCTCAATATAAATAAAGTTAAATAGTACATATGTAAATAGTGTCACACTCACGTGATCAAAAGTTCGTACGAACAAATGTATACATGTATCAAATATATGTGAGTGTATACGAAGTAGCAAAAAGTATGATTTAAACCGCAAAACATGAAATAACATTCCCAAGCTTTTTCCACTAAGATAAACATGTGCGTAATTAATTTCCAGTAGGTACTTCATTTCTTACGATGATCATATTTCGTGTTTGGATTAATTACCTTTATCTAATGGGCACCTTCCATCCATTCCAGTGTAACCGAAAGAAATGTTTAAAATTATTTGTATTAATATTGTATCACAATACACGACCTAAACGTGTTGACCATTTAAAACCGACTGACTGACTAAATGGCATCGTATCTACGAACATCTGTGAAGATAAGTAATTGTGACTTTTTTGTACCCTTTTTTCTGCGTGGCGTGACCGATAAACAATATCAACTGACATTGAAGCCAGTCCAGTTACACGAACAGCTATTCGTCTACAAACATGAACAGAACTTTGTGGAAGAAAGATATATATATATTTATTAAAATATTATTATTTTTATTACATGCCCCTTTACATGGAGTTTTTGTAATTTGTTTCCATCATTCTGGTTACAAATCCTATTTACATTTACCAATTTAAATTCATTAGCAATAATGCATTCCCTTAGATTTATTATATTTCAACCTGGTGGAAATAATCACATAATTCCGGTTTTACTTCATGCACGATAAAAAGAAAACACATTTATGGACAATTTATATATATGCTGCTTAATTTTTATTCCTTACATTCGTTCTTGATAACATTTCATTATTTTTAGGTACAAGTATTCTTGCATATACCTATATATACATACATAATTCTAAGGTAAATTTAATTGTGGGATAGAAGGAATTTAATAAGTTCAGTAGAAGACTTTAGGTGCCTGTCTGGACGCAGAAGATATCATCTACATATCTAGCGTAATAATGAATTTGTTTTATTAACTGATTATCTAAACTGAATAACTTATTTTCAAAGTGAGACATAAAAATTTCACTCAATGACGGTAATAGAGGGGATCCCATAGGGAGTGCGTCTAATTGAATGTATAAACTATTATCAAACTTAAAATAACTGCTTAATACAATTTTGCAGTAAATTGAATAAAATTTTTTTTTCTATTATATTTAAACCATTATTATTATTGATAAGTTCTTTACATATACCTAGTAATTCGTTCAAAGGAATTTATGGGAAATAAATTAGCTACATCAAGCGAGACTAATACAGCATTCGTAGGTATATTAAAGTTTTGAATATTTTTAACAAATTGTATAGAGTTATATAAATTTTGAATTGAGTTTTAATAGGTTGGGTAAAATGAGGGTGAATTTTTTACATAATTTACATGCTGGGGCATTCAAATAGGATACTATGGGTCTCATGGGGAAATCTTTTTTATGTATTTTAGGTAAAGAATATAATATAGGTAGATTAGGATTCATAACAGTTAACTTATAATTTTGAACAATCTACATCCAAAAATAAAATTTACTCTAGAAACAGAAAACGAATATAAAACCATAAATTTTCTAGATTTAACTATAAAAAATGTAAATAATATCCATCAATTTGCTATATACCACAAACAAACCCAAACAGATACAATCATTCATTCTAAATCGTTTCATCTTGTAACACACAAAATTGCTTTCTTTCATTCTAGTATACATAGACTAATATCTTTACCTTTCAAATAGAATTAAACCGAATCTATCTATCGATAGCTATAACACGATTATAATTAAAAATTTGTTAAACAAAAAAGTAAATAAACAAACATTAATTTTAGTATATCCACAAATTGAATTGAAACAATAACGATAAAACTAAAAAAGAAGAAACATCAGGAGTGTATCTGTTTAACTGTGTAGATTGTGAGAAAGCATATGTGGGACAAACTGGGAGATCTTTTAAAGAAAAAATAAAAGAACATTTTAATAGTTTTAACAATAAAAATAAAAAATCTTCTTACGCAGAACACTTACTTGATGAAAAACATCAATTCAATGAAAATTTCAAAGTACTACATTTTGCAAATAAAGGAATAAAACTTAATTTTTTAGAAAAATTAGAAATAAATAAATTGTGTAAAAATGTAAATATCTTGAACGACTAGCTGGAATTTTGTAATTCACCTTTATTAAATATTTAAAACATTTTACCCCTACCCTTCAGTTTGTAAGTTAGTATAAATAAGAGTTCTGATTGTAATTAGGTTTGTAAAATGCTGAAATAATTATTGTGGAGACAATAAAAAAATTTTGCAACCAAAAAACGTGTGTTTTTGTTTTAAACTGTGATTAACTTATAAGCGTCTGATTCTGGAATTATTTTTGAGGATAGTTTTGACTTCTTGAAACTTAATTGTTGGGTCATAGTTTACTATTTGAAAATTCTTATTGTTGATTAGAGAAAGAGTTTTATTGATGTAATCATTTTTATTTAGGATAGTTACTGTGTTGCCAAGCAAAAAATTATAAATGAAAATTTAATTATTTGCAAAGCTGACAAAGGCAACACAGTAACTATCCTAAATAAAAATGATTACATCAATAAAACTCTTTCTCTAATCAACAATAAGAATTTTAAAATAGTAAACTATGATCCAACAACTAAATTTCAAAAAAAAGTCCAACAAATATGTAAGGAACAGCTGGAATTTGGGATTTACCCCGTATTAAAATCAGTCTTATAAATATGACAAACAACTTTCAACCCTTAGTAATTACTTAGTAATCCCTTTGAAAACGACGTCATAGTCGAAGCAATTGTTAAGGTTCTTTTAAATAAAATTTTATGAAACTTATACCAAATGTTTCTTTCAACTAATAAGTAAATATATCCAAAAAAGAAGGAATTAAAATCCTTATTCGTCTAAATATTAAGATCAAAGAACTCAAATTTTGAACGCGTCCTACCAGTGTAATTCAATGCCGGTAGGGGTATTAGCCCTCGGAGTAGTTGTTTCTGCTGATTCCATATTTACATTTAAATTTTTATATTAATAAGGAAATATGTTTCATCAAGCGCTGAGTAACTAAAATTTCCATTTCTAAAATTTTTAGATATAATTAAGGAACTTAAAACACTTTAAGTTCCTTAATTCCTTGTTTTATATTAAAAAACTACATCCAACGTTTCGACTCTAGGATATATATATATATATATATATATAAATCGTTTTTCATTAAATACGATGTGTGAGTTGAATTAGTTACACAAATTTCTAATCTAAGGGCGGTATGTTTTTATTCACAATTAACTGTAATTTGATAGTAATGTAAAAAGGTAATAGAATAGAAAAAGTAAAAAAGTTGGAATTATAATCGATCATGAGAAGAAATCAGAATAGTCCCGTGATAAAAAGAACATTGCAAAATGGTTGGAACGTAGAAAATCGGTCTGAGGTGAAGCTCGTTGGCAAAGAGAAATATTCATTCCACTGTAACTCCCGTCTTTTTGTCGGACACATTAGAAAATGGTCTCGACGGCGATGGTGAGCTGTTTCAGTTAGTTTATAAATTGCGGATTTCTATTCTTCGTCATTTCATAACTTTTTAAAAGTTGGTCAAGGCCGTTCCTTCAGGCTTATTACGAACTCTGCGGTTTTCATGCCGATAAAATGTATATCTAGTGAATTTCTCTAGAAGAGAACGCGACTTTTTCATAATAAAACGAATTAGCGCAATTATTTGGCTTTTGCTCTCCGATCAAAACAATAGCCAAAGATCTTAATTTTGTTTCAGTTCGTGTTCGTGTACAGATAAAAGTATGAGAGGCACGACGTGGTTCATTATCGCGAATCGGCGTAGCGAATGGGGCAGCGTATCAAAACACATACTCGGGCTCCTACTGTCTGACTGACCCCCTAAGAACTAACTGGGTAATGCTAAAACCATTAAAGTCTCACTGCGGCTCTTGCAAAACAGCCGCCGTGTTCTAATTGTTACACTGTTAACCTAATGTATATTCACATCAATTATGGCTTTTACATAACGGCGTAAGTAGAGCGCGCGCGCGCACTCTACCGTGATGGTAGCCACTCTTTAACAATACTCAACTACGTAGACCGATGAGAGAAAAACTTTTCGAATAATAAGGTTAGATTATGACGAGCGGATCCTGAATACGGTATATCCCTCGTTGCGCAACTTCTCAACGGATAACGAAAGATGGTTAACACTCAGACGGACGTCACGAATTAACAACTCGATTTTACGCTACGCACCTAACTATGTTGTTATATCTATAAACTTTCTGCTAAATGAATGACAAATATTTTACGAGTAATGTTAACTTTACCAAATTACGTGTAGTATGTGTGATGTAATATATATATATATATAGGTCAGACAGGGAGAGATATCAGAACAAGAGTGAAAGAACACATTTATACTATTGAGAAAAAAAAACTCTACAGGTATATCCGAACATTGTTTAAAGTGTAAACACAACATCTCATATAATTCGGTCAAACTACTACGCCATATTCCAAAAAGTAAAATGTTAAACCTTTTCGAAACATTAGAAATTAAAAAATGTCAAAAGAACAAAGTTAATCTAATAAATAACACCAACAATTCATCCCTACTACTGTTCGAATTCCCTCATTTACAAACCTAGTATAAATAGTTAAGCGAGAAATGTAAAAATCAGTACAAACATCAGTATCCTTCGATAATGGCCTAATAGCCGAAACGTACGTCAGGAAAGTTCAATAAAGTTTTATGAGATATCCCAAAAGGTGTTTTTGTACTCACTTCACCAATTAATTGTAAAAATGTTTCACAGTGAATGCACCACAAACAGCATTAATTACATTAAGTTTACTATTACTTATAAACAACAGCCAATGTTCTTTTTTTTTGTGTTTGTATGACACATAAAAATTGTCAGAGCTGGAATTGAATGCAGTAGGATTCCAAGGCTGTGGGAAACTGAAAATCCTCAATATATCTAAAGTAAAACAATCAGATATAAAATAAATTCAAAGAGTACGGTGTGCAGAGCAACGCACTGGATGTTTTCTTTAAACGCATCCTAAAATTTAGGGAATTGCGAAAGGAAATTGACAAATTGTACGTAAACCAAATATAACCACACAAAACATCTATAAACGAAGAAGAAGTCTTTTAAATACAAATTATTATACTTATGCAATTAATAAAAGGTAAATAAGTAAAAAAGCAGAAGGCATTAAGGGACAATTGAAAATTTCAAAATCAAATAATTTGGATCGAACTTCATTTGTTTAAATTGTTAGATACTGCAGATTAAAAACGGAGGATTAATAAAATTAATTTCTCTTTCTCGATTAGTCTAGAAGCTTTAGAGTAAATCAAACAGGACAAGGCCAGTGGAATTTTCTACTTTTTAAGTAAAGCATGCGCATTTGATGAAATTGTAGCAATCAATCACTTAACTAAAGATTGCCCGTTTTTTCATACAGAGAGAGAATTTAAACAAGTTCGGGAATTACACTGTTCTGCACAAAAAATAGTAAATAGTTAATTGCATGAGACACATCTGCAAAAACTGATTTAGTGAAGCTGTTACAAATTAGTGAATATTAAAAACGAGATATAAATAAAAATGTTTCACCATTTTTTTATACCGTAAAAAATAAAAAAAAACACTTTTTATTGATTCGAATTAAATTTTGTAGATCTCGTGCACTATTAGTTAATTACCATCACTTGTGTAAAACTATATTTTTTTTTAACATTGTACTTCCTGAACCTCCTTTAAGCTAATATTAAATTGTTCTAGGATGTTCAAATTGGTTACTTTCTATTAAACAATTTTGGTTAAGTGTATTGACCTTGATTTCCTAATAATGTACGTATAATAAATAATTTAATAAAACCTAGACCATCAAAAAAATGGTTATAGTACGTATATTCCTAAAATTACAAGTCCCGAAAATCGAAACGAGATACTATCTGCTTTTGTTTTGAACCATAGTGGCACTTTAAACGAATTGTTTAGATACTTCTTAAAATTAATTACCGTTAATACAATTATTAGCATTGGAACATAATAGTAGATTTCTTAACCCTTCGACAATTATTTTGACCTTAACACGTCCGCATTATATTCAGAATTATAATAATATCTAAATTATTCGTTCAGCTAAAGTGTGATTCTTACAGTTGTGAAATCACGTCATACTCGAATGGTTAAGCTGTGAATGTGATATCTACTTTCGTTTTTTTTTATATTAAGTAGATTTCTATAAAAACAGAAAGTAAATGCATGCAGCGTCTCAAGATTTCAATGTCGTTTAAATAGCCATTTAAAAAACACCCGAAGACGCGGATAACTACTCCTCAAAGTAGATTATATAACAGTGATCAAAAAGTAGTACGAATGTTCGATTTAAATCCAAACTTCTTAGATTAGTAGCACCTTAATAGATATCTGTGTCAAATTTCCTACCAATATTTTTAGTAGTTAATGAGATACGCTTGTTTACTTTAATCCAGAATAGCAAAAGTATTTTAAAAAATTAATAAATGAGTTATGAGCTCTCGCTGTTTTTACTACTTTGTGATTCTTAGAAAAGAAATGGTATTTAAAAAAGATGGTCTCCTAATTTTCACTTAATGTATTCAATTTGTTTTGAACACTTTTAATATAATACGATATGCACCCCTATTACTAAAACAGGGTATGAATATGGTATTAGCAACCACCTAAGTATCACTGTCTATTGTACGTTTGTTTATGATAATAATTGACTACAGTATAATATTTAAAATATTTGTAAGCATTATCAACAAAACAGAGGCAAATTTGCTGAAAAGTTTCCTAATCTGTTCGATTGGAAATACAATGAACGGAAAGTGAAAGCCGTCGTTGTCAACAAGAATATCAAAGATTAACCATGATTACTAATTGACTTTAAAATTACAACGTTGCTTTATTGTTTCAATTTGCATTACCTAATAATTTGTTACTTATAAACTTTCTGGTTATAATAATATAAAAAACGATAATAATGGTTATATTTTTAATTCACATATTTTAAACACTTCTGTTCATATTTTTATAATGTGGAAACAATTTTGTAGATTGACTTCGATGTGTTTTAAAGAGCTTATTTACAAATTGTTGAAACATCTACTGATAGTGTTTTTGTGTATTTAAATTATTAAAAGAAAATCTATTAAGCTTCTCACGTATAGGTAGTTAGATATGGTAGAATGTACAATCGAATTATTTAATTTGAAACAACTTCAAACATGTGATGTGATTATATATTTTTATGTTCGTAAATGCTACTTCCTGCACCAGCATTGAAATCTCCAGCTATTTGTGTTTTACTTAAGGTATTAGTATGTAACAATAACCACATATTTCACAGTTGAATATTAGTGAAGGTCTTGAACAACAAAATTATTATTTTATTTTAAGGCATCCTTGCAATATTCATTTATCCTTTTTCTAAACTTATAATTTAGAGGAAATTTTAACTGATTGGCTATAGCGTTTTATGAAATTGAAGATTTTTCTTATAAAACGATACAAACTTTCTTTTCGAATATTATTTTGAATGTTCGATATTCGGGTTTTATGGCCGTGGTCCAGGGTCTCTTTCGTCGGTGAATCTATGGATGGAACCGTTTATACAAAAGTTGTTTCTGTTGATTCCACATTTATATTTATTATACAGCTTGTAAAAGCCTTTCTGCCAGCGCCCACCTGATGAGACCCGATAGGTCAAACCGGTCGTGAGATATGGCTTTCCGTACGTTGTGCCTACTGTGTAGGACGCTTTCGAAATGTGGGATCTGTGATCCTTAAAATTTAGACGAAAAAGGAGTTTAATGCATTCTTTCTTTTTTGAATGTGTTTTATCTTCGTCTAAGAGTCCATCGGAATCAACAGTGTAATTCAATGCCGGTAGGGGTATTAGCCCTCGAAGTAGTTGTTTCTGTTGATTCCATATTTATATTTAAAATTTATTTTGTTGGCATTCTCACGAAACGTGGTCGGGGTATAGAATCCTTCTCAGTGGTTGTGTTGAGATTGAGCAGAAACTGGCGAAACGTTGGATATTCGGTTCCATCTGTGGGCCCATCGAAGGGGAGGTGTCATTTCTGGGCTAATATAGAACCCCCTTCTATATATATTTAGTTTCCTTATCATAAAAACTCCCTTTCTCATTGCATACTTCGAAAAAGAAAAATGTATAAAGACATGTCGAAGTCATTAACACATACCCTTCATGGTTGTAAATAAGTACAATGTTATCAAAACAAAAAAGGTTTTTCTCCAACTATCTACCCCGAAGCAATAAATTATTAGGATGTAAGAATTTTCTAAAAATACTGAGCGAATTCGTTTAGGTTTAATGAATCATTTGAGTGAGACTTATTCAGTGTGTTCTCTTCTTATTAATAAATTATTGCATTATAGACTCATTTCAAGCACCCTTGCACTAAATATAAAGATAATAAAATAAACAAAAGAAACATCAAAATGAGTTTAGTTAGCAATATGGAACAATGTCTTATTGGCTTATATTATTTAATAACCAACATAATTCGGTTTAGTTAAAATTTAAATAAAAGTAAATTAAAACTAATTACTTATTAGGTATTCTTCCTTTATCCATGTTACTTTTATATATTATGTCATAATCATCACACGATAATAATGTATAGGTACATACTAGTAGTAATAGATAGCTGACATGCAAAATCGTCTTTACTAATCGTAAGTGTAGTTCGTATATTAAAGTTGCATTTTCCTAATAAGGAAACCGGTTCTAAATTTAGTCTCGGAAGTATTTCATAAATATTTTGCATACATCATTTTTAACAAAGAAACGTGTCATTACCTCAAGTGGGTCGATAGTACATTTAGTCATTTGTAGGTGGTTTTATTCATTCATAAATGCCAAGGAACATATCATTATTCTCACATTTTTACTGCACCATGAGATTATAAACGAATCGCGGTTGTTTGTCGCTGTTAATCATGTATAGAAGATGCTTAACATGTACATACGTCAGTTCGTAAGCCCATAAATGCGATCATTTCATAAAGTGATGCTGTATTGTTTCTTCTTCTGTCTTCAGACCAACAAGGACATTAACTTTTCCTCGTTAATATTGATGCACTCTATCTATTATAGTATAGATACATTTATCACTTCTGTATGTGATTACATTACATAATTAACATCATTTTGCCAACACTCCTTAGTGGCGTTGACGCCACTTTATATCGTAGTCTGGGGAGGAAATTAGTAAAAACTAGGGATGTATTATCTACTACTCATTAATAGTTAGTTTAAATAGTTAATGTTGATTTAAAAGCGTCGATATTGATAAATCTCAGGTTTTACATGTAAATATTTACCAGGGAATTTATCAACATAGGCTGGGTTTTTAAACATAACGATTCATATATGTTACTATTAGAGTTTGCTACATGCTAGGTTTTACCAATGACGATTAGTAAAAGATGGTTTTGGAAATAAAACGATGTAATATACTTAATACGAAATTATTTACTGAACATTACAATTATGAATCAAGTTACCTATCTATACAGTTTTAATACATTTTTAAAATGTTTTTTGGAAAGTAAAATAAACAAAGGTAAAATATCTTCTCACAAATTAAAGTCATTTAATAATTGTTCAACTGCCCAAAAAATTATTGACGAAAAGGTATGTTTGCAGCCTGTATATTCAAAAAGAGAAGGAATTAAAATCCCCACTCGTCTAACTATAAAGGATCACAGATCCCACATTTCGAACGCGTCGTACACAGTAGGTATCGTTAGAATTAATAATTTAGATAAAACAAACACAAATGCATTTTCATTAAATTTTTTAAATGTAACATAAACCATTTAAACTAACTGAAAATGAGTAGTAGTGGTAGTTATTCGGCTAATTTATAAACTTAACAAGTGTAAAACTTACTCAAGTGTATCATAACTAGGTACATAATAAAAATAAGATAGATGTGTAAAAATTTAGCCAATAATTCATTTTATATTTTTTATTGTGCTATTTCTTTTTATTATTCGGATGCCCCGTTACTAATTTTGTTCTCGATTTTAACAGTAGCAGAATAATACCAAATGGCCAAACATTGTACTTTGGTATTTAAGGTAGAACATAGTTTTCAGGACAAGAAGAATCCAGCTGAAAGTTTTAATACGCTAAGTACACTCTAATTGACTCGTACAGGTGTAGATGACAACTTATTATAAATTAACTTTACGTAACATATGGCGACCAGGTATTTAACTAAATGTAAAATGACTGTAAATTAAACGCTACGGTATTTAAACCCATTGAAGCAAATTTACTTTTGAACGTGGACTATAAACCCAGTGACATCCTTTCAATCACTTTCAGTTATTACATTCGCGGTTTAATAATAATAACAATAATAATAATAATAATAATAATAACGAACGCTAGTTTCGCTTTCAGAAACTTTCGATTTCTATACCGTTCATGAAATACTTATTTAACGTTGCTACTGAAAGCCGATGTTTACGTTTAGCTCGTTAATATACAGGAACAGATTGCACCAAACCTAATATAATAAGAAAGACTCATGCGTGCATGCAATCGTACCCTTGTATTTTTGTTATTTTAACCAACAACAAATACCACAAACCTTGACTTTAAAGAACATCACAAATATGTACTTTTATACTTATGTATACGTAAATGAGTACCTATACAGAAATAATCGTTTAATTCCAAAATATGTAGGTAATTACTGACGTGCATTCAAATTTACATATTTCATAAAGTTCATTGTTCTCGATAAACCTTGCATGGAAGCTTTTGTAAATTTTTATATCCGTGCATATAAAATTTAAACAATAAGTAAATAAACGTTGATTCGTGCATTTATTAATTACAAAATCGACCGGATCTACTTTTTTAACATTCTCATAAAAGACTTTTGAGGTAATGACTACTGGAAACGTTAAAACTGGATTAGCAACAATCTTTTAACCTGTGTTAGTTAGGGGCCGTTCATATATTACGTCACATTCTTTTACCACTTGTTGGATCCCCTCCCAACTTATTATACTTTGTCCCAATCTTATACTCCCCTCCGCCCTTGTCAAGCCAATATTATCTTTGACAGCATCTTATAAATAACATGAGATTATTTTACACAGGGAAAGAGTGTTTTTAAAATTTAATACTCAATCAATCCAAAACACTTTTATTATGAATTTATTAATGGTCTTTTTAAAATGACAATTTTAAACCAATATCTTGAAACATAAAATTAATCATAAACAAGCACAAGAACGATAAATACCAACTAGCTTAATAAATCTTTGGGGTTTGTTATAAACACAATACTCTCATAAATTAAAGTCAACGGACAAATTTTTTAACACCAAGGGACACAAAAAATAATCCTGATAAGCGAACATTTAACATAAAATTAAGGAAATTGATTTTATTGACCTTTTCGACTACAGATCACCCACCCCTTTTGCCATGAGCAGCTTACCTATTCCTTTAAATCCTAGGTGGTAGGGAGAGCTTCCACTACCACAGTTTATGCAAACGTCACGTTACCCCGAGATCCTCCCGCCGCCATTGTCACGCTTCGTCACTCAACCCCAAGACTCCCTTCCATCTCTCATCGTGTGATGGCCCCTTATAGCGCTTTAGAACTTTTGATAATACGAATAATACGTATATACTTATATCACATACTTTTTCGTATCAGAAATGGCCACAAATGATCAATAAAAAGTTCTGACCAATCTTGACCTAATGTTAACCTATGGCGATTCTATTCATCGTTTATGTAGGGTAATTTCAAAAATGTTCGAGTCCTTTATAGAAGGTTGAATCTACTAACGATGAAAAGGTAGTTTTAAGAAGGTTGTGTTAGCGAGGGTGGTAAGCTATAGGGTACACGGCACATAGGAGGGTTGTCTCTCAATTCCACTTTAGAAGCTACAATTAATTTCTTAATAGGAATATAAACAACTATAGAACAGGATAGATAAGAGATACAATTACCTTTTAATAAATTTTTAATAAATGGCAATACGGTTTAGGGTTCTCCTTTTAGTGTTTAGTGCATCAGAATACCTCTAAAAAGGTACTGAAAAACATCAAATTTATGGTGTTTTGCGTATTATTGTATGTGTGTTTTCTCAGTTGGTTAAGCACTAGCTAGTCAGGATAAATGTTAAATTGCAAGAAGTGTCCTTATGGTAGTGATTTTAAAGAAGTTTTGCATAGTAGCAGTTATAACGCCCTACTTTATTATTACCTTACCCAGGGATATTTATGTTTATTTTTAACAGTTGACAATTCCAACTCCATAAATAAATTAAACTGAATAATCATTTTATGTAATTCACTTACTTTACAGTTTTAATAATAGACAATAAAAATCTAAGTATCTACACGAAATAGAAAGTTTTATATATTTATTTAATAATCTGATTTCACGAGTTAATTTTTTGTTTAATGTTATAAAATTGTTTAAAATTTAGGAATGAACTGAAGCATCTTTTCTGTTTTACTTTTAATGCGGGCATGTGAAGTTGGTAAATAGCTGATACGGTCTAAAACAATACGAGTGATTCAAGAAAAATGAAAAGGAAACCACAAAATCTTGTAGCTCTATTCTTCAAAAAGTAGGCCATGCCTCGATTTATTCAAACCAACAAAAACATATCGAAAATGGGCTCCACGATTGGTCGCTTTGCTAGGCTAGACGCGAACAAGTGAAAGTGCAAACCTAACCTCGATTTCACTTTCGTTTTGTAGGCCGAACGGGTCCCACGACATGTAACAATTTCGCGTTTTCTCAGCAGTCACGCCATATCGTTTGTCTTTGTTTATATATCTCCTTGAATGGAATAAAACGAGACCGCGAGTCTCTTGTAAAGGAGAATTATTATGGTACGAATTCCAAGTCTAGAAACTGAGGTGAATTGGGTCGTGTGCTCCTTTGTTATTGCATCACAGCTTGCTAGACTATTATGCGACGAGATTCACTGTTCGTAGTAGGATTAAGGAAATAAGCTTTAGATATTCTTTATTGTTATTGTTCACACCGTTCTTGCTTTAATTTTGTTTAATTTAAGAAATGATTAAGAATGAAGCATACATTAACCTGTATCATACGTAGATGATGTTACAATTACACAATATATATATTTGAGAGAAGCTTAAGACCCATTACAATATTAAATGTTTGTAAACAACAAAAATAACTAGAGCATCTAATCTTCATTTAGATGTAATGAATAAATTAATTTTACGGTAATGATTGTGTTTGTATTTTGCTCAAAAATGTGTATAAAAGTCAATTTTTTTTTAAGTCAGAGTGTTGTTAAATAATCCTAATTAAAACTGCACAGTAAAAAAAAAACATATCAAATGAAAACATTGATACTACTATATGATTGCATAAATAAAATTAAAATTAAAGCTGTCTTCGGCTGAGAATGGGCACCACAGCGCGTCTCAGACCTTAGACTTAATTCGTGAAGTATTGACTCAAAATTATAATTAAAAATGAATTAAATTGAGGTACGGAAATTGTTAATATTAACGGATTGTTTCAGTTTCTACAAACTCATAAAAAAAATTAAGAAAATCAATATTTAGTTTTATTTGAATTATAAAATTGCGTCGCGAAAATCAATTGTTAGAATATATATTTTTACATTTCAAATATATTAATTTATTTTGTATGCAATGTAGCTGTAATTGTATTTACATTTATTTCTATTAAGTAACATTTTCTATTATAAGTAAATCTTGAGCAAAGCTATGTGTTAATAAGTAAAAGTAAAAAATATATTATATATCTATTATCTATAAAGGATACTGATATCGATCAATTCGTAATTTTATATCATGTTTGCTAGAGTTAATCGAATATTTACAAAGCTCAATTTCGCTTCGGATAATTATATTAAGTTATAAAGAAAGTGGATCTTCATTTATTTCAACATCAATTTATAAAAGGAATTTACCAATTTTCATTTTTAAAACGACTGCACCCGAATTCGTCCCCACAAAGTAGGTACTGCTGGAAACGGTTGGTAATTATGAAAAGTAAATACACGAATTCGTACCCGCGACAGTTGTATTGGAAATTCCCAGAAAAGCACAAAATAAAGCAGAATAACGTACATGGTTGCCATTTATCATCGAAGCATATTTCTTCTTGTAATACTTTTGTAAGTTGGAATAAAGAACAGTGGTAAATATCATATATGAATTTTATTTTGTCAAAATGTAAAAATGAGGTAACAATAATATTAAATAAATGTCAGAAATCACAGCAGACAGTCACAATTAAGCCTTACCAAGTCTTACAATTTTAAGTAGGTAAGTTTCTTCTAGTCGTGTCCTATTCCTGATTATGTATCAGAACACAATCCCATATTAAAGGAACTCCGTCAAGTTTGCCCTTAGTTTTTAAAAATGCTTTACAATTATGCTACCTACATTTCCACCGCGAACTTTCATCTGTTAACTTTTTATGAAAATTGAATTTAAAATGATTTACAACTATTGACACCTTATTTCTTACCGTAAACTCCTTCCTGAAACTGGTTCCTGTTACCGATAGGGCATATCAATTATCGACTATTATAATTATCCAATAAAATGTTGTTATTTATTTTACCCCTTCTTAAGTAGGGCAATAACAACAAATGTATAAATAACTTTATTTTTGTCAATCATCTAACAACATTTTTAAGTAAATGCAGTTTATTTTATAAAAGTATCTTTCTAAAAATCTTTCAGAACTTCAAAGAATTGGAAAATGTTAGGGTTGGCCGAATAATATTAAATACAGATATGGTAACGGTGCCATCGTTTTCTGGGTAATAGCGCGTAAACCATGGGAGCCAATTCCTGTATAATTAAGAAAGGATTGCTTTTAGAATGGGGACGAATTCGTCTTGTTGATAAGCGCTAATTACCTCTTAGGGACGAATCGGAGCGCACCATTTAAAACCTATTTGATTAATATTTAGGGCCAAAATAATATGTAGGTACTATATTGCCCTCTTTTGAATTTGAAATTCTACAAGGTCGGTACCACTACCCGATAAGAACCTCCAACTAAAACTTTCTTTCATGTTTGTCCTCTATGTCGAACTGTAAAAAGCTGATTCAATTTCCATTTATTTCCTTTTTCGGATTATTATTATCAAACTAAAAGCTAAAATGGGGACAAAACCACTTTGTTATCGTAACCAACACTTACATTTCGCTTTTATTGTTCAGGGTACATTGTCTAAAGTATTTGTCCTAAGATCAAAAACTTTTTCTGATATTAATGAAACTTTTATTACAGTTCTATTAATGGTAATTTATTATACAAAAATTATTTTGGAAATTTAAAAATAATTTGGAAATTGTTTCGAATTCATATTGATTTTTCATTAAATTTTCAAAATGTTTTGAGGGAAGCAAAGGACTGAGAACACTTACCTGGGGACCGAAAGCTCTTGCGCCGGTCCTAAACCCTAATATCCTTCTATAAAACCTCCTCCAAAAAGTTAAATTGTACTCATATATACAATAACAGAAAGTAATATTTTCTTTTTTAACATGGTGTAGTTAAGCTACGAATCCATATAATAATCAATGTGATCTTTTCTAAACAACTTCAGTTTCCTGGCTGACAATGAGTTGTTGTTTGACATGGCTACGTAAATATGTACTACCTTACTAGCATTTTTTTTTTCTTGCAAAACTTGACGTCAATTAATAAAAGGATTATGATTATGATTGTAAATATTTTCCTTCGAGTAGGCTGCGAAAGATTGAGTATAAGGAAGCAGTTTTTTCAATCCTACGTCGTTTCAATCTGAATTCATACAGAACTGGTAACAAGGTCTCTGATCATAAATTTATATCTTAATTAATTATTACCTTAGGATCGGTTCCCAAATGAATTATGAATTATTACCACTGGCAGTTTCTGTTTATAACAATCATGTTATTAATTATTCCTATAAAAAATGTTTATACTAAGTTGTTAATGAAATAATGAATAGTAAGTACGCTTGAATTTATTGAGCAAAAGTGGGTACCTACTTATCTACAAGAAAAACTAAATATTTTTTTAACTTCAGCAATTTGTATGTCAATATCTTTAAATTTAAATGTTACTTAACAAAATAATCATTCTAGTCGGCATCCAGTGAATTTTGGGGCCCCTCTTAAAATATTTTCGCTACCCCTACCCCTACATTGTATATTCTATGCGCATATATTCTACTCTGATAGGCGCTGCACCGATGGTCCCAAAAAAGTGAGACAGGGAAATAACATTTAAAATTTACATCTACATACGAGGATGGATCAAATATAAACGAACCTTTGTTCATAAAACATTTATTTTGAAAAAATTCACAAAAACTCAAATTTCTCTATTTTTCGACATATCCTCTTGCTTGTCAATACATTTTTCCCAACGCATTGGAAGTTTTTTTATCTCGTTTTCATAAAAGGAAGCAGGGCAGGTGTCTATCCAGTTGCGCACAAACGCCTTCACCTGTTCATCGGTTTGAAATCGCTCGCCTCCTAGAGATTCTTGATTCTTTGAGGGACTCAAACATATGGAAATCACAAGGGGATAGGTCTGGGGTATATGGAGGGTGTTGCAGCTGAGTCCAGTGAATTTCACCGATTTGTGACAAAGCTGCGATATGAGACCTAACATTATCGTGTAAGAGTAACACGTCACGAATGGGGTGCGTCCTTCTTTTTCGGCGATAACCAAGTTTTACCTGACCGATAAGGTTACAGTAGTAGGCTGCATTAATGGTTCTTCGTTCGTGCAAAACATCGACCCACAGCACCGCTCTCCAATCCCAAAAACCGTGGCTAAAACTTTGCCACTTTGCAGACAGACGTATTTTCGGCTTCACTGGGTTTAATTCATCTTTGCGCCGCCACTCCATGCTTGCTCGTTTTGATGTTGGAGTGTAATGGTGTACCCACACCCACGTCTCATCGTAGGTTACAATTTTGTGCAAAAAAAAATCACCTTCCTCTCTAAATCGAGTGAGCAACGTCTAAGAGTTGTTAACTCGAGCAGCTTTTTGATCTTTACTCAGCAACTTTGGAACCCAATGAGCTGAAATTTTTCGGAATCCCATGTTTTTTGTTATGATTGTGTGGACTTTCCCATAGCTGATGCCGAGTGCACCAGATATCTGAAGCACAGTGGCGTGGCGTGGCGGTGCCCTTCAATAAGGTTTTTAACGCGTGCAATGTTAACCGGCGAAATGCTGGTACGCGGGCGACGAGGATGGTTTACACTTTACAGGTTGCCATGAAAGCGTTTCATTTCCGAATTGTGCTTGCAATCTGCGCAAAATTTCAGCTGATTTAACGTTTTCACGTATAAGAAACTTAATACGAATAATAATTCGTTGCGCAATGCTGCTATGCACCTCTTTCTCACTCATTGTGATAGCTATTAACCAAGCGAACGCAGCAATACGACGCGTCGTTTCCGCAAAAGTGGGTACCCCCACGTCAAGTTCCTAACGCCCGGATGCACCTTCAACAACTATCCGGCGCACAATTTAAAAAGGCTCGTTTATATTTGATCCACCCTCGTAGTTACAACTGGTTGGCTATATTTAAAATCTTGCTGATCTTCAAATTGCATTAATTATGAAAATTGAAAATTATTGATAAAAGAATTATTAGCAATTTCTTTTCAGAATATTAAAAACAAATCAAATCAGAACTTTTCTTGCTATAGCAAGTTACAAGTCATAGCTAATGTTATTCATTCGTCAATTAATTTTAGGGGTTACTGCTTTTAGGAAACGGAGGATAATATACATTAAAACAAACAGTCCGTGTTGGGTTTGTTTTTATTTTCTTATACTTTTTACGGAGGAGGTAGTGCGAAGGTCTCTACTAACCGAATGTGTCTTTTCTAATCGAACTCCTGTTTCTCTCCGGGGCTGCTGGTTAGAGAGCTACCCCCGGTAGATGGTTATTGCAGAGACAATTGGGGATCATAAATAAAACGCCTGCACGCTCGATGGGCCTACACGGTTGCCATACAGATGTTCCAAAATATTTGTTTCGGTCCTGTACACTGCTAATTCATTAATTATTTTTATTATACAAAAAAATATATTTTGAGGGCTGAATTATGAGGTGAAAAAATCCGCTTCTGATTATAATAGAAACATTTATTTAAAACCAATTTTGATGCTATCTTTGATTAAGTCAGAGCACCCCTAACTAATTAGAAAGCATTTGTTTCTAATAAGCCAACGTGTTGATGTTGAATAATATATTGTTTTGTCCACATTAATGAGTGATTAGTCTCGCATGAAAACTAGAAATGCTCTTTCGATATGGTATCGAGAATATCTGACATTTATCCTTTTGTTTACTTAAACAAATCGAAGCGGGCTACGGTTAAAAAGAGTGATACGTAAATTTTCTTGTGCAGTGCTAAAAGTGTGTCGATCGTGACTGAAATGATAAGCCCAAGACACTGTCGCTTTCATTTTTTATTAGCTGCATTAGCAGTGATATTATCTGCATGCAATCGTCAGTCTACAACTCACCTTTTAGCAAAAGAGTTTTCAACGTCAATGTCTCACCGCCGCGATATCTAACACAAATAAATACTTCCGCAACGAAAAGAAACGTTTTCTACCGTCTTTTTTTATTACGTGACTTAATAAATTAAGACAATTTTTTTTGGAAGGAAGGGACTAAATTTTGTTTAAAAGAAAAAATAATCCGAAAATTCTATCAAGTCAAAGTTTTATTGAATGGCATGGTTTGGTTAATTTTATATTATTTTATTATAATTATTATCTAAAAAATTAAATGTTTATTATAAATATAAATATGGAATCAACAGAAACAACTACTCCGAGGGCTAATACCCCTACCGACTTTCAATTACACTATTGATTCCAATGTATTCTTAGACGAAGAAAAAAAGAAGGAATTAAAATCCTTATTCGTCGAAACCGGTCGTGTGATATGGCTTTCGGTTCGTTGTGCCTACTTGGTAGGACGCGTTCCAAATGTGGGATCTTTGATCGTAATATTTAGACGAATAAGGATTTTGATTCCTTCTTTTTTGGATTTGAATTACACTGTTGATTCGGGAATATTCTTAGACGAAGATACGAAAGATATCAAAAAAAGGAAGGAATTAAAATCCTTACTCGTTTAAATATTAATTTCAAAGATCTTATCAGATATTTATCATATAGATCATAAAGATCCTTATCATATAACCTGTAAAAGCCTTTCCGCTAGCGTCCACCCAATGAGACCCAATAGATCGAAACTGGTTGTGGAATATGGCTTTCGGTTCGCTGTGCCTACTTGGTAGGACGCGTTCCAAATGTGGGATCTTTGATCTTAATATTTAGACGAATAAGGATTTTAATTCCTTCTTTTTTTATAAATGTTTATGTTTGAAGCACGGGTGGTGGGCGAATCAAAATATAAAAAGTTAAAAGTGTTTAAGATGTGAATAATAAAAATACCGTGCATAGAAGGGGTTACAAATGGGTAGGTATTAGAAAAAATAGATGAAGAAAGCATGATAGGATATCTTCTGAGACATAAAGGGTTAGTTAGAAACATAATAGATATAGTAGAGGTAGAAGTAAACAGAGAGCCGATGGAAGACCTGGATTAGATTATTGCTCGCAAAGAGTTAGAGATTTGGGATGTTCTGGTTTGCGGGAAATTTGAAGATTCGCTCAGGATATGATGAAGTATTATTATCAGTTTGTAGATCAACTTTACGTATATGTGCAATTTTATATTAATATAAATGGTGACGGTTTTTATCTAGGCTGAGGGGAATTTTGCCTAGTTTTTCTGTTAATGATAATCGGAAAGTATCAAATATCATATTAATTTAACTCTCCATAGATGTTAGATCTCATCCCTTTACGTTGGCTGTTTTGGAAGTACGTATCACATGAAAGGTTTTGGTATTTGATGGTAAGTTACTTGAATGTCTTAAGAAGAAACTACACGTTTCTTTTAAAGTTTGCCCTTCACGTGTTAAATTTTTCATTTCAAAGAAAAAAGGAATGAAATGCTCAAAAGTTATTTTTTTAGTTTCAAATAGAGTTGTGAAGAATCATTGAAAGGAGTAGAAGAATTGCCCAAAAGGCATGTTCCTCCTTGTATTTCAGAAACAACTGCAACTGAAATTATGATTTATTAATTATGGACGGCAGTTCGGCGAAGATCTAGGCCATTGTTTATGAAAAATGCGTGATTTTGTACGTTAGCGTTCCATCAATACCATTTGCGTACAAATCGAACTCATACTTGATTGTCTTCTTGTAGAAATGTTTATTTGATGGAAGATTGTTTTTACTTTCATTATTTTATCATCCAATGCATTTTAACCTTTCTACACACACTACAATTATTAAAAATATTACGTGACGTTTGTATTAAATCATCAGACACGAATTTTCATGTAACATTTCAATAATTACACCTTTTCATCCTCGTGTCGCATTGTGGGTAGTTCTTGTGCTGAAGCCTACTTGTTTCCTGGTGGGCCTTACTTCAAGGAGTGACCTTCGATTTAATGTAATCAAACATCGCTCACCTACCAAATTTTACATATGTATGTACGTACGTCCGATTTTTAAATTACAAAATATGCATCTATAAAAGGCGGATTTAAATACACTTTTTTATTCCTCTCAACTAGGTTAAGTGACTAATAATTCCCACGTAGTACTTAAGAACTGGAAATGATTATTTTATGTTGGCTTAGCACAATACAATGAATCTCAAAGAGACCATGTGGGAACATATCAACTCTTAGTCGGGTCAGTTCTTTAAAAAAAAAAAAACAACGAGTGAAATAGTACCACTACCAGAGGGATACAAGGCAACACAAAAACACTAACGTGAGCTGGGATCAGATCATTCGTTTTTATAACGATCAAAGCCGAAAATCCAAATTCTCGCAAATAACATGTGGTAAATTTTAATAATAAATGATCTTTGTGATAATGTCAGATAGTCCTATCCAAAATTAGCCCAGAACAAACATCTGGGTTTATGTAAGTTTTAAATTTTTGACTTTTTGGCCGTCGCCGTAGCTAACCGAGGCTTCTTGCTATTGTTAAATTCGACCGACCACAGTGGGAGGAAGAACTCTTGAAGATGTCGTACATGCATTGACGACAAGAAGTATTGATCAATGAAAGCCGCAAAAGCTTGATCAATTCTCGAACATATTTTTATCAAAAATGGACTTCAAATTGAATCAACATTTCTTATTTTTAAATTTGGAATGTACTAAACAATTGTTTGATCTAGTACTTATTGTAAAACGTTTGTTTATTATTAATTAATGAAAATATGTCCTTTTATGACAATCTTCAATATTAAAGGGAATTATTACCAGAATATTATTGAGAAAAAGAAAAGAATTATTTAGTTATGAAATGTTTAGGCTTGTAACATCAAAGGACTACACTTTAGGACAACGAAATTTTGATAGCGACGTGAATACATGTGTGCCTCTCACCAGTGGTTGATTTACCAGTAGGCTGAGTAGGCTGGAGCCTAGGGCGACATATTTTAGGGGGCGGCAAATTTGGCCAGAATTTTTTTTTATCTTACAGAAAAAAAACATTATTATATACATAAAGAAACGAGTGACAAAAATTTTAATATTTTAGTAATGCACAGTATACTGAACACTCTTACGTCCGTAATCCGTATATAAAAGATTACTAAACGCACTGTAAAATATAGGTACTTATGCGATCATGAATTTTTAAAATATTCCAATAGCGTTTCAATATTAATTACAATTTAAATTTAGTAACCAGTAACAAATTGTTCAGGTGAGAGAAGCTTTTCTTGCTTAAAGCGGGTAAAAAACTATCTACGATCTAGTCAAGAAATGCTTAACGCCTTATCTCTTTTGTGCATAGTCAGAACTAATGAACAAGATTTCATACGACGATATAATTAATGATTTTGCGAATTTAAAATCTCGCAAAAAGATAATGCAAAACTTAATTGATTTCATTGTCATCATTAACTGGATTGTTAATAGATTATTTAATAGAAATTGTTCGTGAAATAAAAAATATTTAACGAAAACAAGGTTTACCGACTACACATTATTTTGTATAAGCTGTGTTCATATGGTGTAAGTATTTTTAAGGCATACCTTTCCCCACCTTATAATTAGTACATGCTGCTGTTTTTAGGTCAACAGTATACTCTTCACTAAATCGTAGGTTGCAAAACTAATCTAGAAACTGACACAACTATCCCCTAGTTCACAATCATACTAATAACGGGAAAAAGTCGACGTAATGAAGACTATAGAACACAAATCATAAAGTTGCAATTTCAGAATAAATATGATTGTGAACTAAACTAGCGTATTGAATTTCAAAGGTCAGTAGGGGCGGCAAAAATTGAATAGCCTACTAGCGGCAAATTTGTAAATCCGCCACTGCCTCTCACGCTAGTAGATATTTATGTATTATTAATGGATGTTATAGCAAATTGCCATTGCCACGCCATACGTTAATTCCCTTTCACAACAAGTAATTCTGGAATAAATTGTAATTAATTATTGATTCTATGAGCACCTAGTGTACTTAAAATTGCAAACGGTTTTGCCATTTACGGGAAAAGCAGTTGACGGCTAGTGATTCATCGAGGATGTAGGTTCATCAGTCTCGTCAATGATCGTTCGCTATTACTGTCGTTAAACTGTAATTATGCAATTAATATATGTATGGCCACACTTGGGCGTTTGTGTTTACTAAATAATCAATTCATTAACTGATTTATCATTGCGATATTTATACCATGAAATATAAGATAAGGTATGAAAGTACACATGAGATTTAATTAAGGAAAAAAACAATAAAAGAATAGTTGATAACAATTTTCAGTGGGACTGAAGTTGCCACTAAAAATAAAGATCTACCTGCTACAAAATTGGAGTTTTAAAAGTAAACAACCAACCTCGCCACCAGAGAAAGGGGTGCTCACCAACCTGATAAGGTAGTGGTGGGTGAATATGATGCGGACATGTTAAGATCAAAATAATTGTCGAAAGATTATGAAATCTACTATTATGTTCGAATGTTGATAATTGTATTAACGCTTTAAACATTTCGTTTAAAGTGCCACAATGGTTCAAAACAAAAGCAGACTTGTAATTTTTGGAATATACGTACTATACCCATTTTTTTGGTGGTCTAGATTTTATTAAATTATTTATTATACGTTCATTATAGGAAATCAAGATCAATACACTTAACCAAAATTGTTTAATAGAAAGTAATCAATTTCAACATCCTAGAACAATTTAATATTACCTTCAGGAAGTACAATATTAAAAAAATCGTTTTACACAAGTTTAACTAATAGTGCAAGAGATCTACAAAATTTAATTCGAATCAATAAAAAGTGTTTTTTTTTATTTTTTACGGTATAAAAAATGGTGAAACATTTTTATTTATACTCGTTTTTAATATTCACTAATTTTTAACAGCTTCACTAAATCAGTTTTTGAAGATGTGTCTCATGCAATTAATTATTTACTATTTTTTGTGCAGAACTAATTTTTTTAACAGTGTAATTCCTGAATATCTTTAAACGGTGAGATCGAAGTTGCCACTAAAAATAAATATCTACATAATTAGGGTTTTAAAAGTAAACAACCAATCTTGCCACCAGAGAAGAGGGTGCTCACCTACCTAATTTGAAATAACTTTCACTAAAAATTTTTCATTAGCTCTATACTTATTTCGCCTCATAAGGGCGTCATCAGGAGTAAATAATTATCCTAACAAACAGTCTGTTAAACATTTCTATTTATATAAATATGGAATCACCAGAAACAACTTCTCCGAGGGCTAATACCGCTACCGGCATTGAATTACACTGTTGATTCCGAAAGATTCATAGTCGAAGATAACATATCCAAAAAAAAAAAGAAGGTAGGTATTAAAATCCGTTTTTGTCTAAATATTAAGGATCATAGATCCCACATTTGGAACGCGTCCTACACAGTAGGTACTACGAACCGAAAGCCAAATCCCACAACCGGTTTCGACCTAATGGGTCTCATCAGGTGGGCGCTGGCATTTCTATTTATAGTAGTTGCTTTTTTTGTATTTGGTCATTTATGAATTACTAGAATTAGTTTCTAGTCTGAAATCTTCATGTTGTTGGTTTTAATTACAGGGATCATAAAGGGTGAGTAAGATCAATAATTTAATATTTGCCATTATACATTAATATTTTAGGGAATGATTTTGAAAACTAAAGAAAGAGGAACGCCTTTTGATTGAAGAAAGCAGTCTGGATGTATGTGAAGCGTACTTAATATTTCTGAAAGATTGTCAAGAGACTTCAGAGCATCTAAATGTAACAAAGGGCAACGTCAGGTGCCTATATTTATTTATTTCAAACCTGGTTTTAATTGTGCTTTTTTATTCTTAGAATAATATTGCCAGCTTTACTAAAATTAAAAATTAGTTAACACAAACACGGTAAATGTATGGTATGTTTTAATGTGTAACGTAAGATTGCCACAGTTTTATTGCTTCAAATCTAAATCTAAATCTACTTAAAGTTTTGAATTCAGCAAAAATATTACAATTTTATTATTTCAAATTGTATTATGTTTCACCAACCGAATATTTTAAATTTATTCAATACTAATTGTAAGTAAAGGACAAAATAAACTATGAATACAAACATTGAGTTTAGGTTAGAGTAAAACTTGTTATAACTTAAACTCAGCAACTGTTTGTTTTTTGTTAAAATGGAGTTACAAGTGTTAAAAATTTCCTAAATTGAATAGAATTTGTCCTCAGAATTGAAATACCTATTTTAATTTCAAAATACAGGTGATTCTAATTTGTCTTATTCTGATGAAACTGAATTGAAATTTGAATACACCACGGTAATTCTGAAGACAGATTCAAATTCGCCTTCGAAAACCACATCAACAATGATTACCCTCTTCGGGTTTTTTCTTTTCAACCTGTCATTGTAGCGCCCTCATTCTAGATAGGTAAACCACTATGGGTAGCAGAAGAACGAATTAGAAAAGAAGGTAACCACACTTGTACTCTACGATAGCAAACGTTAATTTGGCACTAAAGTTTCCTTAGAGCATTGTATATAAATATTATAACCTCAAAAACAAAGATGTCAATTAGAGGCATTCGGAATTTGAGATAAAGATGTGCTGGGGGTATTTCTGAGGTCAGATACTGGCTCAGTGATAAAAGATTGGTCAGAAATAACTGCTTTCTTAGTTATTTTATATTTTTATTTAATCTAGTAATACTTTTTGGAATTTTCTGTTCGGATATCTCAAAATTTTGATAAATTGAGACAATTTTGAGGTTATATTCGGACTCAGCTTTACAAACTATGTAGGAAAATGACAACTCAAGTCTTACTTTCCCTACTCACGTTAGCCAGTGTTATTATAGCAGTTCTTTTCAATTGTCAATCATGTCAATGTCCGTACAAAAATGCTAATTGAAGTATTAATTTTTGATTAGAAACTATTCACTAATAACACTAACAACGCGCTTACTTGCATTTTTATTAATACACGCACAAAGCTGACTATTCAAAATCGAGAGCATTATTTAAAAAAATAGCAAGGTACTGAATTTTGCAAAAAAATAAACTCTCCAATCTTTTATTTAACGTTATTCTGATAAAACACACAACAGGTCAACAAACTCAACGGTTAATGCACTTTATTCATGGAAATCCACCATTTGCTCGCATTTTTCAAGTCAATATTGGAATTAGATTTTATCGTTTACGATGCATTCAATTGTGCAAACTTATTTAACATCCTTTCAATAAAAAATAAATAAATTCTCTTTTTCTATAGGTTTAGTTTTCATAACAACAATTCCATCGCTTTTTTCTTCGGCTATTTCCAGTGATTAAAAGAAAATAGAAAATTCCTGTGTAGCTAAACAACAATTCTATTTAGGTAAATCACAGTTAATACATTTACTGTTTCCCTCAATTGATTCGTTCACAATTACAAATACAATATGAATATTAACCAATCAGATGAATTACTATGTTCGCTAATTTATGTAGCTATACTTTTTCAAAGTACATAAATCATAATTTCTCGAAAACTCCAGCGGTTCTTTTAACATTTTTTATTTAGTTGATCGCAGTTTCTATTTAAAACTTTAATTAGTTTTTATATACTATTTATTATACCTTCCTTTTTCAAGTGCATGTCTAATTTGTTTTGAAATTAAAATGAACGTCATACTACATTTAAAAGCTAATACAAAAGAGACAAACAAGAAAGTTTTTTTTTATATCGCATATCCATATGATCATTGGAAACATTTTAATTTAACTAATAATTAGATCTACATCTTCTCTCTGCTGCAATTATTATATAATTTACAAATTCTGTATCGTAGTTACATCTTTCTTCAGAAAGCAAAGAATGCCGTTTCAGACAAACGAGGCAAGTCAGTACACTGTAGTGTAAAGCCGGAGGGTAGGGCGTAAGGCCCTTTTCAGCCTCCTTGCAGGAATCATGGGAATGGGTGGATGGTGTGGTTAGGGAGAGAAAGATGAGACGGAACGAAATGAAGATAGAAGAGAAGTGAAAGATCATCTGTGGAATATTACTGCCCCAACATTTGCCTAAGTGACCCAAGGAAACCACAGAAAACTTGGACCAGAGCAGCAATTGTGAAACATTTTTAATAGAAATTGTTGTCGACATAGAAACACAAGAATGTTTACACGGATGATTTATTGTCTCGACAATATTGTTTTGGCCGATACAGCCATTCTCAAGAGTACAATTAGATTTAAAAAAAAAAACTAAAAACTTTTTTCTGTTTCATTCCCACCAGCTACTCGTACTGGTGGGTGTAGGGTGTAAGCCCTTCTTCAGACTCCTTTCAGGAATCGTGGGGATGAGTAGGTGGTATGGTTAGAGAGAGGAAGAGAAAGATGAGATGGACGAAATGAAGACAGAAGAGAAGTGAAATATTATCTGTGGAATGAATATTACTGTCCCAGCATTTGCCTAAATGATAAAAGGAAACCAAAGAAAACTTGGAATGCTAAGCAATGATTTAGAGATCACGCTATACCTTCAACCGACAATAATATTAAATTTGGTAGCATTAAGTTCATAAATACGTAAAAACTTTAACGCTCAAGTTTCCGAAACTAATAGATTACCTCTAGATAAATGTATAGCAAAGAATAAAAATTCAAGCAATATCCCCATGCTAACAAATGGAATCTATCAAATAAATGTAACTCGTGTGATGCCTCTTATATAAGAAAAAGTGGAAGAACCATTAAAAACGAACTAGCTTTGCAGAGCATTCATTGTACAAGTTTTAATCATTCATTAGATCAAATCAAAAGCTTTACACTCCAATATTTCACAACACAGAAAACTACCTCGTTTGGAAAATTTGGAAATAAAAAAACAACAAACATAAATCTACTTAATAATCAATTACAATTAGATAGTTCAAATTGTCCACTTATCCTATATAAACTCTAATCTTGTACATCTATACACCCCCTCCCTTCTCGTTCACTTTTACCATCTAGTAACACATGGACTGAAAAGTCCAGGCCTAACACATAAATGACACTAGTTTACTGCATTCGCCTTTTTTTCAGTTAGTACCAACCTTCAAAAGACAGCTGTTAAAATTGCATGATATGGTATTCATTAGTTTGTGAGTTATTGTGACTATCTACTTTTGTTATTTTCAAAACAATGGATCAAAAACAATTTCGTGATTTAATTTTACATTGCTTCTTGATGGGAAAAAAATACGAAAATACGAAAAAGGGAAGCAATGGCTTGAAAATTGTTATGGAGACTCCGCTCCATCGGAAACAGCCGAAACAAAATAAAACGTTGGTTTGCTGACTTCACACGTAACATAGAGACATTGATAATGCAGAACGCAGTGGACGTCCAAATGAGGCAATACACCATCATAAAAAAGATCAAAAAAATCCACAAAATCGTTTTGAATTAACGAAAAGTGAAATTGCATAAGTTGCAAAAACAAGAACGTGTTGATGATTTTGAGCAGTTTTTTGCCATGTTTAAACGTAACAAACTGGAATTTTTGCGTCGTTAAGTGATATATGTCGAATGGATGAAACATGGATCCATCACTTCACTCCGGAATCAAAACGATCGTCATCTAAGTGGACAGCAACTGGTGAACTTCGTCCAAAGCCCCCGAAAGCACAACAACAACCACATCTACCGTATTCTCCAGATTTGTCTCCCAGCGACTACTGGTTGTTCGCTGTTCGTAGACCTCAAAAAGTGCTCGCCGCCAAGAAATTTCGCTCCAATGAAGAGGTTATCGCTGAAGCTGAGATCTATTTTGGTGCAAAAGATAAATTGTTCTACAAAAGTGGTATTAAAATGTTAAGAGCGGCGCTGGAATGATTGTGTTGCTCTTGATGGAGATTACGTTGATTAATAAAGACAATTTTGAATAAAAAAAAGACGTGTTTTCTTTGTTAAGCCCGGGACTTTTTAGTCCATATGTTATAAATAGTTAGTTTCATATGTTAAATTTTAGTAATCCAAATTGTGCACTTTATAATGACCGTATCGGCCGGAACAATATTCTCGAGACAATAAAATATCTGTGTAAACATTCTTGTATTTCTTTGTTGACAACAATTTCTAATGAAAATATTATATGAATGTTATAATATTTTAAAAATAACAAACTACTGTTGGCATCAGTCCACTTTCCACTTCACTAATTTACGGAATAGTAAGAATAATAAATACAGACAGCGTAGTAGTAAACGCTATCTGCAGATATTTGCTACTAATTTGTGGGTTTCAGTAATGTTAAACAAGATCCTTTTCTAATAAGGATATCGACTTCTTAAACTGAACCGTGGAGTAGCTAACTACATGGTAGACCCGTAACTTTCTTGCAATGTATAAAATATAAAACCTATAAGGTACTCCTGAGAACAATAAGTTACATTGATTTAAATGTCGTGTGTCGTCAAGTAGAGTGATCATAACTCACACTTTCCCGTTGTAATATGAGAGTTTGAATGACGTACCGAATATCGTTGAATAATTTGACAACCCGCAACCTCTCAATGTTACCATACATATTTTAGCTAATATTTCACAGTTTGCAATGATATTTTTAGATCATTACTAGAGATCCGGATACTTGTGCATGAGTCTGATTAAATAAAATGTCTGATTTAGATAATTACTGATAATCGACTACTATCACTTTGACAAATACACATCAAACAGCCTATTTGTTTATCTAAAGACCACAAAGAGATACTAATCTCATTTAATAACATAGATCCCTATGTAGTCAGCGTCTCTCTGTCCTTGTCGCCGGTTTGAAGAATAACTTAAAAATCTAAAACACGTCATGGATAGCCGTGAAACGGTATAACCTTTAACTGTTTGCTCTACAGCCTAGGTTAGAGTAACAGAAAGGTTTTGACGTCATTCTCAATCTATCGAACGTTTATTATTACCATTATTATTTTTTTCTATGACTCTTAGCGGATAGTCATGTCTTTACACTAATTATTGTGCTCTTGAAAACTCATATTTTTTTCTTTGTTGTTAGAATCACCTTGAATGTTTTGTTCGAATATGAAAACTTTCTAATAAGGTACGACACTATTACTTGACCCTGATGAAGGTAAAACTGTGTTTTATCGCGTAAATTACTGTTAAAGGAATATCTTCCATAATGACGATGATAATCACAAAAATAATGCTAATAGTTATTATGTTCAGTTATTATTAATTATTTCTTGTTTCAAGTTTAAAGGAAAATCATTTAGATGAAGAAGAAATCGACTGGGGCCGCAGTTACGATTGCAGCAACCGAAAATATTATTTTTTGTAATTAAAACATTTTAAGAGATTCGATAGTGCAACGTTTGTGAAACGTGATTCATAAAATTAATTTAAACGTAAATAAACACGTAAAATGTTTCACATTAATTTATTTATTAATGGGATGTAGGAGTGTAATTACTCTTGAAAATGATCGCAGTTTGATCGAAACAATTGTCGAGTTATCGAAAATAAATTAATGTGAAACATTTTAGGTGTTTTTTTTACGTTTAAATTAGTTTTAAAACATTTTATTCTAATAAATACGTTTTACCGCTGTAGCTTCGATTCCGCCTAATCTTGCTTTTGACGCCATGAAATCATCGAAGAGAATCGTCATAATGTTCTTTCATAACTTCCGTAAGTGTATAGATAACATATGATTCCATTCAAACTTTTTCGATCGTCATATTTAAACCCGTCGTATTGTTCAAAATGTTAATGTCATATTAACATATATGCTCATTTTATTGCATTACATTTTTATAGAAAATTTCATGTTCAGGAAGTGAAGAAAGGTCAATGCATGCAACTATTGTCGTGGAAGTCCATCTTGACAAAGGCAAGTTTAAATTTGGTTCCATAATAAATTGAACTACTTTAATTTTCTGTCAATATGTGGTTTATTTTTCTACGATTATTATTTTTTTTAAGAAATCTGTACTCTTTGAAAATGTCTCGTTGGCCGAAACAATTCTAAGAGTTTTGTAACGAGCCTGTATGTGTGTGTACAAGAGCGGCGACGAGTTCCGGAAACAGATAAGAAGGGTTCCTCGAATACGGTCGTCGGTCGGCGCTTTGATAGCAATAAGTAAACAACAACATAATAGGAGTTCGAGAAAATACTAGAAGGTCGTTCCTGATTACTCCAGAACCTTCGATACCTCTATAAATATTATGTTGTCGACGGTCAAGAACAGTATAGTTAGAGACACAGTTTAGTTTTAAGTTACAGTTACAGTTTAGAGTTTGCAGTTGACAGTTTACGGTTGATAGTAGAATGGTAATATAAATACGATATACCGAGTGATATAAATAACACATTTTTCTTGTCATATAAATAAGTTGTTGCATTAGTGTTTAAGTGTTAGGTAGCGTGTAAGTGTTATATAAATAGTCTAAAATAAATAATTGTTTAAATAAATAAGTTGATCTAGAAAATTCGTTACAGTTTAATAAAGCTGATTGTTGAAACTTTCTTTGTGTTTTATTATTTTTTTTTTAATTTACACTATTGTTCTTGAGTGTAGTAATGAGCTATAAACAAATCATACTGTAGGATACCATCATTAGAATAAATCAATTTCTTTACTTTAACTCATTTTTCTATTAAAAAATTTAGGTAAAGTATGTCTTAGTTTCAGCTTTTTGGTTCATTTAACACCCACTCAGGTTTCTACGTTTTTCAAATTAATTTAATTTTTGTTGCCTTAATTTTAAACCTTTATTCGCCTATAATAATGGAACTAATGCAATAACATTTGTATAAGTTGTGTACAAGAAGAAAAAATGTGCTATATACCGTTATATATACATGTTTTTCCCAAGTCGTTGGAGAGCTCTGGTTATTTAATTGAGTTATATATGGTACAGCTCATATAATTGTATAATCATACGATATAATATTACATTTTATCGCTGTAAATCACAGTAGCAAATACTATATAAAGAAACTATAATTTTTATAGGTAAATACGCACTTTGGTGCAAAAAATTTTTGACGTCATTGTTCTATTCATTAATTTACGAGCAATGTCCTCAGCAGCTTTTTCATTGATGTTTGAGCAAATTACGACCATGAATAAACAAAATTATGTACCTACGTCCACATATTTTGTTTTTATCATATCATTATTAACTAGTTTTATTGAATAAATTTTCGATTGCAGAAGCTACGTATTAATAAAATATTTGAAAGAGAATTTGTAATAAATTACTTAAGAAGGAAATAAAACACGAATTTTGAAAACGTTATTCCCTAAAAGAAAGACATTCATATTCACTAAATTATGTCAGTGAATTTTTTGATATAACTGATTAGGATTTTAGTGTAAATAATTTCATGCAATAGATTCCAGGGGTTTGTTTTAAGGGGCAGGCAAAAGTAAAATAGGAATGTTTATCTATGTATATACTTTATATTGATAAGTACAGCTGCTTTTCTTAAAAATCGTTTTATAGAAAGCTAAAATTTGATGCAGTAAACAATTATACTGTTACACATGGTTTCTAATATGTTAATGCAAATTTTTGAAGGTTTAGTTTTTAGCGGCCCATGTCGGTTGTTAGGAAATTATTTTCCATAGTATTCGGACTGAGACAGTCTCAGTCTGATTGCTACTGAAAGAACTACGACCACGTGTCTTTTAATAATCCCTGAGAATGCCTGCCACAGTTGCCGGCGAAACGTTGAAAAGCTAACTCCAGCCGAGGGACCCCCTATGGAGGAGAATTTCAAGACTATGGCCATTAAACCCGGAAAGTAATTTCCTAATTAGGGATAACATTCTATTTTTTATATTTTTCTAGGTTTATAGCATACCTTATAAAGACATATTTTTTTATATAGATGTCCAAAAAGGGGCGCTAAAAATTGTTATCAATTTTGAAATTACCGGAACTGGCAGGTGTTATGATAAGAATTTCTTTTAGAGATAAATGGAATTAAGGGCATAAACTTATATACTCTTACCTTCCAGTACACTTGATTTTATACGTAGTGACATATAAAATATACTAATCATGAAGGTAGTACAATACTGGTAATCTCACTAAGCGTTGATTAAAGTACAATGTTTCACATATAATACGCAATAACGACGAAATTTCTGAAACATTGACATTACAGAATAAGCACTACTTAACTACACAACACTCTACTGATTTATAATTAACAATGTTCAGAAAAGAGTAAGAATTAGCAAAACATCGACGATAATGACAGAAAATCGACGGCCATTTTTTAACTACCTAACCAACGCTAACTCTATGAACTTCTATCGGAGATGTATTTACAGTAACATAAGTGTCAAAGTACAAAAGAATACAAAAACGTTTAGAAATGACATTGTATGTTAACATAAACGTACCAATGATTGAAATAATTTAAGGTAAATCATTATTGAATGATATTGACAAATACATTTATAACAACGATTTGTTTTTGATTAAAAACTTGATAATGGAAAAGATACAACCAAAACTATTCTTTAAAATATGTTTTCGTTTAATCAAAACGCGAAAATATTTCCGATCTATTTAAAAAATGCGAATCTTAATGGCATAATCCAGCGTTATACATACATACAGACGAAATACTACTATTATAAAGAAGAAGCGATCCCTTTTTATATATAAGAAAATTGTAAATAATGGTAAGGTCTACAAAAGTGCGGTAATCTGGAATGTTGCACTATTCAATATCGTTCCAAAGTTACAACTCACAGTAGGTAATAATTAAGTTCTTTTCAGTATTAGTCAATAGATTTTTGTTTCGAAGTGCTAATCTGTTTAAACACACTTCGTAGTCGTGGTGCTTTACTATTATACAATACTTGTCGGAGTGCATATAAATAGAAACATGCAGCGTTGTAAATTTTTAAGACGATCTCACATTATACAGTGAATCACAGAAGGTGAAGTAGTAGCATCTAATTAAAAATTGGAAACCAAACAGTGGCGAATTTAGGGTGTGGAAAATGACAAGTTAATGTTTAAGCCGCCGTCGCTGCCTATATAAATAAATTTTTAACAAAACATAAATTTTAATTCGAAGCATTTTTGGGAAAAAAGTAGTTTCAATTGTGTCCATAATAGAACAATATTAATTTGAGACCTACGACAATTTTTAAACTTTTGGGGGTGCACGTTTTTTGACACATGATTTATTAATGTAAAAAATAAACACTTTCACCAAATACCTCTATTGTTCTCGGCAATATTGTTTCGATCTATGCGATCATTATCATTTAAAAAATACAAAAATGTTACAAACAAATATAAATCAGGGGAAAAATAATTATTAGAGTCTCTTGAAATCAATAAAGTTTTATATACGAGGGTAAACCAAATATAAACGGTAATTTTCTAAAATAAATTTATTTTTTAATGGTACACACAAACTAAACATTTAACATTTTTCAATGTAGTCACCTCCGTGCTTTACACATTTATGCCATCGATTTTGAAACTTGAATATTCCTTCTTCATAAAAAGTTTGAGGATTGAGTTGTCAGCCAATTGCTCACATACACCTCTACTTCTTTATTGCTTCATTTCGCCTTTCTTTTGCCTCCAAGCCTAAAAAACTCCCTTTCTTGTTGAAATCGATTCAGAAGTCTTTCACTGATCTCCGTCCTGGAACACTCCCATAACTAAAATTAAAATAAAAATACGAATAGAGTTTACAAAATTGTTTATTGTTGTCAACTATTCGTATTATTATTTTAATTTTAAATATGGAGTTACACTATTTAAAAGCTTCATCGATTCTCATCTGATGAGATTTTTTCAATAGTTAACCAGCTGATGGTGATCACCTTCAACAAGCTCTCGAACAGCACACATGTTGTCATTTGGATACTTGTTCTTGGGCGTCGATCATGACTTTCGTTTTTGACACGTTTCACGTTCTAGTCCTTCCCTGAATTCTCTGACCCACGTATACACTCGATTCTGAGACATTGTAGCAGTGTAGCATCCCCAAACTGTGCCTTCAAGCGAGTGAAAATTTCCGATGGTAACGGTGTTAACGCCTTCATTGGTTAAAAACTTTATGATGATGCGTTGTGCAACGGACGAAGGTCCTTGCGCTCAGCCATGGCTGTAGCTCTACTGCGGACAGAACCGAGTGCAGCTGCTACATAAACCGGTTTCCCCCTCCTCAAAATCAAACAACACTCGAGCATCGAATCCTCTAGATCGGAATTACCGTTTATATTTGATTTACCCTTGTAGTTTGGACAATTTAATAAACAAGCAAATGAATTGCATACTATTTCCTTCCCGCCCATTTTAAATTAGGTAATCAGTTGCGATTTGTGTTGTATTTATGTTAATAATAAGATAATCATTGTAATTATTGCATAGATCGAAACATTGTCGACAACAACAAAGGTAACCGATGAAACCCTTCCCAATGTTTATTATTATTTTACTTGGATAATACAATTTTTTATTTACATACATAACCGATCATTTTCATTTATTGTAAAGAACTTTTGTTATAAGAAATATAAAACAACAGATTTTTATAAACGAACTTTTTAGTGTTTGACATCGAAACAAAATTATGGTGGACGACTGATTGTTAGTCAAAACTGTTTGTCGGCCTCAATTTCACTCTCTGTTTTTTCTAGAGTATATTCTGTAGATATATAATAGAAGTAACCAATTTTAATTCAATTATTTCTTTTATAAACAATTGTATTTTCAATGAATTACCTTTTCGTTTAATTTTAATTACTTTTGTTACTGAAAGTGGTAATTATTATTTATACAAACACGGAATTGATAGGTACAACCATCTAGTGGATAAAAAGATAAGTGAAATAAAAGATAATAAAAATTAAGGTATTAAGCTATTAAACACATTTCATTCGTAAGGATATATATTTAATTAATTATCATATGTGTAGAATGTATTAATTATTATACAATATTTAAAAAAGGGAGCACGAGATAATAATTACAATAAGTATATAGAAACAATTATATATTGTTAATTGTGTCTGTGCTATAATAAATTTATTAAAAGTAAAATGCCATATAATAAAAGTAACTTACCTTCAATGGTATGCAATCTACTTCTTTTACATGATTGTGACATGTTTCAAACGAGTAAATTGATATTTCTGAATGTAATTTCTTGTTGTAGAAAGAACTTCAGAAATTCATAATTTAAGCAAATACATATTTGTTATTATTTGGTATTTTGAAGCGATGTCTTAATGCTCATAAAATTGTAGAAATCTATTACAATTTATTGTTTATTTACTGAATTTATTGCTAATATAAATTTTCATTAATGTTTATTATTACTAAAGTTTAATTACCATAAAGTGCAAATACTTAATACAAGTACTTAAAAGTATCATTGCGTTAATTCTGCTTATGATTAATGGTTAATAATTAGCTTTTTAAAAACTGCTTCATAAAATTCTAGTTAAAACCTACAAATATGTTGCGAATAACTTGGAATGGTATGTATATTGAATCCAATTTATTCAAGTTAACTTGGTATTATTCACAATCTCTGGATAAAGTTTGTATTTTATTTAAACAATTGTATAACGGCTAATATTAACTAGTCGGTTATATAGATATTTTTTTACAGTTAAAATCCGAACTACAATTTAAATTAATTAAACATCAGACTTTATACAGAAATAGTTTAAATATAAATATGGAATCAACAGAAACAGCCACTCCAAGGGCTAATAAGATAAAAGATCCTTAGACGAAAAATACTTTTAGAATCTAGAGTGTAATTAAATGCCAGTAGGGGTATTAGAACTCGGAGTAGTTGTTTCTGTTGATTCCATATTTATATTTATATTTATATTTATCACATGGCCCGTAAAGGCTGTTCTGCCAGCGCCCATCTTTTGAAACCCAATAAGTCGAAACCGGTTGTGGGATTTGGCTTTTGGTTCGTAGTGCCTACTTGGTGAGACGCGTTCCAAAAGTGGGATCTTTGATCCTTAATATTTGGACGAACAAGGATCTTAATGCCTTCTTTTATAGAGATAGCTTAGTTCATAAGATGTACAAATATTTCGCATAGTATAACTAAATACTTATTGCGATACTCCATTACTATACTAAGTGGTACCCCAAAGAGATTGTACTTTCCTGATTGATGCGAAAATTAAAGAAGGTTGGGTATAAATATTAAATCGTTTCCTTCAAGGTACCTATTTGTCCTAAGATGAAATAACTTTTCCGACCAAAATGAAACTTGGTCGTTTATTAAAGCTCAATTAACGGTAATTTATCATGTAAAAGTTATTTGTGAAATTGGTAAAAGATGTTTCCCTCCATCATCAAATGTGATGATCTCTAAAATTCTGCTGCCTTGGAAACAAACCTAGCTAACTTGAAAATTTTTTCGAATTCATATAGGTAAGCTACAATCATCCAGTCATGTGATATCCTAAGTTTAATTCAAATATTAGATATTTATAATTGATTATGGTAAAACCACTACTACAATATTTATTTGTTAATTTAAACAAATTCCATTATGCACCTTTCGTCAAAGTCTGGCTTCTTCAGGTGGTGAATCTCAATTTAAGTAACAGTTTATAGTACTAGCAAGTCAAAAAACCTGTATTGGGTTCTTTTATATAATTACTACAAACAATTACTTAAATCGAGACTCGCCACCTAAAAAATCCAGAGTTTGGCGAAACGTGCGTTATGGAATTCGTTTCAATTAACAAACAAAAGTTGCAGTGAAGATATTGAAGTAGTTTTACTATTATTAATTTAAGATAGAATTAAGAGTCAAATTAATTAATTAATAGTTATTTGAAGTTCTGTAAAATCCATGTTTATTAGTTGATGAAATAAAATTATTTCACCGGTGCACAGATGTGCCACTTCTTTTGATTCCTATAGGGGAATCGATGCAATAAACGGACTTTGTGTTTTAAAAGTTTATTACACCCAAACTATTTACAACTATATACACACTAATTTTATTGTACGCCGTGATTGCTACTTATTTTTACGAAAAAACTAAATTACTATAGATTATGATTTATTATATGAAACTATATGTTATTAAATACTATATTATATGTTTAGAGAGATCTTGATGTGATTGGTGCTATATGTTAATGTACTAAAAATCTTTGCTAAAAATGTTTGATGTTTGAATCTAATATAATGAATGATGAATTGATTCTCTTCTTGAATGTAAAAATACTAATATTAACATGGATTTAAGATCCGCCCCCCAGAGGAGGGGGTGGTTCCGATGCATCGACACGTAAAACAACAAAAAAAAAGGAAGGGAAACGTAAACATACAAAAATGCAACATTGCAAGCTATGTATCGGTGCATCATCTACGTTCTAGAAATCGACCGATGGGTCAAAAAATTACCCCCAATAGATCTATCGACTAACTTAACTCTAAAAGAGCATTTGGAAAGAAAGAAAATAATTGCAAAAGAAAAGAACAAACAGCAAATGCACATGACAATACAAAAATTACAAAAAATGCGAGAAGTAAAAAATGCGTGACTAATAAGGCAAATATGTTACAAAGACAAAAAATAAAAATATGAATAAATGCAAACAATCCACATAATAATAAAACTTACGATTACCCTGGGGTGCAAAAATCACCAACTTACTTTCAGTATTCGTTTCTGCTTCCTTCTGAACGTAAATTGCAGAAAATATGAAAACTGTTAAGAAAATAATTGATTAATAAATGAAGTATTATTAATGTAAATATAAATATGGAATCAACAGAAACAACTACTCCGAGGGCTAATACCCCTACCAGCATTGAATTAATAATAATAAATAAATTAATTAATTAATAAATAATTAATTAATTTGAATATATTATTAATGTATAAGCTTTTGTGAGTTATTGTATAATAGTAGACATTGTTTTGTGTTGGCTCTTCGACATACGGCCAATGTAAGCAAGCGAACTGCATAGAGTGAACCCCGATTGGCCACGACCGGCGGCTTCGACCTACTTCCGTATTTTTAACACTTTTTAGTGCTAAATGTGTTTCCGTTTCAGCTCCGTGGTTATTAACTGCAAGCCTTTTATTCAAGATCGAAATACATCATTACGCTGCCTATTACGAAACCAAATGCAGGCTTTAGTTGCAAATGCAGCCATACAACTATTTGTTTATCTCTCAACCGTGACGCAACCTTTTAATACATTAAAGAACTCTAAAAAAAGATTTATTTGAAGTAATAAATTTATAATTTATTAATTAGTACTAGACACAAAACGATATATTTTAAGACTTTTATTAGTTCATTAAACAAAAAAAGAAAAGTAAAAATTCAATAGTGTTTTCTTCATTGGTTAAATTATGGCGTTTATTGCCACACTTGTCTCTGCTACCACGATAATTTGTTAATGTGTATTTATATAAATGTGTCATTTTGTAAATATGTCTTTTCCTGCCTTTTTATTTCGCCTGTCTAATTCTTCTGATTTCCATTTATTGACGCTTATAAAAAAATATCTGGAATAAAAACACTAAACAAGTAGATTTTCATAAATTTTATTAAGTCATGTAACATGTTTCTCCAAACATTGTGTTTTCTGTTTCATCAGACATACGAGTATTTACTAGTAAACCTAGTGCCACGTAACAGTTTAAATAATTGACTAATAGGGGTGGAAATACATTTAAAATAAATTTAGTAGAGGAGAATTATTACCATCTATTTGGTCGTTCAGTATTAAATTGAGTATTTTATATTTATTTATTTCTAAAATTTCCAGTAAATTTAATGTTTGTATTTTATTACATTTATGTAAAATTTCTAATTTATCATTAAATATGTAATTTCCTTCTATTATATGATTAGCAAAATTTGAATCTTTTTTATCTTTAAGGAAACTGTTTTTATGTTGTAGTACTCGTTTTTGAAAATTCCTCCCCATTTGTCCAATATGCACTTTTGGGCAAGACCCACAGGTTAGTTTGTAATCTCCAGAGCATTTTGATTATCGACTTTTTTTTAAGTTAATTTTACAATCAATATACCCGATTACTCCTACCCAAAACAATATACATATTACTATAACGTACCTAGGGCCTATTACAAACAAAATCCGTTCGTCATTACAAAAGTGTGGTCTCAATATTACTTATAAAACAAATCACTCATTAGAAAAATTCATAAAAAATAATAAAGGCAAAGTCGATAATGAAAAATGCTCTGCAGTTTACAAGTTAACTTGTGGGTCTTGCCCCAAAGTATATATTGGACAGACAGGGAGGAATTATCAAAAAGGAGCACTAAAACATAAAATCAGTTTCCTTAAAAATAAAAAAGATTCAAATTTTGTTAATCATATAATAGAAGAAAATCATACATTTAATGATAAATTAGGAATTTTACACAAATGTAATAAAAGTCAGAAATTAAATTTACTGGAAAATTTTCAGATGAATAAATATAAAAAACTTAATTTAATACTGAACAACCAAATAGATGGTAATATTTCCCCCCTACTAAATTTATTTTAAATATATTTCCACCCCCATTAGTCAACTATTTAAACTGTTACGCGACACATTAATTTTAGTAGTCTGATGAAGCCAATGTTTGGCGAAATATGTTACATGTTTTAATAAAATTTGTGAAAATCTAGTTGTTTAGTATTTTTTTTCCTTGGAATATGGATTTTTTCAAGTAAAAGTCGAAACTAATATTTTTTTTTTAAATCTGTATTTCTATGCATTCTAAATTTCACTTTTCCCTGGTTTACTTTTAACATAATAGTTCCTCGTCTTAGTTTGATTCTATTTCTTTTCAACATTTTTACAAACCTTTTCCGAACCCTTAGTTGGTGTTATTCGAATGTTTACGCTCATACCCATTTACCTTTGCAGTAGAAAGTGACCCTTTTCTCCCTCCTTTCCATTTTCACTATTTTAGACATATTACCTTCGTCACCGTCACTTTCCCTAAATTTCTGGTACGTTTACTTCAACTTGCATTTCACTAAACCCTTAAAACCAAAATTGTACACCTAATCAAACTAAGTCACTCAGTTATACTAACAACAGTCCTGTACAACTCTCTCGCTATTTTCTACCTATCTTCATTCTTCCGATTTGGTTTTACGTCATCTTTTTTGTGTGCATGTTTTTCCTATATAAACGGTGTATATAAATATAATAAACATTGTACATACACACACACACACACACACACACACACACACACGTGTATTTATTTAATTATGTCATTCCCGACACTCAAACTCCCAAAATGTTAGTAATTCTTTTAATTAATATATTAAACCTCTCAATTTGTATATAATTTATCTATATTATATTATTATTCCTTTTTATATTTATGTCAATGTTTTTTCGGAAATATTAATCGTCACCCTCGCTCCAATACCACTAACATCATTATGAAATGACTTTTTAAAAAACAATCCCTTATAAGGTGCGATGAAAATAGGAAGTCTGTACAGAGAAAGAAATATTATATATTTATACTTACTTACTTGTACGGGATAATATCTCATCATTCAGTCTAAATATTCTGGAACCACTAAATAAGGTTTATCAAATCCTTACTCAGACGTTCCAAAGCATTATGTAGCGTTGAGGATAGTTTCCATTGGCCATATTATGTGTTAGGAATGATCTGTACCAAAATAGTTACTCTGAAGGATGAGCTTCAAATATATCAATAGGCTTCAATCACTTCGAAAATGTTAGAATCATTTTGATGTTTCTGCTATTGTTCAACGTAACTTTTGTTTTATTACATTTTGAAATTAAAGTGGTAGGGGTTCAAGCACTATGAAAGGGCTTCAAACAGTTTAAAAAAGCTTGAAGCTCTTGAATTACAAATTACAAAGTAAAATCATAAGTAGGTAACTTAACTTTTATTTAGTCTTCTGAGACACCATAAAACAAATAATTGAATATCTGTCTCTCTTTCTATCTAACTATTTGGGTGTCTGTATTCATATAAAAACAAAATATAATAATGCACGTTTTATCAATGTTCCTCGGCAATTACAACAAGTATGTCACGAATATTCGCATTCTTATTCAAATTTCATCAATTTAGCGTATAAGGTAGTACCTAGTAAGTATTCGGGAAACTTAACAATATTCTTAAAAGAAAAAGTTGTTCGATGTTATATTTACAAAATATTTACATACCAAATTAATTGGGCACGAGCTGCAAGATTATTTAAATGCATATCTTGTTTACCAAAATATTTTAAATTAAAAATACACTTGTGTTACTATGCTTATATTTCCCGTAGCAACAATCATTTTTGTCATACAAAGAATGGCGTATATTAAGAGTTTTGTTTTAGATACAAGAATATCTTTTCGCCATAGTAACAACGTCTGCGAGCTCTTTATATTACATTACATTACTTTAAGGTAAAAACTATATAATTTTACTATAGAATAATAAAATGAATATGGAAAGGTATTACAAGCTTTAATAAATCTAACCTATAAATTTAAAATATAATTTCAACCCCTTTTAATATTAGAATCATTAAATTACTATTTTTTATGTTCCCGTAAATTTAAATAACCCGCCAAGTAGTTTCCCGCTAGCATTTTAGCTTCAGCTAGTCAACCCTAGGGTGTGTGATGATCAGTTGTGTGATGATAGTCGTGCGAAATGTATTATAATAATCGCGTTTACGAACTAAATATATTGTTTAGATTTGTTAGAAGAGTTGTAGTTGTGTTTAAAACATACGGACATGTGTCGGGTGTGAGTTTCAAATGAAAAACATTGTTAAAGAAGCAACCACATATTCATATGTTTTGAATAGGTTGTCTACTAACTATTCTTGAGAGGTTATGGAATATCTGCTACAAACCAAACCGTTAAAGGTAAATTTGCAATATAAATTTATTATTTATAACTGGGTACAAAGATACAAGAATGTTTTGTCTAATTATTTAAATACAATATTTTCTTTGAATATGGTATTTTATCATTTTTTTCTCATTTGAAACTAATACTATGCTGCAATGCTATATTGTATATTTTGAACTCTTTGCTATATACAGGGTGTTTCATAAAGAGCAGGACATAGGGTTACTGCAGATTTTAAACACCGACAAATATGTTACTATAATGTATTGATGATTACCGAAATACAGGGTGTTAAATCAAAAAAATTAAATTAAGTTTTGGTACTGGATAAGAAAACCAAAGGCAATAATTAAAACATCAAAACATCTCATCAACTGTTTGTTGAGTGCTATGCATGTTTGTTAGTGATCCTCTGGTTCTTAGGATGGATTCGATTTGAATCTAAAGTCAAAGAATCCACCAAATTCTTGAATAATATCTTCGCGATATTCGAAATATCGGATGGAGATGAATAATGTGCCAACATTTCAATTTATTGAAAACATCCAAAATTACCAGAAAATTATGTAGATTCTCGTGTAAAATTTTGGTTTTGAAACTAGCCTTTATCTTATAAAAAAAAAAACAGTCCAGACATCTTCACTCCAATTTTATATTTTAGTTAGTACTTTTCGGCTGGACAAGATACATTTTGCGGTGACAGGGTGCCACTGCTCATGAGGATTTGTACATCCTCGTTTCCTTGGATATACGATTTCCGAGTTACAAAATAAAAAATTGTATATAACTTTCTTATGGATAAATATAAATATGGAATCAACAGAAACAACTACTTCGAGGGTTAATACCCCTACCGGCATTGAATTACACTGTTGATTCCGAAATATTCTTAGACGAAGATAACATGTACAAAAAAAGAAAGCATTAAAATCCTTGTTCGTCTAAATATTAAGGATCAAAAATTACATATTTGGAACGCGTCCTACCAAGCAGGTACCATGAATCGAAAGCCAAATTCCACAACCTGTTTTGACCTGTTGGGTGTCATCAGGTGTGACATTTAGTTAAAAGCTGATATTATTTTCAAATTTAAAAGATTGCCTTAGGTAGTTATTTTATTTAATTTTAATTATGAGGCCAGATTCTAATTCAGCGGATAAAGTATACCGCGAAAATGGCTGCCCTTTGTTTTTTATTTTACATTATAATCGTCTCAAAAAGGCCAGAAATTGAGGCTGGGATATCTTATAATTCTGACTTGCTGATGCAATTCTAATCCTCAATTTTGTTGACCTGTCTTATTTGGCGAAGTATTGAACATATTAATTCTTTCATACTTTGTGATTGAACAACGGGTAAATAAAAATTGGAACGTATGTTATGACTTACATAATACTTATGAATTACATACTTGAACAGCCTTAAAATGATGGAACGTACAATTTTCGGGCTTAACTTATATCGTATTTTCTTTATTGAGTTCAATGTGCGATTGTTGATGAAGTAAATGTAATTTCTCAATAATTTTACAATACACATAATCGCCTCAATAAGTACGCAACGAATCTGCATTCTACAGATTCGATGTCTTCTGCTTATTGGAGGAACCCTTTCTAATCTTAGACTGCTAAAAGTTGTTGCAATTTTTAATTTCGCGTCTTATTACCTACTACATATTTATTACATGAGCATTTTCTCTCGTTTGAGTGTGAGTGCAATGCCAAGGACGTCGTAATAACGTAGTGTGCGATTTACCTACTATCCCACTGCTCCGATGGCGAACAGAGAAAAAATTAATTCATAATTGATCAACGCCGCCGGGCTGTCATTTGCATAAGTGCACTCCAGGCTGCAACTCTACGTATAAATGTACACATATCTATATGACTGTATAGAGATATACACTTTATTATCAAATACATATGTACAAACTTATGCTTATTTATATTTGTGTGTAGATTCTAGTTCGTGTCGAGTCAGATAGATTGTAAAAAAGAAACCGGTTATGATTCCCTCAGCATCTCAATTGCTTCCGCCTACTTATTATTATTAATTTTTTGTATTGTTTTTTCTTGTTCACACCCAATTAAGTCAATAAAATTGATAGTTAAATCAATCGATAAAAGTAGGTATTGTAAAATTATTGAGAGAGTGCGTTTACGTCATCGATATAGTTCGAATGAACCAATCCAAAACGTAATGGACTCACTTATAATATGGAAGGTTATATGATTGTATGCATAGGGGGCCATCCATATATTACATAAACCAAAGGGGGTCGACCATGTCTTATTTTTTTTCTTACATAGGAGGGATTGGGTCAAAAACTGTCAAAAATCGTCTTACGTAATAAACGAATGGCCTTTTATTTCCCTTTTTTGTGATGATGTTTTTCACTTTACTTCTTACGGAGGCATCTTTAATTTTGAAAGGTGTTTTTAAACTTTGAATCTTGTCATAAGTGTCAATTTGAAATTCTTTTAACTTCTCGACAAATATATATATTGATGGATGAGCTGTGTGAAAAGGTTCGTTAAATTTTGACTGAAATGATTCACACGCGTTTGTCGTTTTCGTAACACAAAGACCACTACCTCATCAGATAGGTGAGCACCCTTTTATCTGGTGGCAAGATTGGTTGTTTACTTTTAAACCCCCAATTTTGTAGCAGGTAGATCTTTATTTTTAGTGGCAACTTCGATCCCTACGCCAAAAAGTGTTTGTGGTAATTATTTACGTGTATTAACATTATACGTTTCTAGTGGTTCATCACCGTCATATAAACTTTTTCATTCGAATGATTTATAATAAAAATTAGTTTTGGATACTCATTTTAATACCTAAAAGACTATTAATGTTGCATTCTTGATGAAACATTATACAATAACTATGTAAAAACAAGAAAATACACAGCTCGACAATTGTTTGGACCAGTCGGTCTTTATCAAGAGTATTGTAGTTACTATCTGAGGAACAGTAATTCAAACCTTAAATAGATAACAAATAAGTACAGTAACAGATGTATATAAGCCTAAATAGGGGGGAAAAATCATCATAAATTGGTTAACAGAAGAGGACTATTGTTCGATAATATTTCAGTTTGATTATTGACCATATTATCATTCTTTGCAATTGCTAATTTGATTTCTAAAATTTCTAGAAGGTTACGTTTTCTACTTTTTTCAACGTTGTGAATTAATTGAATATTGTTGATATCTAAAATATGATTGTTTTCTATGCATAGTTTTAGAGAGGACAGGGAGGGTCATTATTTCTAGGTCTTCTCTGTATACGAGCCTGCTCTATAATAATAATAATAATAATAGTAATCATAACAATAATACAATATTTTAACCTTCTAAAACAATAAACATTTTTTCACAGTGAATCTAAAGTTGATATTGTATTAAATTTTGCTTATTGTTTAATTGGACTTCAGAGTACAATATGTATCCTAGTTCGCGGAAAATGTTTCGTTCAATTTTGCTTGACATGGCAATTAAATTATTGACAATTTAGTAAAAGTAATTGCAACTTGTTTTGTTTAAACAATTGCGGTACTCGAGACAATCGTACTTTCAGTGCTCTCTAGCGTAAACAGCCGTAAACTGTGGATAACCAATTGTTTCTGTAATGTAGGCAACGTTAATGTTTTACAGGAAATTGTTGCAATTGCTTTAGGTATATCTGGGTCATATAAAACGATATGAGAAGAGTTATAGCAAACTATAATTTAATTTAAAAGAAAGCCTAATAGGTAGTTTTGCTTATACATAACAGGTGCTAACAAAGTTTTATTTTATAGATAGCAAACTAGGCAAAATTAGCGAAAAAAATAAATGTAAAATTACAATTTTGTATATTAACAAATTTCTAATTTCTGATTAGGTATTCAATGTTTTAGTAGCCAAAAATATTGAAAATTACCTTCAAAAATTCTTAAAACATAAAACTAAATAAGTTTAGTATAAAAATCTCTCAGGTATGTCTAATTTGATTGTCTATTGTGATTATTTATATATATATATATCATCAAATTCCATAATTAGTTTGTTTTTAACGTGCACGGTTTATGAAAAAACATGATTCCAATATAGTTTTGAGGTTCTTCAATATATTTACTTAATGAAATAGTAACTGTGAAAAAGTAAAAGTGTTTCTTTTATAATTTATTCGATTACTTACTTACTTAAGTATTTCTTTTTCTTTTACAACCAACCTCCTAATTTTCTGGGTTACACTCAATATTTTTCTTTTTTAAATACATTCATACACCACAAGATATGAAGACATTCTCCCCATAAGACGTTGTTACATAACAACAACTTTTTAGTTTTGTTTCGTCGTCAATTTTTATTTTATTATTTCAGAAACACATTGTATAATTCTGATTCCTTAGTAATGTAATATTCCTAAAATATATTTAACTAAACAGTTTTTTTAGCTGTTTCGATTGTTACATCATTATCAAGACCGCTAATGCTTAAGGGTGTTACACGTATTTAATGTAATCCAGATAGTTAGTTCATTACAGATTTAATAACTGCGATTTCATTGTAGTCTATTTGTTCATTTGTGACGCATTTACCTTAGGAACAGGCTTTTTGGATTTCTAAAATTTTTAGATACTTCAACCGATTTACTTTCGGTTCAGGCGGTGACGTTTTAATTATTTTGGTTCGATTCTTTGGTTTCGATTATGGGTTTACTTACTTAGACTACGTCTCGTCTGCCCAATGTAAATTGCATCGCAATTTGCCCCATTTTTTCCCTAATATATTATTTATCATTGTTATTAACTATTACGAGTCCCTAAATTGATTTTATTACAGCTAATTAGGGTAAGTCCTAAAGGCTATAGAAAGACAGTGAAAATTGCCCCTTGCTCGATTGTAATTTCGAATTGGATATTTGAAAGGACATAATTGAAAACTCCTTCAGTTAAATTTTCAGCCCTCTAAGTGGTCACGGGGTGGCTCTATCGTTAAAAATGTGTTTCTTCGAAAGTAATTTCTCCTGCCTCACTGTTTACTTTAAAAAATCTGAAAAAATTCATGAAGGTTAGTTATTGAGAAGGAAACTAGCCTGATTTTTTTCAGATTTTTAGAACGTAAATTAAATAACCTAAATTGAAGCTGGGAAAAATGTTTTAATTTTTCAATAGCTTCTTAGGACGTGAAGGTTTCATTTGGTAGAAATAAAAATAACAGTTTTTCGCGTATTTTTTTCCCACACTTTATGCCGGTAAGTATATTTTCATTTTTAGACCGGAACATGCCCAAAAATGGGATAAACCATCATTTTTCGCATTTTTTCGATAATTTTGGGCCATAAACTTTAAAATTAAATAGCCATTTAGGCATTAAAACTCTAAAATATACGTAAATACTTTTTCTTAACCCATTAAGTAATGGACAATCATCGAATATACGAAATATATGCTGGGTCGATAAAACAATTGATGAAATTAGAAATTAATTTCGAAAAAACTCATTTTTAACGATAGAGCCACCCCGTGACCACTTAGAGGGCTGATAATTTATCTGAAGGAGTATTCAATTATGTCCTTTCGAATAGCCAATTCCAAATTACAATCGAGCAAGGGGCAATTTTCACTATCTTATCCTGCTATAGCCTTTCTAAGTATATTTTGTACATTATAACTTTACCAAGTGTATTTATTTAATTTAATATTATTTAAATTGTTATCCCAAGTGATTTGCGGAAAATCCATGTTTAATTTTAATATTTCTAATGTAATGCAGCACTGTATTAAAAAGAGCCTTTGATGGTAATATGCTACTGAAAAAGTCGATAATATTTTATTACTGAATTTAAAGCCTTCAAAAATGCTACGAAAAAGTTTGTAATTAAAGGAGAAATATTGAACGGTATCTAAAAATTGAATTTACTCACGAATATTACATTAATTAATGCATATTGGAATGGTATAAATGTATGGTGTAAATACTGATTAATTTATAAATGAAACAAGGAATATTGTTAAAATTTATTTCCTGAAAGTGTGAAAAAGTACAAAATCAGTCTCGGCAATCATTTTGAGAAAATTTCAAGTTAATCCTATAAAACATGAAGAGTAGAGTAAAGTGCAAATTTAAAATAAATTATTCTTCATAAATTACTAAAATTAATTCTAATAATTACTTTTTAAGAAAACCTAACAGTTAAAATCGTCAGCAGCAGCTTCTTCTTCAGCTTCGTAATCTTCTTCAGCGGTTGCTTCCTGGTATTGTTGGTATTCAGATACCAGATCGTTCATGTTTGATTCGGCTTCTGTAAATTCCATTTCGTCCATTCCTTCACCGGTGTACCAATGCAAGAAAGCTTTGCGTCTGAACATGGCGGCGAATTGTTCAGATATTCTTTTGAACAATTCCTGTATAGCGGTCGTATTACCAATGAATGTAGATGACATTTTGAGTCCCGTAGGAGGAATATCACAAACGGCTGTTTTGACATTGTTCGGAATCCATTCAACGAAATAGCTACTGTTCTTATTCTGAACGGCAAGCATCTGTTCATCGACTTCCTTCATCGACATTCTTCCTCTGAAGACAGCGGCAACTGTTAGATATCGACCGTGCCTTGGATCACATGCGGCCATCATGTTTTTAGCGTCGAACATTTGTTGAGTAAGTTCGGGAACTGTGAGAGCTCTATATTGTTGACTGCCTCTGGACGTTAGAGGAGCGAAACCTGGCATGAAGAAGTGAAGACGGGGGAAAGGCACCATGTTTACTGCCAATTTTCTAAGATCAGCATTGAGTTGACCGGGGAATCTAAGGCACGTTGTGACTCCAGACATTGTAAGCGAAACTAAATGGTTTAAGTCTCCGTAACTTGGATTGGGAACTTTCAATGTCCTGAAGCAGATGTCGTAGAGGGCTTCGTTGTCGATACAATATGTTTCGTCGGTGTTTTCGACCAACTGATGTACTGATAAAGTAGCATTGTATGGTTCTACAACAGTGTCTGACACTTTGGGGCTTGGCATTACTGAGTAGGTGTTCATTATTCTGTCAGGATATTCTTCCCTAATTTTTGAGATCAATAGGGTACCCATACCGGATCCTGTACCACCTCCAAGAGAGTGAGTCAGTTGGAATCCCTGAAGGCAGTCACAGTTCTCAGCTTCTTTTCTGACAACATCCAGAACTGCATCGACTAGTTCTGCTCCTTCTGTGTAGTGACCCTTGGCCCAGTTATTACCTGCGCCTGACTGTCCAAAAACGAAATTGTCCGGTCTAAACAGCTTTCCATATATTCCAGACCGAACAGCGTCCATGGTTCCCGGTTCCAAATCCAGTAAAATGGCTCGGGGAACGTATTTGCCTCCATTGTTTCTGGTAGCAACTGCAACAAACAGTTCAGAGCCGTGATTATAATATGGACCGAGCGTAAGCAATATTCTCTGTACTAGAAAATGATGTACTTTGGGTATGCAACCAACAATGCACATTCGGGGACACATTTAAGTTTCCCATGCGCTAAATGGAAATTTACGGACTTTAAAGATTGAAAATCATTTACAATAGCATTTAATATACGAACCAAATATATTGAAAACATAATTACACTTCTTTAAAAAAAGAATAATACTGTTGCTTACAATAAAATATGTGCTATATGTGAAAATAAAGTTAATTATTAACGCAAGTAGATTTTTACAAAGATATTTTACAAAGTCTGATTTTATGGTTTAAATAATAGTTGGTAATATTGAATTTGATAAAATATGTTTCGTAAGTTTTTGTTAGTAAAAAAATCTAAGGTATGTGAAGTCGTTCATTATGTGTACTCTGTTGGGAAAGTTAGAAAAATAGTATGAAAAAGAAGTATGAGAAGATGTAAGTTAGAGAAAGATATGGGTGCCGGATAGACAAGAAAAACGTTTTAAGCGATAAGATTGAACAAAAATTAAGTATAGATATATGTTATATGTGAAAACCTAAAACTTATGTTTATGAATTATGTATCTAAGTAAATCTGAATTATGACTAATAATACACAAAGTATAATAAGCAACAAAAATAAACTTAAACCTTTGTAGAAAGTTTTGAATATATCTAACATACAAAAATATAAATATTAATTAATAAAAATATGTACATTCCACTTGCGTGCTGCCTAGAGTTATGTAAAAATTTCAAAATACATTAAAATCTAAGCGATAATAATAACGGTTAAAAACTAAATTAATAGGTAATTGAACGCATTACTGATTTTTAGCAAAATAGAATTTACCTTTCAGGATGTACTTTTGAAATTCACGGGATTGACGGCAACTCAACAAAATTAAATTAACTCTTTATCTTAATATTACTTATTCAATTACTTGCGTACTTTTGGTCCTATGACAAAATACTTCGTTTGTTCCGTCGAGGTAACTACTACTTTTTTAATTAAATACTGAGGAAAATCAAAAGCGCTAGGTACAGCATTTTGCTTTAATTTTCTTTTTCCCACGGATATTGATATTAAAAAGTCATTTTCTTCAAATGTTTACTGCAAACAACTGAATCTTTTAACGGTATAAAACTTTCACGCCTTATTGCGTTCAACCATTTTTTCTTTAATTCAGGATTCTTAAGGAACCTTCGAAGAAATTACAAATGTATCAGTGTGTCTTATGTTTAAATTGTACTTACACGTGAAATGAAATGGAAGAACCTTTAGAACTCTTTCCACGGCAACCGTATGCACAACAATATGTAATCATATTGTTCCAATATTAAACTAGTTTTATTTTACTTTAACAAAAAATAGTTCATAAAAGTGTTCACAAAACCCCATGTACAAGAAAAATAGTGTCGTACAACATTTATTTGAAATAACTACACTTAACACTTCAACTGCCTCAAACTTTCTGAGTGATGTTACGAGCATTCTTAATAATTCTCGCGTTTCTTAAAGACGCTACATATCTAAACTACTGAAATGTCTAGTGTTTCCTTAGCGTTTGGTTTTGTTTTTTGGGAAAACTGATTATAGCCTTCCCTGAAACTCAATCAGTAATGTTCAGAGTAATTTGGCTGCTTTCTTGTAAATATTATTTACCTTTATTGTTTCATCTATCTTACGTAAAATGTAATAAAAATAAAATTCAATCTTACAGTGCTAAATGTCATAATAAATATCTCCAGTCGCGTTTTACTATAGAACACGCATGTCGACACGAAGATTAAAGAGTCCATAAATAAATTATGATCCTTAGAAACGTTAAAATAATAATAAAAATGTACGTACCGTTGAATGGCCAGTCAATAAATTAGTTCTTAAGTGTTTCTAAAAATCTTCAAATACAATAACGCAACGTCCTTCGACGAATTTTGTTCTTCACCTAACAATTGAACTAATTAGGCAGCGGAAGCCTCAAAATTAGTTAATTTTATATAATCAAGACATTTTATTCGTACGGCATCCTAAAGTATGGATAATTTAGATCATATGTAATTTAGGCAATAGATGAGACTGATGACTACACAATAGGAATTAAGTAAATAATGTTGTTGAGCTAGACCGTTAGTTTAATTCGATTTATAAATCGGATTTGAAGATGTTCTAGAAGAGAAATACGTAGTCGTAGAATTGGGTGAGGTGCCCCACAATGTAGCGTGAACTCACTCATACGATAATGTTACATTAATGGTTTAATGAACGGTACTCCGTGAGCAATTTCTTGTGGCTTCATTTAGATTCCGCCATAAAACTGTTAATCATTCCATGCAATAAAGAAACGTGTAATAAACTATAAAAACAGCCAATTATTCTTGTACATGCCTTTGTATGTTGCAGAAAAGCATCCAAACGAGTTACAATATTTTACAAGTACTATTTTACAAATACAACTTTTAACTGAATGATGAAATCACCACTAGACATTTTAAGACAAAAAAGTCTTGTTCTTAAATAAATAATTTAAACGCGTTGAACGTTTCCTAGCGGATACAATTAATTTCGTTCTTAAAGTAGAATTATACAAAGTTTAAATGAGATAAAGTTTTATTCTGGATCTTTAGTTTTTTTAAATGTGTCCACAGTGTATAGCTAAGAAAATCTTCCTAGTTTTAGGATCTCCTACCAAAAAAAGAAACATAAAAGGAATTGCTATAGAGCTTGAAGATGCCAAAAGGCGAAACAGCTGTCACAGACGCAGATGACAACGAAATTAGTAAAATTGACAAGCAAAACACCAACTTAACTTTAAAATTTTTGAATTAATACTTAAGGAGGTTCGGGAGTTAAAAAGTTAAAATTGTTTTGCACAAAAAATATTAAATAACTAATTATACGAGACACATCTGTAAATTTTATTTAGTGACGATGTTACAATGAAACAAAATAGACGTAACACTTATTTCTTTTATTTGTCTTACTCCCGAATCCTCGGACTTTTCATATTTTTGATTTTTAAAATTTGTTGTGCAGTGGTGGTTATAACTATAATCAGCAATGCAGTTATTGTTAATTACCTGTAGCTTCATTATAATAGACGTTAATCCTCTCCAATTGTAAATCGCTTTCACCAATGTAGATTCCGCTAGGGTCAATGCCGTGTTCTTCAGAAATCACTTCCCAAAACTGAAAAAATTAAGATAATTGTTAAAAATAATTGTTGATACTTCATTAAGTACTGGTACATAAATCTTACTACTAATACGTTTTATTACTGACTTATGTCAATATAATTACGTACGATAATAAATGGTATTAATTAAAATTCTACTTGAATATTATCCGCAATTCTAAATTATTATTTATCCGAAGGTGTTGCTGGGTCATTATATTATTGTCATTATTATTGGATATTATCTTACATGCTTCTTTTAATTAATTAGTTCATTTTATGCCTATTAAAAAGTACAATTCATTTACGTTAAGCTAGAGTTTACATAACTAATAAATGGTTAAACGACCCGTTTCGTTTTTTTGTAATAACTAATAGAAATATTGAAGTAGATGAAAGTATACTGTTAAAAAACCACAAAGTTAAATTCCACAATATTTATTAATTTAACTTGACAATTGCTTCGCTTTGTTAAATACTTCGTCAGATGTGTTACAATAAACTAATAATTATACCAAAGTTGTTTATGTAGTTTGTAACAAACTTTCATTATTAGAAACCCTCGAAATCAACAAACACAAAATTACTTCTTAATGACCAAATCGACCTAAACAGCTCATCATTTCTGAACCTTTTTGTAACCCCCTCCCTGTAAACACTATATAAACAACTTTGGTATAATTATTAGTTTATTGTAACACTTCTGATGAAACCTTAAACAATGCGAAACAAACGTTAAGGGAATCAATAATTATGGAAATTAAATTCGTAGTTTTATTGAGTGAGAAATCAATTTCCATCAAGCAAATGTAGAAACTATTAATCAGATTTCAGAATCAGAAGTATTTTTAGACCAATACTAAACATTTTTGTTCAAAACTTCTTGGCCCCCCATAGCAATTTTTTCGTCTTGTCCAATTAATACGTTTCTAACTCAAATCAACCACACTTGTTCAAAAGCATTGCCGCGCGCTGATGCTTATTTGGTTGCTTTGGTACCATTTTTAATACAGTGGTATCAGAAATGACCTACTAGCTGCTTTATAAACATATCGGTAGATATGCATTGAATTGTTTATTAAAAAGGTACCAAAACAAAAAATTATTATAAAAATAGTTTAAAAAAGAAATTATGGATTCAGATGTTTGAATAATTAAAAAATTTGGTCGGATGATTTCTCAAACTAGCCAACAACTTAATCCAACACGATTAATGTATGAAAATTTCATTCTAATTTTTTTTAATTTACGGATTTAATATTTTTTGATTCCTTGTTACGGGGGCTGTTGAATCCACGCAGCCCTTATGCTAGCATACACTCTTCCAATAATGTTTATCGAAACAACAAACTATTCAAGTGCATTAAGAATTTTATTGTTTGTTCGTTAAATAGTTTAAATAAAAAAATTCAATTTGTAATGGAAACAGGGAATGAATTAGGGCTAAGCTTTTTAGATACGAATATAAAAATTATTACTAATAAGTTCAAAATACATATATATAGAAAACCAACTCACTCCGATACAATAATAAGCAAAAGATCAAAACAATCATAGTCTCATTCATAGATTGTTAAGGGGTAAGTTAAGTAAAGAAAATTACAACAAAGAATTAAATATAATTAAACAGATAGCCAGTAATAATGGTTACAAAACTAATTTAATAGACAAACTAATTAATAATAAGAAACAGAAACTGTTACAAAAATAATTCTACAAATCTGAAATAGAAAAATATAAAAAATACAAATTTATTAACTATGTTCCAAAAGTATCGAAGAAAATTTGTAAAGAATTGAATAAAACGGGAGTGCAAACAATTTCAGTCAACAAAAATAATACATGAAAAATGTTAATTAATAATTGACATTCCTGTTCCAGGTATAAATATTACTTACACTTACCCTAATATTTAGTATTTACTTTATGATACTTGTGAACAAGTACTAATAAACCGAAACATATGTAGAGTATTAATAAAAAAATTTTTGAAACGTTTATTTTGCAACGTTCCCTTATTTAGTACTATGTTATATGCACTTTTCCTATTATTGGATATTCGGCACATTATAAGGACATTTGAATATTAAAAAGTTGAAATCGTTTTCAAATACTTATTACATTTTTATCTATCTTGGAATGTTCCCTTTAATGATTGCCTGGACTATCGGAATCACTGAGTTAAAGTAATTTTAAACACTAATAAATATAGCAAGTGTAAGTTTATAGACCATTTGGACGTTTGTGATGTATCTTAAGCTTGCGCTTTACATTCCTATCTGAGAACATATTTCTATTTTATATGTCAACGTCGTCGGTCCTTTGGAACTTTTACTGGAGACTGAGAAAAATTGCGGTTCAACGTACATTTACATTATGTACTGACACGAAAATAAATTTCTATTTCTGTTTGTGCGTTTTCGAATGCTTTTGAGACACTCTGCCGGTGACTGGACAAGCAAAGGGACAATCGACATTGCTGCGATTGCAGAAATACACAAATATATTCTATTTACATATGTACATTTGTATATATATATATATATATAATCATATGTTTCACGCAAAATTCAATTTTAGATCTTTTCTTCCGGGTTGTCCTATTTTTGTCAAAATTTTCGGATTGACACCATTTGACAACTAAACAAATCTGTCTTGGCCAAAAAGTTTTCACATGCACACAGGAAGTGACAAGTTAGTGCCAATTTTATGAGAATAACATCAACTAAAACTAACTTTTAAGTAACATAAAAGAATTTAAAATAGTAAACATCGCTCTTGTTTTTATTTTCTAAATAATTTATTTTCAGTTCTCTTATAACATAATCCAATTAAATAGAAACAACAGATCGCATTGTACATTAGGTATAGCCAAAATATTAATTAGTTCAGCGTTTTACGGTATTAATAAAATTAACCACAATTGGTCATTTATAATGGTTCTATTATGTTACTTGTTAGTTAATTTCTTGTGAAATTTTTGAAGTAAATTACCGATAGTAATAATCTAAGTTTGAAAGTGTGTAAATCACCTATAATAATTTATATTATATAGGGAAGTTACTACTATTGTCCTTTTGACTAAAGTAAATTATGCATAATAAGGGCTAAATCTCTCTTTGTCTAACATGTTTGCCTGTTCAAAGAACATTACGACTATCACATAAAAACTATACTTTTGCGCACTTATACAAACATAATCTGTAAATACCTACAATAAACCCTTATAAGACAAACGTAGGCTACTGAATAAGAGTAATTAGGTAAATGGTTATTTAAGGTATTTAATTTGAGCATTTTAATGGGTATGCACTTTCGACAGTGTTCCCGAATACAACAATTTAGTAAATTCAAGCATAGTTACAAATGAAATAACGAATAAGTCACAACTATATAAAAAATAAACAATTAATTTTGTGGGCCTAAAAGCCCACTTCTCGTATTTGTTATAACGAATTAACTTTACATTATCGCCTACCAAAATACTCAATTTTATGGCGTTCATTTGTAAACCATCACAAAATCAATACATTACAATTAAACAGAAAATTGAGTAGGACTTCATAGCCATTCGAAATATGGCATTGTAATTTTTCAATACCTGCTTATATTTATACGGAAAGCTGTGTGATAATTAGATTTTTTATGGCATGTCAACCTCTCGAACATACTGACGGTGATGATTATATGCATGAATAAAATTGACTATGTTGGAAACAATAATAAATTCTGAATCTACTGATGTCTGCTGCTAACTGAAATATTTCATATATTATAAAATGGCCTTACTATGGTATCTGCAGGGTCATTCAAATTGAGTGGTACATTAGACGTTTTAGAGAAACTAAGCATGTTATAGATTTAAAAATTTGGGAGTTGGGAGTAGGGGTTATCAAGGATGACCTATTTAACTAAAATAATGAGATGTGAAAAATAGTTTTTTCCATCTATTTAAAATAGCAGATGCAAATGATTTCCTATTTCAAACACTAAATATAAAATTGTTCTGAAAAATTCATCCGAAATGAAAATTCTAAAATGGATATTTCTAAAATCGTATTGTAAGAATTAAATCCAACATGAGGACAAAAACAGTTTTATTTATATAAATATGGAATTAACAGAAACAACTACTCCGTGTTAAGTATTAAGGATTTATATATTATAAAAATGTTCACTTCAATTTTAAGGCGAATGCATCTATGAGTTAGAATTATATAAAAGTAGTGGAGTTATCTATGAAAATAAAATAGAGGTAACAAAAAAGTTGTTGTCAAACATATAGCTAAGTTTTACTTGTTTTTTGTTAATAAATGATGTGAATAAAGAAGTTGTTTAAGGTTCCAATAATAACTAAAAGTAAAACTAATAAAAAGTAAAACCAAACTTCGGGCAAACAAACTTCAACACTCCGAGGGCTAATACCCCTACCGGCATTGAATTACACTGTTGATTCCGAAATATTCTTAGATGAAGACAACATATCCAAAAAAGAAGGCATTGAAATCCTTGTTCGTCTAAATACTAAGGATCAAAGATCCCACCAAGCAGATACTACCAGATACTACCAACCGAAAGGGTCTCATCAGGTGGGCGCTGGCAGAAAGGCCTTTTTACAAGATATATGGCAAATAAAAATATGGAATGAACAGAAAAAAGTAGTTATTGGCCTTTCTGCCAGCGCCCTTTTGTGAATGAATTTTGTTTATCACAACCAACAGCCGACATTTCGCTTTCTAGTTAAAGATTTCTTCAGTATAGGTTGTATATGTCTAGTCACGTATTTAGTTTGTATAAAAAGTAAAATTTGGATAAAAAATGGAATCGAATGACAAAACAAAATATGCTAGGTGCTGTTTGAAAGAAAATAAATAAGTTATTCGTGTTTGAAATTTTTAAACCTTTGTTTTTTTTTCTGAACGCCCTGTACAAATTATAAAGCTTAGTTTTGGCATGACGTTAACCTTAAGATTTGGCTATAACTAGTAGAAATTTCAACGTTCTAAGTCATTTTTTATGGAAGTTGGAAGTTATGATTTTTTATAGTTTGGGTAGCGGTGCAATTTTTTTTCCAATAAATTAAATTATCTCAGAAACTATTCATCGTAGGCATATAGGCATACAAGTTAGTTATCAAAGTCACCTTAAAATTTTATGTTTCATACGAATTCATCGTAAAAAATATACCATTCCATTTAAAATAAGAAAGTAGACATCAACTGTGCCCGACAGTTAAAATTAATTTAGTTAAATATATCATCCTTGATAACTCCTACTCCCAAATTTTCAAATCTCTTACATGCTTAGTTTCCCTAAAACGTCTAATGTACCACTCAGTTTGAATGATCCTGTATATGTCTAACTGAATCGACAATGCAGCTTATATAAGTGTTAGGTACGTAAATCAAAATAATAAGGACATGATAAGTTCGTTCTTGGTCACTAATTTTTGAAAAGTACAATTATGTAGATGTCATCAGCCTGCTATGGGCTGTCTGGATAAGAAGCTCTTTAAAAGCAACTTAATATAATATATAGTTCTGTTAATACACCGCCATCCGCTACTATCTGCTGCTAACTGACGTATTTAATAATCTTGGCGATGCTGCCTACAGTGTACAAGATCGAAATCCTTTTAGCTTTTTGAGTTTATTTAAAAAAAAAATCTTGTATTCCTCAAATTGAAAGTTCTTAAATTCCAGATCATTTATTTTGTTTATTTTTAACTAGCAAAAGATTATTTTTGAAGAAGTTAATACATAGGCATATATACATTTTGTCGCGCGTGGATAAAATTTGATCGTGCTAAAAACAAAGATGCACTTGGCTTTTAATTTCACATCTCATTCAAGAGATAAATTTAGGTTCAAGGATAGATCTTCTTGCTTCTAAATATTCCAGGGTTTACCCTTATGAACATTCAAGTAGCTTACTAAAATATCTCATAAGCCGAGTACGACAAGTATTTCCGTTTGTTCCGATAAAAAGTAAAGTGGTGAGACTACATATAGCTGGCACGGATGGTTTTATAAAAATATATCTACATAAAACTATGCTTGGAACATGTCTTTTTGAACGACTCCTTCATTAAAAAAAAAGCTGACTTTGATGATTGTCATTTAGTTTTTTTTATAAATCATGCAGTTTATTTTTAAAATAATTCCCATTAAGTACAGGTACTATTAGGAATTTTGAAAACTTTTTATTTTTATTTTCTCATTGAAACATAATTTCAGTAATTTTAATTAGAAAACTTATTTCAGTTATTAACCGAAGTATATAATAGTAATTTTTTTGCAAATGTATACTTCATCAATTCTTGATGGTTACTAAAAGAATTTTTTTAGTTTTATTTTTTTTGTAGAACTCAACAAATGCATATATGACTCTAGATAGTAATTATACACTAATAAATTAATTAAAGACGATATAAAATAAATGGTTGTCCATAGGTATATCAAATTTGTTTGAAAAATTACAGAAAATATCCGTCAATCAAAATTACATTCAATTTTATTCTAACTTCTAATTTTAAGTACAACAAAAAAGATATATCATTTTTTAATGGCCTCAAAAGTATCATTTTTAGATATCCAAACATTTTATGAAAATAAAATTTTAATAGGGGCAATTTTCGTTTTTTTTTTGCATTTTATAAACAGTCATTAGAAAATTGTTAAATTCCGATACGAATACGATAAGCGTGTTGGGTTGTCTCTGTTATCCTGTTTACTTTTGCATATAAAAATGAATATATTAAAATCGAAACTACAGGATGTTAGAGGAAAAAATGTCAAACAAAAGCAAGGAAGTGGATGATCTCAATGGCTATCCGAAACACTCCCATACATGTTCAGTAATTTTATAATAATTTTAGGATTATAATTTATGAGAAGATAAGATAAGAAATTATATTCGTAGGCGTCGAACAGTAATTCGAAAAGAATGGTTTATTAAGTTAAATGTTTGAAAAAAATTCCCACTTTTTTTTTGTTTATCAGTATATCATAAACATTCTTATTTTCAACAAAGGTTATAGGAACAATTATTTTTAAAAGTTATTTCGGTGCCATTATCAAATCTACGAAACTGAAAATGTTAACATCTGATAAAGACAGTCAGTTAATTTAACCAACCTGGAAAAGAAATACAAATATCTATATTATTTATTCATGCCATCATAAAATAATACTCAGATGGGGAGTTAGGGGAAAAAATGGTAAAATTAAAAAAATAATAAATTGCTAAACGAACATGATGTTGTTTTAAATAGCCCCTAAGCCCTCCGCATCCCGAATTCTGCTTAACATTATTTGCTGGTCCTCCCTGTGAGGAACAGGGGTAGACTGGAACTATCAATCACAACAATCTATTGTATTGTAATAGCACTAGTCAGAGAAAGATTTACTACTTGAAAAATAGCAGAGAGTAAAAATTTGTCCTCATTAATTTAAGGTAATTAATTAATTCAATAATTAATATCGCATTGATGTAATTACAGAATTTTATATTAAATTTTTTAAAACGTTACAAAGCATCTTAGTATTTTGTGGTGAGGCTGGGGGGGGGGGGTATGTAAGGAATTATTTCAATAATATTTCAAATATAATACAAGATTATTTATACTAAATAGGTGGGTGGGGGTAGTTGTTTTGTTTGTTAAAATTAATATTAAGTAACTTTCTATTTGATCGTTTAAAATTACTCTTTTTTATAGTATCCATTTATTTCTAATTGTTCTAATAAATTTAACTGAAAATCCTTATTCGCCTATGTAAAATTTTGTATGTTATGATTGTATGTAGGTAAAGTCTACTTTTTTATTGTTAAAACTTATAAGATGTTCGTTTATGCGAGTCTCAAACTTTCTGTCTGTCTGCCCTATGTACACTTTAGAGCAAGATAAGGGTTTTAAGTTAAATTTATTAGAACAATTAGAAATAAACGGATAGTATAAAAAGGAATGATTTTAAATGATTAAATAGAAGATAATAGTTCTCCATTACTTAATATTAATTTTAGCAAACAAAACAACTACCCCTACCTACCTATTGTGGTGAAACAATATTGTTGTGAATACAATATAATTTACATGAAATTGTTTCTGTTTAATTTTTTAAATATCATGGATTAGTGTCAACATGTATCGGCTACAACCCTAAGAATTATTTCAAACTACCTTATGGCCAGTCCGCCCAAATTGCACTTATTCTGGCAGGTAGCACAGAGTGCGGAATCTAGTGACATTTGCTTTGGAACGATGCATAATTCGCCATGCATTAGTGTACAATTAGACGGGTTGCCATTTAAAATATTTGTTTTTTGAAAGCTATTGTCTGTGGCGGACGGTGTTTTTACTGTCCATCAGAGCGTTACAATTCCAGACCATCGTCCATTCTGACATTGTTAGCCAGTGCTTGTACCTTACAACTTTGCCTAGCCAACGAGCGCGATAGACGTACAGTGAAATGCAAGATTGACTATTAGGTTTTTTTTGTTGACGAGGTCCGTTGTTCAGTCAATGATCCAAATAATTATTTTATAACTGTTTCGTACTTAAAGATGCTGGTTGCTAAGGTGCTGCGCTGCGTTCAAATGCAAAATTGCCAGCAGTTTGGTACAAGATACTTACATACAGTGAGTGTCAGAAATGGAGAATAAATTGTTTTAAAATATAGGAGTCTTTTCAGGAAAATACGCGGACACATCGATTCTGAATATAATATATCTTATTCCTACCCCAACAGATTTTACTATTTTAGGTTAGTCATAATAGCGGTAGCAATCCAACCCTTGCATTTTTTTATTAGAAATGATTAGGAAAGGAAAAGAAAAATACTGCTTTTTTGTTTCACACTGAGAATTTAATGCTCGACAATTGTTTCGGCTGCTGAAACCTTTTTCAAGAGAGTAAGAAATTATTAGTGTAGAAATAAAACGACGTTTAATTTTGCACTGTCACCAATTTTATTTACACCCCGAACCGGTTTCGACTTACAAAGTCATTATCAACAGCTAAGCTAATGTTAAATTACATTGTATTTATACTTAAAATTAGGTAACTACTTACAGCTATAGGGGGATGGTTTTTTGTTCTTTCAAGATTATACATTTAAATAGTGGTCTGTATTTTAAGTCTATTTGATTATTTAATAAATTGACATTTTTTAATTTATTATACTTAAATATTTCTAAGGACTGTTGATAATGACTTTGTAAATTGAAACCGATCCGGGGTGTAAAGAAAATTGGTGACAGTGCAAAATTAAACGTCGTTTTATTCCTACATTAATATGAAATATCAAAAAGTAAAAACCAAATCCATAGATTTTTTAAAAAGAAATGATTAAATCATAATATCCAATGATTAAGTTTTAATTTTCCGGTTGTAAGAGAATTACTTAAAAAGATTTAATTAAAGCAGGAATTTCTCAAAATGCTTAATCATATTAGACAAACACTGCACTTCTGTAAAAATTCAACCGTCCTCTGTGTGCTCTGTTTTTAATCATTTATATGGGGGTTGCTATTTGATTTTTTTTGCTCACGTCATCAATCGAAATATAAAGAGGGGAAAATTTTTCAAAACTATATGTGTTAAAAAACTTTCTTCATTTAGTGCTAGGTGTACAAATATTTTATTCAAAATAGTTTATTGTCTTTAAATGGTTGATCGCTGAGGTATATCAATTTTGATTCTCCATAACGTGGATAAAACACTATGTCATTAAAATTGCTTGTAGGTTTCATAGAATTTTATTTAAATTGCACTAGATTGGTTTTTCGACACCTGATATATCTAGACTGTAGCGAAACAGTTATAATGCAATTTGAAAGAAAGATTTGTTGGAATGCGATACTAATTTTTATTTTTTTTTATGTAAAAAGAAATTAATAAAAGACGCAAAGTTTTACGGTCATTTACAATTACAGATTACTAAAATATAAAACTAACAGTTAAAATTTGTATAAAAGTAGGAATAATTATATGTTGCTAATTTGTTTGATTTTATTTTCGTTCTAAAGCTTTTTTAATGTATAAATTATCTGAAAGAGATAATTTTCTGGGATTTTGCATTTACGTAAAATTTTAATATAATTTAAATTAAAGGAACGGTTAAAACAGTAATCAGCCTTACCACTAGAGTTATTTAATGTTTTTTATTACGAAAAAATGTTCAAAACTGCGTTTAGAGATCGTTCTACCAATTTGTCCAATATGTAGTTGTCATCGCCAGAGTTACAAAAAATTTGATAAATACCATTTTCACTTAATTCATTTAACGGAAAATGTTCAATATGATTTCATAATATAGTTTTCAAATAATGTTGCAGTGATTGGCAAATCGGACACAAAAGTATTAAATTTTTATTATCGCAATTTTAGTTATTTTATATTTTTAGTAATAATTTATGTTTCTAGTGTAATTAGAGGTAACTGCTCCGAAAATTATAGCAGAATTGTCTAAATAACATCTGGATATTCTCCTGTGCCAATATACTCTATGTTTAACTTGGTACATGATTTACCTAAAAATATTTAAACATCATAAAATCAAAAGATTTGAAACTTATTTGCGTACTACTATTTTACAAATTTCTGTCTATTTGATGTATGACAAAATTTCCTCTTTATAGATAAAAATGTTTGAGTTTAGTAACAAAATAGACAAATATATGTCTCATTAATGTTTTGTTGAAAATAATAAATTTTTATCTACATGAGTAATATATTTTAATTAGGAATATTTTCTGAAAAATACTAATCAAAACATTGATGAATATGATATCATGCATACATTCATACTTTTATGAAGAATTTATAACAAAATCATGTCTTCTAGTTTAATTTTTCTTGTTGATGATTTTATGAGGAATTCTTCATAAAAATTATGATTTATATTCGCTGGAAAATTCAAATTAAGGTATTTTTAGATAAAAAAATAATTAAAAAATTTACCAAAATTATACTTAACACTCTCGTCCGTTATTTTTGAGAGGAAATTTTAATCAAAAAATTAATTTTGTACATTATAAATTTTATTTTAAATTCGTTTAGATAAAGAAATTTAGATTTTCTGTTAATATAGTGAGTTAGATAAACTAAATATTCAAATTTTCCAAATCTTAATTAAAGCCAAAAATATGCAAAGGTACTCTAACTAAAACTTTAAAAAAATATTTTATTTTATTTTATTTTGAAAATGAACAAAGAGAACAAGTACATGTTATACTTAATTTTACCATATTTTTTTAATGTGATTATAAGAACCGGCACGAATTATACAGTTCTTTATACAAGTGTAGGTACTCATGTCTATACAATGGACTATTTAAACACGGATGCAATGACCTTAATGCCTTTTGTCACACTGATAAAAAAATAATAAATGAGAGTGTTAATTTTAACTCGTTTTTGCCTTAGAGTTCGCAATTAATTACGCTCAAACTTCACGATACTACGAAACTAGAAACACATGTTAAATTCTCTTTAAAACAATAGCGACTTGAAAGAGCGAAATAATTGAAAATTAATTACATAAAGAATTACTAAACTACATATATAATAATAGCAATTGTTAAAAAAATATTTCAATGCTGGTGTTTTAATATACATATACAAAAGTGAAGCTCTTTATATATTAGTAATCACCATTTTGTTCTTATCAAACATTCACCCACATGACAATTGTACGTATTGTATTCCTTTTTGTTTTCAAATACCATACATTTTAATCATATTTAGAATACCAAGTAAGTATGTAGATTCCAACATAAAAATAAAATTTTGTATGCAGTAATTAATGGTTTAAGACTATCTATATACGGACCAAAAAAAAAATAAAAATTGTATACGAGGATTTTAGTTCACCTATTTACTACAACTGTTAACTTTTTTTGGCAAATATAACTGAATATTTTGTATACGGAAGACCCATGTAAGGGAAACAATGGGCACACTTTTTAATTAACAGACAGCGTATTATTTCTAAAATGGAAAAATGATGAAATAAAAACTCCGATACCATCGCTATTAAGTTCTTAAATGTTTCCTATTAAATGACCACATGTGCGATAATGATAATAGACAGCGAAACATACTGATAACACACGAACTGTACTGTTGTTCATTTTTAAATTTATTACCGCAACAATTTAATATACGAAGAAACATTCAAAATTCTGGAAATAATAATTGTTTTTCGTACTAATTACAATTCATAATTAAAGTGAACCAATGATAACATCGTTATTTAGTATTTATTATTTGTATTTTTCGCGATTTATTTGGTAATTCCTGTTAATATTAAATTATTTAAATACAAACTTAAATAAAAAAGTTAATCTTAAAATCTGTTGGGATTAAACACTTGTTTTCATTTAAATACTAAATAGTTAGTACGACCCTTAAAATGATTTTATCGAGTTACTATTGTTGATACCTATATATAAATTTGAATTGAAGCAACTAAAAAAGTTTTCAAAAGTATTTAAAATGTGTGTTTTATGAAATTAATAAAATGTATAAAAAATGTTTTCATACCTTGGCGCCTACTTGATTTCCACATTGTCCGGCTTGAAGATGCACGATTTCCCTCATTGTTGTTGCTCGATTGTTTCTGTTCTGATGCCTTGGAGCTACTGTCACGCCTCGAAGCCAACTGCGATGAGCTACTGAGTAAATGAACCTTTAGCTCAGACAGTGACTGCCTCTGGCATGGAGATCGTCCATATCACGTTACACTCATTTTATCTAACTTTAGTTCTGTTTTATTTCTAACCACAACGGAAAGTGTTTATAGGCATGTCGAAAAGCTCGTAGACACAAGGAGGGCCAAATATTTAATTAAGCGGCACCAGGGCAACACCCTCCAGATTTTTTACATTTTTTGAAATCCTTTGACTCTATCATTGTACATATATCTCTTCTTGATAAAGAAGTGCTGTGTACAGGCTGTTCCTTTTGACATAATTTTATTAGATTTAATTGTTCTTTTGTTTAATTAAACTCCATTGTTAGTTTTCACACTCATTTGTTAGATACAACAAAATCGTTTTTGTAGGTTGTAAACTCATTAAAAGCATGAGTAGTTCATAAGGTCATATACAAGAAAACAATCTTTTTATTTTTTCGTTAGATAAGCAGTAAAAATAACTTAAAGTATCTTGTCGGTATTAAACAGATAAGGCCATAAAACTAATACTGATTCAACCTACAATAACTATCTTCTGCTGAATGATAACTACGTATCACATATTTTTACTATGATTAATTGGGTGTCTTTGTGTGTAAATATCAACAAAACAATTTTATCTCTTTGTATAAATGACTAACTCTATAATGCAATGCGGGTTATATAGTAAGAATTTTGAAGAAAAAAAAAACAAATTAAAAAACTTACTGGTATATTAAGAACTTTGTAAATTAAGCGGTTTGTCAATTTCAGGAGAAAGTTATTGTACCTTTTAATCTATGATAGAAACATATGATACATGCCACTACCGAATTTTGGTTAAAAAAATGTATTAATTAAATGTTTAAAAAAATAATAAAAATCAACGTATTTTAAACGGTTTCATTAGTGTCTAGAAATATACGTTAAGTTCTATTTTGTTCTGATTATTCGTCAATTGTTCTTATAATTTATACCACTGCTCCACCCCTTTAGGTCATACCATGATGGTATGTAGCCTAAAACTTTCCTTAATGTTTAGGGTTTCTCTAATTAAAAAAAAACTATTAAAAGTGCAACTTGTAATTATAAAGACTATCTTACTTTTATATCTGTGTAGAGTTAAAAGTTATATTTTTAGATATTTACAAAATAGTTTTTTCGATATTTTTCTGAATGGTATTTTAGCTATTAAAATTTATACAAAATACATTTACACATAAACGAAATAGTAGTAGTTGTACATAGATAATATGTAAATAGATTTAGTAAAACTTACTTATTAAATTTAATAATTTCAAGAATACTACTTGCTATAAAATAAGATGAGTAGAAGGGAAACACTGGGTTTATTTTTTTATTAAGAAACTCGACAAATTTGTGTCCACCTTTTCTACTACTAGTAGTAGAATTTATTTCATGAGAGTGACCTGAAAAGGTGGAAATAAATTTGTCAGGGTTTTTAATAAACCCAGTATTTCTTTTCTACTCATCTTATTTTATAATTTATGAAATGTTGCATAAACAATGCGATACATACATTCAATCAACTTTAATACTTCTTGTGTCAAAAATTCATGAGTTTTTATACAAAAAGTTAATTCCTGAGGTTACAAAATTATTTTGTATTTTCCAGAAAAAAACATTAAATAAATGACTCGTTTTTTTCAAAACTATTAAAATCGAAAGGAAAAGAAAATTTGGTTATTTATAAGAATCAATTGTCGGTATGGCTACCGTCATTAGCAGTCATTATTATTGTTTACATTTGGTAAATTCATTGGTTAAATTAACTTTCAATACAGGGTAGTTTATATAAAATTTTACACTTATATTTAATTAAATTATAATTAATTGAATATAGGCAGGTATATTATCATATTGTGTTAATATGTTTAGTATTTTGAATACAGTAATGGATGAAGTCTGAAACAGATATAGTGTGGTAAAAAAATTCTAGACTGCAATAAATTAATAAATTAGTGAAATTTACATATATCAACGACTTTTTCATACATTTCTGACGTAGGATAAAATGTACATTTATATTTTTAAGGTTTTTTCCGTGTTTTCTTAAACTTACATTTATTTTTAAGTTCTTTTTTTCGTGCTTTCTAAGACGTACATTTGTTTTTAAGTTTTTTCTGTGCTTTCTTAGACGTACGTTTGTTTTTAAGTTTTTTCCGTGCTTTCTTAAACGTACATTTATTTTTATGTTCTTTATTCCGTGCTTTCTTAGACGTACATTTATTTTTAAGATTTTTCCTTGCTTTCTTAAACGTACATTTATTTTTAAGTTTTTTTTCCGTGCTTTCTTAAACGTACATTTATTTTTAAGTTCTTGTTTCCGTTCTTTCTTAAACGTACATTTCTTTTTAAGTTTTTTTCCGTGCTTTCTTAAACTACATTTGTTTTTAAATTTTTTACGTGCTTTCTTAAACTTACATTTATTTTTAAGTATTTTTCCTTGCTTTCTTAAACGTACATTTATTTTTAAGTTCTTGTTTCCGTTCTTTCTTAAACGTACATTTCTTTTTAAGTTTTTTTCCGTGCTTTCTTAAACGTACATTTATTTTTAAGTTATTTTTTCCGTGCTTTCTTAAACGTACATTTGTTTTTAAGTTTTTTTCTGTGATTTCTTAGACGTACATTTGTTTTTAAGTTTTTTCTGTGCTTTATTAAACGTACATTTCTTTTTAAGTTTTTTTCCGTGCTTTCTTAAACGTACATTTATTTTTAAGTTTTTCCGTGCTTTCTCAAACGTACATTTGTTTTTAAATTTTTTCCGTGCTTTCTTAGACTTACATTTATTTTTAAGTTTTTTTCCGTGTTTTCTTAAGTGTACATTTATTTTTAAGTTTTTTTTCCGTGTTTTCTTAAGTGTACATTTATTTTTAAGTTTTTTTTCCGTGCTTTTGCCCAAACATTAATAATTTACAGTAAAATGAAAATTAATTGAATTTATTTAAATTGGTAGGAAAAATATTAACTTTAACTATTTTTTTCAATTTCGAAAATATATTCAAAATAATCTCTTTTTATATTTTATTAATGTAATCCTTGTCGATATATATTGAATTTTTTCTTCATTTCCGATTCCAAAACTTGAAGTTCTTGTTGTGCACATATGTGAATTGATATAAATATTTAAATAGTAAGAGCGTTGTATCGATGTGACTTGTGACGGATTCATAAATAAACTCTTGTCTAGGATAACAACGGTTATTTATTTGCCTGAATTCCGAAACCGACATACGGAACTACAAGAATGGGCCACGTACGAAAATAGAACTTTAAGAAGTCAATCTGAGATACGCTTACCACTTTGAAGTTATAGATACTGTTATGGTCGAAGCGATTATAACTTTATAACAAAAAAGTGGACATTTTGTAAGTAGTTGTTAGCATGTACGTGCAGGTTGGTTGCTAGTAATGCCCTAAAAAAGATAACTGGCTGTAAATAGAAGTTTTAGAAAACTATGTGTGGAGTGCCCATTTAACTTTGTGGTGGTCGATACTCTTCACAAATAATCTCATAATCGTTCTTTTTAAAAACCGGAAATTTCAATAAACCAACCTACCGATAATGTATTAAAATTATTCATAAAAACCTAATGGACCTTAGAAAATATATATTTTTCAGTTACTAATGTTTATGTTAGGTATATAGTTACTAAATTTTCATATTTTTTTGTGGAATTAACTAATAAATAATCCGCATTATTATGTTTTATCTTTATTAATTTGTGTTCTAATTTTCTTTTTATTATTAATTACGCTAAAATACCCTCTAACTTCTGAAGATGCCTTTTTAAGCTGAAACAATATTGTTAAGCAGTGCCTTAATAAATAAAATATGTGAAAGTTTATAATTTCATTTTAAATTAAAATGGAAATCAAAGTTCAACACAATTCGTTATCTTATAAGATAGTAACGATGACATACTGTCTCTTTTAATGTTAAAAATTTAAACTAACAAATTGAACTTCCTGCTTATGTACTTATTTCTAAGGGTTAGGAAGGGGAATTATTCTTATGGATTTACAACTAGATATTAAGCAGAGGGAAATTATATACTTCAATTTAGCCATTTAAGGCAATACGTTTTTATTCAATTTGTTGATTTCCATTCTTTCTAATAAATTGAGTTTTAGTACTTTATTTTCTATGTGAAGTATTTTAAGATTTGCATTGAAATTATGTTTATGTGTTTTGCGTATGTTGATTATTATGTTTAACACTACCTACATGTTCTTTTAGTTTACCTTTAAATGACCTCCCAGTTTGTCCTACATGTGCTTTTTCACAATTTCCACAATTCAGTAAATTTACACCCGAGTTCGAAAACATTTCAGTTTTATCTTTATTATTTTTTATAGTGTGACCTAATGTGTTGTTTTATTTGTTTAAATGGCGTTATAAGAGTTAAAAGCCTCATCTATACAATTGCAAAAATATATATTAAATTAATAATGAAATATTTGAAGAATTTTTAGTAGTGTTAAATTTTAAATACATCAATTAATTTTTACCCACAATAGATTACCTTAAATTTTTCCTCATTAATTTAAGGTAATCTGTAGTGGGTACAAATTCATTCAATAATTAAAATCGCATTGATGTATATATTAAATTTTTACAGTTTTTTAATGATGTTACCCATTTACATTTATCAGATGCTCTTATATTACATAATTAAATTTTAGTTCGATTAAAAATATTGTTCACTCTCTGAACTGAGCATACCTGTCTAATTTTTCGAAAAACTATTAACTAACGGAACATTTCAATATTTCAAAATTGGTTGGACACACACATTTATATACTTTTTCCCGTCCTTGGTTAATCTCTTTCTGGAACAACCTGCATCCTTATCTGTTTGCGAACAGTAATATAATTTAGCTTCCTCTGTCCCTCTTTGCTTATTTCTGCTTATATGTCTTTAGCTAGCCCTTCATGCCTCAAAAGGTGCCATCCCATGTTTCCTTTTCTTATTGGCTTCTAAAGCGTCCTTTGTTGATTGTTAAATTAAAAACTGTTTTTAGTATGAATTTATATTATCTTTTTATCAATAATTAATTTTTATCACTATTATAAATACAATAAATCAAATAAGTTCTGGGGGATTGAACAATATAATTATATGTGGTTTACCAAGTTATTGTATATTAGCCAGGAACTGAATGTAATAGAGATATTCGTTTCCTGGTTTCAAGTTAAAATAATTTAGTTTTTAAGTACGCATATAAGTGTAACCGCAACAAATTTCCCTGCATCAAATTTAAAAGAACGAATGTGTTATGACTCACATTATGCTTCCCTTTTGAAATGTTAGAAGCCAAAAGTCGTTTACGAAGTCTTACAAGTGTTTCTTATGACGGTAGTATTATAAGTTGAAGCTAACCATATGTTTCAAGGGGAACATACATACATATTATAAGAAAAATTTAAATAAAAAATGAATTAAATTACAACTTATGGTGAAATTTCATTTAAGGCTTATTTCAAAAAGTTCGTTTTACCTACGCATTTTTTCTTTATCTGTATAATTACACCGCTACAAAATTTGTAATAGAAAAATTAGATTTTCATTTAATTTAAAAATTAGTTGTTGAAGATGAGAAGCCTTTCTTCATAAAACGTTGGTTAAGATTTTTAATTTTTAAATTTCCAACTATGCAACTTTTCATACGTACATCCTTAACAGATTCTCCAACTTTTTATTTTCAATAAGCTTTGTAACATGATACGGTTCTTGGTAATTATTAAATACCATTTTTTTATTATTACAATAGCACCCTCATTCATCATCAATCCATTTAGCTTTAAATAAATATTTGTGTTATCTTTTAAATCTGATCAACGTACTGCCTATTATGATAACATTATTTTCATAAATGATGCTATATTTCTGATTTTATGATTGTAATATTTCTTGTTTAAACCAAAATATATGCAAACACTTGAGCAATCTTCAAACTGGGTTGAAACAAAATCAATAATCCAATCATTAAAAAAAAAACGATTTACTTTTTAATTTTTTATTTAAACTGAAAGGTAGAAAGTTCTTTAATGAATAGCTCTATTGAATTTATCAGCAGAAAATATTAGTCATAAATAAATAATAAATTTTAGTCATCTCATAACGACTTAAAATATTATCATCATCTAAATACAAAAAGGTACAAATTTAAGTTGAATGGCATAATTTAATAATAGTTGGAAGCTGATACAAAAAAAAAACGAAAGCACAATTTTTATGTGAATATGAAGAAGACCTAACACACATTTAGTTCTTTGGAATACTAATTATCGAATCAAAGTAGGAAATATGTCAGTCTTTTGTATAACAACTGCTGCTTTGTAGACTTTTTTTTAATTTTCGTCAACTTCTGCTTCTGCTTCTTCATCAAATTCAGCATCTTCGTCAGCCGTTGCCTCCTGATATTGCTGGTATTCAGATACAAGGTCGTTCATGTTTGATTCGGCTTCTGTGAATTCCATTTCGTCCATACCTTCACCTGTGTACCAATGCAAGAAAGCTTTTCGACGGAACATAGCTGTGAACTGTTCTGAAATGCGTTTAAATAGCTCTTGGATGGCAGTAGAATTACCAATAAACGTAGCTGACATTTTAAGACCTCTTGGTGGAATGTCACACACGGCTGTCTTGACGTTGTTAGGTATCCATTCGACGAAATAGCTGCTGTTCTTGTTTTGGATGTTCAACATTTGTTCGTCGACTTCTTTCATTGACATGCGGCCCCTAAAGATAGCTGCCACGGTTAAGTAACGCCCATGTCTTGGATCGCAAGCGGCCATCATATTTTTAGCGTCAAACATTTGTTGTGTTAATTCTGGTACGGTCAAGGCCCTGTATTGTTGGCTTCCTCTCGATGTAAGTGGTGCAAAGCCGGGCATGAAGAAGTGAAGTCGGGGGAATGGCACCATGTTGACAGCCAATTTCCTAAGATCTGCGTTCAATTGACCAGGGAATCGTAAGCACGTTGTTACGCCAGACATTGTGAGGGAAACTAAATGATTCAGATCTCCATAGGTTGGTGTTGTCAATTTCAAAGTTCTAAAGCAGATATCATAGAGAGCTTCATTATCGATACAGTACGTTTCATCGGTGTTTTCTACCAATTGGTGAACAGATAGGGTAGCATTATAGGGTTCTACAACAGTGTCTGATACTTTAGGTGATGGCACAACAGAATAGGTATTCATTATCCTGTCTGGGTATTCTTCACGGATTTTTGAAATGAGTAAAGTTCCCATACCAGATCCAGTACCACCACCAAGAGAATGTGTGAGTTGGAATCCTTGAAGACAGTCGCATGATTCAGCTTCCTTTCGAACTACATCTAAAACGGCATCCACAAGTTCGGCTCCCTCTGTATAGTGACCCTTTGCCCAGTTATTTCCAGCACCAGATTGCCCAAAGACGAAATTGTCTGGTCTAAATATTTGTCCGAATGGCCCCGATCTGACAGAGTCCATGGTACCTGGTTCGAGATCGACGAGTATGGCACGTGGTACGTATTTTCCTCCAGACGCTTCATTGTAATATACGTTTATTCTTTCTAACTGGAGGTCTGAGTCTCCGTGGTATGCCCCAGTGGGGTCAATTCCATGTTCATCTGATATAATTTCCCAGAACTATAATAAAAAAATCAATATTAACTAAAATCCTAGAATTTATTTCTCAATTATTTTTAACTATTAAAGCTGGCATTAATTTAAAAAATTCGTACCAGTAAATAGTTGTTTAGAAAATGTAAGTTACAGACGATTTATCCGATTTTTATAATTGCATAAATTACATACACTATATAAATATTGTCTTTACTCATTATTTAATAGTCTATAGATCAATTTCTGTAGTTTTAATCAGAAGACGTTTATGTGCTAGATTGGTGTAAAGAAGTAATCAATAACGGCCATTTGCCTTTGCCTTCTATATTAGGCCTCAAACCAGATTAACCATACAAAAATTTCATGGGTCGATATTGTCGAGCACGCAATACTACACTACCATTAGGTAATATTAAATAATTAAAGAGAAACCTCCAAATATAGTGTCCCTTTTTAAGGCCACCAAACACTACGTTTTCATGCATGTAATTTTCACTAGCATTCGCCACACCCTTAGATTTAAATTGAAAATCCAGTAAGTGGATACTTAACTTTGGCCAAAACTTGTAAGTGATTAATCATTTACATTTCGAGAAAAGAACGATAAGGTAATTGTTGCCATTTCCAAATATAATATACACTTGCAATTCTTATTTACAAATAAAATACAGGTGATTAGATAAAGCTATTAACAAAAACTAGAATCCTTAACTTTATCGTAATATTAATCTTTTATATTAATGCAGTTTTTAATATTTATAACAGTATTGTTGAATGTCACTACAAAATCATATTTCAAAAATCTAAGCCGTTCAAGACTTAATTTACACCTTTGTTTTTTTCTAAAGTTCAATATGGTTCTAAAATGACACGTCAGTAGTTTTCCTTGACAAAAAGTTATTATTTTCAACAACAAACTGTTATAAACCATAATACATGCTAAATGTTGGTCAACTCGATCATGTCTATATTTAGTAACTTGAGAGTTGACGTAATCAGTAATCGCTTAAGTATATACCACTGATTTGTCTATTTGAAATTCTGAATTCCAGTTTGGTTTAAAAATGCCGATTCAAGTAACGATAAAGTTACCTTGTAAGCCATAAAAATAATAATTAATGTTTTATCAGCATTATAAATTATTTACAGATATACGTGAACGTAAACATGTATTATTGATGCAATTAGAGATAGCAGTTTATGAAAAACTTTAAAAAGAATAAATTTTGGATATTCTTTATGGATAAACACGTTATTTACAAACTTATTTCGGGCGTGGTTAATGCAGCGTATATACATATGTATATATTAAATGTACTGTGTACAGGAAAAGATACGATCTACCAATTTTTTTTTCTCATCCATCAAGAATTAAACCTTTCCTACTACAGCATACACTCCTTAAAACGATTAAGAAAATGGTTTACGTAGGAACAAATTACCATTAACCTTAATAGCCAATCCCACACTACATTACAAGATGTTTTTTGCCCCACATAGAAGCTACTTTACATTTATCTCTAATTAATCGTGAGTTATAATTAAACATGATTGTTCGATGATTTGTACCTGTATTTGTTCTTTTTATTTTTCTAAATACTTATTGATCCATCCACATAGATGATTTATTTATATACATATTCCTACTTCTTGTATTGAATTACAGAAACCACTAAAAGTACAAGTAAACTGGGCAGCTATCCAATTTCATGTTATAGCCATTAAACACTTATTGATTATTTTATACAACACAATGATGGATTTTGATTAAATTTATTACAATTTGTCTGGAGTTGGGTATGTGCAAATAATAAATACATATATATCGAAATGACTCGCTCAATCAGTCACCTATGAATAGCTAATAAAAGCTTAATGAATGAACATTGTCTTGAAAATAAAGCATAAAACCATGAGACCAATATTATCAAGGCTACTTGTGACTAAACAAATAGACAAATCTTTATTATTATTTTTTTAATCGTATCATTAATGTATTATTTTAAAAAATCGAAATTGGCTGCAATAGTACCAAAATTCAGCTCGATACTGTCTATTAATTGTCCGAAATAATTTCATTAATTATTTTAGATTTGAGTTATGGGCCCGGTCATCGAACTTTGCGAAATGTACCTAAGTAGTACACACCTACGTGTCTGAATTGCCTTATTACTTTTAACTGTGATTAATTCTTTTCTTAAAACGATTTTTTTTTAATTTCGTACTACTAAATGATTTTTTTCATTCTGCAAATTACAATCATTTAAAAACCACTTAAATTAGTAAATCTTTCAACAATCGTAATATAAAGCGCAAATTTCTTATAAAAAGCGGAAGGATCGCTATTTATTTAAAACAATTTTCGCTTGAAATAGTGTTTATAAAAAAAACACATTTTTCTCTATTTTGTGTTAATTTCTTATATTTAATAAGTACGAAAATTATAATTTCAATCGATATTCTACACATAGTTTCAGCCATCTTTGCACTAGCCCAACAGGAAACAAAAGTTTGAATTCTAAAAGCCGTTAGTAGTCGAACGAAAGTTCTAACGAATCCTGACTACCGACATGTTTTTAGGATGGCTAGTAGTAATGAAAAGCCGGTAAACGACCACACCATACGATTTTAAATAAGAGAAATGACGAATAATTGTGCAATTTTCCGTAGTAACATAAATTGAAAAGTATTTTTCTTGAATAAATCCAATAATATAACTGAAAATCTTATAACATCTATCATAGTAGAAATAATATGAAAAAAACTATTTAATATTTCAGCCATTGAAGATTACAAGATGGCTATAACTGAAACGCCCGGTGTTGAAAATAAAATAAAAGTTATATTACCTTAGCTCCTATTTGGTTTCCGCACTGGCCAGCTTGAATATGAACGATTTCTCTCATCTTGGTAAATTAATTTACTTTAACTTCAGTATTTAGAAAACACACGTTACCAACTCGGCAGTTCTAACGGTTCTGAGTAAGCGCAATTGAGCAGTTGTACGGAGCTCTGAAGCGGATGGATGGAGGACGCGCAGATGCAGGAAAGATATACGGTGTAGAATATCCCTCCTCCATTCCGCAATTTCAGTGGCGCGGCGTTCTAATGGCTTCACATGTAATAAAAGCCTTAAAATATGAAATTCCCGCGCACAATGCAATTCAAACAGTATGAAATAAAAGTACGAGAAAAATTTGGAAATAAATTATTAAAATAACTTCAGTTCTTCTATTTCAAAGCTGCCTATTCATTTAGAAGTCATGAAGTCTTCCTTAGGAGGGCAATGATGAAAGGAGAGTGTATATGTGGGATTAGCTCGATTGAGGGGGGAGGAAGCTAATGCTTCCTATTTAACTCCGGAGCAGTAATCTCGAATGCAACACCCAAATTTACATGAAATTCAACAACCCAATAACCTAAAACATTAAATCTAAGCGATTTAAACCTCTTAACCTAAACCATAAATACCCTTAAGCCCATAACCTTAACTTATGTAACCCCATGACTCTATAACGTAAGCATTTTAGACTTCATAGTCTACAGGGCAGCGAGTCACTGCTTTTAAATTTTTAATTGATATGTAAATAAATTACCATGGCGACTTAAATTGCTTTAGCCCATTAGCTAGATGCACACCAGTTTATGGGGTTTAAAAAGATTACGTTTAAAACGCTTGGGTGATGATGTTACATAGTTTAAATCGCTAAGGTTTAATGTTTTGAGTTATCGGGTTTTTGAGTGTTACAAGAATTTGGGTGGTATATTTGATTAAACTACTACAAAGTCGAGACTTAGGAGGGACACGATCAACACCCTTCCCCACCTCTGTACCTATACTTAAGTTAATTAAAAATCAGTAGTTCTCTTAAAATAAACTTTGATTTAAAAGAAATTTCTTGTAATTTTTAAAATATTAATTAGTTTACCGAAGCGGAAGCAATAATATTGAGGAATAATAAATGTCTGCCCACAACTGGAGACAGTATGACAGTAATTACTCACTACAACTCCTACATATCTCATTTGCAACGTTGAAAGTAAGGTCAAAACAACAGTTTCATTATTTATTATATAAATAAATGGAAAAGCACATGTATTGTATTTTCAGTATGTTTTGCCTTGGAAGAATACCCACCAGCACAGATACTTACTGGTGTATGTACATACATGTTAAAAATATTCGGTTTCTTAAGTAATCTTCGCTTTTTCGAAGTTACCTGTTGTATACATCCAAAAAATTACTCAACATCCTCAGAGTGTCCATTTTCCTCAAGTTAATTTTGCAATTAATAAGAAATTTTTATTCGTTTTAATCAAAACATTAAGGAAAACTCTTGACAGTGACAATTTTGTAATTTGTATATAAAGGATTATTAAAGTAGTCATTTACTTCGTGAAGATACTACTATTTTAATGATTCCGTTTATCCAAAAGGTCGGAATATTTTTAATTATGGACAGCGAATTGTTCATTCTTTTTTTAATCATCTGTTTACTACTGAATAGTTTTTGTATATTTGAGAAATTGTCTAAAATAAAATCAAATAAAACAATAATTTCAATGGCAGCGTTTTAATGTAAACAATTGAGAAAATATGAAAAGTTATAAATAAAACAATTATAAATAAAATTGGGAATGTCTTTCAGTCTTGACATGCACAAATTATTTTAATTTACAAAATCTGGAATGTTCTCGGTACAATAAATAAATCACATGTGTTAAATAAAAAAGCGGTATCAGATTTAGTGCAAGGAACATCAGAAAAAAAAGGAGGATTTAGTTTTCATCTACTTCCGCTTCTTGTTCTTCATCGAATTCGGCATCTTCGTCAGCGGTTGCCTCTTGGTATTGTTGGTATTCTGATACAAGGTCGTTCATGTTTGATTCGGCTTCTGTGAATTCCATTTCGTCCATACCTTCACCTGTGTACCAATGCAAGAAAGCTTTTCGTCGGAACATAGCTGTGAATTGTTCTGAAATACGTTTGAAAAGTTCCTGGATGGCTGTGGAGTTACCGGTGAATGTGGCCGACATCTTAAGACCTCTTGGTGGAATGTCACACACGGCTGTCTTGACGTTGTTAGGTATCCATTCGACGAAATAGCTGCTGTTCTTGTTTTGGATGTTCAACATTTGTTCGTCGACTTCTTTCATTGACATGCGGCCCCTAAAGATAGCTGCCACGGTTAAGTAACGCCCATGTCTTGGATCGCAAGCGGCCATCATATTTTTAGCGTCAAACATTTGTTGTGTTAATTCTGGTACGGTCAAGGCCCTGTATTGTTGGCTTCCTCTCGATGTAAGTGGTGCAAAGCCGGGCATGAAGAAGTGAAGTCGGGGGAATGGCACCATGTTGACAGCCAATTTCCTAAGATCTGCGTTCAATTGACCAGGGAATCGTAAGCACGTTGTTACGCCAGACATTGTGAGGGAAACTAAATGATTCAGATCTCCATAGGTTGGTGTTGTCAATTTCAAAGTTCTAAAGCAGATATCATAGAGAGCTTCATTATCGATACAGTACGTTTCATCGGTGTTTTCTACCAATTGGTGGACGGATAGGGTAGCATTATAGGGTTCTACAACAGTGTCTGATACTTTAGGTGATGGCACAACAGAATAGGTATTCATTATCCTGTCTGGGTACTCTTCACGGATTTTTGAAATGAGTAAAGTTCCCATACCAGAACCAGTACCTCCTCCAAGCGAATGTGTAAGTTGGAATCCTTGTAAACAATCACATGATTCAGCTTCTTTTCGTACTACATCTAAAACTGAATCTACGAGTTCAGCTCCCTCCGTGTAATGACCTTTTGCCCAATTATTTCCGGCTCCAGACTGACCAAAAACGAAGTTGTCTGGCCTAAAAAGTTGTCCAAAAGGCCCCGATCTGACCGAATCCATAGTGCCTGGCTCAAGATCGACAAGAATAGCTCGTGGTACGTATTTTCCTCCAGATGCTTCATTGTAGTATACATTTATTCTTTCTAATTGGAGGTCGGAGTCTCCGTGATATGCTCCGGTGGGATCGATACCGTGCTCGTCAGAAATAATTTCCCAAAACTGCAAAAATGATAATTTTATGATATTAAATTCTTTGCATAAAACTTATGCGAAATATATTTCCGAAAAGTAGATCCCATCCTATAATAAGCAGTTAGCTTTTTATTTTATTCAATCCAATAGCATAGGTAGTGTTAAGTTTGGTATCTAAATTATGTAGTTTGAGCTTTAGCATTACTAAAAGCTTCTTGTAATTACTTCGCGGATGAATAACATTCGGCAATTTTCACGTTTAGAAGCGTGACGAAACAAGCTCTTGTATTCATTTACAGTTCCTCGTCTCAGGTCATGATCAAATATAGTAACTAAATTACGTGGCTTACATCATCAACATCCACATCAAATAATGTAGTTAAAATTTTGAAAAGAAAAAAATACTCGCCGCAAATATGCCCTTTTTATTTTAGTATGTAGGTGACAATTTAATAATTAACAGTTTTATGATAATGTAGTCAGAACAGATGAGAAGGAGATCAATAAATTTAATGATGATCTTAAGAAAATATTTTTGGGAACGCCCTTTATAGTAACAAAAACTTTTAAACTTTCAGTTGAATTGAAAGGTACAGCCCTGTTTGTTTAATTTACTTGATAAAATGTATGTGTGTATGTGTATTTGATTGTAGACACGTAAATGCGGCAGATGCTAGAATGTGTACTGTACTAGCGTTTTTAAATATATCGAACACTCTATACTAGTTTAAAATCAAATATTTATTCATACGCACGTTGAAACAAATAAAAACAGATGAAAAAGAAATGATCTGTTATAAATGATTAAGTTATTTGTAAACAAATATGCAGCTTTAGCAAAATATTGTCATACTATAATAACAAGTTTTCTGAAAAGAATGGTATAACTGATACTTGTCAAAAAAACCGTTAGGAACATCTTAGTTTTTAAATCTCTATAGTTCATATTTTTGATGGAGGTACGAGGAAGCTAATAAAACAAAGAAAAGTAGAGACATCATCATAACATGGCTAGTTCATGCAGTCGGCTTTTTCATGTTTACTAAAAGATTAACCGGTAAAAGCATGAAAGAAAAAAAAAAAGAAGAGGAAATAAACACACGATTTACCTTTGCTCCAATCTGGTTTCCGCACTGACCAGCTTGAATATGTACGATTTCCCTCATTTTTAATACAAAATATAAAAAACTTTGTTAACACTATTGATATACACGACAACACGCAGTCGATCTGAAATGCAATGGGCAGGGCCGGCGAAGAAATTTATAGGGGCCCCTCCTCAGTTGCCAACCAACGCTCATATCATGAAAAGTTACTAGTTTTAATGCCATATAAGTATTAAATAAAATCATTGTGTAGAACGAACTTTTAGTTGATACGTTAGTTCAGTTTAGTAAAGGGAAAAAAGCTATTTACTTTTGACCTATTAATTAAACTCATTCCCTTAACAATTTCTCTTAATCCAAATTATTGGTCCAAAGTAGTCATTATACAGAATGTTTCAGAATTTGGATTTACTATTTCAGTCTAATAAAATAAAATAATAAATAAACTTTTTTCGAGTTACTGAGTTAGATTTCAAATAACGATAGGTATTTAATAAGTTTTTGAAAAGTACTTAAATAATCTGCATAACTGATAGATTGAAATGTTAGATTAAAAATAAATGCCTACGTTATATCTAATATCTATTTATAGTATTCAGGTTTTCTTTTGTTAAAAATAGAGTTTTGGAATGAAATCCATAAATATATATTTTATAATAATAAAAAAAAGATTAACGCTTTATTATTTGACACATTTTATGGTTTTTCGCTTAGAATTCTATATATTTAATATGTACGGTAATTAAAGTAGGTTCTCATTTTTTATTTTATTTACAAAATGCAATAGATGTTTGTAGATGTACATAAACTACCTTCACAAAATAATGTTTAACTTATTTTTCATGTGTTCATGTTAAATAAAAATAAGAAAATATTCAAATTTATGTCAAGTTTTTTGTTATTGATTTTTACTCGGTTATTTAATTACTGAGGAACTCATTATGTCAGTGATGTGTAAATATATGCTGGATTGACATAAAAAGTGTTTTAAAGAACCTGGAGAAAATTTCACAAGTTTGAAAAATTTCAGAAATGTGCACATGAACTTTAAATATAAACAAATATTGAACATTATATACATTTTACTTATTATCAGAATTCTATTTAAAAATAAATTTGTATGTATTGTTATAACAAGTGACGAATTCAAATTGATAGTTTTTGTTTTTAATCATTTCTACTTTAACATTAAGTAATTAACAGTAACATTTATTCAAATACAATATCGAATATTTGATCGGCCTGGTTGAGAGAGAAGTAGTTGGTGAGTCATACTGAAAATCGTGACGTACAATAGGGAGGTTCCCCATTCAATTCTCTGCAAAGTCGTCAATATATCTGTACATGTAGATCTAACTGCAAAGCTACCCACTGCTTATACATTCTGTATGTACACCGTGTGTACAAATTTGGAATGATAAACTTCCTTGCATTGAAATAGGTATATATCCTGCAGTTAAAATGCATTTATAAAAATTAAAAAAAAACTGAAAGTTGAATTAATTTTCTAGAAACCACAGTAATTACGTATGTTGAAATTTAAATCCATTTTATATGCACCTATGTTAGATATATATATATATCACTTTATGTAATTCATAAAATAAAAAACACTTGGAAGTTTTACTTTCTTTATACGTATTTCATCTTTTTAGGGCATCTTCAGGAGTTTACATATAAACTGTTTTGAACTGTAAACTGAGTTTTTATTTGTTTTATAATCAAACATGTTTCACCAAGTGATGACGGTAAATACTTTCAACATGTAATCATTATTTTAAAGTAATTAATTATCTACTAAAAGTTAAACTTGCAATTGAGAATCTTTCAAAATCGATAAATTGATAGAATAAAAGTGGTGGACTCTTTGAGATGCGTTACTAGGGTGACCAAAATTGTAAAGTAGGTCACAGAGAGAACACTGCTAAAAGCCCTCCAAAATGAAATGGATAAACTAACTAATTTTGCAGTCTATTTATTATGGAGGTACCATGTACCATGTATACCTATAGATAATATAAACATTATTGATTAACACACATATTAAAACAAGCTATTTGCGAACAGTAATCTAATTTAGGCCTTCCTCTACCACCTTTTATTCCTATTTCCACCTCCAATATGTCTCTAACTAGCCCTTTACCTCTCAAAAGATGTGTACCAATTTATTTCTCTCATTCCACACTTAATCTTGACTTTTCCACACTCAGTATCATTGATTACAGAGAAAACTCTTTCTACACTAGCATTTGACCAGGTAGGCAATAATGAAATAAAATAAATTGAGTCATTATCATTTGAAAGGAAGATATAGGAAGACACTGTCACTGTGGTGGAAAACCTTTCCAAAGGAGCATTGTCTTCCACAATGGTGGACATCTGATCAGCTGATTTATTCATTTCTTGTGCGGTGCAACTCAGGCGTCAAGTCTGTCCCCAATAAAATAAGCTAAATAAAATTCCCAACTCGACCGTCATCGTCATTAGCCTTGTCAATTAAGTAATATAACAATTTAACCATCTCGTTCTGTTTAAATATGAGATATATTATGTAAAACCTTCCTTTACACTTTATCCAGGCTTAGGACTGGCAACATTGCTGATGCAAACTTGGCGTGTTTAAAAGTTTTTGCAGCAAAACAGCTTGACAACAACCTAACCTAACCTAATCTAACCTAACCTAACCTAACCTAACCTAACCTAACCTAACCATCATAATGCACCACAGCGGGGTGCAGTTCGATAAGAAATAATAATGACAAATAACTCATGATTGACAAATAATGCATATCTAATCTAATAATAGGCCAACGCCCGCAGTGTACTAAATTACAATCGATAAAACGCACCAAACTTATTATTTCTGTTTTGCACGACGCCCGAGTTGAAACCATTTCAGGTAAAATTTTGACGACGCTCGAGTTGCAACGCCCGAAATGGGAAAATATCGATCAGCTTAACGATACAGAATATTATAATTGAAAAAAAAAACTAAAATAGCTAACCAAACCAAACAAGTTAACAGAGATATTCGAACGTAAACAAATAATTTAAAAAATAGATTCTAAGTATATTGTGTTTTTGAGAATAAGTGATTTATTGTTTGATTTTTTTATTGTTTGAGTTGGAAGGTGATTTTCGTTGTTATTGAAATAATTCGTATTTCACCTTTCTGTTAGAAAAGAATATATTTTCTAAGTTATTACTTTTGATAGACCACTGTGGTTAGAAAATGATGTGCGTCTATAGGTACGGCAGATATATGTCTGCTGTACAATAATTCTAAATAGATCGTTCGTCAATTTGGCAACAAAAAGAGGAAGTTTGATTTCAGTTTCGCTATTATTAGTGGCGTTTATTTAACGTTGAAAAAGTTTACTCCCTTGGCATTATTAAAGGCTAAACTAGAGAACAATAACCCGGGAAATTGCCAACACCAAAGGAAAGTACAAAATAAAAAAATACATTTAGACATTCAGTAACTACAGCGAAACTTAAAAGACTGAGTTTTTCTTTCGTTTTTGAGAGTTTTCATTATACGTACAAAATTTTGCTTGTACTAGCCATCATGCTCATTATTTAGATGTGGCGTTTTGGTTTCGTTACAGAGAATCATTGCTTTATTAACAGAGTTAATCGGTATAATTTGAGTTATAAATACAAACCAACCAAGCTCAGTAAGTTATGTCTAAGTTATAGGTAAATTTTATTTTATTTTTTGTAATGAACATTTTACATTGTATATAAACTCAGTAGTGAATAATATGAAGATTTTTGTTTACGAGATAAAATGCGGGTAAAAATTCCGCAACGTGCCAACAAATGTGTAATTTTTGATTGCTTAAAACAATACAAAGCTAAGCCAAAACATGGAGATATGCCAAGAACTTTGATATAATCGATTTCCCGATAAGGCACTTAATTTTTATCATCTTACTAGCAAATTTGTTATAACGGTACACTTTTCGCAGAAAAATAACGACCTACGTAATTTAAAGAAAGAATCATGTTTAGTATATTATTATTATTATTATTATTAGTTATATTAAAAAGAGCTTCCGTCAAAATTAGTTTTGCATTTCATTTTACAGCCGACTTGAACCGAGTCTGTCCTGAAGAAATGGACTGCATAGGTCATGAAACGTCTGACGACTGAAACCCGACAGATCAATAAGTGGTAACACACAGTGTCCACAATATAATATACCATACAAATTTCTTTATAAAAAGGTATACTGCTTCCATTTAAAATAAAATAATTCTTATTCCTCCCAATGAATAATAAAATTTACATATCCTAAAAAGACGTACTATTTTTAGGATTTTTAATTACCTCGGTACGAATATTTAACGACTTATTTTGCACAGCACGGTAGATTGTCGTGCTTCGTGATTGATTGTTTTAGATATGTACTAAATAGAGTCAATAAAAATTAAATATCCCCCACTAAACACAATGTCGTTTTGGTGTTCCTCGACAATATACTATTTCACGAAAGGCAGTCGATTCTATAAAAGTCACGCAACTGAATTATGAATCATCATCCTGTGATGTGTATACGCTAATAAAAAAATTAATTTGATTTGCAAATTAAGCAGATACATTGGAACTTATTATCGATTGCTGCCTTTCATTTCTTAGTTTTCATATACCTAAAAGATTTTTTTGTTTCGGCAATTCTCAGTTTTGACTAAATGTAAAATACATTCAAAACGTTTTGATATTTATCGAAAACTTCATTATCGAAAATGGATTGGTACACTTAGAAAATGTTTCAGCTTTGTTATCACATTGAAACAGATAAATACCTGCAAATAGTTTGTTTCAAACAAAAAGTTTGTACTTTAAAATAGCTTAAACATTGAATTTGTAATAGTTGATCTCAGTTATTTATAATTATGATTCATTGTGATTGTTTAGTTTGCCTAATGATGAATAAATACAAAAACAATCCGAAGACCATAAAAGTCCTGGTCTTAATTATTCACACTCAGCTTTGGTCATGTTTCTGTAGGACGTGCTAAATACAAATAAAAAAATTAACAAAATAATATAACATTCTCATTTTATAATAAAACTAGTATTAATTTAAAAACAAATATTGTTACGCTGTAGATGTTTTAATTGAATGTTAAAATAACTTAATAAATAACATGAACTATCAAAATAAACAACTAAGTATTAAGTTTTTATTATTAATTGTTCTTACAGATTGTGTCACAACAAAAGTAAAAATAAAATTAGAACTTCTTATCTAATTACTTTTTTGCATCGTGATTGGTTGATTTTCCTTATGACATTCCTGTTAGCAATCGTTGCTGACGTCTGCAAAACATCTTCGTAAGAAATTAGTTTTTTTTTTCTTTTTTAGCAAGTCAGTTATTTATTTTTAGATGCATTTTCAATTAGATGGTACCTGATAATGTGAAATTTTGCGTTTCGTGGGGCTTATTATGCTAAAGTTTGGTTGCTAGGCAGGTTTGAATAGGTAAGCAAATAAAATACAATTTTATAGTCACGTGTGAATATCATAATAGTAATGAAACGATTTTAGGGCTACATCAAGGGCTAAATGTTTGTAAATAAGTGTCGGATACCTTGTAAACCTTATATTAGATTTATCAATAATCCCTTTTGTATTTTGCCAAGGGCAAGGGTGGTCTTTGTTATCTAGTTTTCCATAAATTACTTTCACATTCGTGTTAGTTACTAATAATAAATCAAAGTCTAACTTTATATATTTTCTTTAACATCAAAACAACGGTAAAATTATTAGTTTATGTAAAAAATGATAAGGTAAAATTTCACAATGTTAAAAAAATATAAAATACTAATGTCAATTTCAACAGGTTTATTACACACTTAACAATCGTTTCGCTAAAATTTGGGTTCATCCGATGTTTACATTGAACTTAAAGTTATAAAATATAAATTTAATAAAATCATCAAACCATCGAATCTGCCTAACTTTAAGAAATTAATAACAGCAAATCCATTAGAAATAAAAATAAAAATGAACTAGCAATAATTAAAAGCCTAAAAGAAAAAGATTGTTATCATTTAAAATCAGATAAAGGTAATTCAGTTTGTATAATAGATAAATCAGAATACGATAATAGCATTTTAAAATTAATTTGTAGACTCCATACGATATTTTACAATGTTGTTTCACCCTGTATTTATTTGGCATGTTTTCTGTTTGAGTTTTTCATTATTTCTAAGTTATTGTTCAGTTACAGGATTAGTCTTGCCAACAAAAACATTCCGAATTTATAGGATATCAGGCACAACATATCAAAACTATTTAGCCTATTTGTCAAGGAAATAAAGGAAAGTTTGTTTTAGGATTGTAGACACAAGAAATTGTTTTTCCCCGATTTTCTCTAAATCTAGCAGAAATATTTTATTATGACTTCTAAACGAAACTATACCACTAGTCAACACAAGCCTATTAAATTTTATGGTTGCTGATCAAAATCAGCTGAAATTATTAAAATTTTAATATGAAGTTATTCTTTTTAAATAAGAAGATATATTCAGCTTATTCCGTGAACCCAATTAACTGCTTTTTAGCAGTTGCATAATAATAAGCGAGCTATAAAAAGACATGAATACATATGTACAATAGATAGGTTAAAAAAAATCGACTTTTACTTTATTTTTTTCAAGGTCACATGTTTAATAATTTAAGAAAGAGAAAATAAGTCGCCTGTTATAATTTGAATTCTTCCTGATATTTAGTAGTTTCTGAACGCAATTTTCTATTTAATTACAATAATATGGGAAAAAGTAGTTTAGTTATTTTAAAAATTGCAGCTCCGTAACGCGACAAAGTACTCAAATCTCTCACAGATATTCCTTTATGAAATTCAGTGCTCTACAGAAATGATCCGTTATATTTTTTTGATAACTGAACTATTTCAAAAGTTATGCAAGGTTGGATATATTTTACCGTTACTTGATGAAAATCCATTATCACCATAAAATAACAAGACTTTTTCACAAACTTTTATTAAACACAGTAACGATTGTTAGTTAATTAAATTGCATAAAAACAATTGTCCTATACGTCAAGTTGTCTCATTTTTGTCTGCTCCGTCAACTAAAATCTCTCATCTTTTAATAAAAAAACAAAATGCAATTTCAAACCTAAATTTAGTATTAGAAATTCCTCAGAACTAATATGTACAATAAAAAATATGAATATTTAAAACGCAGTAGTCTGAATATAGCATATAAAACTATTTTTTCATTAGGAAAATTCATTAAAAACAATAAAGAAAAAACGAACAAAGAACTTCAATCTCGAGTTTATAAGCTAACATGTGGAACTTGCCAAAAAGTACATGTTGGACAGACAGGCAGGAATTTCAAAATACGTTTGACAGAACACCAAAACAGGTACATTAAAAATAATATAGATTCTACATATGCTAATATTTTACAGAAGAAGGAAACTTATTTAATAATAGTTTTGATATTTTACATTTAGAAAAGAAAGGGTATAAATTGACATTATTAGAGATTTTACAAATAAATACATACCAAAGAAATAGGTAATTAGAGTAAATAGAGGACCTAAACTAAAAGGTCCTAGAACGGCCTGAGGTAGAGAGGTTTTAGTCGGTAGGTCCAAGGACATCTTCCTCGGGAATCCGACACTGCCCAGTGATACGAACGGCTGGGTGTCTTTCGAAAATTTCCTCTCTCCCCAATAACAAAAAAAATATATCTTCAGTAGTAAAAACTCCAAGTCTGACGAAGTCAATGTTTGGCGAAACAATTGTTACTGTGTTTAATAAAAGTTTGTGAAAAAATTAAGTCTTGTTATTTTATGGTTATGCAAGGTAAAGAAATCATGTAAAAAATTCATCTTTTTTAAGATTAAGAACGAAACTACTACACTTATTACAAAATATTGTATTATTGTGGGATATCTTTTGTAAAACACTTCAATAGCTATAAAAGAAGGTAATTGAATTAATTTTCAACTTAAACAAATTTATAAATTTATTTTTTGCTAAACAAAGGTACGTTTTAGAGTAGCATTAATTGTCACGTTCATTAATGAAATTGCTAAAAGACGTATATTAAGGTAAGTTATTTTTTAATAAATAGTGTACCCAAAATTGAATGACTTATATGAAATGAATTTATAACAACAATAGTCTGTGATAAGTCAAGTAGGTTCGCAGTTTTTCTCTAAAAAGGTGAATTGTTGCATATTTTCAATTTTCGCCTTGAATAATTATTGAAATGGTTGAGTTATTAAAAATTTATAAGAACATTAAATTCCCTTTAAAAATATTAAATTCAGATGTAAATAACACAATTTTCCAATATCAATTCAGTGGAAAATAGAAAATTGTTTTCAGGAGCAACTAAACATTACTACTATTATTATTTCCTCTTACTACAACTATTAAAATGGTAAGTCCATTATTTTGAAACAGTGTAATATACAATGTACATGTTATTGTGCATAATAAACCTACCTAAATTTAAAAAATATATCTTACAGTATTCAGTAATACGTCTTCTGAATATGTCCTTGTAGGGCGAAACAATTGTAAAGACAATTAAAATAATAAAGTGGAAATTACAAACTTTGAATTTTGTTCATTTTATTTATTATAGTATTCTGCAAACATAATTGCAAATACCTACTATTAAGCTGACGATAACAAGCGGGATTTTTAATTTATAAAAAAATTATTGACCTTTGTTCATATGGATACACATACAAATGTCTCTGTTATTTTTATTAGACGATGTTATGCGAGTCGTATTATGTATGAACCATACAGGTGGCTGTGCTTATAATTAGACTATACATACTTACGTATATATTTGTAGGTACCTAGGTACATTACACTTTCTGAAGAAAGTGTAGTCCGGAATTCTAAAAATACATATACATATATATACAGGGTCATTCAAACTGAGTGGTATATTAGACGTTTTAGAAAAAAATAAGCATATTACAGATTGGAAAATTTGGGAGTAGGGTTTATCAAGAATGATCTATTTAACTAAAATAATTTCAATTGTCGGGCCCTTCCGGTTATCCTGGAAGTTGATGTCAACTTTTTTATTTTAAATGGAATTGTATATTTTTTACGATGAATTCGTATCAAACATAAAATTTTATGGTGACTTTGATAACTAACTTGTATGCCTATATGCCTACGATGAATACTTTTTAAGATAATTTAATTTATTGGAAAAAAGATTGCACTGCAACCCAAACTATAAAAAATCATAACTTCCATAAAAAATGACTTAGAACGTTGAAATTTTTACTAGTTATAGCTAAGTCATACGGCTAACGTCATGCCAAAACTAAGCTTTATAATTTTTACAGGGCATTCAGAACAAAATCCAAAGTTTAAAAACTTCAAACACGAATAACTTCATTTCTTCAAATGGCACCTAGCATATTTTATTTTGTCATTCGATTCCATTTTTTATCCCCTTTTTATTTTTTTTCTGAACGTCCTGTACAAATTATAAAGCTTAGTTTTATTATGACGTTAGCCTTATGACTTGGCTATAACTAATAAAAATTCTAACATTCTAAGTCATTTTTTATGGAAGTTATGGTTTTTTATAGTTTGAGTTCCAGTGCAATCTGTTTTCCAATAAATTAAATTATCTCAGAAATTATTCATCGTTGATATATAGACATACAAGTTGATTATCAAAGTCACCTTAAAATATTATGTTTCATACGAATTCATCGTAAAAAATATACCATTCCATTTAAAATATCAACTTCCGGTATAACCGGAAGTGCCCGACAGTTGAAATTATTTTAGTTAAATAGATCATCCTTGATAACCCTTACTCCCAAGTTTTCAAATCTGTAATATGATTAGTTTTTTAAAACGTCTAATGTACCACTCAGTTTGAATGACCCTGTATATATATTAATATATACGTGTAGAGTAGGTAATAGGCTAATAAGGTACGCGTATTTGAAGTATGAACACATCCAACAAACAGTATGTAAATATTTGCACATCAACCAAATCGAGATATAAAAAGACTACCTATATATGATAATAAGAATAACAGTACAGTTACAACATGAGCGAACGAACTAACTGTTAAAGGATGGATTTTAACGCCTTTTTAATTATTCCAATCAGACATATCTTTTTAAAACCTGTATGTTATCATAATTATCTGTAGTAGAATTTCCTTTATAAGCATTTTTTAATACACCGAAACATTATTAAATAAAGTTGAAGTTGTTATTTGAATTGTGCTCATAACGTAGAAAACACGAAATAACTACATATTATAATTATATCATCATTGTATATATTATTAAACCAATATTTATACCTTTTTAGTAAATACCACGCAGTTGATCCATATAAATTTGGTATCATCGTATGAACATTATTTTTCTTATTGTGTAAATAGTAATTTGAATTGAAATATTATTATTAATTATTAATTTTTTTAAATTAAATTTCTTTATTATGTTGGTAACTACTAGTACTACTATACACCATGTAGATCATACCAGTAGCGGTACCCCGAGCGCCTTAGTACGATAATAACTCTGAAAACAGGTGTCGCACCATATCAGCGGTCGAGACATAATGAATAATTACTCGACAACGAAATTGTGCCGTAAATAACAAAAATGTATCAAACGTCATATAACAGTTCACAAATATAAAAACAAAAACAATCATAGAGCGATATTCACACAGGCACACATACAGAGGTGGATATTTGTCGTTACTTTTAATTCTAATCGAATATAAACTTTCTAAGGTACATTTATTGTGAAACATTATGTAATAATTAATAAAACACACAGTTCTTATGTTCACTAATTTATTTAAAATTCCTCGACAATTGTTTCGGGCATAGCCCATTATCAAGAGTATAAAGTATAATACTAGTAGTAATTATGTGTATTAACTTTTAATTCTGCCTAGGCGGTTTTGAAAACAGTCCTCGTTTCAATAGCGGCTACGCTACCTATTAACGTTTAGGTAAACCAAACACTAACATTTTATTATGTGATAACGAGTAAGAACTAAAGCAAATAGTTTTAGATATTTATTACATTTCATGATAAAACGCATTAAATATAAAGTGAAGCGGTATTTTCGGAAACAAATAAACCGCAAATTCGTGGTTTATATTCTACGAAATGAATTATTACTATTCATTGTAAATTTGCGAATTATGTTCATTAATATATGTATAAAAAACATTTCCCTTAATAGCTTAAAAAGGAACAAGAATAATAACCAAAATTTGTAACGAAATACCGTGGTTTTGAAAACACAATAAAATAAAATACGAAGTTTTATACTTTATTTTTATTATTTAAAGAAGAATATTTTTTCGGTATCATCCACGTTTTACATAAAAATGGCAAATACGTACTTGAGTTATTTTATTAGTGCTTTGAAAAATAGCCTCATGGTATATTAACATTTAATTAAAAGCGTTTAAATCATTGGCAAGAAAAATTTGTCTTATATCGTAATATCATGCATACCTGCCTGTGTCGCATAATATATTCACGTTTTATTGACATTTTGTCCTCGATCTTGCAAAAAGACCTTAGGGCACTAAAATAGTTTGGTTACCTAAATAAATATTGGTACAGTAATAAGCTGATGGTGTTCAATGACTTGTGAGTTTTTTTTTGACGGACTAAGCAAGTGCTAAAACATATGCTATATTATGTACATGATATTATATATATGTTAGACAATTAACGGGACTCATTATAATTAAATCAGTATTTATTCAAGAGTGTTCTATAATACGCCAACCAAAATAAAAATAACTTGATATTCCCATGATTATTTAAAAATATAAAAATAGATAGATACAATTACAAATATTTTTACGTTTACAATTTTTGTTTTATTGATAAAATACTGAGCAGTGGTATTATGTACTCAAGTCTGATGAAACCAATGTTTGGAAAAACAATTGTTACTTTTATTTACAATAAATAGTTTTCTAAAAACTTATTTGTATTCTTTCGAATTTAGCAGAATTCCGAAACATGACTTCACAAAGCATCACATTTTTTTCAAAATCATAGCTTTGTGTTCTTTAAATAAAGTCCCTTTTTGCCGTAACTGTTGGAAGCTAATTATACGAAAATACACTTTGTAAGACGCAATTCTAAAGCATAATAATATTACACTAATAATAATACATTTTTACCCTCCACTAATTGGTAATTGTAAGTCCACAGTTAATTACAGTGGATAATGACCCCGTTTTTATCTGCATGTTAAATTAATCCGACTTTGACGTCCTTGCTGAATGCAAATTGCTTCACTAGTGTTAATGATGTAATTTATAGAAATGATAGAAACAGTCGATGCTTTTTTTCTGCATTTGTCACAATGATCTGATTGTTCTACATGCAATAACGACAAAATGTAGAAATCGCCGTCAGGGGTGAATGCTATTCATTTAACAGTATGTATCATTGTATAATAAAAGTATTGTGATATTTTTAAAGACAACTTTTTACAGTAGGTAGGTATTCCCTACAAAATTATTAAGTTTGATAAAATGTTCACGTGTATGTGCAGAATATTTATATACCTTAAAGGGGGAGGTAGTCGATGACGATAAAGTAACTGACTCATTAAGGCACGCTTTAACATGCCCGGGAAACCAAAGGAGGGTAGGATAATTGTATTATAATCTAGATATATATAGATACCTAGTAAAAAAGAATTTGAAACAATTCACTCATGTCATTTTTATTTAGGTTCTCTACAGAAAATGTAAAAAGGTTTCTCTACATGGTAATAATGTCTGGTGGGACCAAAGTTGCCACTAAAAATAAAGACCTGCTACAAAATTGGGATTTTAAAAGTAAACAATCAATCTTTCCACCAGAGAAAAGGGTGCTCACCTACCTGATAAGGTAGTGGTAAGGAGTGTGGTCCTTGTGTTACGAAAACGACAAACGCGTGTGAATCATTTCACTCAAATTTTAACGAATCTTTTTACACAGCTTATCAATCAATATACATATATATATTTGTCGAGAAGTTAAAAGAATTTCAAATTGACACTTATGTCAAAATTCAAAGTTTAAAAACACCTTTCAAAATTAAGCATACCTCCATGAAGTAAAGTGAAAACTATCATGGAATTGTGTGAAAAATATAAAAACAAACAATATCGAACATCGACTATATAAAATGTGTATCATATTTACGTTGAAAAAATTGTTGACTGATATATGTATAAGTATGTATTTATAATTCCTTATTAATTACTGTTAAATAAATGCCATAAAATATCCATAAAGTATTTTCCTTTCTCATTAGAATAATTTCTACCTATTAGGTGTTAGTGACACAATCGGTTGTACCTTTTCAAATACCCTTTTTGGTCAGTGGAAAGATCGTTTGTACCTTTTTTGGTCAGGTATAATTTGGTGGCACCTTCGGATACTCCCATAGGGGATAGACATATTCGGCCCGGTCATTAAGACAGGTAGCAAAAGGAATTAAGTCAAAATGTAAATTCGGCCCGCATGAACAAATCGAACTAATATACTTGTAAATTGGGCCCAGTAGAAATATTTATTACCGAAACAATAATAATGAGTTTTTAATGTGTTTGGTAGGATTTTTATTTATGGTTCTTCCCATCAGTTCAATTATTTGTCCTTATACTATACATACATTGGTTATAAAAGTAATAGTTATACTAGAACAAAATAAAACAATACTTTATCGAAAACAGAAATTTCGAGTTTCTCATTGTTCGGTTTCATTTCAGATAAATTGAAGGCAATAACATCTCCAACGTCTTCAGGGTCCACAAATAAATGTCCAAAACAATATCGTAACCATCTTCCTACTTCATTACCTACCGTAATTACCAAAATTACCTGAGCAGTAATGGGACGAATTTACATTTTATTTTTGGGCCCAATAAAATTCTTCGGGCCGAATTTACCACTATTATTAACAAAAACCCATTAAATTGGTCGAATTTACAAACGCCGACGCCCATAATATCCGTAATTTTATTTTCATAATCACCATTGATTATTTGAGCAATTGTTAATGTCAAATATACTTTTTAAAAATATCTCCATTCAGATGAAAATGGGGGTATTGAAATTTAACATTGAGGTAACAGCATCCAAAAAAAATATATTCATGACTTTGTTTATAAACATTTAATTTTAATTTAACAAAAAATTATGAAAACTATTATATCAGGAACTGTAAAAAATAATATTTGGATACATTTTTGAAAATAAAGATTATTTTAGTTAAAAAATCCTAAACGGCAAAACCTTGATGGACAGTAATAACTACTCTTAAAATATAACATCAAGTACCCAAATGGTACCTATTTTAAATTACGATTACAATTTATGCAGATAACAGTGGTTTTTGTGAATCGGGAATCTAAGACCAGAGATCCTTTAGTCGTGTCTTCAAGGATAATCATTATCGATATATTTTTCTAAGATGAACTCAAATCTGGCTATAAATATTGAAATTTCAAGATATCATAACTTCAAATCCGAGAAAGTAAAATTAGAAACATTTAGATTTTAGAGTTATAATATTTCAAAACTTTGACGTGCTGAGGCAGTTATAAGCCTAGATTCTAATTTAGCAGCAAAAGATACATTGGAAATGGGTAGTGTCTTAGTCGTTTTGTCGTTTTATTACATTTTTGAAGATTTAAGATTCCCAGTCGATCTTAAAATTTTGACGTGCTGAGACAATTCTATGGTTATTTTTGGACTCGACGTCGCAACCTACATGGTAAATGACTGTCCTCTTATGTTTTTAATTTTCAATCCTTGATTTCGTGATCTGTGTTATTATTGTTTATGATTCAATTACATCCTATCTTACGCAATAGTATCCGTTTTGTCTATTCATTTTGCCATTATCTAAATAAAAGTACATATGTGCCTGATTTATACGAAAGGACCCTATTTATTTGTCTCATCAGTTCCAGCTCGTGACGCCATTTTATATCCGAATGCTATATATATGGTATGATGACTATTTATGATAGTATTGTATTTTAATTTTCTTCCACTTTCGAACATGAGTCTAGACTCTAATCAAATGGGCACATACCTATGTATCTCAAAGATAGATCACAATCTTATTAATTTCAACATACCTATACATGTATATGCATATTTATGTTTTATTTATAATACTTGACTGTCCACCCATAGCCTTTACTCTTATATATTAATGAATGAAATTTTGGAGGAATGAAACCTAAAAACATGAATTCATTGAAATCTTAAATTAAACACAATTTCCACTATAATTTTATTTTTCTCTACAATTGTTTCACCCTACTAGGGCATCTTCGGGAGAAGTATTTACATCGATTGTTACAATTTTTGCCTTATATGTATTACTACTATCTTAGTCTAAAGGGTGGGGAGAAATTTCTACTATTTTGTCTAAAATAATTTAATTGTGGATATTATTGTTAATTGTGGAAATTAAAGCAAAATGCTGTACCTAGCGTTTTTGATTTTCCTCAGCATTTAATTAAAAAAGTAGTACTTCCACCCAACAAACGAACTATTTTGTCACAAGAGCAAAAGTAAGCAAGTAATTAATTGATATTAAGATAAACAGTTTTTAATTTTGTTCTAAAATACATACTTCTAACTAACAAAAACTTACGAAACATATTTTATCAAATTCAATATTACCAACTATTATATAAACCATAAAATCAGACTTTGTAAATAGTAGTACCGTTAATATACATCATTTTAATCACAGTCATCACATCTTTTTTATCAACTTCATATATCAATCATTCACACAACAAGAAATCTACTTGCGTTACTAATTAACTTTATTTTCACTTATAGCACATATATCATTGTAAATAACACTATTGTTCTTTTTTTAAAGAAGTTGAATTATGTTTTCAATATATTTGGTTTGTATGTTAAATGCTATTGTAAATGATTTTCAATCTTTAAAGTCCGTAAATTTCCATTTAGCGCATGCGAAACTTAAATGTGTCCCCGAATGTGCATTGTTGGTTGCATACCGAAAGTACATCATTTCCTAGTACAGAGAATATTGCTTACGTTCGGTTCATATTATAATCAACCAACAATGCAAAACGAACAATGTTTTCCCAAAATATATCCACATCCGTACCAAAACAGTGAGCAGATCATCAACTATAGTCGTTAAAAAAGCTAAAAAGTGTTGGATGGAAGAAGAAATCCATAGCTTATACAAGAATTTTTAATGAAATTGAAAATATTCACAATTCAATAATTTTAGACAAAATAGTAGAAATTTCTTCCCACCCTTTAGACTAAGATAGTAGTAATACATATAAGGCAAAAATTGTAACAATCGATGTAAATACTTCCCCCGAAGATGCCCTAGTAGAGTGAAACAATTGTAGATAAAAATAAAATTATAGTGGAAATTGTGTTTTATTAATTTAAAATTTCAAAATGTATTTAAATTTCCATAAAGTAGAGGTTGATACAATTAATTATATGAATTCATTGGAAAAATTAGTACAACTGAATGATAAATGTGATTTTCTTTTATCAATTACTTTATTGGACAATCGGGGTACACAGTTAAGCACGAATGCGAATGAGGCTATCCAAGGCCGCACAAGGCACTCAGAATAGACACCAACACGTGGCAAGAAGAACCTCAAACTTTTTGCTGCACGGTCTCTGGAGACTTACGAGTGATGTATTTTACTGTCAGTCCGTTCCAATATTTGGTATAATTTTTAGAATTCCTTCTTTAAAATTGGATTACTAGCTGGCATATTCGAGACATTTAGGGCAGCCTCGGTTCGTGTTCAAGTTTGTACCAACCTTAATACTTACAGAATAAATTCTAGAAGTAGGATTAATTAATTAATTTTAATCTGATTAATATCGTTGATTGTGGTTGATTATTTGACATTCTATTACAAAATTTCATGTAATTTAAGGTAGAAGCATACGAAGCACAAGAAAGAAAATAAAAGGACAAGTTTCACTAGTTTATTTATCAACTTGACAAATTTGTTTCGGCCTAATAAGGCCATTTACAAGGGAAATACAGATGATTACTAAAATTAAGAACTACTCGCTACTATTTAAGTAATTACAAATTGAAAAGTTAGTGCTCCCCAGTCTAAAAAATCCGGTATCTATCAAGTTTTTTGTAACAATTGTGACGCTACATATATTGGACAATCAGGCAGGACTATCGGTAAACGCATTTCAGAACATGATGCAGCTATAAGAAACAAAAAATGTAATTCCAGTGAGATAGCTGAACATTGTATTGAGTTAGGCTATTCTCTAGATGTAAATAATTTCAAACATTCTTAAATCAAGAATTGTCTCTTTTAGAAAATTATGAAATTAAGAAAACTATTTTAAATAACCTTAAATTAGTTAACAATCAATTAGAACTAACCACCTATAACTCCACCCTTCTACTTTTCAATTTGTAATTACTTAAATAGTAGCAAGTAGTTCCTAATTAGGCTGAAACAAATTTGTCGAGTTGATAAATAAGCTAGTGAAGTTTGTCCTTTTGTTTTCTTTCTTGTGCTTCGTAAAAATATCATGTTCCAAACAAGTGGTCGCATCCATTTTTCTCTTAACTGACTCAGTTTTCAGAAGGAATTGAGAAAAGTCCAGCACGTACGATTTTCTTCTAGAATTTCGCCTAATTTTTGGTCTTTATGGTATCGTATTTTATATTTTACACAAATATTGCAATATATAGAAAAATTGGTTTACAATGTAACTTTGAATTCATAAATATTCATTGGTAGATACCGATCTTTTTCGTTTAAAGTCAATAGGTTGATTTTGCATACTCTTCCTCGTCGTGTTATTGTACATAACATATCTATACGTATAATAAAAATGCAATGAATTCAAGAGTATACTTTCTTTCTTTTGCCAACCAGTTTCTTTTAATGTAGGCGTACAGCGTCTTATATTTTCTTCTTGTATTGTACACAAACCAACACTTACATCGTGACCCTTTTTTTTAACCGTTGCGTCTCTCATTTCTCAGAGCTGATTTACTTTCCAGATTAAATTTTCTACAATCCTTTCAACGTATTAAAATTGTGTACATCTTCAAACTTGTAAGAAATCGCTTTCAAATATATCAACTCATTTTATTTATACAATATACTTTAATATATTATTAGAAATAGTGTTTTAGATAGAGACGTGTAATTTCTAAAGTAACAATAATTTCGTTTAGAATTGATTAGAACTTTATTGGTATGAAAATTTACTATTACTTATTTAAAATTTTAATACCAATATAACTATACTTTGAAGATGCCAGCAAACAACTGCAGCAACTTTGTAAGTTTTCAATGAGAAAATTTGAAGAATTTGAAAATCTTCGAGAGTTATTAACCTACTCGTAAAAAATTTGATTTCATCAAAAAAAAAAATTGTAACCATCGCACACAACATTCTAACATTCTGTTTTTCGTAGGTTAAGTGTAATTTTGGAGTTTTTTAGAAAACAGTTTATCAAAAGAGACCATAAGTACCAAATAAAAACTTTGGGTGGATTTATTGATTAACGGTGACTTAAATTGGATTAATTTTAATCATAAAATAAATAAGACAACAATAAAACATTTGGTTTTACTTAATTTCTACTTTCTCTATACGTATTTCGCCTTTTTAGGGCATCTTCAGGAGTTTACAGAGTTTACACATACACTAAATCCAAAAATACAATGTGTCTTCCTAATATCTTACAGAAATAAAATATGTTTGGATTAAGGAGGGGGTTGTTTTCCAAGATCGTTTAAACATTTGCTAGATGTTTCTTTTATTTGTACAATATCGTTTGATATATTATTAGAAATACTGTTGGCGGTGCAATCTTGATGAAACATTTTCAATAATTAATAAATAAAAGAGTAGGTATTTGGAAGTTTGAACGATTTATTTGTCAACATTCTGACAATTGTTTCGACCTGGCGGTCATAAACGAAGAGAAATTACAAATACTGAAATTAGATTTAAATTACATCCCTTAAATACTAGGTAGTCCGTGACGTAGTGCTTCTTTCGTTTCTTTGGATGTGTTTTTGCATTTTACTCTTATGTATTTCGGAGTGGTAATTAATTTTCTTCACTTTTTGTTAAACCATAGATGATTCGAATATTTTTTAATCTCATTAAAGTTTAGAATTGAATAGATGAAGCGTTTAATGATTGTAACTCCATAATGGGTAAAACAAACACGTATAGTTAGAAAAACTTTTATTGAACACAATATATATTTCGGCACATTGTTTAGAAGTAATATAAACTAAACATAAAACATATTGACTTATATACTAAACTTAATAGCTAAAAAGAGAAGGGGGTTGAAAAACTAAATATTTAATAGTGGGGTATTTACAACGTCCGTTTGATTATTTAGAATAACTTATTAAATTTGTTTATTTCCATTGACTCTAGTAAATTTAATTTTATTCCTTTCTTTTATAAGTGTAAAACTTTGAAACTATCACTAAAACTATGTTTATTAACTAACAAATGTTCCGCATACGTAGAATTAGAGTTATTATTTTCCTCAATTTTTTTGTGTTCTTTAAGCCTGTCACTAAAACATCTCCTTGCCTGACCTATATAAACTTTATTACATGTACCGCAATTTAATTGATAAATTCCTGATTTATCATCTTTCTTAATAGGGTCTTTGTTATTTTTGATAAAACTGTAGAGTTTTCTTGTAGAGGAACACCAATTTCAGTATTTGTAATAGCTCTCCGTTAATGACCGCCAGGTCGAAACAATTCTCAGAGTTTTGGTAAATAAATCGTTCAAACTTTCAAATACTCCTTTATTTATTAATTATTGATATATTATAGCTAAACGTGTGGATTGGAAATAGGACTTTCAAATACCGCCTTTTTTCAGTACCAGTATTGATATCTTCGCTAATACCGAAATTCCTAAATCCCGGCATTGAAATGGTAATCAATTAGGAATATTGAGATGTTAACTAAATTTAAAAAGTACTTAGTTTTTTACCGTTCAATCTTCCATATTATTTATAATTAAAAATATAACAGTCTTCTTCGTTGTAATTATTAAGAAGTTTAAACTTATTACTTACTTCAGCTATGACAAGAACAAATGAAAAGTCTGATAGATTGAGTAACACAGATACCAACTTTTGCTTCTTTTATTTATAATCTTATTCTCAACGTCCATAGGACGAGCTCATGTTGCACAAAGGAAAGGTGCGCGTAAATTTGAATCTTTTACTGATACTTTTATACAAATAAGAAATAAATACCCTGATTTATGGAGTAACTCATACAATACCGTTACTGAAAAGAAATTTGAATTAATCCGAGATTATCCTCGTGGTTGGAAGGCATCAGAGTTATAAGAATAATTTCTCTTTATTGAGCTAGAGTTACGTGTAGGTCGGTGGAGGGTAAACTTTTTAATTGAAGTCAACCTATTCTCTATTCTCAAGTAGTAATTTAAAAATATCATGACTAAAAAAAAACTAAAGGAATTCGTACTGTATTGTAGTTACGACAATTTGCTATAAGTTTCTTTGTATTTTTTTTATATTGGCCCTGAAAATTTATCATTTACAAACGACGCGAATCATTATAATACAATAAAGTACTTCTAAATGTTTGATAAAGTTTTATTTATGATCAAAATCTCGTAATACCTGTATTAAATAGATATGTTTCGTATACAATTTATTGAGAAGCCCCCAAAAATATTTTATGTGTTCGCCCCTGACTCTGTTGAAAACAATTTACAAGTATTAGGTACAAGTAACACTTATTTCCTCTAGTAGACAGTAGTTTTTAAATTAGAAAATTGTTTTTAACACTGCTCCAGATAAAATATAATCAACTCAAAGTGACGGAAAAGGAAAAAATTACGTAATCTACTAATAAGAAATGTTTTAAAATAATTATAAGATGAACATTTGTGCTAAGTTCAATACATTGTATTATATTTACGTCATACTTTTAAAATACATGGCGTTCTTATACATATTGGTATATTACATTATGTAAATAATGCGGTTTTGTATAACGCGACTAGGTTCATACATGGTAAACTTGATTTCAAGATCAGCGACCACATGTTGAACAACCTACATTTAAAACTGGAAACACTTTCTTACGCCATATTTGGTACGATGACGGCTTCAACGCCTCTCGAAATGCATACTCAATATAGTTTTTCAATACAATGTTGAGTCATTAAATAGACGGTGTTGTTGTTTACAGAAAATATGGAAAAATAGCAATGAATACAATGTGTGGCACCTATTCTCTTGTTACAATTCACACTACACAAACGGATTTAATAGATAACAAAAGTCCAAAATAATATTTAAAAACTGTTTATTCTAATTTCATAATACCATATAACAATATCAGATTGTGGTCATCATATCGTAAAAACATTGCTACTAAACGAACATTATGTAATTTCTGTATTTAGGGCTAGTACATCAAATTCAAATACTGATATACACTCCTTTTTAATATTGTAAGCAAGTTTTTGAAACTAACTGTTTTAGATAGAGACATGTAATTTCTAAAGTAACAATAATTTCGTTTAGAATTGATTAGAACTTTATTGGTATGAAAATTTACTATTACTTATTTAAAATTTTAATACCAATATAAATATACTTTTAAGATGCCAGCAAACAGCTGCAGCAGCTGTGTAAGTTTCCAATGAGAAAATTTGAATAATTTGAAAACCTTCGAGAGTTATTAACTTACTCGTAAAAAATATGATTTCATAAAAAAAAATGTAACCATCGCACACAACGTTCTAACATTCTTTTTTCCTTAGGTTAAGTGTAATTTGGAGTTTGTTAGAAAACAAAATTATATTTATTGATTAACGGTGACTTAAATTGGATTAATTTTAAAATAAATAAGACAACAATAAAACATTTGGAAGTTTAGGTAAATAAAAAAGAAAAAATATCACCCGATTTAATGAGCATAAGCAATATGCAAAATACAAAAAACATAGTTCAGAATTAACCACACACTTGATTAAAAATAAACACAACATAGAAAAAGAGAACATAAAATTATTATACAATCTAAAAGGAGGTACATGGTAATTTTAATCCTTTTCGTAAATGTAATTTCGTAGGCAGCGAACAAATGATAGGATTAATTCTGGAAAAACCTTTCTTATTTGAATAAAACTTGGTCATTTATTAGAGTTCAATTAAAGATAATTTATTATGTAGAAGTTTTGAAATGTTTGAAAGTAAAGTTAAAGAAAAGTTTAAAATTTGTGTTGCCTTAGAAACAAATATAGTTATCGTGGAAACTATTTCAATTTCATATTAACTTTAATCGTTCTGCTAATCAAAAAATAAATGAAATTTGGCTTGGATGATATAGGGATCTCTGGAAGCTATTGGCCTCCAAACATAACATACGTTTATTGTATTTCTCTATTAATCGATTACTGTATACGATTTAGATGCAAAATAAGTTCCAGTTCCAGAAGCGATGTCATAAAAATCCTATCAAAATTAAATTTTTAAGGAAGAGTATTTGGAAAATTAAAATTGAAACGTATTTTTCTCTGATATATTTGCAAATATGTTTGTTTACCTACAGTTACTCTTTTCTTGTTTACAAACATCTGATCCCAATTGCAAGTAAAAGAATTAATACGTTGTTAAATGATTTTCTTTTGATAATGTGAACTGATATGTTTCTTCTGCGAAAACATTAAGATTTAATCTATGTACTTAAATAATAATTCGTAGCACCTGCAATTTTCTGAAATTATTACCTATAGCCTACTTAGCTGTTAGTCACCACTAAATTTATCGTCAAATAAAACAGGTATTTTCACTCCTTACATGGCTACCTCAATCGCTCTCGTATAAACACATTGCTTTCGAGAAAAAAGTCTGGTTTTCGTAATACTACATAATGGCCTATAAAAATGGACATCTTCCATAATTTAAGTCATTCTATGTTACGTATTCAACTTGTTTCGATACCACAAATTTATATGATATTTTTTTGTAAATACATTTTTATTAAAAGTATAAAGTTAGTATAATTGAAAATATGTAAAATCTGAACCACAATTAACAATTTTGAAAATCAATAATGCTCGATTTGGTTTACTACTCCTATAGTAAGCATGTAAAACGATTTTGGTTTTTGACCGACTAAAAAATTTTATTTTGGGTGATATACTACTATAAACAAGTGGTGCTATAGGTGGACGATAAACGTACTATGAATGGAAAAAGTTACAAATGAAGAGATATCGAAAAGAGTAAGAGAAGAAGAAGAAGAAATAAAGAAAGGGAGAGATATATTGGTAGGACATGAAGGATTGGTTAGAGACATATTAGAAGCAGAAACAGGAGTAAAAAGGGACTGGGCTCTTCACAAATAGTTAAGCATGTGGGTTGGTCTAGTTTTTCGGAAATGCGAAGATTGGATAAGGGTAGGAAGAAATAGAAATGCGTCATTACCAGTCTCCTATTAGCTCTCACTATTAGCAGCTTTTTTACTTCTTATTATTATAATAATAACACTAATAAATATAATTCTGGAATCAACAGAAACAACTAACTAACTCCGAGGGCTAATACTCCTACCGGCATTATTGAATTACACTGTTAATTCCGAAATATTATTAGACGAAGATGACAATAAAAAAAAGGAGGTAATAAAATCCTTTTTCGTCTAATTATAAAGGATCACAGATCCCATATTTGGATATATATCCCACGACCGGTTTCAACCAGGGTCTCATCAGGTGGGCGCTGGCAGAAAGGCTTTTACAAGCTATATAATAAATATAAATATGGAATCAACAGAAACAACTACACCGAGCGGCGTGGTCTAGTGCTCTAGATCATTGCTTAGCATTCGGGAGGTCACCGGTTCGAGTTTTCTGTGGTTTCTTTGGATCACTTATGCAAATTCTGGGGCAGCAATATTCCACAGATAATCTTTCACTTCTTTTCGGTCTTCATTTCGTAGTCTCATCTTTCTCTCCTTAACCACACCACCCACCCATTTCTACGATTCCCGAAAGGAGGCTGAAGAGGGCCTTACGCCCTACTCTTCGGCTTTGTACTACAGTGTAGGTCGGAGGGACTGCCAGCCCACCAGCCCGAGTATCTAGTGGGAATGAAACACAAAAATGTTTATGTTTTTTTTTTAGAAACAACTACGCCGAGGGCTAATACCCTACCGACATTGAATTACATGTGGAATCTGTGATCCTTTGTAATTAGACGAAAATGAATTTTAATACTTATTCTTTTTTTGGATTAATAAAACTAACGTTTGAAAAAATCATTCGTTAGTTCTCTTTCTGTCCGTTAGTATTTTTCTGCCATTTCCCAATCTATAATGTTTTACGGTTGCTGTAAAGTAGAATAAATTATTACTATCTTAAAAATTTAACAGCTTAAATAAGCAGAACTTATTTTATGTAAGAAATCCTGTGGAACACCCAAACATTTTATAACAAGAAAGTTATATTATTGGCATTTGGTCTTCTTACGTAGGTATTCAATTGTTCCAAGGACCATTTAATTAGACCCCACTTAATAAAATAAAATTTATTAGAGCACAATAAACGTACAAATAATATTAACAATTATCTCTACCATCCCAAACATAATGAAAGTTATAAAACGTAAAACCTAAAACCTTAGTACAAAATATATATATGTATACTTATATTTGCATTCAATGAACATGTAATTCATAATTTACCACAACTATAATAATTCACGTTCTTAAAAACGTATGTATTTTTTAAAGGGAATACAGTTGTTTAAAAGGTACACATATAGGTAATTGACAAAATTTTTGATTCTATATTTATGAAGATGAAGAAATTTTAGATACTTCTTGCTACCTTAGAATAGTACAATGTTTGTTAGCGATTTTGCTGTTCTATTATAAATAAATAAATTTAGAACAAACTGAATTTTTTAAAAAATCTAATTGAAGCAATTGAATTATATTTTTTATGTATGTATATCATTATGCTTATAACGTTTATTTATAAAATAACCATCGAAAATAAATACAAATATTTTAGGAACGGTTTAAATTACATCAATATTCATCATACTTACAATTAGACGAAAATTATAATTTTGTTATAATGCTGGATAATCCATTCATTTATAAATTACAATATTACACAGAAACACTCTTTTGTAATTTGAATTCTTTAAAAAATATTGAAAATAAACTTCACCATGTCTTCCAATTTTATACACACTTAAATAATGCAAAGAAAAAATTTTTACTCATCTCAATAAGAAAAATTATTTCATTTTTTATAAGCAAAGAAGCTGTCTGGTAAAACACCATAAGAATAATTCAGTTCATTTGCAATAATGGAAAAAGAATCGGGACTTTCTTATTTAAACACGATAAATTATACACTAAAAACAAAACAACTATTTATTAAAATTACTAACAACAGCCAAAAGAGGCAAAACAACAATGTGTTTACAAAAATATAAATATAAAAAATTTAAATAAGTTCCAACTTACTTAACTAAAACGTTACGTCCGTTTTTATTTATTGTAACAACAAGTTACATAAGTAGATTTAATTTTCCCAAAAAAGAAAATAGGTTTTAGTAAATGCCTTCAGTTAGCACGGTATAGTTACGACCCCTAAAAATACTAATTTAATAAATTTATTAGATTGAAAAAGTATCACAAACAACAGTAGATGTGTAAATAGTAAAATTTTCTACGTATAGACAAATAAAAAAAAAGACAGTACGGGTGTAGTTGAATAAAAAAAGCTATTTTGTGGTGTGTATCTAATGTTGCAATCTAAGTTTGGTATATCATTTCTTTGAGGCACTGTTACGATTTACTAACTATATCATATAATAATCAGTAGTCATGTTTTCTATATAAATCAGAAAGAATAGCTAAAGCACCTCCAGGTATAAATCTTACAAAATTATCACCAACTAACGGTCCCATAACGTAGAGACCATTATATCCGTTTACCGCATGAGTTAATGGATCGATGTCAATAGGATTCGTTTTACAATCAACAGGTAAGTTTTTATTTACACCTAAATTGAAATTCTCTGGCAGAAAACTAAGATCGGGTCGAGATCCAATCAAAATAGCTGCAAACGACACGCTGAGGGACTCAGTCTTCCCCGTATTTGATGTCAGTTCTACCACTCTCTTCGAAGCGTTAAAATCACTTAAGGTATATCCAGGTAAAGCTTTATAAAAGGGATAAGAAGATCCACCATCGACCATCATTTGGTGAACCTGAAAGGAAATAAAGCCATGTGTTTTAACGTTTAGAAGTAGATACAAACAACAGAAATTAATAACAAATTTTCTTTTTCTATTACAGGTACTTAAGCCTCCTAGAGTTCTAATTTTTGGTGAGTTTGTTAGAAATAATTATCTAAAATAGGTTTATTTTTTACAAAAGTCAATTAAGTAACCAATTGAAAAAAAACAAAGAGTAAACTGTTTTTTTCCTAGAAAATTCTAGGAAATGTCAGAAATTAGTTCTAAAAGTGTTAGAAATAAATTGAGTTAAAATAATAATTTAATAATAAAAAAAAGTGAAAACAATTAGGCAGGAGACACAAATCATACTGTTTTTACGTAGTGTTACCATTTACATGAATTCAATTGTTTTGTACTAATACTAAAATTATTTTTGATTGCTACAATTACGTATCAAGTAGATACCTTTAATAATAATTGACTAAAAAAAATACATTATATTAGATTCATTTTTGTAATAATAAACTGTACGAAAATGTATTAATTTATTTAGTCAGTCCTATAAATTTTATATCAAATCTTAGTCAGGAATTGTTGATATATTCGCAAACTTTCTAAACAAATTTCTTAAATTTAAAAAAACTATCGATTAAACGTTTATTCTCTTATAAAGAAATGCAAAGCAGTATTTTCCAAATGATAATTTTAAAGAAAATAGGTTTCAGTAATTGTTGTACTTTTAAATAAATTTTTAATTTAGATTGCGCTTTAGGTCCATTCCGATTTTATTTTATAGTTGATTATATATATCAGTATCATTAATATTTTATTTTTAAAACACTAAGAAGAAACAAAAATTTTAGTTTTCAGTCCTATATGAAATAGTTTTGTTATTAACTACTTCCAAAAATTGGAGAATAATCACAAACATAAAAATTAAATTCAATTCTTTTTAGTAATTAGTAAAAAAAAGCTGAAATATTATTACTAATTGTTTTGACTTTTTCCAAAAGTATGCATTATACACATTTTACAAATAACATATTAACAACCATCTAATACCACAACAAAGCAGCAAATTAATTATTAATTAACAGATTTCTAACATTTATTATCCTTTAGAAATGCGTAGGGTAAGAGCAGGCAGTCTTTGTAAGAAATTGTTTAGCGGAAATGTATATCTATATGATTGATTGACTGTCGCGACCAATTAAAACCGAAGGAACAGGTAGACTTTCTAAATATGAAATTGTGAACGAAGAGAAAGCTTTTCCTAGATATTAACCCACTTTGAAGTTCTGGACATTTTCTTCTTAGCGGGAAGAACAGAACAAGAAACAGAGCACACAAAAATGCAAAACAATAAATAAAACAAAACTAAATAATGTCTTTTTTTAAAAACCGGGCAATAGACATTTTTTTCATTTGTGGTTGTCTTGACAGACCAGTTAATTGAGATATTTTACGCTTACCCTATACTACTTATACTTCGGTCGGTTTCGGACGCGAATTTACGCGTATCACCCTGTGTTTGGAAACATTTTTAGCATATTTCAACAAATTTACACGAAAATCTGAGATACAAGAATTGTAGGTCACAACCTCTACTTTTAAAATACGTTTGTTAAATTTAAATCAGATGTATGAGGTTAATACGGTGGCATTGACAAATAAAAGCACTAAATTGTTTATATTGTAATTACGCAAAAATTGTTAATGCGATAAATTTCAACTCCTGCCTGTTTAAAATATGCATACCTAATAAACTATTACTTCCCGAAAAATCTTAGTTTAGTATTGTAAGATAGCAAATATATTTATATACAAATTTTATACTTTTATAAAAGTGATAAAAAACAAATTTAGTGTTTTTATGTATAATATCATTATCATTAATTATCACAAAGTAACAACTCAATCCAATATTATTTGTAAGAGTTTTTCCGATTCTTCTTGGTGACAAATCGTCCTATAGAAAAATTATTTTAAAGGATTTCAAATTATCTATAAATATGTTAAAAAATAAAACTGTTTCCAGTTTCTAATTGACTTTTTGAGAATGGCCTAGTTAAGCAGAAACAATTGTAAGAGTATTCTTAATTAAGTTTTCAGTTTTCAAAACCTTCGAACAAGTGGGACTTTTATTTAAATATATTAAAAATGCCTTCTTTTTTTGAATATGTTATATCTTCGTCTAAGAATCCATAGGAATCAACAGTGTAATTCAATGCCGGTAGAGGAATTAGCCCTCGGAGTAGTTGATTCTGTTGATCCCTTATTTATATTTATCATGTAGCCTGTAAAGGCCTTTCTGGCAGCGTTCACCTGGTGAGACCCGATAGGTCGAAACCGGTCGTGGGATATGGCTTTCGGTACACTGTACCTACTGTGTAGGACGCTGTGATCCTTAAAATTTAGACAAAAAAAGGATTTCAATGCCTTCTTTTTTTTAATATATACAATTTAATATGTGACGCGATTCATTCAATACTTTCTATAATATAAGCAAAAAACCTTAACCATCACCTTTTCTTCAGTTACATTGTTTAAAAAAAACACATGTTAACTTGGTGTTGTATTTTGTGTTTTAGTCATCAATGGACTACCCTTCATGTCGGTTTGCTGTGAATTGTTTTTTCATGAAAATATCTCTATTTGTTGTTTTAGTAAGTAAGAGACAAAGTTGTAAAAAAGGCTTTCATTTTCAAATGTTGGCGCGCTAGACTTCGGCCTTGCATTAAACAGTTTGTAAACTTCGTCCGTACCTTATGATATTCCGGATACATATTTTCAGGTAGTTGTTTATTTAGACCCTCTGACTTTGACTTGAACACGTGTAGAACCGGTATATTACGTCCCCTGGCTGCAATTATTGCATCTGCTGCACTTAGTCCAGCCCCAACAACCAGTACTGGATCGGGATTTAAATTGTCCGAATTACTATTGAAACTGTTGTCAAGAGCTATTTCTAGATTTCTCACAGTGTAAACAAACCAGTCGGGATCGGGTTTCTGATTTGCCAAGTTCAGTTTGTTTGGAATGTCTGAAGCACCATTTGCAAGCACTAAGTTGTTACACGTGTATGTAGTACACTTTTGATTTTTTCTGTCGTATACCTCTACCAACCACACAGGTTGAACGTCCACGTCTTTGTTCGACGAATTTGCGTCAGAATTGCTACCACAACAAGGCACTTCAGTATTTAAACCTTCGTAACTAGAGAAACTCCTACAATTACTAAGTCTTCCGGGTAATTCATCATGAAAATTTGATGATGAGTTTTCCGAATACGAGAGATTCCTGTATCTATTATTACTACTTGAGCTTGAAACTTCATTATCACTAACTTTCTCGTAACCGTCGAATATACTAAAACTAGGGTTGCATCTGATATTGCATGAAAGATGACATCGATCTCCTTTCAATTTCTTTTTCCTGCCACATCCAATTAGGTACAAGGCGCTAGATAAAGGACAAAGCTTTATTTTTCTACAAGTATCGGGTAGTTCGGGAGCGACGCAAAGTTTCCTTTTCTCTGGGGTATCTTCTTTTACCCTCTTTACCCACATACACTGTTCTCTATCGCATTTAGTTCCAGAAGTGCAATCATCGATGTCCATTGCCAAAATTTGATTTTCTCCCGTAAACTGCATTTTTATAGATGATTCAGTGTTTCTTAGAGGTTTTACTTTCGTCACTATAATGTCAGAAACTAATTTCTCTTGTAAACCCATCTTAGCTGCGTAGTCTTCGTAGTATTTAGAAATGTTTCCAGCGAAAGCACGTTTCTCGCTTCCATCTCGCGAATTATAAGGTAATCCCGGTAGGGACATCCATGAGCCTAATGACAAAGTGAGAATTTGTGGGTCCATAGTGTGCCATGCACCTCCCGGGGGACCTTTTCCCAGTACCAAGTGATCAATCTAGAAAGAATTGAATACATCAGGCTCTTAACTCTTGTAACTCCACTTTAATAAAATAAAACACGTAGTTTTTAGTTACAAAACATTAACATTTCATTCATTAATCTTCATCTGAAGAAGAAACAATTATTGTGTTAACAAATAAAAGTTTTGTAACTAAAAACTACGTGTTTTATTTTATTAATCTAGAAAGACGTGAGATGTGATTGATAGTTAGGTATGTCTATAAAATATACCCTGCCGAGGGGTTTACTTATCCAAAAATATCAAATAAGGGGCTGCTCATATATTACGTCACCCCTACGGGGATCTTTGGGTAGTGTAGTAACGTAAAGGGTCTTATGGTAACGTGACATTTACATAGATAGTAGTAGTAGTAGAAGCCCTCCCTATCGTTGAGGAGTTAAAGCAATGGGTAAGCTGCCCATGGTAAAATGGGTGATTTTGTTGTTTTGGGAAAAAGTTTAAGTAAGAAATTTTTTAAATTGTGATTGAAAAAAAAGCTTATTTCTAACCAGTAGCATACTTACCGTAGGGCCATGGGGTCACGGTTCGGGGAGGATTTGGGCGACTTTCCTAATCGTTCCAACATTTATTTTATTGCTTTTTGACTTGATTTATATGAACAAATTTAAAAAGCCTATCTAATTAAATACAGTGTCGTTGACAATTAAACCCGTTTTTTTAATTTTATGTTAAATGTTCGATGATCAGGATTAATTATTTTTTGTGGTCTTTTTCTATTGTGATTAGTTTTTTGTTTTAATTACAGTTAACCGTTGACTTTAACTCGTAATAGTGTTTTGTTTATAACAAACCCCAAAGACATATTAAGCTAGTCAGCATTCGTTCTTGTGGTATTTGTATTAACATTATCATTTTAAAATGACCATTAAAAATTTGTAATAAAAGTTTCCTTTAAAGATTGAATATTTAATTTTAAAAGCCTCTATTCTTATATGATATGAGTATGGTTTTCGTGATTATTTTTATGTTTAAATAAATTGTTTTAACATTATTATTTTAAAATGACCATTAAAAATTTATAACAAAAGTCTTCTCTAAAGATTGAATATTTAATTTTAAAAGCCTCTATTCTTATATGATATGAGTATGGTTTTTGTGATTATTTTTATGTTTAAATAAACCTTTGTGATTTTATGTGGTGGGAGGCGCTTTACAATTTTTGTCTGTCTGTCTATCTGTCTGTCTGTCTGTTCCGGCTAATCTCTGAAACGGCTGGATCGATTTTGACGGGACTTTCACTGGCAGGTAACTAATGTAATAAGGAGTAACTTAGGCTGCTTTTGCTTTAGAGATTAGCCGAAACAAACAGACAGACAGACAAAATTTAAAAAAAACTGTTATTTCGGTGTATGCATTTAGTAAAAAGTGGTTATTTTAATATTACAAACAGACGCTCCAATTTTATTTATAAATATAGATGTTTAAATGAACTTAAATTGTTCATATATGCTGTCAAAAATAATATTGGTTTTAAAAAATTAGCTACCACTAAACAAAACGTAGAAAGATCAGCGTGACATAACAAAGGGGGAGGAGTATAAAATTTGCTCGACAATGTTTGATAAGGAGGTGAGGGTATCCAAAAGTGGCAGAAAGAGCGTGACGTAATACGTGGAGACGATCCCTAAATATAAATTAAATAAATTAAGTTGATAATATACCTTATTGCCATCTGGCCTCCATTCAACTAAAGGTTGTAATTCAAGTCCCATATCTGCATAGGGATGAACGAGAGCATCTAATAACAATGACACCATGTTGGTAGATCGACCTTCGAGGCCTTCTGCTAAAAATCTTAAATTTTGATGAACTAAGCTCTTTCCAACAAAAGGTTTCAAGCGGGCTGCTAGTAGTTCATCAGGATGGTCGGCAGAAACTATGTAAGGTGTATTTCGAGACAACATGTATGACAAACTCAAACCGCTTGGACCGTTTCCTGAAAAAAATAATAATAATAATTATGTCAATAATGTTTGATAGATAATGTAAAAACATGAAACGAAAAACTTATAAATTACTAAAATTTATTTTTAAACTATCTAAGGTGCACTTAATGTGAAACATTGTATAATAATAAAAATAAAATAAAACACAATTTACTTTAAGAACCATATTAGTTAATAATAAAAAGAAAACAACTCCTTTGTAAAAAAAAGTGGTGTTTATCAATTAGCTTGTGACTCATGTGACGCAATTTATATTGGCCAAACCGGTAGAGCGTTTTCAACTAGGATAAAAGAACATTTAAATGGTATTAATAAAAATATTTGGCATACTGGTATTTTAGAACATTGTACCTAGTATAAACACAATATAGATGTCAAGAATAAAAAAAAATACATTCTAATATTTCTAAAAGTGAAAACTTATCAATGTTTGAAAATTTATAGATAAAGAAAAGCCTCCGCAATAAAATAAATATTGTTAATAACCAATTAGAGTTGGGACAGACAACATTCCCTCTCCTACTCAGCGAATTATAGATGTAGCTATATATACACTGTTTGTTAGACTTATTCTTTAGTATTTATACTCTTGATTATGGGCAATGCCCGAAACAATTGTCGACTTTTACGATTAAATTTAGTGTAATCATTTTTACTTGTGTTTTATTTTATTTATATTAATAAGAATATTTATATCCAAAAATAATAATTTTTCAATGGATAACATATAAAACAAAAATATTTTTGGATATTTGAGAAAAAAAGTTCAACTAATATGTTATTAAAAGTTGGTTATTTATACAGTTTTGTTGTTTAAGTTTCCAACCGTTGTATCTACATCATTGTTCTGCAGGTAGTGATTATAAAATCGCGTTCTCATGTTATAGCTATTTGTTATTAAGTGTGTACCTACTTGTTTTGTAAAATAAGTGCCATATTATGATAAATAAACTTTCAGTTTTAAAAAATTGACACAAAAGTGTTTACATTGTTTCGAAAAGGTAAAAACGAAAACTTAAAAGAAATTGGGCTCCTCAAGTATAAACTTTTTGTTTATTGTCATTAATTAATTCGCAACCTAGAATATTGTATTTTGAGAACGTTTATAATTGAAAATACTACGTAGAAGACCAAAAACGTTTATCAACAGAATCGAAGTCAAGGGCGTCATCGATTTTATCATTTAATAATAATTTATTTGCTACCCTTTTTTCTCCTTATCTTCTTCTACTTCATTATTCAATGAAATGAACTATTTACGGAAAATGGGAACTACGCATGTTACAAACTATATAATTAACATAAAAAATATTTTTATTAATAATATTGAATCGGAAATTAAAATTTAAGGGTATCTAATTAATTCACAAATACGTATTTAGTTCCTTGTTAAACAATTAACGTGTAAGTTTTTAGCAAAGGCGTATGTAATTCGTCAGTTTATTAAAAAAGATTGTAATTCAAATTCGATCGATTTTACGCCAATGTAATTACATCAGAGCGTTCTAATGTGATCAGTTGGATAATTTTCCAGACTTGATTACTTGTCATTCAGCGTCTGTAAATTATTCACACTTATTGATTGCTTTTCACATTGGTAATTATTCACGAAGAAAAGCACCTTTTATATTTCTTTTCCAATATCGAATAATTTTATGATATCAACCGACAATAAATAAAGTATTTACTTATACACAATTCAATCAATTTTAAATATTATAAATAGTCTGACATTTTCGCGTAGCTGAGTTTAAGCCAGCAGTCATAGTGATCTAACTGACCTCAGAATTTTGAAATATTCCAACAGAAAATTGTAAAAGTGGCCATTAAATAGGTATCCAAAATTCCGATATAAAATCCCAATACCTATTATGAACATTTATTAATATATTTTCCATGAGAAATAATATCTTTTTTACAAGGTTCTTGTTGCAAAAACTTGTACAAATACTCATGTTATTAAACATGTTGTTTGAAGGACAAAAAAACTTACCTATCACAATTACATTTTTGTGGGGCATTTCCTTATGACCTCCTTCCTTAGCCTTCATACTGTACCCAAAGTAAATCTGAAAAAAACACATCTGGTATTAATTTTACTTCCCGTATCTAGAGGTTTCCTGTTAAACAAAAAAAAACTTGTATATAAGGACAATGACCATGAGACGCAATTAAATTTGTATTTATTTTTCATACAAATATTCATGAAGTTCAGTTTATTGATAGAATTAACAATTATAAACAAGAATCTGAATTAATTTTTCAAAAAATAAAAAATATAAATTTGTAGAAAATTAAAAAAGGGTCATTCTTGATCAGATTCGCTATAATCAGCTTGTCAGCACTGTTGAAATGAAAACAGAAAATGTGCTACCACAGCTAGTTTCCTAAGAAAGAATCTGATGTAAGATTTGACTAGAAATAGATATTTGAAAAAAATCTTTCTGTATGCAGTTACTGGTGATTCGTGACATACATAAATGTTGATGAGAATTGATGCGGCAATCATTTAATAACTATTTTGTTGAAACAAATATTGTGAAGTGATAAAAAGCTATTAATGGCTCAATAATCTGAATTTTGAATATATAAGCGTATTAAATCATTTATGATAAAGTTTGACCAGGTTGGACAAATCGACGTAAATACGACCGACATTTCAAGAATCGTTCGATTCAGAGCAGTGGTGGCAGGCAGAATAGTGCTCGGGATCAGGTTTGTTCATGAATGATTCATTTTTGAATTTTCTACAATTTTTTTAATTTTTCAAAGAATTACTCTTAAATATTAACATCCTGTGTATCCTATTTTTGTTAGAGCTGTCAAATTCATAATCCAACCCTCTATTTTTATTTATTTAATTACCAGTTGCTTATTCTCTATCTTATTAGTCGTTTATTACGTATCTCTTTTCGTCAACTTTATAAAAACCAACTGTCCGTCAAATTTTGTCTTGTTATATGTAAGAATGAATTATTTAAGAATAGTATTTAACTGCTTCAATTCATTTCAATAAAATTAATTTTGGATGTTTGACTTAAGGGGGGAGATACAATTACAGTGCCAAAAAAATCGATTTTTTCTCTTTGCTTAAAAAGTTAGTAAATTTTCCGTAGAATATGCTAGTAAAAGGTTTATTTCGAAATTCGAAATCCTTCTGTTGTTTTTCGTCGTTTTTCGAAGTCTGGTGTACTGGAGTGGTCGACGCAATTCTACTATATCGAGACCTGACTGTACTATGGTCAGCGTAACTCTAATGCTCCTGGGATCACCGATTAAGGCATAAGTATCAGTTTTTGGTAGTCAAAACATTAAACGCGTTTTTCTCGAAACATGATTTTTGAAGTTTGCGGGAAAATAACTCAAAAACTAATCTGCCGATAGCACACTATTAAATTAACTTCTCGGTCGACCAAAAATTTTCAAGATCCACATTTGCAAAATACAAAAATTATTGTAAAATTGTTGAAAATTTCCTATTATTTTTTTAAACTTGTGTCAATCATCGAATTTATTCACCTCACCTTTTTTGTTGTGCCGACATTTTATAAAATTAATTAACCTAAATCAATGTCTCGTTGAGCCTCCATAAATCTGACATTTTGTATTAAAAAAAAACTACAATGTTTCTTTTTGTACTAAATATTCTGCAAAATTTCCTTTAGGTTGAATAAATACTTCTCTGTGAAAAATGTTTGGTTTTCTCCCGTCTAATTGTATCTTCCTCCTTATGGAAGGGGACAAAAGAACATCACAACAGCGTTGACAAGGTCCTTTACAAAGTAACTAAATTTAATTTTAACTTTCCATCTATATAGTTTCGTAATATCAAACACTAAATCAATCAATATCAAATCATTCAAACAACTGAAAATATTTGTTGTATGCTACTTGTAATTAATTAAACTTGGTTGTCGGTTTACCTTTTTAACTGATTAAATAAATTGAACCCAACAATTCAGGTTGAAACATACAAGTTTTCACTCAAACTTTCACCATCAAATTAGTAGCTTCTTCGGGAGATTCAATATTGATTTCGTTATAGAAACACCGTAATCATTCAAATTAATCAATCAATCATGATTACAATATTGTACTCCCTTAGGAAATCAACCATGATTACAATATTGTACTCCCTCAGGAAATCACAAATAAAGTAGCGAAATGATGGTTCGGGCTTGTAGGCCGTGATCGATTTGAACGGTTTCGTCCAGACGTTTCGTCAGCAACTGCGGCTGACATCCTCAGTGGGTGCTGCGTTGACTACGCGGGCGAAGACTATACCTCGATGTCCCGGCAGCACCCACTGAGGATGTCAGCCGCTGTTGTTGACGAAACGTCTGGACGAAACCGTTCAAATCGACCACGGCCTACAAGCCCGAACCATCATTCTACTATGAATTCCGGCCGTGAAAGCATATGTTCTTATAAAGTGGCGAAATTTTGAGGTTTTAAGAAATAGAAAAACTACACATCAGTATACCTAAGTAGTTATTTTGGACTTTGCGTGAATTTCGTGGTCATGCATTTAAATAGACAGCATAGGGATAGAAATAAAATATGGTGGTTCGATATGATAATGGTTATCTTCAACTTTTTACACGTTTAAAAACAATACAGTTCCGTGATAAATAATGTGGTTTTCAAATAGATTGTTGTTTAATGTTTTCCCATACTTTGATTTTATTACAATAATATCTATACACGTGTAGTTATGTTACACAATGCATGGACAACTCAAGTACATACGTATATTAAAAATTAACCAATCAAGTAATTAACGATTATTAATTAACGGATTGTTACCTAATGATAAGATATTATAATAACCAGAATAAAAAATCCGAAATCATTAAACTAGTACAAAAGCAGGATTTAAGTTATCTCATAGAACAATTACTTTTCGTATTGAAATAATCAATAAGTATATTATTGATTGATAAATATATTTATTAAAATATTAATACGTGATGTTTGTGTTATGTTTTTACGGTATTCGTTGTAAAAGGAGGGGAATTAAAGTTATAACATCCAAAAAGTACTTTGCCACAGATGTTTATAAAATAAAATCTTTTGCTTAGGTAAAAAAAGATATTACATGGGCTGGGAATCGAACATGTGGCAGACTAGCATCTTATATTTATATTAAGAAGCTACCCAAGGCATATCCGAATACCTACGAACTGTTTCGATTACAACAATTTTATGTTTGTAGCTGTTTTGAAGTATTAAAAGTTGAGGTTATTTCTTTGCAATGTATATTATTTTTATTTCTTCATACAAAACGCTTTAACCAATTAAATGAAAACAAAAAAGTCAAAAATCATGTAAAATAACAACAGACATTTTGATGTACACCTGTATAGTTAATTACCTAAACGATTTTCATAACTACATATGTTATATTCTAAATTTCCCACGTTGGCATAATGTAAAAGCGCGCTGTATTACAGATTCTCACGCTTGAGCGCTATGCGACATCGAGTTGTTGACCAGGTTTTTCTTCACTTTCGCTTATTGCTGTGTAATCATTTTTATGATTTTATCATGATAATCAATTTTATATCTTAAGATTAGTCTAGCTTCAAACTGGAATTAGTTCAGATATGAAATGAAGCTGTTTTTTTAACTGTTTTACTATGTATCTACCTTCTGCTTATTAATTATTACAAATTGTTTTTCTAAAAATTGACTCAAAGCGCAAATTGACGGTTATTAATAGGTTTACCGTCTGCTTCATTAGATAATTTGTTCAAGTAATAAATAATAGGATAATAAGATGATAAATTTATTAATATCTAGTAACCCGAAATTTTCTCTTGCTGAATTTTATTAATAAATAAATAAATTATTGAAAACAAACTTGGAGTTTACAAATGTTTAACTTTCCACTATAACTATTTCAGCACACTGTGCCTTCTTCAGATGGTGAAGATATAATGATAACTTTAAGGTAAACTCCAAGTTTGTTTTTTATTAATTTTTAAGTATGGAATTACATTACTTGAAAGCTTCATCAATTCTATTTGTGAATTTTATTGTAAAAGTAATAATAGTAATGGCGTAATATACTTACAAAGCACATTTTTTATAAAGCAATTAGTCAATTTACTGTCGAACGAGCACCAAACTAAAATTATAATTAGTTTGCAACTTATTAGCGTGTATTATAAAGTCTTCAATAGTTGTTACGATAAGATTTCACATTTTAGGTTGCTTCCAAGTGGGTGAACATTATTAATTTGATAACAAAAAAGGTTAACTTTAAACCAGGTTAATAAGTTTGGCAATGATCGCATTATTTTATATGTTACGCTATAACAAATTTCACTCAATTTTCATACTAATTGGAAAATTTGAATAACTGCTTACAAAAATAATTCAAAGCCATTGAAAATTTATTGATGCTATAACTCGAAGCCAATAAAACATTTTACTAAATGAGTTTTCTTAGAAATTGTTTGAACTTTAAAACAAATAAAAATTAATAGAGGAAAAAAGATCGATGTATTGTCTATAAATGGAGTTCAGAAATGTAGAGTTAGTTTAGTTAGTTATTCTAGCATTAGAGTAGACTTAGTATTCTTATGTAGATACTTTGTATAATAAACTTTTTTTAAAAAGTATTCGTTCCAATTTTGGAATATAACATATGTATATATAATCTCCATTAGTTCAGTTTGCATGAAATCATTAACAGGAGCGTACATATAATTTTGAATTAAGGGGCTAAAAATATGCTTAAATTAGAAGTTTATTTTAGTGAGATAGGAAATTAGACAAAGTTTAAAGATGACATGCTATGTACTTGGAAAAGATATACAAATAAATCAAATACCTATATAAAAAGGTTATTTTAAAAATTAATAATATTGCGTTATTACCTAAGGAACGTTATAGAGAAAGTTATTAGAAATTAAATCAAATTCGTTTCTTACAGCTCATTAATTTTTTACGATATTAAAGACTAATTATGATATTAAAGTAGTACATCAATGTCCCAAATGTCTAAAGGAATTGATTTTGATAATTCCTATTTTGTAACCACAATATATTACGATTATTTGAGGTTAACTCAGTTCCTGTGTATCTATGTATGATTTTATGTATATATGTGGTAAAAAGGTTTACCACTCTTATGAAATTCCACAAATTCTGCTAGCAGGCTACAACAAAAATGAAGTAAATTTATATACCAAATAATAATGCTCCTTACAAAGTTCTGTTTATTTAAACGTGACTCAATGAGGAGTAGTATAGTCGTATGGTGAACGAGTCCACCAAGTTGAATGTTAGATAATACGGGATTTTTAAAAATGTATTTAATAAAACATTTCAAAACATTGCAGATGCTTAGATTTCAGTAGAACGTAAGAATAGGAAGAAATTTAAATTGATTCCGATGATTTAAACTCCGTCGACTCATAGAAGACATAGTAAAACTAGATTGCCCACTTCGTAATAACATGAAAATTATTGTCGTCATAATTCATTAGAAAATGGCTAAAACGCTTTTTTCGGGAAACTGTTTATAAGAAACAGTTATTTTAAACTTGGTGGTCAATAAATATCTATTTTAACTTATTTAATCATAGTTACGGTATAGTTTGTTTATAAATATGTACGTAAATTATATTCTAAAAACAGATTTTATAATCAACATATGGTCTTAACAAAGAAAACACTTTTTTTTGTTCAAAATTGGCTTTATTCATCAACGTAATACCCATCAAGAGCAACACAATTATTCCAGCGCCGCTCTAACATTTCAATACCACATTTGTAGAACAATTTATCTTTTGCCCCAAAATAGACCTCAGTTTCAGCGATAACCTGTTCATTCGAGCGAAATTCCTTGTCGGCGAGCACTTTTTTGTGGTCTGCGAAGAGCGAACAACCATTAGTCGCTGGGAGACAAATCTGGAGAATACGGTAGATGTGACAAATGACTTGTGACATGGTGCGTTGTGATGATGAAACAAAATTTTTTTCTTTGCCATATGCAATCGTTTCTTTGTAATTTCAAATTTGCGGTCTTCAAACGCTTCAATAACGCTATATAATTACCACAATTCACTGTTGATGGTATTTCAGTATTTCCTTTTTTAAAATAGTCGATGAATATTACACCACGCACATCCCAAAATACGGAGGCCATAATCTTTCTAGCTGATCGTTGTTGTTGTGCTTTCGAGGGCTTTGGACGAAGTTCACCAGTTGCTGTCCACTTAGATGACGATCGTTTTGATTCCGGAGTGAAGTGATGGATGCATGTTTCATCCATTCGACATATATAACATATCGATGCAAAAATTCCAGTTTGTTACGTTTAAACATGGCCAAACACTGCTCAGAATTATCAACACGTTCTTGTTTTTGGTCAACAGTGAGTAAACGCGACACCCACTTTGAACAGAGCTTTCTCTTAGTCAAATGCTCATGCAATATAAAGCCAACACGTTCTTTTGATATTTTTACGATTTTATTTATCTAACTCACACAATTTCACTTTTCGATCATTCAAAACGATTTTATGGATTTTTTTATGTTTTTTATGGTATTTTCTGTATTGCCTCTTTTAGACGTCCACTGCGTTCTGCATTATTAGTGTATCAGAGTCCTCTAAGACCACGTTTGAAGTCAGAAAACCAACGTTTTATTTTGTTCCAGTTATTTTCGATGGAGCGGAGTCTCCATAACACTTTTCGCTTGATATTTGATGGTATTTTTCTCCATCAAGAAGCAGTGTAAAATTAAAACATGAAATTGTTACCATTGTTATTCATTGTTTTGAAAATAACAAAAGTAGCGTCACTTTTAACACAATAACTCACAAACTAATGAATCATGAAATTTTAACAGCAGTCTTTTGAAGGTTAGTACTAACTGAAAAAGAGGTGAATACAACAAAGCTAGCGCCATCTGTGTGTTACGCTTGGGACATTTTAGATCATGTGTTATACTTATATTTAATGCAGTTTGTGTTTCATTTTTCTGCATGATCCTTCCAAAAACTTAGGTTTTAAACACCTTCAGCTATTTTTAATTAAATTACTAACTGAAAGTAATTACGACTTTGTAACATTAAACATTCATAATGTTTTCTAAACTTTACTGTTATATTTTTTCAAGTCTAAGAATAAAATATGCACATTAAAATTATATGCTCTAGTTACTTGAAAAATAATATTTGATGTCTAATGAGGTCGTTGGTATATTGTATTCAGTCATACAACAAAAATGTAGTGATATGCGACAATTATATTTTTTTACTAAATGCATTAAGATCACTAATATAATACCCATTGCTCTAATTTATTTAAAATATGCATTTCATTATTCGTTTATAATTTGTACGAAATATGTGACTGAATACAACAATGTATACTAACAATATATGGTAAACAATGGTTTTGTTTTGAAAACTACTCAATAATTGCCTACTTATGTGAAACAATATACTTTAGCCCTATTTTTTCGCGATATATGCAATATTAGTTATTAGTTATTGAATTTTCAGGTACACTAATTGAAGTAGGAATTGTATTAATTTATGTATTGATAATTTCAATGAAAGAATTAATGGATTTTTGAATTCACATTATAGTAACTGGTAGGTATAATTTCATTATTAAAACAAATGCAAAAATGTGTATTTTGTTTGATATTATTTTATTCTACTGGAAAATTCCGTTACAAAAGGTCAATTTCTGCCAAAATATAGACAAGAGATAACGAATAGAGGCCAAGTTCAAGATAATAGTAATTATTTTTCATGCCTCTCTTTTACGTTTGATAATGTTAAAGTATGTGTTTTTAACATGCACGTAAATTATGTCTTTTATCGTTCTCTATAGGTATATTTAGGATTTAAAATTACATAGCTATTAAAAATTTCCAATCATAATATAAAATAATAAATTTTCAGGATTATCTGAATGGGCCAAGAGAAAGTATTTTATACTTTTCAGTCCGTTTTTAAAACATGCTATAACAAAAATTTTTTTTTATTTAAATAAGTTTTCTTTTATTGTGGGGTAGATACATAGACCTAAATAATTTTTCGAGAATATTCGCCGACTACAGGACCGTATCGAGACGTTTTTACCATATATATGTACAGGGTGTACGTTTCCAACCTGACCCCTAGATTATCATCGGACTGAATTGGAATATCGTTTTGAAATTTTGTTTGAATGAGTTTTCACAGAAGGCCTACCATTTTAAAATATTTTCGAATTTCTATCACTTCCGGTTATACCGAAGTATATAGAAGTTAATGGACAACAATTCTAACAATTGTTGTAGAATAATTTTGTCATTGGTTAAATAAACTTACTTGTAAAAATAAAAATATAGTATTAAATCAGTTTTTTTAAATTTTCTCACAAGATATCAGTTTTACAATGCATAGTGTCTTATACTTTTTTATTGTGGATTAACCGGTTGATGTAACTGTATAAAAAAGTATGGGCTGCTATTAAAAATAACAGTTTTTTTATTTCTAGTTTGATATTAAACACGTTTTGACTCCATTTTTGATTTTTTTTTCAAAAATTTTTGGACAAACCTTATAAAACAGTAAGAACATGTCGACAAATCATTAAATACCATCAATTACTTTTGAAGATAACCGCGATTAAAGTAAATGGGGCAAACGCAATAATTTAAAAAAAATAGAATAACAAAAACCGTTTAGAATAATGGTAGAGTTGTATTATTAAATGTACCCTTATTTCTGATGGGGAATCCAGAAATGTATAAAATTAGGGGGGTTCCATTTAAAATAACAAAGTTGAGGTCAACTTCCGGTATAACCGCAAGTGATAGAAATTCGAAAATATTTTAAAATGGTGGGCACTCTGTGAAAGCTCATTCAACCAAAATTTCAGAACGATATTCCAATTCAGTCCGAAGATAGTCTAGGGGTCATATTGAAAACGTACACCCTGTATATTTATAACTCTGAGCATTCCAAAAACACTAATAGCTTGTTTTCCACCGCCATCTTATTTTCGGAAGAAGAATATAAAATTAGCTTGGTGCCAGACAACACATGCAAGTATTGCATACCGTTGCGACATAGATAAAACAAAGTTCTTGAATTGACTAGCGTGAATAATGACGGTGTATTTTTAAACGAATAGGAAGTAGCCTGGAAAACACGGTTGTTCATTGATCTAAGATTAATCAGTAGTTTCAATGTCCTATGGCTGTAAAATATTTTGATTGGCAATTACTCTGATAATTATATAAAAATACTATACTGACTCCATAATTTAAAACAACCTCGACGTGCATAATGAAAAATGTTTAGTCGCTGATTAAAAGGTTTTCTCTAACTAACTGTGTATATTAATGTTTATAACATTTTGTTGAATTTATGTAAACTTTAACCTTAAGAAATGATATAAAAACTGAAGGTTTAGAAATCTTAGTCCACCAATAAATTCAAATAATTACAATTAATAAAGAACCTTAAAGTAAAACTAAACATGGAGCTCGAATGTACTCTAGCTATATAACATGATTATTGTGTTTAAAATGTCGATTTGGAAAACGAAACTTATTATTTTTGAACTTAGTATCGATGATTATGTTCTTGCAAATGATCAAATATATTTGAATAGTTTCGACCTTTATTTGATCAAAATTCATTATAATCAAAACAGCAAATTTAACAGATTTTCACAAAACTTTATTTTACTTTACAACTAGTAAATACTATCGTCGGACGAAGCCAAAGTTTTGTGAAAATCTGTTAAATTGGTTGTTTTAGTCAAATATAATATTGTCGAGACAATAAAAAACTTTGTGTATTGCTTAGTTAATTTCGATTATTAAATATGTTTCATAACTTGAAAAAGTTTAAATTCTATAAAAATTTTATATTAAGTTTAAAAACTACTACTCACCAAATGAATAATAATAGAAAAATATGTTAAGAAGACTGTCATGTTAAACGATTGCATTTTAACGCGATATTAAACCGTACACAAACCAGAACATCACAGCAAATGTTATTGTTACAAACTCACGATTTGCCAATTTACAATTAATTAATACGATTTATACCGGAAATATTCAATGATGCTTTGGTTTTGGAAAATACGCCACGTTAATTCGCAAGTTTATCAGTCTTCGTGCTTATTTTTAATTTATGTTCCCGCAAGGAACCTATACGGGACAGCACATGAAGTTAATTGAATAAATTAAACTAGTACAATATGTACAAAGTGTTCGAAAATTTTTGGCGGAATACAAAATTCCTACATCATTCAATTAATTAATATTAATGTTTGACAAGTCGAAATCCTTGATTAAAAGGTATCCTGTTAGATATAAATGGACCCACAATTAATGGCAAATTTCCACAAACGGTGTTTACTATGCTGTGTATGGTTCATCATCAAAAGCCAGAGCCAATCTTCGTATTCAACTATTAATGAACAGTAATATAATATAGTCTTTCTTCTGCCTCTTCTAACAACTATTTCTACTTCTGATATATCTCAAATTAACCCTTCATGTTTCAAAAGGTGTTCTACCACCCCATCTCTCCTTATTCTTTTTGATTTCCAGAGCTCCCTTTGTTATTCTATTATTTCTAATACGTCTTCATTTCATCATCTGTCTACAGCATCAAATTTCAATTGCTTCTAACTTGTTCTTTTCGCCGCGCCGACCGTCTACCATTCGCACCCGTACAGGATCGTCCTCCAAACATTTACTTTTGTTAATTTTTTTCGAATTAACTGATCGCGAGGACAGAAGTGATTTCATTTTGTAAATGCGAATTGAGCTTGGATTGTTCTGTGTTTTATCTCTCTACCTCTTTTTCCATCTTGACTTATACGACTTTTCGAAAATCGAGGACTTCTAGTTTTTCTTTTCTGTTGAATTCCATAGTTTTGAGTTATATTTATTAATTTTAATTCCATACTTTTCTTCCATTAAGACTGTCTTTAACTTCATCCTGTTAGTTACGTACATATACTAATGCATTATCTTCATTATCATTACTGTAAATCCTACGCATGCTACTATTTTTTCCCTGTATATTTACCCTTAAAAATGTCCTGTCTTATAAATATTAATCTCGTCTTCGATTTACTGGTTAAAAATTAGCGGTAATAATATGTATTCCTTGTATTGTTTCTAATATATACTTCTCTACGTTTTTCCATTAACCATTGTTAAAATGCCTCACGCATTGCCCTATTTATTCTAAACCCGAATTAGGTTTCCCCTAATATTTCTTCCGGTCTTCTTTTCATCCTTCTTGCATGATTCTAGTTAAAAAAATTGTCGCAAAGGAAGTTAAACTGTACTTATATAAACTCTCAAAATTCACCATTTACATTCCTTAACTTTGTTCTTTAATCTACTTATCAAAAGTATCTACTTATTTAAATATGTGCACGATTCGGATTACAGATTTATTATTTTAAATCCCAAGCGTTCAATTTTTATGTAATCCGAACGAAGTCTAGTAACTTTCTGCTCGGATTATCCGGACATAAATGAGTCACCACTAAAAGCCAGATATTTCGGGAACTTCACAGTATTAAGTAACCGATTATTACTCTAAAATAAAACTTGTTTTTTTATACAGATGAAGGCAAGAGTAATTTTAACCACGAAGCAATGTTAAGGTTACATTTATGTTTCATTCAACGAAATCTCCGACTGCTAATTTTAATACCTGTTATGAAGATAGAGAACAAAAACAATTTAAGATAAAATTCGTGACTTGTAAAACTAGATTATTAACAAGTACGCTAATAAAAAACTTGCATGAATAGGTAAAATCATGATCAAATAAAAAACGACCTTGATAATATATCTAACAAAACACACACAACAAAAATAAGTATCCAATTAAGCTGCTACGTAATGACTGAAAAGATAAATATGAAATACATGTATACTGTCGAACACAATTGTTATAAAAGTCTTATTCTGTGATATCAAATTTTAACAATGTTTATAGTAACATTTTCAATATTTTGTATTTTTAGTTTCAACGGTTGAGGCTCAGGAACCCCATAAGAAGTTTCACTATAAGAAGCAAATCTCCAAACTGAGTCTTTAATAAATGCTTTTTTAAATATAATTATTCAAAACTAAACATTTGTTTAGTTATTATACATATTAAATACGTATATAGTAAATCAAGGACGTAGTTAAAGTGAAGCGCTGTAAACTTTGCTCAATCATAAAAACCTACATATTCTGAAAATCATTCTTAGCTTGAACGATCAAAAATAAGTGATGAGTTGCATAAGACCGAGAGAAAGTAATGCGTTAGAACATTACACCATATGACCAATCTTGTCGTACTAATCCGACACCGCACATACGAACAACTAACATACACGCTACACGTACAGAGAGCTTACAGGTGCAGTAGAGTGGTCAACCCGCCGCGATCTCTTCTCTATTCGGGGACGGTTAGGGAACGCGGGTAGCGCTAGGACTACGACTACGTCATCGTTGTCACAGTAACCCACTGGCAGAGGTACGACGGCCAGGCGTATTGCAAGCTCAATATTAAACATTACTACTCTACATATGTAGAGTCATCTTAATAAATTGTGAAACATTTAAATGCGTTTTTCTCCTATAAATATTATATTCAAAATGCTTCAAAAATTAGTCACCGAAGAATCTATTTCTTTTATTAAAGAAAACAATAATTTTATATACCTTTTTGCACGAAATTTATTTATTTGTTGTAAAAAAATTGCTAATTATAACAGAAACTATATCAAATTTGTGAGAAAAAAAAATGTGGAATCCAGAAAGAGGTTCTTTACTTGCTTCCCCTGAATAGCTGTCTCGTTACGGCGTACTTTTCTAGTAGTTTGTTTCATGATATGCTTTCGATATGGGTAATACGATATGAATTATGCTTATCATAAGAAGATTAATTATTAAGTCTCAATTAATGCAAAGGTTTATTTATTTATTTATAGGTAGATATTGGTGTGAAAACTCAATTGAAAATGATTACTTTTTTGGAATGTTGAGATGTTAATTATGGAATATCACCACAATTTTGTCTTGTTAAATTGTCGTAATAGAGAATAACTAATGTCAAGGTTAATAACTGATTACAATTAAAAAGAATTCGCAACGGGTAATGCAAAAATAGATATTACATATACAACGTTACGTTAATATTCTGACGCAATGTTTCATTCATAATGCATAGTGTGGGAATTGTGAAATGAACGCTAAAAATTGTAATGTTCATACACACATATGTATAAAACGTTGAGTTCAAAGTTCGCTAACCAAATTAAAAATATAATGTTAATTTTATTTATAGAATTACTTAAATAAAAAGGATATTCAAAAAAGAAGGAATTAAAATCCTTATTCATTTAAATTTTAAGATCAAAGATTTCACATTTTGAACGCGTCCTATCAAGTAGGCACAACGAACCGAAAGCCATATCCCACGCCATATTAAATTCAAATAAACTCTGCTTTCATTTATTTTCTATGTTAGACCAAATATGATTTAATTTAACATCAAAAATGTTCAACAAATATCATCTGTCCGTATCCCCAACACTTCAAGGTTTAAAAATCCATATATCTAAGTTAATGTCCATTTTAAAAGAAAAATTATATAAAAATCAATTAGGAGGAACGAAAAGCAAAGATTTAATTACATTACTAGAACTTTGCCTAAATCAAAACCACTTTCAATTTGAAAACAAGTTCTTCAAACAGAAAGATGGACTCCCTATGGATTCTCCTTTATCACCCGTATTCGCCGAAGTATATATGTCAGCTTTTGAACATAACTTATTTAACAGTAAAAACCCACTTATTAAATTTATTCATTCGTGGAATCGTTATGTAGATGATGTATTCTATATTTGGTCAGGCACAAATAGACAAATAGATCCTTTTCTAAATTACCTTAATACTTTAGACAATAACATTAAATAATTTCAATTGAATTGTCTGTTGGATAATTATGAAACATCGTTTAAATTAAATGAAAATATATATAAACAAAATGCTTTTAGATGTTTCAAATATGTTTATTAACACACTCTACATATGTTTCGACTTCCGAAGTCTTTCTCAAGAGTAATAGATATTTACTAAATTTAAACTGTAACTTAATGTTATTTATACAAAAGTCAAAAAGTATTTATAGTTAGGTATTGCAAGTAATAAGATGTACAGGTACAAGTATATTAGAGGTAGTTATACAAAGGTATAGTTATTTAGGGTTGTAATTTTTCAGAAATTGGTCAATCATCGGTGTGTCTTGGAACTCGGATTTATCATTTGTTATGTTACAATTATTTCTAAAGGCTTTTTTAATTTCGAACTGCTCTAAAATATTTAGACGTTGACCTTTATTTTCTATATGTAATACGTTGAAGTTATCTCTGTCGATTTTATGGCCATTTTCTAGGCAATGTAGGCTTATGCCTGTAGATACCTTTTTGTTTTTTATATCTTTTTCGTGTTCTTTTAAACGTATGTTGAAATTACGACCTGTTTGACCAATGTAAAAAGAATTACAATCCTTACAGTTCAGCTTATATATACCACTTTTTTGTAATTTATCGGTTTTTTGTTTGTTAAAATGCTTTTTAAATTAGTTTTATTGATCAAAATTGTTTTTATTCCTGATTTTTTTAATTCAGTACAAATTTTGTTGTTATTATTACTAGTATAATTAATTAATTTGAATTGTTCGTCTTCTTGTTTACACTTATAAAATTTGCTCAAAATTAGTTTTTCTTTTTGTTTCTAATCAATTCATCAATTAATTTAGTTTTATATCCGTTATTCTTAGCAATAATTTTTATAATGTCAAGTTCTTTCTTATAATTCTGTTGGCTTAATGGGAAATGTAATATTACATTGAGCTGAATATCATAAAAAGAATTGCTATTAATAATGGTTTTAAGAGTCACATGATTGATAAATTATTAAAAAATAAATTAGATAAAAAAAACAAGAATGTTGTTCAATAATAGTCAGGCATCTCAAAACAACATCTTTTGTTCTCTACCTTATATAAAAAATGTTAGATTTAAATTAAAAAACATTCTCGAAAAAGTAAACATCTCAGCCGTTGAGTGTAACAATAAGGATTTAAAGAGTTTACTAATTAACAACAAAACAAAGACAAATATAAACCGAAATAATGGCATATATAAATTAATTTGTAATGAATGTAACGCTGTCTATATAGAACATACAGGTGGAGCCTTTGAAACTAGGATAAGTGAGCATGTAAAATCGATTTCTAAAAAAGATATTAAATCGGGAATTATTGAACATTGTATTAGCTTAAACCATCATTTAAATTCAGAAAATACCAAATATCTACATGTAAACACATCTAAAAGTAGAAAGTTATCTCTGTATGAATATTTGGAAATGGATAAAGGTTTAAGAAAATCCCCCCTAATCTTAAGCTATCTATAAATGAGCATGTAAGATTCGTATTGTCAGTATAACGTTACTCTTGATAATGAGCACATAGCTCGAAACAATATTGTCGAGAACAATAATAAAGTTGGTGAAACTTACCATAGTGTGTTTTATTTGACTAAAAAATCGAGAGCAATTCATGTACCCAGGTAAAGGCTTTCGTGAAAATCTCTAACAGTTCCGAAAGAGAAAAATAAAAGTTTTCAATTTTTTGTAATGTTGACCAAAATAAAATAGTACTATTAGTTTAATGGACGGACAAATGCTTCTGCAAATTGTATTATAGAAGACATAATTACAAAAAATTGCCAATAGGTGAATAATTCTTACATAATAATGTGATATAATCGTGAGGACAATAAATGATTTTTTTTTCATCCTGTTCCCAGGACCAACAGTGTTCCTCAAGGCTTTCGAACAGGGCGGTTTACAATAGCTCTACAAATTGAACATCACTGAAAATCCAAGACACTTAAGAGAAGTTAAACTAGAATCGTAACCTTGTTCATTTTAAATAAGATTGTGTTATGGAAATTGCGTTACCAACATGCATTTGATATAAGAAGACTATAATAGAACAATTTAATAGAAATATATTGTGTAAAAGTATTTCAATATGTTAATTTTCCTGTAAATCTTAAGGAAACTTCCAGAAAAATTGTTTCCTCTATAGTTTCATTTGGTGCACATTTCGACCAATACCTCTATTAGAGATATATTGAACGTAACAATAGAAACGTATACATTTTACCTAATATAATTATCCCTTTTAACGAAAAACAAAAATATTCGCAGACTAACATACAATCTAAACTTCCTAAAAAAATTGCGGATCACTTTATGTAGGTGTAGGTTTTATTTTCCATTTTGAAAATGATTCAAGATCATCATCCCCCATATGACCTTAGTAAGTATTATTGAACCAAAGTACATTCGTGTAAGTGGTCAGATTGATTACCATTCCTAATTTAGCAAAACTTTTATTTGCCTATTTCATTTATCTGATACCGGGTAGTTTCTTAATCGTTTAGGTTTCCTAGAAATGACGTGTAATAAGAATTTCTTGATTACAGCGTTTACTCATTTGTATTGCATTTTTACTCATTAACTTAACATATTGCAAATAACAGTAAAAACTTCAGCGAGTGGAAATGATAATAACTTACCATTTCTGTGTGCAGTATGTCAGATATAAACTTTCTACTTATCTTGTTTATTGTTTTTTATAGGCTTCATTAAAAAGAATATCAGAAAATGATTCATATAATGTATTTAAACATAGTATGTTTTTCATATGTTTGTGTGCAATTGCCAAAGTTGATATTTTTTATTTCATTATTGTTTCTTTTTTCGTTAGAGATTCTTAATTACCTCCTCTTAGGATTTGTATAACGGTTTCTCTGAATACCTACAGGGTTTCAGCTCAAAATTTTATAATCAATACCGATGAAATCTTATATGTAGGCAAGTGTTGTTTTATTTGTTATAGATTTTAATTGTAAAGATAAACTTAATTAATAATTAATATCTCGCTTTATCCTTATAATGCAATCGCACTGTTATTTTCCATTCATATCGTTAAACAAAATGATTAAGATAATAAAGAATAACTTCATTGTTTTCTTAATTTTTGCGGACAACTGAATCTGTAATCATCTGGTTGTTATGTGATCATCAATAGTACACTCAACCCTATAATTAAATATCTATATATATTGCATTTTAAAATTCTATTTAAAAGGTTGGAATAAGAAAATCTAACTTGGCGGTAAAAACAAAATTTAATATTTCAAAAGTTCATCAACAAAATAGGTAAGTATTCCAAATTATATTATCAAATGTTTCTCTGTTTTGTTTTCAATTTCCAAGTTGATAACAGACGACGTTTTTGAACTTATCTACAAGAAAGTCTCAAAAAATATTGTTTATTTGCTGTTTGTATAATCTTTTCCCATGTCTCTTTTCAAAAATTCGTTCTATTAATAATATAATAATACTCCAATAAAGGTTTCTTATCTATCAAATTACCGACAAAGTATTATTTTTTGTGATAAGAAATTACATTAATATTTTATCAAATTGTGTAATAAAATGAAATGGAATATATAGGTACGAGCCCCTTATTCCTATTTCAGTTAGCCCATATATAATATCTGATTATATATAGTACAATAAGAAATATCGACTTTATTGTTTCGTTTTATTTTATTAATAAAAAATTAAAAAATCTTAAAATAAGGCATTATTGTTAATAAAAATTACTGAACCGTAGCAAAGATAGGTCCCGAAGTGCTTAAAAACAAATTTTATTTATTATAAAAACGTCACTTCAATGAGATTTGATTTTCAAGAAGATAAATTGAATAATAACATGATTAAAATAAAACACACTTGGTAGGTTTCACAACATATATTAGAAAATCTCTGACACGTGTTTCGGTAGTTAATCCATTATCGAAGAGTTTAGGACTAAAGGTACATAAGGTATTTGCAATCTATTTACGTTTTTTATTATATATATATCTATCAATTGTGTCGCTTTTAATAGAGAGGAAACCCCAAAATCTGTTTGATCGTTCGTAATGGGTAGGTCGTTTATGAGAGCCAGATTTATTTCTAAGATTTCTAGGTAGCTTAGCCGTTTACCTTTGTTTTGGTTGTGTATAAGTTTAACGTTGTTATGATCTAACGAATGTTTCAGGGTCATGGTCGGCTGTACCGGTACATTTATTGCAATTTTTTATAGATCTTTCATGTTCAACTACCCGTTTATTAAGAGCCCGTCCAATCTGCCTAATATAAAGTTTCACAATTGTTACATTTGATTTGGTATACACCACTTTTTTCAAGTTTATTTATTTTCTCTTTGTTGTTTACGAGCAGTTTTGTTAAATTATTTTTATTTACCGAGATGACAGATAAATCAAGTTTTTTTAACTTATAGCAAATTTTATCAGATATGTTATGTACATAATTGATGTACAGTAAGTTTTGTTAGACTGGACGTTTTCTGGATTAGAACCTGAGTATAGATTCCGGAGAATTAACTTTTTCTGTTTTTTATTGTTCAACCTGTCTACTAAATTTTCATCGTAACCATTATTTTTGGCAATAATTTTTAAAGTGGATACTTCTTTTTGAAGACTGGTTTTATTTAAAGGTATGGATTAGGGTGTCCGTAAATGTCTGTTTTCTATAAATATCAAAGTTTAAAAGGTTTCCCCTCTATTAAAAACGACACAATTTATAGATAACAAACAGCGTAAATAGTTTGTAAATACCTTATGTACCTTTAGTCCTGAACTCTTCGATAATGGTGTAACTACCGAAACACGTGTCAGAGATTTTCTAATATAAGTTGTGAAACCTACCAAGTGTGTTTTATTTTAATCATTTGATTATTTTAATATGTTTCACTAAGTGCCCAGCGAAATATCACTCACTACTACACTATTAAGATAAATTGAAGATGCTTTTGTCATGATTTCTTCACCATAAAATATATAAAATGAAGTAAAAAATAATCCGTTTTAATTTACTGTATTAATTATGTTAATTTTAAATAATAATGTTATACATTTCATTTAAATAGGTTCTTTATTTGGTTAATTGAACGGTAAACAATTTTTTAATTTAATTCCCAAAAAAAAAATTTAAATCGGAGACACCAGAGTTCGTATCTTTATTAAATAAAATATCACCCGTAAGACCCCAATTAAATAAGATTTTAAACAAAATAAACCAAGTGATAAAAGCGAAGGTTAAGTTCAAAAATGAGAATAATAACTAAGAGTAACAAATGGAAATCATATTTTATGAAACGCTGTATTAGAACATTATACTACTTAACAATCACTTGAAACATCAGTAAAACTTAATTGATATTTTAATGAAACCCATTAAAAAATTATAGTTCGAATAATAAAAATTGTATATGATTAATAAAACATAGAAGCCGCGACTATAATTTAATACTTTATGTTTCTAAGGAAAAGTTGGTACATACAATTCCAGGAATGTGAAATGTGGAAGGTATGTATTGTATGATAACTGAAAATGGAAAAAGCGGTATACATAAAACAAAGAATAGCGCAGAGTAGAATCGTTTTTAAGAAAAAGAAATAACTTTTGTGCTTGCGCACGATTAATTTGTAAGAGGTGATTAAAAATGTATGTTTGAAGCACGACTCTGCACAAGTGTGAAATGTAGACGTTGGGAGCGGAGAAAAAGAAAAACTTAGAAGCGTTTGAGATGTGGTGTTATAGGAGGATGATAAAAAGCATATAAATGAAAAGGTATTGGAAGAAAATGAGAAAGTAGAGGGCGCTATAAATGTCAATAAGGAAAAGAGGGGATAGAATGGTAGGACACTCATCTAAGACATGAAGGGCTAACTAGAAACACATTAGAAGCAAAAACAGGAGTAATAAGGGGCATAGGAATGTCTAGTAAGATTGTGTACCGAAATCGTGATGCAGTTCTATGCAGGTGTGTAAACATGACACCCCAAAATGAATAAAAAAATTAGTTAATTTTGAGACAGCTATTTTTGCAATACAACAACGTGGTTCTATATCGCAGTTGTTTGATCTTGTAGACAGACGTTGGCATCTTCAACAAATATTTGCAGTGATGAAAGAAATCGTGATCACTATTTTTTATAGTCTGATAGATGTTTCTTTGATAAAAAATAATAATAAATTATGCAAAAAAAATAAATGTATTCATTCATAGTACCAAAAAACAATCTTTCCGTGAGAATAACCAGGATAATAGGATTTTAGGCTCTCACGACGATCATCGGCATTATATAAAACCCACAAGATTGAAACCCGAAAGACCAATATTAGTAATACAATGAAATCAGAATAATTTTTATTATTTTTTATTTAATTATCCCAAAAGCGACTTTGCATTTATGTTAATTTTTTTTATATAAAAAAGTAAAACTAAACACTTTATAATTAATGTTAATCTATGAATTTCACTCATAATTGCCGAGGAATCTTTCATGTAGGATCCAGAGTATTAAATATTATCGTTTCGTAATAAATTAATACCGTCCCAGCCTTTATCACGTATCCTGCTGGAAGGATGGTCAGAACAAAATATAAGTGCAATATTAATGTAAAAGGTATCATGTGAAAAGGTATGTGTTGTAATTGATTTAATTTAATTAACCATTAATGTAAAAGAGGATAAGTTCTTCATGTAGTAAAAATGTTCTATTTGGTTCTAGTGTATAAATCGTAATTACTTTATAATTGTAATTTTATTTTATAGAGTATTAATTTGTATAATGGGCATATTTAATGAATGAAGAAAATGTTGGAAAGAAGCAAAAAGCGGTCGTTTGATACTGGTTTATCCGGTAACGACAAAAATTAATGACTTTAGGGAAATTCCTTCATGGATGTTGGTTAAAAAATCCTGTGATTACTGATAGGTCTTTTAAAATATTGATTTAAGTTGACAATATTACACTGACAGGGGTTAATTTAGCATTTGTTGACATAACACATCAGGTATGTAAACCTGAGACACGAGGAATTGCCTACTTTAATAAAAAAAAAATGTCAAAGTTTATATCTAACATTTTATTAATTAATGGCAAGTTGAACAAAAATCAATTCCGTACCTTTTGAGGTGTTACTTCGTTCAAAATTGAAGTGAAATACATGTAAACACAACGCAACAGGAAAAAAGCCGAGCAAATCAAGTGACCTACCTCTAAAAATATCTGATAAGATCACGATCAAAGTGAACAGTATACAATTTTCCAGATATTTCTGCAGATTGTTTAGTTTTGCACTCGTGAACTCGGAACGTATACTTTATTCAATACACACTGACTATCCATATACACTTGTACACTCAACCACACTGTAAACGTTCCATCAGAATGGGATGCCGCGGATACCGGCACGACAAAAATAAGAATGGATTTGGTGCGCGCGCACCTATAATTATAATGTGCACAAATTACAATACAGCATAGTAAACGATAATAATATCACACTAACACTATATCAAAAAAAGACAGAAAATCCACTATTTTACAACAGGTAGATATGCGAATAAAGTTTGTAAATCGCTTCGTTAGAATCGCCGCCGTAACGAGGACTCTGACATCAACAAACACGAGTACAGTAACAGGCAAAAAATTGGTAAGAAATCCGATAAGTTTAACCAACCATTGCAAACGGTTGTACAATTTTATACCGCGTTTCCTTACGATTTTATTCGTTTTCTAAAACATCCAAAATAGTAAACAATAAATAATCAAAAGTTGGTAAAGAAAAAGATAAATTAAACCAACTATCAAAGGTAGTTCTGTGCTTTATTTTCTTCCATTGGCAAAACAGAAGCTGGTAGGTAGAAGCCAATAGGGGCCATTTCGGCGTACCCCGAGCGCCTCAATAGGAACTTCGATCACAGAAGTCGTAGCGGTGTATGTTTCGCGACTACCAATGAACATAATAACAGCCAGCAGATATATATTTGTGTGATGAGATACTATATGAAATTGCTTCTACATGCTTCAGTGTTTTTAGAGGAAAAGTAAAAAACAAATTGAGTAAAACACAATTAAACTTTTCAAAAAAAATATATATTTTCATTACTATAGTTTCGCTACACTGTAGCTTTTTCAAGTTCTACTCATTTGAAAAAGCTACAAAATTTTTATTTTCACTACTATGTATCGGTATCTCACTTGAAAAAGTTGCGGTGTAGCGAAACTATAGTAGTGAAAATAAAATTTTTGTAAAAAGTTTAATTGTAATTAAACACAAAACAGTTGGTTACAAAACTTTTTATTGTTATCCACAATAATATTATTTCACCACACAGTGGCTTCCTCAGGTGGAAATATAATTAATAATCTAATTTAATTTCAATATGGAGTTACAAGAATTAACAGCTTCATCGATTCACAAGTTTAATTGTGTTTTACTTAATATGGATTCAAACTTTCACCAAGTAACAGCCAACGCAATCAATCATTTAAAAAACAAATAGAACACAGTAACATGTACAAATGGTTAAGGTAATCAATAAAATAAAATATTAAACGCGATTTTAAAAATTTATAGAAATAATATGTTTTTTGATGAATTTTGATTTATTGCTAGTATAGCCGAATGAATAACATGTTTTTTTATTTATTAATTAGAAGTAACTTTTTACTTAAGGTGATTTAAGTGATATATAATTAATTATTTTAGATTAATGGCTTAGATATTATTTTTGCAGACTCGTTTTTCTTTCACATTGGTAGGCACAATTTCTAACAGTTGACAAACAAATATTGACCCGATTTTCTTTTTAATTTAAATAGTTTATACGGCATATTGTGGAAGAGAAATAGTTATGAGAAATTCAAAATTACTTTTAACTTCGCAATAGAACAAATTTACCTGAAAGAAATTTTATCAAACTCAAAGTTCAGTTGTTTGTCTGTTTAAACAAAAAGACTACAGTTAGCAACGGATTTTACGATTTCTTAAAAAACATTTATGTTACAATTTGTTCTCGTGGTAAATAATACTTTTCTCAGTTTTCCTTCCTCATACTGGAAAATTAGCCATATGAACTTTAACGGTCGCACTTAGTCACTTGTTTGTTTAATTTTTATGTGGATTTTATCCTGCATATATCATGTATTTTAAACATAAAACTGTGGACAAAAAGAATTCTAAACCTCAAAAAATTTTGGAGTGATATAGTATATTTTAAAAACAATTTTCTTAACATTATCTGTACCATATACGTAACTTAGGGCGAAATGAAGAACTAAATATTACTTAGAAAAAACAAAACTAAAGATTTTCACACTATTCATAACATATGTTTCGCCAAACTTTGTCTTCCTCAGTCGTCTGAAGTGTGTGAAAATCTTTAGTTTTATTTTTTCTAATTAAGATGGATTTTCATCAAGTAAAGGTCGAAACTATCAAAACTAAATATAATTTATATTTTTTAAATAGCTTTATGGCATTTTCATGTTTTAATAGGATTAGTAAGTAATTAAGATAAGTAAGTAAATTGTGTATTTTTGTTTGAACGTATAGGTACACAGAAATAATAAAATTAGTATGCAATAACATAATATGATATTTTGTATCTTCGGTGAGGTAAAACAAGTCAAGTGTTAAATGGGCAACATTTGAAAACAAAAATGTAATAATGATAAAAACTTCCAAAAAGAAGGAACGAAACAACAAAACACTTGGCTACGTTTCACAAAAGTTTATTAAAGAAAATCCTCTAACAATATTGTTTCGGCTGTTACGCCATTTTCAAAGAGTAATTACAATATACTAAATTAATTTCTAGAATGTCCTACTATTTATATAGGTAAACATAACAGTAATAACAGATAACTAAATGATACATTTTAATAAAGGTGAAATATTGAATTTATTAAAATGTATCATTTAGTTATCTGTTATTACTTTTATGTTTATCTATAATAAATAGTAGGACATTCTAGAAATTAATTTAGTATATTGTAATTACTCTTTGAAAATGGCGTAACAGCCGAAACAATATTGTTAGAGGATTTTCTTTAATAAACTTTTGTGAAACGTAGCCAAGTGTTTTGTTGTTTCGTTCCTTCTTTTTGGAAGTTTTTATCATTATTAATTATGTTTCACCAAGTGAATAATGTAATGTTAAACTTCTGTCTACAATAGGACCGTTTCAACGAATATAAAACTGACACTTATATCTAGTTTTTTATTTGTATGTTAAACACTGATTGTGATAGGTACAATGAGGAAATATCTACCGAAAAATACATTTACAATCATTTTATTTAAATAAGATATGTATATGTAGTTATATACAAATGTGCCTAAGACCTTGGTAGAGTATTTCCGTCAAACAAAAAAATACGAAAAGGTCGAACTTATGAAATTATTCAAAAGGGTGTTATGTTATTAATGGACGTGTAATTATCAGTAACAGCATTGAAATATGTTTATGCATTGTCATTGACAAGTATTGTTTTGTTTGTTACCATGCGGTGCATTCCCAAGAGAGTGTCTACAAGTTTCAGTGTGTCCTTCCCAGTAACATGTAGTTTGCAATACCGAAAGAATACAAAAAAAAGAGATTTATTAGTAGGTATTATAAAATTTATCTTCTATTTAACCAATTAATGTGGAATTCTCAGAAAATTAAATACACCTAACCAACTTTAAAATATATCTATAGTTCTAAACTCTGCGTAATAAAACAGTTTATTAAAATTGGTTATGTCCACATTCCACTATTATCTCAAAATTCGTTTATCTAGTTGTTAGTAAAAAGTGCAGTATAATAATGATTATGCTATAAAAATGATAATAATGCAACAAGTTATGACTCCATTGATAAAGATAAACTTTTTACAGTCACTGAATTCCTAATGTATCACTGCTACCTTTACAAGTATTAACATGATACGCATATTAAAAGAAGCTTATTGTTAAAATGTTTAAGCTATTCTTGATAGCAGCTTTTAAACGTTAAAAATAAAATTACCACCAGCGGCTATTGTAATATAGGAAACATTAAATTGTGCCGTGACTGTAATAAATGTGTTGTTGGGGTAGTAACAAACAAGAATGCTTCGACCTACATAGATATAGATAAAAAAATATTGTTGAAAAGTGACTAAGCAAAATTATTATTACACACTGTACAAAGCTTCTTTAAAACTTCGAAGGCTTTCTTTAGGGTTACGATAAATTGGAAAATAAATTACCATTCCCTGCATAACAACCTATGTCGTGTTGTAAGTTATAAGTTGACCCACATTTCCAAAATTAGGACGTAAAAAGCGTAATAAAATTGACTTGTTTAGCAAAAGCCGATTTAAAAAAGTGTACTTGTAAATAAAACTTTTATTCAAAAGTTGCTATTGCTGCTATTTAATTAAACAGATTTGTGTAGGTTTAATAGCTGATAAAAATAAAAAATAAAGAAAACCCGCTTTGGGTTTGTTTTATAGTGGCTTCATTGAGATATAACGTCATCTTTTTAGTTTGCTGGCTTCCTAATCTCTTAAAGGACTTGCTCTGTTTGTTGGAAAAGTTAATATAATAAGCTGAAATATAATTGCTCTTTACTAATTTTTAATGATTTAGAAAATATCTGACGGTGGGAAATAGGAATATATGTATGCAGAGTGATTGATTTAAACCGTTTATTACCAATTCTATCCAAAGTTCGCCATTACTGAAATTAAATTTTCGGTGATTGTCATTTTTTCACCACCTAATTTCATAAAAAAACTCCTCATTACGATCAACTGGTATCAAAGATTTTTAATCAAAAGGTAATTTAAATTAAAACTAAAATTTAAATTAAAACATGAGCTAAACATCATTCTAACAATTGTAAAAAATAATGGTTTTGATCCAAGAAAAATTCAAATTTTAATCCGTAAAAAACAATTTAAAATAGCATGCCAGTCTATATACCCATACATAAAAAACAAAGAATGCAAATACATATCATTGACATACTTTGGTACTATTTCAATAAAAATCGCTAATGTTCCATCTGCAAACAACCTAATAGTTAGTTTTAAGACAAACGCAATTTTAAAACACATACTTTTTAATTCAAAATTCAATAAAACTGACAAATTTGAAAAAACTGGTGTCTATAAGCTAGAATGTGCAGAATGTGATTCCTTTTACTTAGGCCAAAACTGGAAGGTCATTTAGAACTCGTTATAACGAACACTTTCGATCATTTAAATTAAGAAAAGATAATTCCAATTTTGCAAACCATTCTTTAGAAACAGGCCGTCAGTTTCCTACTATAGAAAATCTTAAAATTATTCATAATATAAATAAGGGCATTAAACTTAATATTTTAGAATCCTTAGAAGTATATAAAGCATCAAAAAAATCCGAAAATAACCTGTTAAACGACCAGGTAGATATGTACCACTCAGTATTATTCAGCATATTTAATAATTAATGGAATTTCCAAAATATACATAAACACTACTGTACATCTATTTGTATTCATTCATTTGAATCACGTGTTTGACAATAACAAGCTATTTGTCGAAACTATAATCACAAGGATTTGTGAATAAATAAAGTGATAATAAACAAACTACTGTTTTTTTTATTTATCGTTAAAAGGTATGGTATTATTTAAGAAAAATGACTTTTTGACGTTCTTATGAAGTCAAATGAGAATATAATCGTATGTTTCAAAATTTAGAAAAACTATTTACAGAAGAAGGAACTCTGGAGCCTATATTTTCATTCAAAAAACGTTCTGACTTCTTTGGTTTCCGAAAAAATATTTTTATCACTGACATTTTTACTAAAATTTTCACCTTGAATTAATTATAACTTGAAAAATGTGACCCTTATCAACGTTATGGATAAATTATGTATATTAAATTTGAACTAACAAAGTAATGGCATAGAATCCAAAATGCTGCAATTTAGAAAATATTTTAATTAAATAAGTCCTTTCGATTTGTACTATATGTACCAAATTTCTAATGAATTTTATATATAAATCATCCTGTATATTACTATATTGAATTGAATAGCCCAATCAAACTAAGTAGTGCTTTCATTCTTCAGTTTTAATAAACAATTCCGGTGTTTTCTCCTAAGGTTTCTTTTTTGAATATCAGTACAACTGACAAATTGATTAGGGCTTTCGCGGCCAGTTGTTCTCTATATGTTATTCCTTTGATAGCAAAATATGCCGGTTAATAAAATGTTCGGTAAATATTTTCTGAATTATGGTTAAAAATAGAGATACGCTATTTCCTTTATAAGAAGTAATTCAGAAAATTTAACAAATATGACCACAAATGAATACTAAACGTTTTAGCGTCATTCTGAGTGATTTTTGTAATTGTTGAAAGAGTAACGAAGGGCCTTTTAGGTAGCATATTAAACTTTAATTAAAATTAAACTATAAATACCATTCTAAACATGATTAACGTTGTATAAACATCCTGTATGTATTATATAAACTGTAATTTAAAGAAATCTTCTCGGCAAATTGAGACTGCAGATGTTTATATAGTATTTGTCAAACAGAGGACGCTACTAATACAAAATGTAATGTTTAAAAGAGTCAAACCATTAAATAAATAGTAGATAACAATATGTACTTATACAACCACACAAATCCACATTAATCATATATTGTTACTTTTATTTATCTGGAATCCCAAAAATTAAATACAAAATATACAAACAATTAAAAACATACAAATCCACTCCCAAATTAATTGCAATTATTTCCTGAAGAGTATAAATTCAGGTGAAATAAATGACTCTGATAGTTTATTTAATTATAATGAATTTTCCCTGTTATGCAAATTACTGCATTCTTTACGAAGATAAGTTACTATAATTATCATTCAGTTGCGTCTTAAATGAAACATTTTCCAATAGTATTTATTTCAAAAAACATCTATTAACACTGCGTGAATATTTTCAATATGAAAGAAGTTGCTAAGAAAACGTAAGATTACTTTTATGATATAAACGTTTGAGTATTACAACTAAAATAAATTCTTAAAATTTTTCAGTTCATACTATGTAGGTATTCAAAATTGGATTCTAATATTCAGCGTCGTGTGTGTTATTAACTATTCTCTGGGGACTTGGAAATATAATAACATGTAAGTTTTTGAATTAACTCAATATAATCAGTAAATAATTTGTTTAATATGTATAATATATATATATATATATACAGGGTTATTCAAACTGAGTGGTACATTATTAGACGTTTTAGGGAAACTAAGCTTGTTACAGATTTGAAAATTTGGGAGTAGGGGTTATCAAGGATGATCTATTTAACTAAAATAATTTCAACTGTTGAGCACTTCCGGTTAAATAGAGTGGTATATTTTTTACGATGAATTCGTATGAAATATAAAATTTTAAGGTGACTTTGATAACCAACTTGTAACTTGCTTGACTACGATGAATAGTTTCTCAGGTAATTTAATTTACTGGAAAAAAGATTGCACCGCAACCCAAACTATAAAAAATCATAACTTCCATAAAAAATGACTTAGAATGTTGAAATTTTTACTAGTTGTAGCCAAGTCATAAGGCCAACGTCTTGCCAAAACTAAGCTTTATAATTTGTACAGGGCGTTCAGAAAAAATAATCCAAAATTTAAAAACTTCAAACGAATAACTTCATTTTTTGAAATGGCACCTAGTATATTTTATTTTGTCATTCGATTCCATTTTTTATCATCTTTCGATACATTGGATGTTTTCCATTCTTTATTTAAAAAAATCCAAAATTATTCAAAAATTTTCAAATAAAACAGTAGGAAATATCCAGATGGATCGAAAGGGAAATAGAATCGAATGATTAAATAAAATATGCTAGGTGCCGTTTGGAAAAATAATGTTATTCGTGTTTGAAGCCTTTAAACTTTGTTTTTTTTTCTGAATGCCCTCTATAAATAGTAAAAATTTCAACATTTTAAGTCTTTTTTTTTGTAGTTTGCGTTGCGGTGCAATCTTTTTTCCAATAAATTAAATTATCTCAGAAACTATATTTTATGTTTCATACGAATTCATCGTAAAAAATATACCATTCCATTTAAAATAAGAAAGATGACATCAAGTGTCCGACTGTTGAAATTATTTTGGTTAAATAGTGTTGGAAGTCAACTGTGTAAAGTAATAAAAGATAATTCGTAATAATGTAACTATATTCAGAAACTGTACTAAAAACTATAACAGAAGAAATTAAAATGTTAATTCAATGAAACAATATTCCATCCAGACTACTATAATACATTCATTTGTAACGAGCCTGTATGTGTGTGTACAAGAGCGGCGGCGAGTTCCGGAAACAGATAAGACGGGTTTCTCGAATACGGTCGTCGGTCGGCGCTTTGATAGCAATAAGCAAACAACAACATAATAGGAGTTCGAGAAAATACTAGAAGGTCGTTCCTGATTACTCCAGAACCTTCGATACCTCTATAAATATTATGTTGTCGACGGTCAAGGCAGTATAGTTAGAGACACAGTTTTATTTTAGCTACAGTTCACAGTTTAGATAGTAGAATGGTAATATAGATACGATATACCGAGTGATATAAATAGCGCATTTACCTTGTCATATAAATAAGTGGTAATATAAATACGATATACTGAGTGATATAAATAACACATTTTCCTTGTCATATAAATAATGTTGTTGCATTAGTGTTTAAGTGTTTTAAGTAGCGTGTAAGTGTTAAATAAATTATTGGAAATAAATATTCGTTAAATAAATAAGTTGAACTAGAAAATTCGTTACACATTGTACTTTTCAACCGCTGTGTGGTTACCACGGAGTTCTCCGAAACTATCATAACTCAAACAATGTTCGATATGGTTCTATTTTTATACACCGCATGAAGACTCTTTCATTTAATTACCATATATAATTATTGTTGAGAATAATACTTCAATAAATAGATCATCCTTGATAACCCCTACTCCCAATTTCCAAATTTTCAAATCTGTAACATGCTTAGTTTCCCTAAAACATCTAATGTACCACTCAGTTTGAATGATCGTGTACATAAGGAAAAATAAATGTGCTTAACCGTGTGTAATTTCTAATATAATTACTCCGCCACTAACTGTATCTATAAAAGGTCATTCCTTGTACAGCTATTAAGACAATACTTGAAAATGACCACTAATTCAAATATTTTTGTAGTGAATTGTATTGAATTAGCGGATACTTGATGGAAGTCTAACACATTGAAATAAACACACAGTTGATAACTTCCACAATTTAATTAAATTAACTTAACACGTGTTTTGCCAACACTCTGTTTTCTTCAGGAGTACAAAATCTACTTAAAACTACCTAAGAGTAGATATCTATAAATGGGGTGGTTCATCTTCATTTATTTTCAATGTGTAAATTTGCGGTTATTGTTCAAACATTTATATAGGTCAGACGGGAAGAAATTTTAGAATTCGTTTGAACGAACATTTTAGATCATATAGAAATAAAAAAACTGATTCTAACTATGCCAAACATGTGTTAGAAGATAACCATATATTTAATCTAGATCTAAAAGTTTTACACATTGAAAATTAAAGTTTAAAACTTACACTATTAGAGTCTTGAGAGATTAACAAACATAAAAATACAGACATATTATTTAATGACCAAGTAGATATAAACCTCTCACTGCTATTAAATCTTTTCCCTCACTCTAATGAAGATGCACCACCCTATTTATAGACATCTACTCTTAGGTAAGTTTTAAGTAGATTTTGTACTTAAAAGAAGCCACAGTGTTGGCGAAACACGTTTAAAGTTTATTTAATAAATTGTGGAAGTTATCAACTGTGTGTTTATTTCAATTTTGTAGTGGTTACTTTTCTCATAAGTGAAATAAATTGAATTTTTTTTTGTATATTGCAAAGACTTTAATGATTTTTCCTCTAATTTAATTATCATGTACTATAAAATATTATTATAAGATATTTTTACCAACAAACCAGCTATAAATAGCAAAAAAGGCTTATAAATCAAATGCTCTATTGAATAAATCATTGCTATTTCCTCCGAACAGTGAAATAAATTGTAGATTTTTTGGAAAAAGCTATTTCTACAACTGTTTTAACGAATCCTACAATTAGCAAAACTATTCGAGTTTTTGATAAGGAATTCCATTCTTAATGTTTATATTGTATATTGTTTTAGATCAGATCGTTCTATTACCCCTAGTGAGTTTTTTGAACTATTCATCCATTATATAAGAAGCCATTTTCGATCATTTATATTGTTGTTATTGTGTAAGAACGTGGATATTTCGTATTTTTAAGAAACACATAAATTTATACCTTCTTTTTAAGGCGTTCTATTACAATCAATCTTATCTTTTATAATAGAGAAAGCATTAATCAATGTGAGTATTTACTTTATCGCTTTTCATATTATTTTAATAATTAAATGTTTTTTTAAATATATTTTTTATAACAGAATTACGTGTCGGAGTCGGCAGGTCTGACGTATCATCTGATAAATTGCTTGTTGCCCACCAATTTTACACTTGTCTCTTCTTCCTTGGTTTACATAGATCCATGTAAATTGTTGAAGTAACACTATATTAAAAATATATTAATTAATTGTTTGATTTTTTTAAGGCACTCGTTTTTTTGTTACGATTCACGTGGTTCATATCACCTTCTTCAAAGAAATCTCATACACTTTTGTCAATAGCGGCTTGCGGAAGGAATGGCGCAAAAGTATGAAAGAAACATTGCCTAATAATGATAAAAAAGGTAAACAAAAACAATAAAATCATTTCTTCTCTAAGTATAGGCCAATAAAACGATAGAAGCTATGAAAATTCGAAAAAGTTTTCCTATCGATCGAAAGAATTAAATTAGCTGTTAGATAATTATTTTTCTTAAATAAATTAAATTAGACGTTCTTACAAAAAATGCAATAATGAAAGAACTTTAAAAATTCCAGGATTTGGTGTTATATGAATGATTTATTTATGGCTAGATAAAATTTGTAAAACCGTTTTATAGGAAAAATAGAAGGGGTTCTGTGGGAGATCCTGACTAGAATTTATAAGGGGGCATGCCTCATGCAGAGTGTGAGCTAATGACGAATCTAGAATTCAGAATGCTGATAAAAATCACGTTATATTTTCTCGTCACTGACGACGACGACTGACAAATCGTCAGAGGCCCAATCCAAAGTTTCAAGACGTCGAGATAAAGTTAACAAAAGGAGTCCACTGAGTCCGGCGAGGGGTGCTACAGTCCCCACAGTCACTCCCTAGATCCGTCTTTGGTGTTGGCCTATTTTGGCCAATAAGGGGCATGCCGATAGACGAATTTCCTAAAGCCTTATGAGGCAAAACAATACATGTATAGGGACCCCAGCTGCCTCCTCCCTAAAATTGTAGCCAGGGTCGTGTCATCGTTTCCATAGTCAACATAATGTAAATGTAACAATATTTTACCAGGAAAATAACAGCTAATAATTAACTCCCTATTCATTCAAAGAGAAAAATTGAAGTCAATAACTCATCTGCTTGAAATTTATTTACTAGTTCACAGCTTTATCGTTTTCTTGCTATTCTTGAAAAATAATCCTGCAATTTCGAATTATAATTAAATTCAAATATATTAATAATATTACCTAATACTCTATATAACTATTATTGATAATTTATACGTATACATAGATTACGTATTTTAGATATAAGAAGTATATACCCCCAGAATATTAATTTAAAAAACACATTACTGTATTGGTTTGCAACACCAATTGGGATATACAAACCAGATGTCCCTCATATCATCAACTTAAACCTGGCTTGGCTTAGAATTGGACTAGTGAAGATTATTATTTCTACGTATATTTCTTTAAATATTCTTTATATTTTCATTATTCCAGAAGTGCAAGAATGTGTTCGATACATTGAAAAGGGAGTTCTTCTCGAAACATTCAAATGTTTCATAAGATTATTGGTAATTACTAATATGTACCTATAATGAAGGGGCTTAGGCTTTCACGCCGGCGTTATTTGAGTAATACTTGCTATTCGGGCTTGATGACCGTAGTCTAGGATTCTTATTCCGTCGGTGAGAAGACCGATGGAATTGTTTATCCAACGTTTCGCCAACTGCTGTGATTGGCATCCTCTGGGAATATAGCGAGGGTGTAGATTCCATCGCTTCGGTTATACTGAGACTCAGTAGGATAAACAATTCCATCGGTGTTCTCACCGAAGGAATAACAATCCTAGACTACGGCCATCAAGCCCGAATAACAAGTATTATTCGTGTACCTATAACATTATAACCTACTTAACCTTATTAGGGTTCCGTAGTCAAAGGCAAAAGCGAGCCCTTAAAAGTTAACAACACTATATAAGATTTGTAAAAACCTTATACGCAGGTTTCAGTAAGCACCTTTGATTAAAACTATTGAAAGTATCTTTATGCCATCAGTTTTAGTTTGAAATTCTTAAGCGCCTACGTAACCCTAATCTGATAATTCTTTTATACCAAAATCTCCCAAAGTCTTTAAGGCATGGATTTGTTATGGCAACAATTTTTCTAATTCCCTCACTTTCTCAACTTTAACATGTTATAAAACAGTGTCTAAACCAGTGTTTCCCAAAGTGGGGCGTACGCCCCACAGGGGGGCAATTCGATGGTTGGAGGAGGGCAATTTGAGAATTGACCCGACATGACTTTACCCCCTTCGCTATGGGCTCTTTAAATGCAATGCTTGATGTAAGCGACAAACTTTTTGAAAAAACAGATTTTTTTTTAATAGGGGGCTTAATTTATTAAATATAATTCCTTTGTCGCCACCAAAATCTCAACTGAGTGATTTACCGTTCCCATCCTCATATTTAGCTGAGTGTGGCTTTGGTGCTGTTAGTGATCTACTAATTAAAAAAAAATCGACTGGACATTACACAACGTGGAGATTTGAGATTAAAGCTTACCAAGCTGGAACCAGATCTAAAATATCTGTGCACTAAGCATCAAGCGCACAGATCACAATAAATTAAGTTTTAAAAAATCTATTTTTTTTCAAATTTCAGTATTTAACATATATTAGAAGTTCATTTTCTTTGTTTTGAAAAAAATTTCACAGAAACTGATTCTAAAGACCATCAATTATATTACTAATAAAAAGAAAAATAAATTTTTTATGCTTATTATATTATAAAAGGGGGACATGGAGATTTTAGAAATGTTAAAGTGGGGCATGGCCTAAAAAAGTTTGGGAAACACTGGTCTAAACGGTTAAGTAACCCATTAATTGATTTTTGATCGTCATCGTTGATTAAGGCTTCTTGCTCTCAGCGTTGCGTCGACTCGCGTGGACGGCATCTTCAGGAGTTTCCCTTAGAAACATTGGGGACAGGAAGCCTTAGTTAATGAAGTCAATGAAGAGGGCCGGAAATCCCGAGAATCATCAAATAGCTGATTTATTTATTGTTAATCAGTTTTTCTTGCTTCTCCCTGGAGATTGACTTTGGGAACTAAATTAAATTGATAATATATAAATAATAAAAAAATTATTAATTAATAGATTCCAGTTCATTTGTTATGGTTGATTGGTGTTTACTATTTTGCATTGGTTGCAATATCTGGAACATGGTTTAAAGTTATAGGATACAGTACAAATATAGAGAAAGATTGGTGGAACAGTACGACAGTTTTTGAATTTTGGACGAAATGGAATTATTATGTACATGAATGGTATCGAGTAAATGTGTTTAAACCTTTAGTAACTAGCGGAATTAGTTCAGAACATGCGACTGTTATTGTTTTCGCATTTAGCGGACTGTTGCACGTCTTTTTTGTAAGTATAATAGTTTATGAAGTTTTAACAACAAAAAAGGGCCTTTTTTAACTTATACTACCCAAATAATTATTTACATTATTATTATTGTTAAAACGGTCTGTAGTAACATTATTGAGATATACGATATACGGCAGGGAAGGTAAACTCAGCGGCTCCCGAAAAAGTTTCGGAGCCATCGAGAGTCGAACGCGAGCTCGTTTAAATATGCTTGAAAATGTACGGCGCGCGAAGTCGGTCCCGTTGCTTACCGACCTGCTAGTACCACCAGTTCTTCTATTAATTTTATTTGGTCGAGGAATGGGGCAGAGTTACAACTTCTCCTCCGCCTTTCAAGTGTTTCCCCTCCGGCTCTCGGGAGCTCTCGGCTCGGCTCGCAGGAGCCGCTGGCTCTTAGGAACCGAGCTGCCCGGCGACACCTTTGATAACGCTGCCGAAAGTCGACAGCTGCGGTCATAAATCATACGCAGACAACACACACAAAGCTGGTGTGAAAAAAGGAACTTACGAGAAGTATCCGGAAATAATCAGCAGTGTTCGATAATCTTATAAATAAGTGACACGTATCCGACGGGAAGTACTTGACGTAAGGTAGTCGCTATATACAATTATTAATTATTCATATTGAAACAATATTATCGCGATGGTTGAAGTTTTAAAATTTATATTTGTTAGAGAGCTTATGTATATGCATTATAACTTATATGTCTGCGTCATAGAGAGCTTTTCGTAATATATACAAAATTTCTAAATTAATGACAAATGCCTCTAAATAGTTTAATAAACAAGTGCAGTCGGATTCATTATTCATTTTTGTTGGAATGGAGTTTCAAAAAGGAGAAGTTTTAATTTGTGTCCTGCAAAGAATGTTCGCAACTTTTTCAATGTAATTTTTCCTTAAAACCACTTGAATTTATAAGATTTATAGTTACTGGTAGATAGTTTTCAGTAAAATTACTCCATTCTGATATGTATTTTGCAGTAATTTTAAAAGTTTTCTAATTCAATTTTAGCTTGAAGTACCTTTTCGAATATATAACAGCACAAGCTTCATAGGGATGCTTTTACAGATACCACAGAATGACATTTCGTCCTATTTAAAGAAGAATTACGGACCTAGAATAAGTAACTGTTATGTTTTATTACAGTTTATTATTTTTCAACCTCTATTTGCTATATTGTTCTACTATAACTACAACCGTTTGAGCAAAAATTAATCAGATTTGATATTTAATACTGATTTTATAAGCATCGATAGATTCACAAAAATAGTAAACAGATTCTTATTTTTCTCAGACATAAATAATATAATGGTGTTATGTTTATTTGTAAATTGGTACTATCAGTCTAATAAACAATTACGCAACGTTTATCGTACTTCCTTTTAGCATAAAGATGAAAAAATCATTAGGCTGATAATTAATGATAAAGGGCGATTTGTTAATAACGACGGTAGAGTGTAATGAATGTAAAATTTTTTGCAAAACTGTGTTAATGGAGATAAAATAAAGTTATCGTGTTCGAAAAATCTTGATGTTCTGTTGTGCAGAACAATTCTATATGAAGTATAATAGATGTATTTGATGGTAAAGAAGTAGATTTTTTGCACCTACCCTTAATTGAATGTGTTTGTATCCCGGTTTCCACAAACAGTAGCCAGCGTCCCTCATACGAGCTCTAAACTATTAATGAATTAGACTCCAACTGAGGATGACACCTTAGATGTCGAAACACGTTTTAGTTTTTATAAACTTTCTTTTATGAGAAATTTTAAGTTTTACTATTTCATTTAAATTAGTTCCACAGAACTCCGTTGGATTTTCTTGTATGTTAAACATTTTTATTAAAAAAGGAGAATGTGGAAAACAAAAAATCAAACACAACTTACAAAGATGTTTATTGTACCACAATGTACAATTCGCCACACAGTGGCTTCTTTAGGTGAAAAAAGTAATAAGTAATATGTGATAAGTATTACTTCTTCCATCTGAAGAAGCCACTGTGTGGCGAAATGTACATTATGGTACAATAAACATCTTTGTAACTTGTGTTTGATTTTTTGTTTTCTACGTTACAATGGTGCTTCATCAATTCAATTTTAGAAAAAAATAAGATTTTCAATTTAAAAAATATATGCAGTGGAATTGTGTTCCTTTTTGTAACTTATGCATTATAATATATGTATAAGGTTAACTTGATGTATGGTAATAGTAATATTTAAATTGTTATTTGCATAATATTTTTAATTACTACAGAACATTTAAATGTATATTTATCCTAATTCAGTTTGTACTAAGCGAAACTAGTTTATACTGAAATTGAGTTTAACTGAAACATCATAAGATGTTCTGCAAGAAACATCTGCATCTGTAACTGTAATGATGAAACTATTATTAAAATTGACTTTTAGTCTATATACGTTTAACATAATTTTAATCTGTGAAATATAAAATAATAATTTATTGTATTGTATCAAGTTGTATGTTTTGTAAACAAAACTTGCTGTTGTTCATGGTAGACATTAAGTTGTTCGTCCTTTGACCTGACAATGGTCAAAAGTACAGACTCAATTCGGAACAAAATATTTCCCTCTCACGCTCCGATAAGAGGTATATTCGTGATTTTTTTCTTCATATCAGTGTATTATCTTTTGTTGACCGATACAGACGTGTCGAGTATTGTAATAATAAGTTATTCTTGGTTTTGAAGTTATTTTAGTTTAAGTAGTGAATCTGTTATTTATTGACTTAAGTGATGAACAATTAAAATGATGACCTATAACAAGGGAAAGTAAGTTAAGAATAGAAAATAATGGTTGAAAATACTTTTTATTACTGAATTGTAGATATTTTGGTATCGGAGTTGAAAACTGGTTCTTTCTTGTCAGTATTTTTAGTGGTGTAAATGTTGCTTTGGGTAGCTGGAAAAATCAAAGGTACGTACATACAAGGGGATAACTATGGTAGCTACAAAATATAATATAAAGTATCTACATTTTAATAACAAATACGTAAATTACAAATATGAATATAAATTTGGAATCAACAGAAACAACTACTCCGAGGGCTAATACCCCTATCGGCATTGAATTACTCTGTTGATTCCGATGGACTCCTAGACGAAAATATAATATATTTAAAAAAAGGAATTAAAACCCTTATTCGTCTAAATTTTAAGATCAAAAATCTCACATTTTGAACGCGTCCTAACAAGCAGGCACAACAAACCGAAAGCCACATCCCACGACCAGTTTCGACCTATCGGGTCTCATCAAGTGGGCGCTGGCAGAAAGGCCTTTACAGGCATATTATAAATATAAATATGGAATCAACAGAAACAACTACTTGTTAGGACGTGTTTAAAATATGAGATCTTTCATCTTAAAATTTAGACGAATAAGGATTTTAATTCCTTCTTTTTTGAATATAATACGTAAATTGTATAATAAACGATTTTATTGAAACATTTTTCGTTGGATCTGTGATTTTATTACTAATGTAAAACTTTGGGCAATACATTAAAATAGTTATAACTCTTAAACATCCAAGCAAATTTATTTTTTTTTATATATATTTGATTTTTTTTATAGCTTTGCCAATTTTGTTACACCGTTCGAATTCATCGAATTATTTATTGAATTTGTAAAAAATTACAGTGCTTTAATAGTTATTCTATTTTCAAGTAAGTACACTGTTTGTTTTTTACTTGACATTTTTATTTACCCAAACCTCTATGTATATTACACATTTATGTTTATGTATCGTTGAAACCGACTTAAAATATTTAAGTCAATTTTGTAAATAAAACAAAACTTTCTTTTAGTTTCCTTTTTTCAAACAACTCTCTGCATATTTATTGAAAAGGCCATATACAGGGTAAGCTTAAAAAATCATTAGAATGCTTTATTATCATATTCTTACTAAAAGCTCAATTTTTTAGCATTATATTTCGGAAGGTACTGGTCAAGTTTTCTATCTTGTTAATAGCTTCAGTTTGCCAAATTGTTTTATAGGAGCTTGTTTCTTTTCCAACAAAATTGGTCCAGGTATACATTAAATAAATTAAAGAAACCTTATTTAGAATTCTTCATGACCCTTTCTTATCTCATTTTATTTTCAGTTCCAAGTTTTTTTGCAATAGGGATCCTTCTACATTTGTTTTGTCTAAAAGTTTTATCTTACATGTATGTTAATTATAAACAAAGAAAAACGTGGCTATATAAACAACAGAATAATTCCACCAACAGTGATAAAGAAAATGGTAATGATGTAATCATTAAGGATGAAAAAGGTATAATAGAAGTTTAAGGAAATTGAAAGCCTTTATCTATAGTGAATATCACGAGAGAAAATTTCCCAAAATTATTGCACATTAAAATCCATTATGACATTAAAAGTTAATTAAGTTTTATGTAAAATAACCCATTCAGTACTATACTGGGTGATTTGTAATTCATTGAATTCCATTGAAGGGGTAAAAAAAATACCAGCTGATTTGGCTCGATAGGATCCTCTCAGAGAATTAATAGTTTTTGACTTATGGTCTTTTTAAAGTATAGTTTAACTCCTCAAAAAGAATGAATCGACTCACCTGTATAGTGATGAGTAACCTAATTATGTTTCGATCGAATCTCTGTTCCAGTTTTCGTAAATTTATATTTATTATATGTTATAAACTTTTCAGACAAAGAAGCTGTTTACCTTCAGAATCTCAATTTGAAGAATTTGTACTTGTTTATGTACGTCAGCCCTTCATTGGTATATAAACCAAACAGTGAAATTCGTTGGAAATTAGATATTTTCTATTTTATTTCTGCTTTTATAAAGACACTTATTATCTTCTATATAGCTCTGAATATACTAAACGTTTTTATAATAGAAGATGTTCAAAACTCGACGAGGTTTATTAATGATGGGGATCTATTTCAGATTTTTAAAATAGGCCTTAAAATATTGGTACGTTTAAAAACTACATTTTAAAATCTTACTAAAACACTGAAACATTTATCGTGATAGAAATAAATGTTATTTTGTAGGTTCCTGTTCACCTGGTGTGGTTGTTGATTACTTATTATTTCAGTTTTTGTATATTTTTTGAATCCTGGAGCAAAGGAGTCGGCTATCCTTTGAATCAGGATTACGATTGGTGGAACAGCGAAACAGCAGCCACTTTTTGGTCCAAATGGAATGTTATTGTTCACGAATGGTTAAAAGAGACTGTTTATAAACCACTTCTTATAGCCGGTGTTAGCAAAACCACGGCCAGTACAATGGTGTTTGCCTTAAGTGGTCTATTTCACTCATATTGCGTAAGTGAATGTATTGGTTGGAAACTAAGTTCGTAGCGTTTTTATTATAAAGATTTATTTGAACAAAAAACAATAATTATAACAATAAACTAATCAATGATTTACGTTTACGACCTCCTCCCACCTTTCGACCAATTTGTCGATCCCGTTCCGTCAAAAATTGCCCGGTCTGGTGTGAAGAAGTCGGTGAGCCAGTTTTTGAGGTCCTCTTCCCCGTCGAAGGTAACACCCCTTATTTGATTTGACAGAGAGCGGAAAAGGTGATAATCCGATGGCGCAAGGTCCGGAGAGTACGGTGGATGCTGAAAAACCTCCCATTCGAGCCCTTAGAGTGCGGTTTTGACGACTTGTGCAACATGTGGCCTGGCGTTGTCGTGAAGCAGAATGGTTTGGCTTTGTCGATCGGGCCTTTTTAGTCGAATAGCCTCATTGACGCGATGCAGCTGGGCAGCATAGAGCTCTTTGTTAACTGTGGCGTTTCTTTCGAGTATTTCCCAGTGCACAATGCCCTCCCAGTCCCACCAAACGCAGATCATTCTCTTTTTCCTGGGGCCACGCACTCCTTTGTTTGCTTCATATTGACGTATGGGCACCATTTTCATCCCCGTGACGATTCGGTACAAAAAACGCTGTTTATGACCGCGTGTTGTTCGATGGCGGGCGAGGTGTTGAGCCGCGATTTGAAGACGTTTTTCTTTGTTTTCTTCGTTGAGCTCGTGAGGCACCTAAGCTCCGAGTTTTTCGACAAATCCCATCAAATGAAGGTGATTGAGGATCGTCGTATGAGTGCAGTTCATTTTTTCGGCCAATTCACGGCTTGTTTGGCGACCATCCTCCTTCAAAGGTGCCTTCAGATGCTCTTCTTCGAATTCTGCAGGTCGTCCGCTTCGAGACGTGTCGTCGAGGTCAAAGTCGCCGTTTTTGAACTTTGCAAACCATTTCCGTGCTGTAGACTCGCCTATGACCCCTTCTCCGTACACCTTGCAAATGTCCCGAATGGCTTCGTCAGCTTTTTGTCCTCGATGAAAAGCGAAGAAGAGCAAGTGTCGAAAATGCTGATTTTTGCCTCCTGGGTACTCCATTTCTAAGCTTCAAAACTAATAAAAAATTAAATTATTCAAAAAAACTAAAAACATAGTTTTGTAGAGCAGAAGGAGCTCTATCAAATATATATAAACATATTGCCAAACAAAAAACAAATCGTTGTGAAACAATAGAAAATATAAAAACGCTACGAAAATAGTTTCCAACCCGATATATATCAGGAGTAAACAGTTCAAATATGTTTGGGTTTAAGGTGTATAAAATGTAAACTGTCATATTTTCGAAGGAGACATGAAAGCTCAATCTACCTAACGTTGCTGTTACTACATAAAAATAAATATAAATTTTATGTTCTTCTTACAGTTTGAATTTCCTTTTCGACTCTTCAACGGTTTCGCATTTGTATCCATGGTTATGCAGGTACCTCTTCAGGAACTTACTAATTATGTATCAAAAAAACACGGAATAAAATTGAGCAATGCTTTAATATGGCTACAAATAATGGTTGGTCATCCAGTTGCTATACTTATTATGTACTACCATTATGTTTCTTCACAAATAAAATAATTATTTTATTGTTTAATAATAATAAATGATATATTTACAAAAACAAATACACAAAATGTTTAATAAATCCATGGAAACCTTACAACTAACTTTAAAAGGGTTGAAATTATGACCTGCACGTTTATACTACATACGTAATCCGTAACCCTAAAGGAACAGAATCCTTTTTATTTTTACTGGAGTTTTAAGAATAATACAGCCTTTGAATTGGTACCAACTAACAGGTAAAACAAAATAATTTCAATCTAAAAGCCATTAATATAAAGTTATTTTGCTACATCAATAGAATTTGTTGCATTGAAATGATAATCAGAAGATTCACAACTATCCTTAAATGACACATTAAAGTAAAATAATTGTTTGAATTTACTTAAAGGCCACATAACTTTGTCAGGAAAGTAATAAACAACTGCAAAAATAAGACAACAAAATGTATTGTTTAAGTTTTTGATTTATTTAAGCATTACATAATTATTAAAATTAATCTATCCTTATAAGGTAAAGTCCATTCACTATAAGTGCATAAACAAAAGATAAACTGGATATTTCAGTACACTGTTTGTTTGAAAATCGGAGAACTTTTATCACAGGTTTAGAAATAGGTACTCGGGGTCATTATTTATTAATTAATGATAATAGTTATACATATGTGTAGGTATTTAATAATCTTTTGTAATTTCGTTTATATTTACACAAACAGAGTAAATCACCGTAATGTTGAAATGCAAATATCACAGTTTGGATTAGGGGGGCGGGCGTCATTATTGTATCTTCATCGGACGTTGTTCAGACTTTTTCTTAATTCCTCTTGTTTATTTGAAGCGTTGCTAGTATTGATTCTTTTAGCCGCGCAGCGCTGTGAAAATAAAAAATAGGTGAATCAAAACTAATGATTTAAAGAGCCCCTACATGAAACGAAATTGAATTTCGAATGGTCACTTTTTTTTCTAAATTAAATATTTCCAACCTTTTAGGTTCTGTTAATTATTTTTGTATTGTTTCTGCACATAAACTGTCTTTAAAAATTAAAACACATTGTCATATTTCGATTCAGTTCATTACGCGTTGGATCAAAGGGGAAAAATGTGCATTTTCTCAACAAATATTCGTGATATACTTTTTTATAACTCATTTAAACTTCTTTTCTTTGGGTTTCGTATTTCAAAAGAAAAACGGAACTGAAAATCTCACTCAAGTGGAAAGGACGACTCGACTAGAATTCACATTGGAAACAGCTTGAAAATATATCAGGACCTCATCAGGCGTTAGTAAGGAATGTCTTCTTATAAATAAGTCAGCTATATAACACAATAAATGGCAATTTTTTACAGATGGCATTCACTATGCTGTCTGCACTTTAGTGCCTTTTTTGTTCCTATTGGATTCCATTTTAATAGATATTTATTTAACTTTGTAATTTTAAACAGACATGTAAAGATACCTAAGTAATAATATTAGCACAATAATATTCCTATCTTGGTAACAAAATTCAATCGTAAAAAGTAATTTTTAAAATCATACAGGTAATTGAAGAATAGAAGGTTTGGAGGCAGCCATTTGAGTAAATTTGTAGTTGTAGATATAATTTAAAAAATATTGGGACCGAAGTAGCCATTAAAAATAAAGCTCTACCTGCTACAAAAATGGGGTTTTAAAAGTAAACAACCAATCTTGCTACCAGAGAGAAGGGTGCTCACCTATCTGATAAGATAATGGTAAGGAGTGTGGTCCTTGTGTTACGAAAACGACAAATGCGTTTGAATCATTTCACTCAAAATTTAAACAGCTGATCCATCTATATATATATATATATATATATTTGTCGAGAAGTTAAAAGAATTTCAAATTGACACTTATGTCAAGATTCAAAGTTTAAAAACAACTTTCAAAATTAAGGATTCCTTTGTAAGAAGTAAAGTGAAAACTATCATGGAATTGTGTGAAAAATATAAAAATAAAACATTATCGAACATCGACTATATAATATGTGTATCATATTTACGTTGAAAAAATTATTGACTGATATATGTATATGTATAAGTATGTATTTATAATGCCCTATTAATTACTGTTAAATAAATGCCATAAAATATCAATAAACTATTTTCCTTTCTCATTAGAATAATTTCTACATATTAGTGGCAAGATCGGTTGTACCTTTTTTTGTCAGGTATAATTTGGTGGCACCTTCGGCTACGCCCTATTTTTTACCTTCTTGTGCATTTTAAACAGATGCTGTTTTATTTAGGTATAATCATAATTTATTTTACTATATTTCCATCAGAACTGTCTAGACGGACTAAATAGATATTTAATATATTTATATATTTCGGCTTGGTTCAAATCTTCATACAAACCACTAGGTAATAACGATATAGAACTTACCGCTTCTTTTTTTTCCCATGTTTTCCGCGAATGCTTGTATTTTTCAAATTCGCGACACCAATCTGTGTAAATTTTTTGGTAATTTTCGTTTTGGTTGGGCGATAAACATCTGTCAAAGTCTATATTAACGTCATACGAACACAGAAGAGAAGTTCCAACGAAGCAGTCATATTGCCCTGAATTTTCTTGTTGGGCGCTTAATATGACTAGACCATGTTGGGATGTTTCGATGTATTTGTCTGATCTACATAAAAAAAACGATAGTGATCATAAATATGAAATAAAAAAGGAAAAGTACTGTTAGCGTAACAAACTATATTAGATAGTTAAAATATACGCGGTATGACGCCATTATTGTAGTAATATCAATTTAAATATATTTTCACATTTATACCTCGTGAAAGTTGAAAAATAATCAGGGTAACCTTTCCAACTTTAAACTAATTAAATTATGAAATTATAATTGTATATTGTGTTTTCATTTAGCTTACTTTAATAAATAATTATATATAGATATAATAATGCGAAGAACATACAAAAATATTTCTTATTTTTATTGTCTGGGAAAGGGGGAGGTGCAATGTTCTTATTTTATTTTATTCTAAGTGCGTAAGGACATACAATTGTTGATAAGATTGTGCTCAAGAAATTTTACTTTGTTGACTCCTAATTTTGGTTTGATTTTATAGTTCAAAAATAGATATATATGTGTATATACGAGTGTGTATCGAATATAAACGGAATTGGTTTTGTAAAAAATTCCAATTATATTAAATTAGACTTCGATAGATTTACTATTTTTCTACATAGTGTCCCGACCTAGAAATACATTTTTCCTGTCGGATTGAGATCTTTTTATGGCATCATCGTAGAAACACTTCGGACGTTCGTGTAATCATTGGAGCACATATCCTTCACTGTGTCGTTCTCCTAGAAACATTGGCCTCCAAGGGCTTCCCTCAGGCGCCCAAAAAGACTGAAGTCACAAGGGGACAAGTCGAGGCTATATGGCGGATGTTCCAGCGTTTGTGGCATAGGCCGTATGAGGCCTGACGTTGTCATTCAAAATAATGACACTTCTGACCTGCCTTTTTCTTCGAAATCGTGCGTCGATCATGGAGAATGTCAACGTGAAAACACTTTGCTGTTCAAAAAACTCTGCTACCATTATTTTCGTGTCTTTGTCATCATTGGGCCTCTCTCGCCGCTTTTTCACCACTCCATACTCGCCTGTTTCGACTAGGGCCACCGGGTCACCGACCTCTCCGAAATTTAAAAACAATCAGTCCCATTTATATTTGGTACAACCTCGTATATATGTATATATATATATATATATATATATATATATATATATATATATGTGTGTGTCTATTAAACACTTGGACCGGATCTGTTTGTACCTGAAAATTGTAACTTCTTCTGAATAAACTAGTGTAAAAGTTACCAAGTGTTTGATTTACATATTTTTGATTAATACATGCCCCTTCCCAACCATTAGAACATTAAATGACATTATAGTGTTTGCATTCAGTTTGTTGTTTACTGCGGTAACATTATTATTTGTACTACTTCATGTTACAGGGGGCAAATAGTCCGGGATATATGGTATGCAGCGTTCACAGTAAGATATGATTTGCGTTTGCCTTACTGGACTGACGACTACACTTAAATTGATCTAACCTACAATTCGCAGACGCACATTATAGCGTATTATAAGTAAGTACCAGTTACTCATATTGGAATTACTTTTTGTATTGCATGGTACCTTGAATAGAAACATGCAGACGACAGCATTTAATACTACATAAATGATCCTGTAATAGTAAATAATTATGGTTCGCATTTATAATTCTAATACGGGCTGATTGGTTGTCTCATTCCTAGCCGTATCTCTCTCTCTCTCTCTCGACCAATTAGGTCACGTTAGAGCGAGAAAGGCGAACCACAATTATTTACCATTTCACTACTGTAGTATTAAATGCTGTATCCAAGTTTTTATGCTCTAAGGTTAGTACAGACTATGTCGATGACGTAAGCGCAGTACATTACCGCAGAAAGTATCGCCCCATTTCTCGAATTAAAAGTCCTCCAGCTGTTTGTAAGGTCACATTATCGAGAAACGAACAAAAAACATCTTATCTCTGTTGAAAAATAGTCAGTTCAAACTCGAGAGTAGATTACTTGACACAGTCAGGTTAGTTCACAATTTGACCCCGAGTAGTGCGATATACGGTTACATATCAAAGACTTTTTGGCATTTGTACTTTTCCACAAACCAAAGGTAATTTATAGATTTAATGTTTAAAATAATATATTTTCTAAGTATTGTTTTATTACAATTTGTATGACTTAAACCCCTAATATTGAAACGTGTAGAAAATTGCTTTATAATTTGGAAACAACACAATGAAAAGACAGTTATGTATGTAAATTTAACATAGTCTGCGTGTAGTATACACATAACTTATGAAGGATAATCTTAAGAACAAAACAGAAAAAATTATAAAAGTTTCAGTATAGATTAACATTTCAATAAAACAAATAGTATTTTTAATGTCCATTACTTTGAAATTTATAAAAAATTACTCACTCGAATTGAAGTTTTTGTCGCCCTTTTTCTTTTGAATAATGATACCAAACTACGTCTTCTGAAGTGAAGGTGTAAGGGAATTTTGCATAACACCCCAGATGTAAAGTTTGTCCCCATATCGCGTAAATCTTTGTTTTTGTCACGTATCCGCCGCACACGTTTAAAGAAGACCGTGAAACATCTTGAATCAATCTGAAAATGATGAAGAACATTACCATAAAATGTGATATAAATCTCAAACATGAACGTGAAACGTTAGAACTGTTTGTACGTATGTATCTATCATACTAACAATAGATTTACAAATTAGTGTACCTAATTATAAGGGTGTTTCAAAGACGATTTATAGAAAAATTAGTACTTGTTACCGATAATAAAGAAATAAAACACTGGAATGTTTACACAGAATTGTATTTAAAATACTGTACAATATTCTTTCGACCGACGCGGCCATTCTCAAGAGTAACAAATAGATTATACTAAAGTCTAAAGAATTCGTAACTATTATTTATACTTAGAACTATTTGAGTGATTGTGGTGGATGGAAATTTTTACTATAGTTTGTGTAATATGAGGGGTGAATTGGATGTATTAAGTTCTAATTGATTATTGACTAAATTAACCTGATTATTTGTAACTTTTTTAATTTCTATAAAGAATCAGGTTAATTTAGTCAATAATCAATTAGAACTTAATACATCCAATTCACCCCTCATATTACACAAACTATAGTAAAAATTTCCATCCACCACAATCACTCAAATAGTTCTAAGTATAAATAATAGTTACGAATTCTTTAGACTTTAGTATAATCCATTTGTTACTCTTGAGAATGGCCGGGTCGGTCGAAACAATATTGTAGACTATTTTAAATACAATTCTGTGTAAACATTCCAGTGTTTTATTTCTTTATTATCTACTTAATGAATAAAAAACACTTTTTCAAATTACACAGTTTATTGTTTATCACTTGACAATATTGTTTCGCTACACTGTAGCTTCTTCGGAAGTTATATCAAAACTTGTATAAACTGTTTAGCGTCGGTCGAAACAATATTGAGTATTTTAAATGCAATTCTGTGTAAACATTCCAGTGTTTTATTTATTTGTTATCGGTATTCAATATGTTTCACAAAAGTTGCACCGAACAATGTTTAAATAGTAGTACTTTCTGTTGTGCTTAGTTTACCAAAAATAACACCTTTACATTATAATATTTTTTTATTTCTTGTGGGATAACCTATCTACAACTTTACTTCATATTTTTAGATTATAGTTGTGACTAAAACAAATTTAAATGTTACTTTTCATCTTTTTATGTATTTTCCTTTTTCATATTTGTAATAAATGTAACGCCATTTATATTGGACAATCTGATAGATCTATATCCGCCCGTTTAAAATAACAGATATATAACGTAACGTAAAAACTGGAATTTCAGAACATTGCACTCTATATAAACATAATATTGATTCCGATAATGTAAAAATCCTTCATAGTAATATTGTAAAAAGTAAAAAATTAACTCTTTTAGAAAACTTAGAAATTAAGAAAGCCTTGTCCAAAAAACTAAATGTTGTTAACAACCAACTAGAACTAGGAAATTTAGTATCCCCACCATTGCTTAATACACTAAAATAAGTATATATAGGTCCTTTTATTACTTATTATTTATTATAGTTTTATTTATTCTATTTATTACAAAACGTTTCACAGTAAATGCACCGTGGATAGTTTATACATTTATATTTCATTAAAGCTCTGGCTGACTTTTAATACTAATACTTCTCAGCCACTAAAAAAGTAATTCGGAGATCATATTTTCTCCGATTATGGCTTCTATGGGAGGACTTATGTCGCAAGGGTGATAATCAAATGTCCCTTTTCCCCAACGAAAGAATTTTACCCAAATCGTAACACGTGCGCATAATGAGACAGATTTCCTATAAACACCATTTATGCGCCCTTTGATCTTTTGCAATGCTGCACATTCCTTTCTATTTTTTATTTTTATGATCAGTTTTTCCATGTTCACTTTTCACTCAAAATACTTTTCTAATTTTAACAATGAAAATATTTGAAAGACACATATTTGGAGAATACTCGATAGTAGAATGCATGAAGATAGTTTATGAAATTTTTGTCTGTCAATATGTTTATTTGCGTATGTATTATTTTAAAACTACTGACCCAATTTAGATGGAATTTTTTAGAAAAACATAGTACTCAATTGACCTTAACATTTACTTTTTATTCCATTGCAATCCGCTGATTTAATCAGACTATATGGTAATTAACACATTCAGTGAACATATTTCATGTCTTACAAGTAGTAGTCTGCGCATACGAAGTTTCGAGTAAAAGCAGTTTCCTAATGTACCTACCTATCCTGATATCTAGCTTGTGAGTGCAAGGATTACCCTAAAAACAAACTTCATCTCTTTATAATATTAGTGGACATTTAAACCGTAGCTTTAACGACAACCATTACTTTTTAGTAAGTATAGCGTACCTCTGCATATTTTAATAATCACACATAGTTTGATTTATTATTTTTATTTAAAATATTTAATGCCGAGTTATTTTCATTGGGTTTTTAAATAGAGCATTACATAAAATCAACGGACTTTGCGGTTGGGTGATTGTGAAACATTGTAACGACAATTTACAGAAATACACTTTGTTGCTTTTTCACAAATGTATTTAGTAATTTCTTACAATATTGTTTCGATCTTGCGAACGTTATCAAAGAGTACTTAGAAAACTAAATTAAAAGTTAACACTAAAACTATTCATGGATTATACCTAAGTAGGGAGGTTGTTGTAGGCTTCTCCAAAACTTGTTTATAACTAATGGCAGATTTACTTGAATGATGCCCTAAATATCGGACTGGAAAAACCCTCAATTTGGTCGTTTGTAACATTTAATTTGATAAATATAAATATAAATATGGAATTAATACAAACAACTACTCCGAGGGCTAATACTCCTACCGGCATTGAATTACACTGTTGATTCAGATGGATTCTTAGACGAAGATACAACATATTCAAACAAAGAAGGGATTAAAATCCTTTTTCGTTTAAATTTCAAAGATCACAGATCCCACAAAAGGAATTTAATGTCTTCTTTTTTTGAATATTTAATTTGAAGTGCAAAGCTTCTTGAATTTCTAATTTCTCTAACACATCCAATTGTTTGTTGTTATTTAACTGATATAGAAATGTTAAACTATTTTTACTTATAAAAAGGCACAATGAATTACAGTGTTGGGCTAGACAGCTATGATATTGATGGCATATAACCAAGGCTAGTTCCGTAAAATTTTTATTTTCAACGATTGATTTACCAATATATAAGATATCACAATCATCACATTTAATTTTTTAAACGCCTGATTTTTTAAATTTATCTAGCTTAAGTACTCTTTGATAACGATAGCAAGATCGAAACAATATTGTAAGAAATTACTAAATATATTGGTAAAAAACCAAAAGCGTTATTCTCTGTAATGTTAGAGAATTACAATTTTATTTATTCATTATAATTACCAAGTTCACATCAGTCCCTGAAGAAGGTAACTTTGTTACCGAAAAGTGCTTCGGATGTTTAGTGTCGTGTTTTGGCGTTGGGGTTTGAGCTACTTACTGTGTTCCCCATTATTACTAACCATTAATAATGAAATATTTTTGAAGAATTTCTTTTAGTAGAGGTAAATTTAAATTTAAATTTATTATTGTTTGATTTCCAAGTTAATTTAGGTATTATTTAAGAAGATTAACATTTTATACATTAAAATTTGATATTGCTGATGGCCGGCGTCTAAAGTTCTTGAAGAAGAAACTTCATCTCTTGTTTTCTGATCGCATTTCATTGAATAATAAAAAACAAGATTAGAGAGGACTACGTGAACGTTATCTTCCGATTAGTGTAAATTAGTTTAATAAATGAGTAATTCACTCTGACAGATTCCGAAGGTGGAGGGGCATTACTCCCCACAGCAGCTGGGTTTATAAACTAGAGATTATTAATTCAGAATTATTAAGAGAAGCGCGAAGGTACTGTGACAGACATTAATTAAATTTTCAACTTTGAGAACAAAGTTTTTTAAAACTAATGGTTACAACGAAAGTCTAATGAAGTTATGTTTTTAAGTAAATTGGTGAATTGCACTTTAGAAAATACTTAAATTAATTTGTTAGTTTTTTATTCATACATTTAAACGTACCCAAGATTATCCTTGGTTAGAGTTCATAAAATGTTCCGGAAAATAAGCAAAGGAATACGAAGCTAATAATTTGATAGTATGGATTCCACTTGAAGTAAACACAAACTTATTCTATTCTACCTTTTACACTACTCTACATCTTCGCCCTCGTGTAAATAAATAGCCCAGATAACATCTGACAACCTCCACTTCTTGCAATCGGTTTAGCCGTTTCTAAGATTAGCCCATACATACAAACAGAGAGACAGACGATTTTTTTAAGGGCCGTTTGCATCTTAATAGCATACAAGTAGCTACATAATTATTTCGATATTACACACTTCAATCAAAAATCGGCAGCTTTTGATGAGCGGCGTCATAAATTTAGCATATGACAAATAACTGAATGTAGGCTTTCACGGCCGGCGTTTTCAATATTATAAGAAAATTCTGGGCTAATAGGCCGTGGTCGGTAGGATTTATTTGCTAACGTTTCGCCTGCAGCTGCGGTAGGCATTCTCAAAGGTTGGTCGGTGCTGTTCGTTTCGTTCGAAGTGGTCGTCGCTGCTCGTCGTTGCAACGACTTCGAACGAGACGAACAGCAGCGACCAAGCATTGAGAATGCCTGCCATAGTTGCAGGCGAAACGCCAGGATCTAACAAAATGTAAAACAAGAAAGTGTGAGAATATTGGAGAACTTTGTGGTTGATTCTAGAAAAGCACCAGAACGTTCTATGATAATATAAATAGGTTGTTGATAAACACCTGAGTAGGGTTCGATATAGACAGATGTTAGTAAATAGTGCAAATACGAAATAAACCCGATGATATAACTAGGTATATATAGTGTAATTTAGTGTTAAATAGATCAGTTATTATTTAAGAGTGTTTTAATAAATACCAGCAACTAAAAATTCGACATAATACTTTCTTCAATTTCATAGAATGAATTTCGTTACCACTTCTTGTACATAGGTTTTAGAACTTTTCGAAATGTTATTTGTCACTTGTACTTTATTTGTTTTTTTTTTTGTTATTTTGTGTTTTATTTGTAAACTATTTGAATTTACTAGAAGAATTACTAAGAAGAAAAAACACTCAAGCTAAAATAACTTTTAAGTTATAGGTAGTTTTTCGTTATAAAAAGTACTAATGCAATTAAATATATATCACTGCCTTTACACATGAAACTTTTCACAAATGGATCATAATTTTTACCAAATAAAAACCAACTCAATTACCTATTTAAATAGATATTAGTCAATATCTGTAACATGTGCAAATGTTTGAAAAAATTGTTTACTTTATTCTATTTATTTTTAACGTATGGGTGAAAGACACCCTGTATGTTACCTTGTGGTAAATTCAAATATAAAACTTTAGAATAGGGTTCAAAATAAAGGTAACATTTCTTACCCTGGAGAATAAGGGCTGCAGGCAGCTTCCTCCTTGTTCCAACCGCAATAGGGATCTCTAACGCACCTTAGACAGCTATCATATTGATGGCATATAACCAAGTCTATTTGTTTGATTCGGTGGTCGGAAGCTACGTAAAGCGCTTTATGCTTTTTCGATAACTCCATTACTCGGATCGCCTCTCCTTCCGTCACGTGGAAAACGTCCAGGAGTATTGACGAGGAGTCTAGGCGATTACTTTCGCGCCAGTAAACCACTTTATACACGCTACCTTCGACTGAAATCGAAAATAAATTTATATATTGCAAAGGCAAGAAATAAAACCACAATTCGAATAAAATACAACTTTATGTTATACGAAAGTTGACTGACGTGACGTTTAAAATTAAATTTATTGAGACAGAGATGATGTACAACATTTAACATTTTATGAAAATTGTGTAATTGTTTAATCAAAAATAAAACGGAGAATAGAAACTTCTAGAATTATAATAATTTACCGGGCTTTTGGGTCGTGGTCTGTAGGCTTTTTTGTTGCCTGACGTTTCGTCAGCGGCTGCGGCTGACATCTTCAGAAGCGTTTGTGGTATGGTCGATACAGACGCGACAGCTGTCACATTAGACGTTTTCGACATCGAAAGCTGCTACAACGACCATACCAAAAACGCTTCTGAAGTTGTCAGCCGCAGACGCTGACGAAACGTCAGGCAACAAAAAAGCCTATAGACCACGACTCAAAGGCTCGGTATAGAAACTTCTGTTTCAACAACGTTATTATCAATGATACACTCTTACAACTGCTTCTACCTGTCGACCATTACCAAAGAGTACATAAATATTACTAATAAGCTATTGATTTCTTAATTTTCAATTGTTCTAGCAAATTCAGTCTTCTACTTTTTGAACCGGAATGTAATATTTCGAAATTTTTGGTGTCTAAATTGTAAAACCTGTTGACGTATTGTTTTAATACTTTACTGATGTTCGTATTACCTATTTTGTAACATACTATCCATTTGACCAATGTAACTCTCTTCAAAATGAAACTCAGAAAAAGTTGAAAAAGTGGAATATATGAACTGAGTTTTAAAAATTGGCAATCCCTGCGCTAATGGTCGACAGATCGAAGCAATTATAAGAGTCTACCTTATATAACTTCCAAAGTTGTTAAAACAGTTAAGAAATCATCATTCTCCATTTTAAGAATTATTCTCTTGATTTGCATCTCAAGCTATTTCTATTTAGAAGTCGCTCAGACATTTTTTGCAATTCAGAGTAGCTAATACTTATTTGATGTTTTCGAGAGATCTTTAAATGCTAATATTATGATTTCTAAATACGAACGTCTTGAGCCTCAAATTGCAAAGAATTTGTCGTTATTAATGTAGAAAAGAATAACGTGATCAAAAATATAAACCAGTGAGACAATGTTGTTTTTGTAATTTTAAGAAATTTAAGATTATAAAGTGACCTTTAGTAAAGGGCAGTCATTGGAGACTCCTGTTATCTTTAAAAGAAATAAATCTTTATAAAAAACATTAGCCGGGAAAATGGTTTCACTATTTTACGTAAGATACAAAACAGGCATCAAAATTCATCCAGTATTAGTTTCCGGAATAAAAAACAAAGAAGAAAAAGAGACAATTTATAAGGTATATTTTCAAATGATTATGAAAATTAATGAAGTTACATCAAATACTAAAACGCTTTTTTCTCATAAAAATTACTTAATGGATCTTCTCGTACGTCCTTGAAGTAAAAGCTTTTGGAAATCGAATGAATAAAAAGACCGTTATAAGACCGTTTTATCACCTGTTCCGGCATAAATGACAAAGTAATCCTGCATCATTCCGCCCAAGTCCACATTCACTTGGTCGACTACTATCCTTGTAAAGACGAGGTCCTTTTTAAAAAATATCGGTCGCTCATTCTCATGCGAGACGGCAGAATCCATCAACGGATGTAATCTGATGAAGTTCAAGACGGAGTTTGGTAATGTTTCGGTGTCGTTGACGCAAGTTCCTGGGCGAGGTTCCGGCACCCTCTTCGAAAGAACGGGAAGCCAGGCCGAGACAGAGGATGCTTGCTCCTTGAACTTGCCGTCGAACGCCTTTTCGATGTCTGATAAGCGAAATGCACACACGGCCGAACCCATCAGGCCATTTGTCAAAGTCGTGAACGTCGCGAAGAAGGTCGTATCTTCTCTTGCTAGCCTATACACGCTCTCTAAAAATAAAATAAGAAAATTTAGGGCTCACGGATTCTATTTGATATTGCTACTGTAGTAACCAGGATCTGTCATTCTCTATCGCCTATTTCAATAATTTCACACTTCCCTAAATTATTATCTACTACTCATAAACAAGGAACTGTTTGGTTATCTTAGACGCGAACGAAAGATAAAAATTCTAGATGATGATGGAGATGTCACTGAAGATGTCTGAGATTTACCAGAACTCAGAGTCACATTCTTGGTTGTAGAGGGTCGTATGGTTATTCTTGGGGTTGTCAGTATAGTGAAGTGTCGCGTTTGTTGGTTCTTTGTTTTTTTTTATTTCTATTTTTGTGTCTTTGACAAGCTGCATTCACAGGTAGTAAACTATTCTTATACATGTATTTTTCAACGAGGTTTTAATATTTATTATATTGTTTTTCACTGTTATAAAATTTACACAAAAGTTGTCAATTTTCATTGTTCTTTCAATCCATTTTATAATGACACAATAATTTGTATCTTGCATATTTTGTGATTTTTCGTTTAATTTGAACTTTTATTTTATTAATTTGAACAAAACGTTGATGTGTAACAATCATTTTGTGATTTTTCTTTATTTACAATTTTTATGATTTTGCTCTTTGTTGATCTATCTGGTACGTTCAGAATGTTTCGAGCTTTGTTGAATTTACTAACATTTTCTCCCGTATAGAGTATTGATCTGGGAGTATTCACAAATGTGTGTTTATTTTGGTATTTATCTATTGCATTTTATTTTGATATTTATTCGTCGCATTTATTTACATGTTTGTTTGTGTGTTTATTTTGGTATTTATTTACTGCAATTTATTTTTATGTGAGGCCCAGATTGTGCTCTAAAATCACAACTTATAGCTGGGTTGCCTCCCGTATGGGACCTCAGTGCCTTTATTATTTTTTTACATTGTCTACTAACTAATACCAACATTCTTCAGTTTTAAATTGTTATTTACATGTGTCTGTGTATGTGGATCGTAGAGGGTAGATTTTCACAGAATGATATTTTTAATTTATATAGGTACATTTCATACTTTACAGATGGTACACATCTCTGATTTGTAGGGCTAAGATCGTGGGTTTCCCTGCCATACTCTTTCCCCACGTTAGCCCTAGGCTGAGTCTGGCATTTGTATTTGTTTTGTTTAAAATTAAATATTACTGGGATTTCCCTGGTATTTTAATCATTTCATTCATAATAAAGTTAGAATGTCACATATTTATTGTCTTTCATTTACCAACTATAAACAACCCTTCCAAATTACGTTAATAGCCAGTGTATCGAACCGACAACAGCTGATTCCTATAAACAACGTAGGTAAATTATATGACGATCGAATAGACCTGGGTAGGTTACACTACACTACCAATAATTTGGACGAAACGTAATGGAACAATCGCGGGAAAATATATCTACTTCTTGGTAATGTTTCAAGCCAATGTATAACGGGTAATTAAAAATTTAAATAATTTCATAACCAACCTGGCTTTTTTTCGTTACAAGCAAGTGTGAGTATAGTAGTATATACTTTTCGACAGGGGTATATAAGAATATCAAAAAATTACCGGTAATTTTTTGCAAAAACTGTGTACAACATGATTTAGTCACATTTGTTAACAAACATTTTTCGAACTGCTTTTTTAATTGTTTATTAAATTTCATTTAAAAAAATATTATCTAAGTTAAATACTTTTTTATAACATCCACTAAATAAATATTTTAGCGACGTTGTGAACTAATTATATTAAAAATAGTATGTTCATCATTGGATCGTTAGTTTGAAAACTGGTTGGTCACGCACCTCCACTCCTCCCTATCCTGAGTTTATCTTCGCATCCCTAACTATTTTCGAACAGTAATGTAATGATCCTATCTCTCCTTATACAAATATATTTTTTTTATTACTTTGTAACTAGTCGCAAATTTATCGATAAATATATAATAATAAAATGAAGATATGTTAAACTAATTGTCGTCCTTGTTCCCAGATGTGAATTATACGAAATGAAATTTACTGAATAAGTGGAAAACCAGGTAGAAGAATAAATACAAGATGTGTATGTATTTTTCTTTTACAATGTTTTGTTGGCTTGGTTTGCCAACCTCTTCGGGCAACTGTTAATCTTAGAAACACTCGTCGATTGGCTAAGTATTGACGAGTGCTTCCACGATTAACAGTTATCTAAAGAAGTTGACAAACCAATCTAACGAAACGTTTCAAAAGAAAAATACGTCAATATCTCGTATTTATTCTTCTACCTGGATCTCCACTGATCAGCCGAAAAGTCAGCAATTTCATTTCGAATAATAATAATAATTTTTACTAAGACAATTTTTAATTGCACGACTACCTTAAATTTCTATATTTTGGATTTCCTTATAATATCTGCACAGCAATGTCCTCCTTACTTTATGCAAAAGCTTTAGAAGATGTGTTTTTCTTAAAGATCAGCTAAAATACGATTTATATTCTTGGATGTTCTTTATAAGTGAATTCCGCTATTACCTATATACGTGCAAAATGTCTTAATTAAAATCATAAAGAATGATTTATTACTTTTATAGTTAACTAAATAATTAAAAGTTTGAATTATCGATTGGTATCTTAGAGCATAAATACATGAAGGCGACATAGCAGCGTGCTTGAGACAGGAAGTGTATCTGGATATCCTGTCTCGCTCTAACGCGGCTTGGTTGGTGGAAAGAGACACGGCTGGGGAAGAGAGATCCAATCAGGCCGCGTTAGAATGAGAAAGGAAGTCCAGGTATCTTTCTATCCATCTCAAGCACACTGCATCATACGCAACCTCCATGTGTGCCTACTCTAAAGTGGAAACTAACAATGAAATCAACCTATTGTTAAATTACTGATATTTTTGTTATATTAAAAATGATTTTATAATTTAAATTAGTATAATTTGCCATTTAACGAGTTACATATCATAAAAGTTTGTTTAACTGGGATGGATGGTACTACCCCATGAAACCATTAAATACTGTTGATCTAGTGTGTTCGTGGAACATTAGTAGCCTGTGCTACTGAGTTAATTTATGATGTGCTAAATAAACTTACGGATTTCGTTGAAGTAGAAAGGATATTCTCCGGGAATGGAACAATTCAGTCTGGCTTTAATGTACGTTGCCCAGTTGTGATGAAGAATGTTTTTCCCACCGGTGTCCTTCTTGCAAACGCGAGCTACTCGTGAGTAAATGCTTTTTCCACAGTTTATGTACTCAACGGCGGTCTCTCGAAAAAAGAATAGGACGTGATCATCCATTTCAAACGAACCGACAAAATGTGGCTCTGAAATTTTTTATCATCGTAATTTTCACACATTAAAAGTACAAGAAATTTTGTCATTTCCATTTACCGAAAGTACGATAAACACTGGATGACTAAACTGAAATTTCGATACCTATTTCTTTTTAAAACGGTATTCAAGTCAGTTAAATGGTCGGGAAAAAGCGGGTTGGTTAACATTTTGTGTAGGCAGCAATTTTATTTTTTGAATATGTAGGAAATGTAGTAATGACTATAAAACTCGGTTTTTGCGGTCGCAACCTCCCCAATTTAGCTGTTATCTCGAAAAAGGGATGTAATGTATTTTTTTTGAAATATATTCGTAATCGCAAGTTCTACAAAAACATTATACGGACTATTTTAGTAACTAATTAAATAATTTATAACTTCTATTATTACATTTTCATGTAACATTATAATAAAAGTCTTATCAACCATAAAAATCGAAAATTTAATGATTAGTGCACAACTAAAGATAATAACAGTATAGATACAGTCTTGTTTTTTTAAAAAAAGGAATACACACAAAAAGTTTCAAGATGTTTATTTAAATTCACTACAATTGTTTCGCTTAACTAAAGCTTCTTCAGGTGAAGATATAACAAAATATATAAACAAATATTGTTAAATAGTCGGGAAAAAAATGTATAAATATTTTTTTTATATCTTCACCTGAAGAAGCTTAAGTTAAGCGAAACAATTGTAGTGAATTTAAATAAACATTTTAAAACTTTTTGTGTGTTTTCATTTTTTAAATTATGAATCAGTGTCAACAAGTAAAGGCTTCCACAATCAACAGTCTTGTTTGCCGGTATTAGGGGCTGATAGGACTTTTACTATTATTGCTAGAAGAAAATTATATCAAGTAATAAAACATATAGATTATTTAATTAGCTAGGAAAATGGTGAGTATAAATTTTTTATAAGACGCTGTTACGGAGATATTTAAAAATAAAAACGAATTGTGCCCCTGCTTTAAATGGTTAGGTTAGGTTAGGTTAGGTTAGGTTAGATTAGGTTAGGTTAGATTAGGTTAGGTTAGGTTCTTTAAATAGTTACTGCACCCCTGCATATTAAAAAAAAATTCTGCCTACCTAATACATTAATGCAGTATGCATCGATTGGCTGGATCTATTTTTGTGTTAAACGATGAAGGTGCTTTTTCTTATGTAATGCAATAGATAAATTAAACAATATTTAAGATAGCACAAAAATAAGTTAAACTGACATTTTAAGGTGTAAAACGAAAACTGAAACAAATGCTTTAACATAAAGTTTTTAGAGTTGAAGCTTCTAGTCGTTGAAACATATCCATAATAATCCATTTGTAATCATCACCTGTTGATGCCACTGTGTGGTGAAACAAAATTGTAGTGTGTATTTTCAACAATATATTTTTTCTTGAAACTTGCGTTTTTTTCAAATAAAGTTATCATTAACATAAAAAAATAGTTAAACTTTAAACATTATTAAACCAAGGTAGCTTTTCTTATCGTTAAATGTACGAATGGATACATTATAAATATTAGTATTTTTTACGTGTTATAAGATATTGTACCTACTATCAAGCCACATTGAGTCGTATTTAAGCGTCCTTTTGAAGTTGTATTCTTTCCGACCGCTAGTGAAATTGTATAAATCTGTTCGAAATATAACAGCATCAGCATTTGTAAATTCCACGTTGGTTCCTGAATAAAGTCCTGGCAGATTTCCTGGATTTCCCTTTTCAACCCATACAGCTGTCGAGTTGTCGAGAGGATCGTACGGGCATTTTGCAATACCCAAACCTATTCCCGGAATAAATGTGTTTCGACCTAGGTGGGTCAGATTTGACTAGACAAAATATATAGTTGTGTATTATTAAATGAGAATGATATTTATTCTATAATTAAATTAAACCACCTACTGTACTGTACTGTAATTTCAACTTGTTTTTATTTATTTCAAAATATGTAGCCATCTTGCGGCTACTTCAAGAGTTACACGGTTACATAGCATTAGTAAAATAAAAAAATGTAGAATGCTTATTAAAACTGTTTTAATTTTACTTTGTTCTGAATTTCCATTAAGTAAATTTAAATTCAAAAAAGGACTAAAATAAAAAATACTTGGCTAGTTTCACAAATTCAGAATTTATTCAAAAACAATCCCTGACAATTGTTTCGGCTGTTATGCCTTTATCGAAGGGTTACGAATGCATGAGTAAATGAAAGGTAACAAATCATATCTAATCGACGGAAATACCTACATTTAGCAACGGAGAAACCTTAAATTCTAATTGATCGTTGGTAATGTGTTTATTATCATGTATTTCCAATAAATTGAGTCGTTTACCTTTAGGTAAATTGTGAAGCAATTTAATATTTTCTGTGGCTAAAAGGTGTTTGTTCGTAACACAATGTTGGGCGATACCTGTGCACATATTGAAACTTTTTATTGATTTTAAATGATCATCCAAACGATTTTTTAAGGAGCGACCCGTCTGTCCAATATAAATTGCTTCACAATTTTTACATTTAATTTCGTACACTCCTGATTCATAATAATAAACACATTACCAACGACCAATTAGAATTTAAGGTTTCTCCGTTGCTAAATGTAGGTATTTCCGTCGATTAGATATGATTTGTTACCTTTCATTTACTCATGCATTCGTAACCCTTCGATAAAGGCATAACAGCCGAAACAATTGTCAGGGATTGTTTGTGAATAAATTCTGAATTTGTGAAACTAGTCAAGTGTTTTTTATTTTAGTCCTTTTTTGAATTTAAAAATCATGTTTCATCAAGTGCCAAGCTAATCATCATATTTAAGTAAATTTAATTCAAATATATTGTTTAATACTTACATACACTATCCAATCTTTTGGATTATAAGCATTGGTTCCGCATATATATAATTTTTTACCGTCTCCTATTGGTTGAATTACCCTAATATGATTTCGACATTCGAAGTGCTGGAACAAATAGAATTATTACGAATTAAAATTCGATAAACGAAATTCTATAGTCTCATGAATAGATCTCATATTCTAAATAAATAACAGAACATAATTCGTTTTGAAAAACAATTCTAAACATGAATTATCATAGACATTTTTTATCACATCCATAGTATTTGTAAAAAACGGAAAATCTTTCTTAATTAACCTTAATTAAAAAAGCAATAAAATGTAATTCAAAATTCTTAAATGGACAAAATAACACAGTAGGACAAAATTAGTTTGCAAATATAAATAAAACACCACGTTTTAAGTTACAATAATAATTTATTGACCACAATGATCATTTCGCCACACTGAGTATTCAGTATTTCTTCTACCTGAAGAAGCCACGGTGTGGCGAAATGATCGTTGTGATCGATCAATAAATTATTTTTGTAATTTAAAACGTGGCGTTTTATTTATATTTGTGAATATGGAGTTACAACAGCTAAAAGCTTTCTCGATTCAAAATTAGTTTGGTTTTTCATTTTTTTTTTTTAAATCATCGTTTTCATCAGCAGTGGCACATTTTTTAACGAATTTCACGAATAACACTCTGTATGCAATACTAATCTACTACTTACTACTGCAACAATATGTTTTTACCTAAGGTACTTTTATTCTTGCAATAATTACTCCTTTTCATTCAGAAAACGTTTATTACCAAATGTATATACACAACAAATAAATAACACAAAAAGAAATACTTGCAATTATATCAGAATCAGTCGACATACAAAAAATTTCACAGGACAGTATTAGTGAATTTTTGCGTAAGTCAAAGTAGCCGGTGCATATTTCGCAACAGGAGCGGCGTAGGCAAATTTAGCCACAGGCGCGGCATAGGCCACTGGGGTTGGATGTGCTGCGTATGCAAATGGGGTTGGATGCGCTGCGTATGCAACGGGGGTTTAATGAGCTGCATAAGCAACCGGTGCTGCTGGTGCTGCATAAGTCAGTTGAGCTGTTGGTGCTGCATAAGCCACAGGGGCGGCTGCAACTTTAGCTACTGGAGCAACTGCTACTGCTTTGGCCAATGGTTCTTTGTGAACAACCGCATTAAATCCATTAACTGAATCAGCAGTATATTCTACAATCCTTCTGGTACCGTCAGGTTCGGCAAGGGAGTAACCACCCTGTACAGAATCTCCATTACGTGTTTCGTATTGATTCTTGCTGTCACCAGTCAAGGCATCTTCGATATTGTAGCTGTACGAGTATTGGGGGTTAGGGTCGTAGTCAGCGTCTGCAACAGCAACAGCTTTAGCCACTGGAGCGGGTGCTGCGGCTGCATAGGCGATTGGGGTAGGTGGAGCTGCATACGCTAGGTGAGCTGCAGGTGCGTGGTAAGCCACGGCCGCAGCGGGTGCCGCATAGGTTAAATGAGCAGGTCCAGCAGCATACGCTACGGGTGCTCCAGCTCTGGCGATGGTAGCCATGGTGGCGAAAACGAAAAATTTGAACATCTCGAAGAGGCACTGCTGACAAAAGTTGTATCTATTGATGATAATGCGAGTGATTCTGAACTGACTTCATACCATCAATGAAGGGCTTTTATATATCTGAACAAAATAAGACGTTCGAAGAAGCAATTTAAATGTCGGGGCCGAAGCAGCAGACGGAATCGAAAAGTTGAAATGCGACCTGTCCCTTCGATGGAAAGTAGGGCACAATTACACGGTCGACCATAATTGAATTCATTACGTAAAGATTGTTTGTATATGTGGCATATGCGTTATTATATGCATTGTCTACAGTTGATAACAATGCTTAAGCATAATTATTTTGTACTTAATGAATAAAAAACACTTTTTCGAATTTCACAGTTTATCACATAACAATATTGATTCATTTCCCACCCCATCCTGGAACGGTTAGAATATGAGCGAATAATATTTGTAATACCATAAGTTTAGATATAACATCCGAAGAAGCTACAGTGTAGCGAAACAATATTGTCAAGTGATAAACAATAAACTGTGAAATTCGAAAAAGTGTTTTTTATTCATTAAGTATATAATGGAATTTCATCAAGTATCAGTAGATAAAATCAATTATAATTATTTTGTTGTAATATTTCATTCATAATTTACAAGATTTAGTTTTTGGAGACGATCTTGATGGATAAATTTCAATTAGAAACAACAGATTTCAAACAATTGGACAGACAGATAGTCAAGAAGGATTTATATAGATTTATTTAACTGTTATTTTCTCTGTTCTATTTTATTATCTATTGATAACATTAACATTGACTGAACTTTATCAAAAAATGAATTAATAAGCAACTGCAAAGCTCCCTAATTTTATTTTATGTTATCCATGCGCCATTATTCAATTAAAAGATCATGCAAATTGTTTCCGTCAACTCTGTACATTGTGTTAATTATAAATTAAATTAATACGAAATTAATGTTTTTGCCTATGCGATAAACACTATTATAATATAATATATTTTAAATTGTTTAATGAAAACCTATATTTTTTAAAAGAAGTATTATATCACATAATTGAATGTAATGATAATTAAAATGCCGATTTTGGTAATTTACACTAAAAGTTTATACAGTGTTATTTGCAACATTGGTTCGATTATGAAACATTAATTGTTTTAGTCCGACACGTGTAAAAAATAATAATTTGGTTATATATCTGACTTGAAATTCAAGTTTGTAAAGTAACAAACTTTTTGCAGTTATTGCAACAGTTTGACATTTAAGAACTGTCCGAATTCTTGTAGATTCAACAACAACTTTTAAGTGACCGCTTAATAAGAAATACATAATATGAGCGACTGTCTCAAAATAAAAGTATTTCTTTTTTCAATTCGATTAAAACCAGAGAAGTTACCTATGCTTACTTGAGACAACGAGAACAATTTAGTAGTTGAGTAATGTAGTTTTCATGTTTTTTCAACAGTTCAAATGCCTACCAAGAGACTGTCAGACAAGCAACCTCGTGGAAAGAAATTCAGAATCTCTCTCCCTTGTTATGTTTACTAACGATTTTTAAGTATTAGCGCTGATTTTTGGGATTCAAAGTTAAAAACTTAAAACGAGGTCCATCGCAGATCACTTTAGAAGTTAATATTTAGCAAAAGGGTTTTAAAAATGGGAAATGTGATAAATGGAAACTTAGTTTTATTGTAAGAAATTTACTTAATGACATACACTACCGTTCGAAAGTTTGGAAGCACATTGAATATTCTAAGCAAAGTAAAAGTAAATAAATACGAAAATTATTTAAAAGTCGATAATTTTAAACTCTCCATTGTGGAACCATTACATGTTGATACATAACATAAACACTATAATTTCAAGAAGTATATTTGTAGTGTTTGTAACTTATCATTTAATATAATTAATTTCGCACTTCATTGTTCAATATTAATCTGCTTCCGTTTCGCCACTTTTAAATAAAGCAGAGTAAACTTTGAAGTCACAATGACTTTCGTTTGTAGGTGATAATGTTCAACTGATTAATCAATGTTAAATACATGAACAACATTTGAAATAATCAATTGTAAGTAGTCAATAAAAAAGTTATGCTAGCTTAGGCAATACTACATTAGGTTAATCTGGGTCGTAAACATATATGGATGTACAAAAATTGGTAAAATTCTACACAAGGATGTATTCTTTTCACATTTTTCTATATATTTTTAATATCGTATATATTAATCTTAGTTACCAAACTTTTGAACCGTAGTGGACATATGAAAAGTTAATAAATGCTAGTGAATTTTTTTATCAACTAAACAGTAATTAAGATCTCTATTAAAAAACATAAATATGAAAAGGTTTATAATATAATTAACTATCAGATAATGGCATAAAGTCGGAAAAATATATCAGGATTTTTTTAAAGAAAATTTGAAACATAACCAAGTTCTTTTTGTACTCTTTTGTTTTATAAAAGTTTATTAAATATTTTTTCTGGAATGGTATAGTAATCACATGTCAGCAGTTAATTATTTTGTATGGTTAATTTTATTTACTTATTTTGTAATTCATTGTTCGACTATTATTAATAAATTCGCTTTCTCAGTTATTATTGTTCACAAAAGGACCATTAGTATTTTTATAATGTCAACAGTTCTACATGACAGAGTAGGCGATACAACATCTGGTCGAACTATTATGCTTTATCTGATTGCATTTATTGATTTATTCGTCAAAAGAACACAATCAATCACATAACGTGTGTTCTCTATCTGAACTTAGTTGATTTGTAATCGATGATAAAATAGTAATGAAATACATCCACATAAGATTACGCAACACCAAATATTTTATGCAGGGTTACTGAATATTAGATGTATTCCATGCAGGACGTGATAGGGGAGTTAAAATGAAATAAATTTAACCCATATGTAGGCCGAAAATTTGTTTCCAAGATTTTTCAAATTTTATGATTTTAAATAAAGTGCCTACATTTTAACCGTTAATGCCAAAATAACAAAAATTGTAAAATAAGATTAATCACTTTTTTATTTGTAGCCGACACATTAACCTATCCTGTGAAATAGTTAAATATCCAAATATACCTAATAATAATAAGCAAGATAAATGAAGTACTTCTTTCAGTTTTAATTTATCAGGGTTATTTTTGTTATATTAGCATAAACGGTAAAAAATAGGGTATTTCTTAAGAAATTCACAAGTTTTGAAATATCTACAGAACTACAAATTTTTGGCCATGCATATAGAAGAAAGACATTGTTGACTGCCAAAAATATGTAGTGTTTCCTGTATCCCTGTATAAGAATGATGGTCAACCATTCATTTTCAACTTATAACACATTTATGTCTTGCAAATAATTTATTTACCAAAATTAAACTCACTTATTCCTTTACAACATATTTACAAAGCAAAATACGAATACACATGCTTAACTGTTTTGTACAAAGCGATATAATTTATAGTAAATATATTAGTGATGGAATTTCGCCAGAACAGGAGCAGCGTATCCAACAGGAGGAGGAAGAGCCAAGGGTTCCTTTCTTACAATGGCGTTAAATCCATTAATAGGGTCAGCAGCATAGTCGACAATCCGTCTTGTACCATCAGAGTCAGTTAAAGAGTAACTTCCTTGAACAACGTCTCCACTTCGTGTTTCAATTTGGGCTTTGCTATCACCAGTGAGGGCATCGTCAACGGTATATCCATAAGAGTATTGGGGATGAGGATCGTAGTCGATGGTTTTAGCAATTACAGCTGGTGCTGGGGCAACTACTGGAGGAGGAGGAGGAAGGACTGACCTGAAGAACGGAGCTGGTGCGGCTACTGCTGGGGGTGGTAATAAGGGTGCAGTCCTGAATACCGGAGCTGGAGCAAACACTGGAGGTGGGGGTGGTGGTGGATAAGCTCGGAAAACTGGTGCCGGAGCAACAACTGGTGGCGGTAGTGGTGCTGCTCTAAGCAAGGGTGCAGGTGCTGGGGCTAAAAATCCCCCACGAACTAAAGCTACCAAGGTTGCGAACAAACAAAGTTTGAAAACCATTTTGAATACGTTACTATTGTTCTTGGTTAGAACTTCAATAGACACTGATTTTAATGGGAATTTGTTACCTTTTTATACTGTGTATTTTTGCAAACTGGTCTGCAATCCTTCGGTCAAGTTTATGCTAATAGATGCAACGCCCATGGTTAGCAGCTACCTAACATTTCACAAACAATTAGTTCAGTTCGATACGGTACCTACTAGAAATTCTAATAAAACCGAAATGTCGAGATAAACCAGTACAGGCGGACGAAAATGAAAGTTGCTGGTCAAATTAATGTAAACGGAACTAAATTAAGATGTTCCTGAAACATTCTTGCCGTGATTTAATTAATTTGGGTAACATACTGCCATATTATGTATTTAATTGTTTCTAAAATGTTTCTTAAAAAAAGCAGCTAGCACATTGTTTGTTGTTAATTTACTTACTATCTTTTTTAAGTTTTACGTGTCTAAATTAATTAAATCTGCGAAAAAAGTTAAAGAAAAAAAAATTATAAAAGAATCATAAGTTTAGAAATTAATCAGAGTAAGTGTTCAGTAAGGATTATTTTACCGGCTAGGGTATTTGACAGTAATTCAAATTATTAAATTAAATTGGTTTAAGATTTGTTCAATGAAAAATATAGGTAGGTACGAATAAAAATATTTTTCAAAAATTTCTGAAAGCTGGCAGTCTTCATTATTTTTGAAGATATTAGAATTTCGTTTCTATGGGTCAATTTCTAACGTTTTAGGGGATCAATTTAAAAAATTAAAAAATAACTGAAATACCCAGTGTTATAATACACCTTCTTACTTTATTTTAATATATATACATATAGATATATATGAATCGGTACATACGAATTATTATTCAGTTCAGTCAAAAGTCAAAAGAAATTAATCTTACAATTTTTATCGATTTTCCAACCCGCAGAGAAACCTTTCGGCTTTTCTTTTAGTCTTCTCGTTATGTTATATTATTTACTAAATGAAACTCTGTGTAACTAAAAAGCAAAAGTGTTGTTTTACATCATTACGACTTTTTGGATAACAGATTACGAAACCGACTTTTTCCGTATTCGTATCACATTATATGCTGTGAGTCGTGAATTTAATTTTTCATCAATTAAGGATTACGAAACTGATTTTGGTTTCGAGTCCAACAGCTTTCTTTACAGGGTGATTCTTAAAGAGTAAGATACTGACCTGACCCAGTAAAAGAGATGCAGAATGTTAAATAAGAAACATTAAATATTTCATTAATTATTTGAAATATATTAATGTGATATTAATTATTGAATTAATTTGCATCCACTACAGATTACCTCAAATTAACGAAGAAAAATTTGTTACCCCTGTCACACCCTCGCTGGGACTAAGCTTAGTGGTAAAAATATTGGCGCGTAAAGTCAAAGAACCCGGGATCGAGTCCCGGCGAGGGCGTTACAGTGGTAACAAAAATTTTTCCTTATCAATTTGAGTAGAGGCTTCAAATTAATTCAATAATTAATATCACATTGATCTATTTAAAATGTTCTCCTACTAAAAATTCTTCAAATATTTCATTATTAAAACGTTGATATAGCAATACGTCGCCATTTACCTGCTTTTGCTTCTATTGCCGTGTTTCATAATGTTAGCAAGGCTTTATTAGGGTATCATCTTGTAGATGGCGACGTACTACCATATCAACGTTTTATTTAAATCCGCTTTACACCGAACTCCAGCGATTTGGTCAGTAATTTGTCGAATCTGCCTATGGCGTGCTGATGAGATGTAATGAGATCGAAATCGCGATCCATGTCTGATAACTTCGATAAATTACTTGACCAAGAACTTATTTTTGTTTTTATTTCATTATTAATGATTAATAATAATATACAATGATTCCGACGTTCTGTAACTTAGTAAGTACGTTCGTCGTGGTTAACACGTAAGTGCTATGCATAATAGCCAGCGGCAGATATCGGTCCAAATTTGGACAGGTTATATGTACTAAATAACGTGCATTGTTACCATTGAAATATAAAATTTATTCTACGACTGTTTGCTGACTTATTTTACTAATTTCTTTTATGCATTATGGTTTTTAGTCCGTTTGATGAAAAAAAATAATAAAGAAATAAATAATTTAGAGGCTACGTAAGTAGTTTGCATAAACTAAATAAATATTTTTTGTATGCAGCGTTTTTGTTATTTTACAGCGGAATATTGAAAAAATAATTAATTAATTAACAAACGTAACAAAAATCCGCAGTTTGATTTTATGAAGTGTGATTGACATAAACTGATTAAACTAAAAACAAACATCAGGCTGTTTATAAGTATAGAAATAATAAAGTTATTGTATCAAATTCCTACTATGTTTAATTTTTAAATGAAATAATTTAATAGTAGCTTAAAATAAAGATAATTGTTTATAACTGTGCACTCATTAATTTTATTTCAGAAATAATTATTTCATCATTTGTTTCGATGATTGTGCAACATGGAGGGTTCGGTCCATGTCCTGTATTTTTTTATTAGCATAAATATAAACAGGTGCACCTACTTACTTATTACAACGACACAAACACAATCCTAGATGTATGTATATAGATGCAAACTAGACTTATATACAGGGTGTACGTTTTCGACCTGACCCCTAGACTATCTTCGGACTGAATTGGAATTGGTTGAATCAGTTTTCATAGAAGGCCTACCATTTTAAAATATTTTCGAATTTCTATCACTTCCGGTTATATCGGAAGTTGACTTCAACTTTGTTATTTTAAATGGAACCCCTCTATTTTTTATATTTCTGGATTCCCCATCAGAAATAAGGGTACATTTGATAATACAACCCTACTTTTATTATAAACGGTTTTTGAGTTATTCCATATTCTTAAAAAATTATTTCGTTTGCCGCATTTACTTTTATCACGGTTATCTTCAAAAGTAATTGATGGTATTTAATGATTTGTTGACATGTTCTTAATGTTTTAGCAGGTATTAATTCGTCCAAAAATTTTTGAAAAAAAAAATCAAAAATGGAGTCAAAACATGTGTTGAATATCATAAACTAGAAATAAAAAAACTCTTTTTTTTAAATAGTAGCCCATATTTTTTTTATAGAGTTACATCAACCGCCTAATCCTAAATAAAAAAGTATAAGACACTATTCATCTAAAATTGATATCTTGCGAGAAAATTTAAGAAAACTGATTTAATACAATTTTTTTATTTTTACAAATAAGTTTATTTAACCAATGACAAAATTATTTTACAACAATTGTTCGAATTGTTGTCCATTAACTTCTAAACATTTTAAAACTCTTTTATCTACAGCCAGGACAGCATTAAGGATTTGCAGAAGTAGAAAATATCGAACATTTGCAGGAACGAATCACAACAACAATGGGAGAGATTCGTCCTGAACTAATCCTTAATGTTGTCCTACCTGAAGATAGTCTAGGGGTCAGGTTGAAAACGTACACCCTGTATATATATTAATATTTTTATAATGAATTCGTGTACACAGAAGTTTTTAATTAATTTTTTTGATATTCTATTTCACCTCTTTAAGGGTTAACTTTCAAGGAATTCCTTCTTAATAGTTGCAAAAGTTATATAAAGTTTTTAAGACGTTTTCTTCAAATATCATTTTTCGATATAGAGGAAATAAAGTTTTGGAAGGATATAATTTCATTTATGAATTTCCGTTTTAAGTGTTAAACCTTATTGATTTTGGGCCGTAAAAAACTGTCTTTTATCTATTAGCTAAACAACTTAATAATTTATCTATATCGGAAAAAGAACTTCTGAAATGTGATTTATTACTTATCTATATTTGATAGATTAATGGAAACGATAAAAAATCAATTTGTTACGTGAAGAAATATTCGAACTTTTACACAACAAAAAAGTGCTTTAGCACAGAAACCTTTTCAAAAGTAAGGAAAGTACCCATTCCCCATTTGCAAATTGAATCAAATTTTCAATTCCGAAAATTCGCTATTTTATCAAAAGTTTTTTTTTATTGGAAGAAGGAATGTTCCTCATTTTCGATATTAAAACAAACAGGAAAAAATGTTATTGAATACTTTAGTATAAATACATCTAGTTTTTGGTGCTTTACATTTTATTTATCTTTCATCAAAGTTAAAAATTTGTGATAGGTAGTAACTTTTATTTTTATTGTATCCTGAGGTCCTCAGTTTACCCGAAAAATTAATAGCGGTTAATGAAAACGGTCATATTAACTAGAATATGTATTAATATTTTGAAAAATAACGCTAAATAAGAAATTATTAACGAGATCGTTTCAATATGTTGAATAGGTGTCAACTATTAATTATATATATCATATTATATATATATATATATTAAGCAGCACTTATAATTACAATTTTTACTTTAATCAGATTATGCATTATATGGAGCTGCTAAACTTTTTAGAATACCAACTGATCTCGTTTCAAGTATTCACGCAAAACACTTTTTTTTATGGAATGCGGTTTTGATTGCATTTTGTATTGTATCCTTCACTACCTAACATAGAACAATATCTACCACATAGATTTAATTAAAATCATAGGATTCCCCATGATTCGTTAATATTGCAATTGGTGTTGTTCCTGGAAGTAGAAACATTGATATCACAAGCCAACGAAGTAAGAGATTAAAAGGACAAAACGACAATTATTTACGGCCTAATTTGTAACGCTTGAGTCCAAAACAGGAATCAGTATTACCTCAGCAGATCAGGATTTTAAAATGTCTTAATCTCAAAACTCAAAACATACACTTTTTTGACCTTATTGAGAAAATTACTACGTAAAATAAAAGGACAAAACAACCAAGAGTGTAGCCATATCCGAAGTACATTTTTTTGCTTATTTAGGATCTCGCCTCATAATTTCCCCAGTAGATCATGATTTTCAAATATTTGAACTCCAAAATCCAAATGTTGATAATTTAGGTTGTTTGAATTTGAGATAAGAGTATCATGACATTCTAGTTTAGGTTGAAACTATAGCTCGGAAATGGCTACCATCTTGATTGTTTCGTTATTTTATTTCACGTAATCATACTCACAAATGGGTCAAAAGTTGAATCTTTTGGAACTTAAAGCGTGGATAACTCAATGTTTTGACGTTTTGTGGTAGTCACCATCTTAGCTTCCTGATCCATGTTGACTTGTGTATTTAATGAGAGACGAACAATTGAAATAAAAATGCACCAAGTAAGTCATCATTTCAAATTTAATTTCCTAGATAAATACATATATACACAGATAGATAAGTCATATTTACAGAAGTCCAGTCGTATACAAAAGTAAAATTTGATAAATTTAGTGGATTTTCGCCAACACTGGGGAGTGTGGGGCTGCAAGAGCAAGTGGAGCTGGAGCAACGAGAGGTTCTTTCCTTACAACAGCATTGAATCCATTAACAGGATCAGCAGCATAATCAACAATTCTTCTTGTACCATCAGAGTCGGTCAGAGAATAACTTCCTTGAACAACGTCTCCACTTCGAGTTTCGATTTGGGCTTTGCTATCACCAGTGAGGGCATCATCAACTGTGTATCCGAAAGAGTATTGAGGGTTGGGGTCGTATTCAGCATCCACTACGGTTTTGGCAATGACTGGAGCTGGAGCAAGAACTGGGGCAGCTCTGAGCACTGGTGGGGGTAGAGGAGCAAGCGGCGCTGGTGCAAGAACTGGATGCGGGAGAGGAGCAGCTCTCAAAAGTGGAGCGGGAGCTACCAAAGGTGCTGGCGGATGAGCAAACAATGGTGCTGGAGCCAAGGGTGGCAATGGCGCTGTTCTAAATAATGGTGCAGGGGCTGCAGCAAATGGGGATGGTGCAAAATGTGCTAAAGGTGCAGCCCTGAAAACAGGTGCTGGTGCTGGAAGAAGGTGTCCAGCTTGGGTTGACGCCACGCAAAGGACAAGTGCAAGGAATCGTTGTACCATTTTGCTGATGATGGTATTGTTGAGAAGGTTGTACAATTACTGAATTGGTTACAATCGTGCTGCATTTTTATACGAAAAAATTTCGCAAAACCTTGTCTAGTAGTTAAGGTGGCCCGGTCAAGTTTACATATTCAAATTGGACACGCCCGGCCGTTTGAAATTAATGGTTGCATTAGACAGATCGTAACAATTCCACGAAATTCAACATGAAATATGCATGTGGAGCGATTTTTCGACTTTGACATTTTACTGTTATAAAACAAATTCTGAAGCCACAAAAGAAGATTTTATTAATGATAAATACGATAAGTAATACATAAATAAATTATCATTCAACATCTCATAGGTACAATACGTTTCTCATCGTGCTTTTTTTATTAATCAGTTAATAGAGTTGTGTTTTTGTCAGCAATTGGATCATTAACTTAAATTTTCATAACGATAAATTAATAAACACAATTTCACAAGGTATTTGTGGAAACTATAGTCAAAAGGATTTGTAAATAAAAAAAAGTGATAATAAACAAAGTTTATTAATTTATCGTTAAGATGAATTATCACAAAGTAACGGCTGAATCAATCCAATTTTCAAATTATTTATTCGTTTTTGAAAATATATATATATTTTAATGGATCGTAGTTGTTTTAATTCCACTGATAAATTACAAAATTATTAAGTTCTCTATCTTTCGAATTATGAAGTTGTGTTAGAATTTGATATTATTTGTAAAAATATTCAAAAATTAAAATACATATATTGTATGTAAATGCAACGAGATTTAGAGACGATAATGTGTTCATAATCAAATCAATGAAGTAATAAGGAAGATCAGTTCAAAATTGTCACATGAGTCAAGTAATTTATGCAATACACTAGATGTTTTGAACTCATTACTTATCATATTTTAAATTAGTATGTGGTACGGTAAATTAAAAAAAGCATAACGCTCTGAATCAACTTGTCCAATGTGCCCAACTGAAGCCAAATTTTCAAAATCTGGAGAACATAATGTGCTATTTTATTTTAAAAATTGTTTAAAGAATATCTCTCTTGAAAATTAATAAAAATATATCTATGACAAAATTAAGTATTTATTCATTTTAATTGAAATTAGTTAAGCCGTTATCCAATATTATGGGTGCACCCTTACAGTTTACGTTATGGAATACATGAACGGAGACATTTAAGTGCTCCAGTTTAAAATACCACTTTCATGTGAATCTGATGTAACAGGCGTACAAATTTCTCGATCGTTTTCAAACTTGAACTCGTTTTGAATTTTACATTATTACATACTTAACAAGCAGTAGCTGTTGTGACAATACTTGTCTTCATTGAAGAGTGGGCGTGACCCACTTCTAGCGTATTATCTCACACGGGTCGCAGCTGTACCAAAAATAAACTTGACCGACAACAATCCATTTCGAATTAAAATGGTATAAAAAGACGCGAAGGGGTGCTTCTCATCAGTCTTTCATCGAACAACAGACACAATAACAAAATGGTACTTAAAGTTGTATTTTTTGTGGCATTCTTTGCATTAGTGAAGGGTGGTATTATTGCACCAGCTGCACCTCTTTTTAGGGCAGCCCCTGCACCGATCTATGCCCCAGCATCGGTTGTCCATGGTGCTCCAGTGCCTCTGGTTCATGCAGCTCCAGCTTCTGTTGTAGATGCCGAATATGATCCTCATCCCCAGTATTCATATGCCTATAACGTTGAAGATGCTCTTACAGGAGATAGCAAAAGTCAGAGCGAGTCCAGAAACGGAGACGTTGTTCAGGGAAGCTACTCCTTGACTGATCCTGATGGTACTAGAAGGACTGTTGACTACACAGCTGATCCAGTTAATGGATTTAATGCCGTCGTCCGAAGAGAACCTCTGGGTGTGCCAGTAGCCCAATATCATCACTAGGACACAATTTCGACTGATTGTTAAATAATTGTAAATGTTGTTTCGAATATTTAGGCTTTTTATTATTAAATATTAGCACGATACTTTGTTTTAATTATTTATTTACTTATACATACCTATTGGTAATATTAAGAATATTTAGTAAACGTACTAAATATTCTATTATATACAAGGATTGTGACGAAACTCACCAATTATAAGTTAACAGATCTTATGCACAAAAATACAGTATATATACTATTTTTTATTCGTACGTCACAAATATTTAATGACACAAAAAAAATTAAAAACTTATTCTGATAAAGAATTGATCACCAAGATCATATTTTCATAATGTTATTTTTTTTGATAAAAACTATGATTTTAATATAAACTATATTATAATTTTCCTTCAAATAAATGCAGATACATTATTTCCTTCGAGAAAAGTTGAACTGATAAATCTATTTTAATCTCCTTCCACCCTTCTAACCATCATCATCTAAATTTACTTTTTTGCTTTCCATTGACTAATTAATTGTTTTAAAGTTTCAATTTTGAATTCCAGAATATCTACAAAGTCATTGTTCTCATTTCCTTTTCAAGGTTTAAAGCAGAGAATCGTCTTTGAAATCTACTTCAAATAAAATAAAAGTTACTGAAGCAATAAGAGGTTAAAAGTTAAAAGTATATTTTTCTTTATTTCGTATTGTTTGCGTTGTTTACAACGAAAAGTCTTCGCTCAAATATAATTGAAGTACTTTAAAATTGATTATTGTGAAAAACATTCTTTATTTTTTCACATTTAGCTGAAGCAACAGCCACGTAATTGACCCAGTTTCAAACTTGTTTGTTCGTATTTGTTTCTGTTACATAATTTTGGAAATGACAAAGCCATTTACACAAAATTCAAATTGCATTCGAATGCATATATCTGTTGCAATAATCAGCTTACAAAAATCCCACAACTTCATTTAAAAACAAGACACGATCATGTATGTATCAATGACGAGCTGCACACTAATTTTATTTAGCTTTATTTGCTTTCAGGATTAAAACGTTTGTTAACGCATCAGGACAGCATAACTGCAGTACGCATATTTTTTTAATTTTGTTTCCAGTACTGTATAGACCAGTTAAATTGTACACAAAAGGGTTAAAGTTGTAAAGTCGCATGATGCAGTTCTTATTATATGAAATGGTGTTGGGACCATTTACAGTAGTATAAACCAATTTTAATAAAATGAAAAGTGGCAATAGACCATGGAATCAATAAAAAAGAAATAATAAAAATTATTTCAAAACAAAAGTTCAGAAATGAAATCAAAGAAACTACAACTTATTACAACCATCTAAAAATAAAATTAAAAGAAAATTCACATTTCATCATAATTTCATAAAAACCATTAAACATATTTCTAAAGAACTAAATATAGAACCAGTTTTTTCCAACAATAAAAATAAACTAAGTAACTTGCTAGGAAACCCAGAAAACAAGGATGATGCTAAAAATAAATCTGGAATATATAAATTAGTTGCAATAACTGCGACAAGATTTATATTGGTTTAACAAAAAGAACTATACACACCAGATATAAAGAACACTTCCTTCATCTAAAAAATTACAACCTTGAAAAATGTGCTGTAGCTTCCCATTTCTTAAATAACGACCATAATTTTGATTTAAACAATTTAGAATTGGTAAAACCATATAACAAATAGATAATCTTTTTACGAATGAAGCTGTTTACATCAATAAGTATAGGAATAACCTAATGAATTTCGATACACATCATTTGAACAATCCACTTATCTCTCTTGCTTCAAAATATGTATAAATTAGAATTTTTTTTTTTTGTTATTGTATTCATTACACCGATGATGGCTACATGGTGGTTGAAATGTTAACATCTGTATATTTCTTAAAATAAAATAAATTTTGTGAAGTTTTCGACGATTCTTTCTTTTTTCTTAAAATTGATATACCTTCACAGTCACTCAAGAATAAATATATCTTTGATAAATCTCTAATTTTTTCTTAGTATAAATCAAGTTTTCAATTTCCAAAAAATTTATACCAAATAGCTGCCTAGTAAACATTTACAGTATTTTCAGTTGTTATTGTATAACACATAATCTGTTCATTTTTGATATCAGTTGTTCTAATCATTTTTAATGTACATTCTATTGCAACAAAGTAATTCTAACTACAGTCCTGTTCGTCGTATATTTGAGATATAGCCACTGTTTTCTTCCAAGTTTATAAAACTTGCCACAACGTCGCTATAATTCTAATCGACGAGAAAGAAAACCATCCCCGACGGCCCTTCGCTTTCAGAAAACAGAAAATACATTCCCTACAATATCTTTCAGTCTTGGAGTACGACCGTGATCAACCAAAACACTTGAAAAAAATCAAAACATCGTCAGCGTCTTCAATGATTGATTTCTACGTTTTTTTTTTTTAACTACCTGTATGTATAAAACTTTTTAACTTTTAAACTTTATTCTATGCATTTTTCTTTCGTAGAGTGCTCATTTTGCACTTGGATCTACAGACTTCGTTTTGTACTTAAAGAACACCATATCACATCACTTTTCTCGTAGGTTGAATAGTTATAACGAAGTGAAGCAAAATTGAAAATTTCTTTTGTTTTTGAAAAAAAGTGGCTATATCTCAAAAACAATTGGAGTCATAGGACTTTGATTTAGGAATAAAAACACCAAACATGTAGATTTTCACAAATTTTATTAAATCACTATGACTACGAATAGTAAATACTTGCATGTGTGATGAAGCGAATGTTTAGCGAAACATGTTACGTGATTTAATAGAATGTGTGAAAATCTACTTGTTTGGTGTTTTTATTCCTTGGATTATAGATTTTCATCAAGTAAAGGTCGAAACTGTTAATACTTTGATTTAGCTTTAATTGTTGCAAATATGATAACTTTAATAACTAATAGAGAAAAATGCACAATTTATGAGTTATTGACTGAAGTACCACAAAACTAACTTTTTTCGTAAATGCAGAGAGCATAAAGTATAGATATCTCGAAAATTATGTGACGGTGCCACTACAATATTAGTTCCCAAAAAATATTATTATATTATACACCCAATAATTATATTGTACTCATATTCGACTGATTATTGCCTATATAAACTTTATATTTTTAAAATAAATGTGTAGGGATTTGGTAATTATGGTAATTAAAAAATCTGATAATTTTACTATTGTTTTAATAACCATGTTGAGATAGGCAGATACACAAAAGGCACATTTAAGTGGTTCACTCATTTATAAAAATCGTATTTTATTAATGTACTTTGGCGACAACAGGGGCAGCAGCAACTACGGGGGCAGCTGCCACCAATGGTTCCTTTCTCACTACGGCATTAAATCCGTTAATGGGGTCGGCAGAGTAATCCACGGTTCTCCTGGTACCATCGGGATCATTCAAAGAGTAGCTTCCTTGAACAACGTCTCCGCTTCGACTTTCAACCTGATACTTGCTATCTCCCGTTAGAACATCTTCAACATTGTATCCATAAGAGTATTGAGGATTCACATCATATTCGGAGTCGACGAGAGCCCTTGCAGCCACAACTGGAGCAGCTGGAGCCACAACTGGTGCTGCCTGAGCGACTACTGGTGTGCTACGAACAAGTGGTCCTGGTGCAGGTGCCACGTATGACGCTGCTCTGAATAATGGAGCTGGTGCAGCCACGTACGAGGCGTACGTTAAGGGTGCTGGAACGGATGTGTACGCTAAGGGTGCGGCAGCGTATGCCGCTGGAGCAAATGGAGCTGTCGCGTAAGCCAATGGAGTTGCAGGTGCAACGATTCCTCCAGCTCTAGCAAGAGCCACGAGGGTGGCAAGAACACAGATTCTAAAAGTCATCGTTGCTATTGATATCACCGTTGAAAATCGACGAAGAACTAACTGATGTGTTGGTGGACGGGTGTCTTTTTATATTCGTTTAGTCTCCACAAACAGTACTTAACTGCTATTATTGTATGCGGTTGAGGTCAAGTTTATCTTTGTGTGTCACGTAATACCAAAGAATTCTAATTGTTATACGTATACGTTGATAGTGTGGAAATCGTGTGTTAAGAGGTTCGCAAGAGGTACCTACCTATGACTAATTGACTTTTACCTGCGCCAAGGGAACAACGTGAATTTCAGAGCAAATAAATAATTGTTACAGATGAAATTATCGTCCTTCAATAATAATAATAATAATAATAATCATTGTTGACAAGTATATACGTATCTACAACATTTAATTTAAATAATTGATAAAAATTAAGTCGCAAAATAAAGAAAGCTCCTTTTCAAAAACAAACTCAACAGTCGGCAGAGCAGTCAGTTGTTACAATTATTAGGTGCTTCAGTTTCGTACACAAAAACGTGTACCAAATAAACCCATATAGGAATGTTTTTTTTTTAATTAAATACTAAACAAAATATGACATACAAAACTTGGGAGTGTTATTAATCAGTATCATAAACATTTCTCACGTCTATCTCAGGTGTCAAAATGTGAAAATCGAAGAATTGTATTCCGGTTGTGAACGCTGGGCTTCATTTAAAAAGGTTAGCATATTAGCTATATTTGTTTTATCGTATTTTATCCCCAAACATCGCCATAAAAAATAAATAGTGCCAGTTTCATTCATATACTAATGGTTCCTTATCAATTTTATTTTAACCCACAAATTTAGGATATAAAATCCTAAGGACAAAAATTGACAGTTTCGTAGGTCACTTTTCAAAAGTACGAATATTATCATCTTACTTTTTCTGTAATACTTCATCGGCATGAAGTACTCGAGAGTTTTGGACTGTACACATTAGAGATCAATGAGGAAAACTTAAATTTTAGACTTAATATGCAATGAAAATAAATGCGAACAAATTCTACATCTATTTAAAATATAATATGTGATTTTTTTAACTATATATCTCTTTAAAATTTCCGATAGTACGGAATATTGAAAGTGAATAAATCGAATTTTGCTCTAAAACTGCTGAAGTGGATAGAAATATGTTTATAATTCCAGTTAGTGTATGATATATAGATAAAAGTCCTGTAAAGTGTACTCATTTCTACGTTAAATATTATAATATCAACTCTTTACAAAATAGGGGATCGTTTCATCCACATAACACCATTTCATCTACGATCGCAGTGTGTCATGTTTCAATACTTCAAATACTAATTTATAAAAGAGATACTCATAAAACGATGGACGTAATATCATCCATGAAAATTTGCTACGCTCTATTCGCTTTTATCTCTAATTTCAAAAAATACCTAAAAAAAAATTAATTCGGTATGTTAAATTCGATTCAATTTGATACACGTCATTCATTTAGCTTTCATTTTACCTTCCTTCTGCCTCTATAGACTTTTTAATTACCGAATATGGAAGCGAACTACATTTTTTATGAGTTTATTTTTTCCGGATTTGTGGACAAAATGCATGACTTTAATTAGTACTTAACATTCTGAGCAAAGGCGTAATCCTGTACACAAAAAGGTCAAAGTAACGAAATACACATACAGACAGTGAAATGTCAAGGAAAGGCCAAAATTAAGAGGTAAAAGCTCAAGCGTGACTGAAGAAATTCGTAAATACTTCCTACATTATTTTACACAATAGGTTTTCGAAAATTTAAAAACTAATTGACTATTAATAAGAAAATGTAGAAAAATTACACAGTGAATAAGAATAATATATAAAAATTGGATTGATTCAGTCGTTACTCTGTGATGATTCATCTTAACGATAAATGAATAAACACTACTTTGTTTATTATCACTTTTTTATTTACAAATCCTTTTGATTATAGTTTCGACAAAAAAGAAAGCTTGTCATTGTCAAACGAATAATTCAAATTGAATGAATATAAACAGATTTGTCAAAACAAATGATTACAAATTGAATGAATGTAAACAGATGTACAGTAGTGTTTATACGTATTTTTTAGAAATACCATTAATTATTAAATGTCTTGAATAGTACTGAGTGGTACAAATATACCTGGTCGTTTAACAGGTTATTTTCCGAAATTTTTGATGCTTTGTATATTTCTAAGGATTCTAAAATATTAAGTTTAAAGCCTTTATTTAGATTATGAATAATTTTAAGATTTTCTATAGTAGGAAACTGACGGCCTGTTTCTAAAATATGGTTTGCAAAATTGGAATTATCTTTTCCTAATCTAAATGATCTAAAGTGCTCATTATAGCGAGTTCTAAATGACCTTCCAGTTTGGCCTAAGTAAAAGGAATCACATTCTGTACATTCTAGCTTATTATTCGTTTGACAATGACAAGCTTTTTTGTCGAAACTATAGTCAAAAGGATTTGTAAATAAAAAAGTGATAATAAACAAAGTAGTGTTTATTCATTTATCGTTAGAATAATATATATTTTATGTTATTTTATAAAACAAATTTTATTGTGCTAAGAGTAGAAGATTAGGTATGAAATTGTACAATCATCTATTTTTCTATTATTGATTTAATTAAAATGATCACACAATATGTTACAATGAAATATAGGTACTTAATTGTGTAATTAATTACAAGCGCTTTCATTAATTGCGAAAAATTGTAATTATTTCAGTACATGATATTCATATTAACTGATTCGTTGAGAAAACAAATTTTACGAAAATGCGTGCTACCATGTGCAATATGCAGATGAAGACATGTAAACCCATAAGTTAACTAATTTATTTGGCTGTTTAGGAAACTTGTAATTATATCTGTTTGATAATGCAATCAAATTATGTGTTCTTAATGGTCAGAAGTATGTTTGACATTCTATAAGATATCATAGATATCTTTTAAACTACAATCGCAGTTTTATATTCGTTATGTATTACTACTGTATTGCTACTATACTGTAGCAACTAACAAAATTTTACATTATTTCTAAAGACTAACAAAATGGATACAAACAAGAAGAGGAGACAATATGAAAAAGTTCTTCATCCCTAAATAGAACTTTTTGGTTCAAATCTTTTTTTTTTCTGTAATATTATTTATAGAAGCCTCTATGCTTATATACAACTAGCTGTGCCCACGACTTCGTCCACGCGGAATTTAACAAAAAAAATATTTTTAAAATTTTAAACGAAGTCGTTGAGACACAACCGATAACAATAGCCCACTCGCGCGTTCTGAGCCCGCGCGACAGGCAGCCTTTGTGATATTAAGTGGCTGGAGGTACTTTTACAATTTTTGTCTCTGTCTATCTGATTGTTCCGGCTAATCTCTGAAAATCGGTCCAGCCGATTTTGACGGGACTTTCATTGATAGATAGCTACTATAATAAGGAATAATTAGGCTACTTTTATTTTCAAAATTAATAATTCATTTTAGAAATTAATGACTATTTATTATTAATAACAATTAAATTCTAAAATAAAAGTAGCCTATGTTACTCCTTATTACATTAGCTATCTACCAGTGAATGTCCCGTCAAAATCGGTCTAGCCGTTTCAGATATTAGCCGGAACAAACATACAGACAGACAAAAAATTTAAAAAACGTTATTTCGATATATGTACCGTGTATACATCCATATGCATTTAGTAAAAAGTGGTTATTTTAATATTGCAAACAGATACTCCAATTATATTTATATATATAGATGAGTATAATATTGCTAATAATTAGTAGAAGATTCCATAACAAACATACATTTTTAAAACCGTTACCCTTTTCATAATTTTAGATCCAGTAAGTTCATAAACAAAACGATATTTATAAATATTTCTACATAAATTCACAAAAAAGAAACTTAATTTTCAGTTTCTTCTAAGCCCCGAAAAATTATTATTATAATAACACATTTCATATTTTCAGGTCTATCGACTTCTTATGAAAACGACTGTCACACAAATAAATCTTATAAGGTTTGAAATTTTTTAAAATATTTTGTACCTAAGGTACAGATAAAATGTTAGTTTTTATTTTTTAAATAATATTTTCCAATTTAAAGATTGACCGTAAACTAAATAGTGTTTAATATAATTATGACAATTACATCAACGATGGCCGCGAAAGCTTGAATCAATTTGTAAGTAGTGTTTTATTTCATTCTGGCAATTGTCCTAATGACACACCCTAATAGATAGAAAATCGGAACATGTTTTGTAGACAGGTATATGTATCCATATTGTCTGGGTTCTTACCTCGTTCTACATGCTTGTGGTGTGGTTGGAACCCCATGATGTGTCGACACTGTTTTGTGTTATGCAACGTATGCCGTAATGTTGCAAATAGTAGCCGCAAACATTATCGGAATAAATGCATACGGTTATTAACGTATTATTGGCGATCCAAAGGTCAAAAAATTAGGAGAAATTGGGCACAGTACCTTCAAGATTGCCGATAAGACAGAAAATAACAATGGTTGTAAATATGTCTCATCGATTATTTATAATACACTAGCCACAATCACAATTCGTTACTGATGTAATTATTTTATTAACAAACCTGCCAACCATAGTATAGTAGTAGTATTATATAGGTGTGAAATACTTATAAATAATCAATTTGAAAAATCAAGATACCTCTATGTAGAATTTGGATATTATTTGGATATTCGTAAGTATTTCAGTATTATTAAAATATCATATCAACAAAAAGACTGAATATTACTATATTAACTTAACATTTGCAGTGTATCTAAAATAAAATTGACGACGTATGACACCTTTCTAGTCGATTGATTAATCAGTAATGATACTACAGAAATAACAAGATAAATCCTGGTTATTGATGAACAAAATGGTAATGATCTTTTTTTTAACTGGGTCTAATAATATTTTATGCCAGAACGGTAACAATATCATATATTAACCATCATATTACCAAGTATAACGTTATAAGTGTAGTAAGTATAAATTTATTACCCTCAGTATTAGCAAACATTTCTGATGTATTTATTCATACATGGTATAAATTGTAATGTATAAATTAAAATTGGAATGTGTCCGTCTTTATGTCTGGTGAGTTTTCGAATACATTTTAATATTATGTACTCAAAATCAGTTTTATATTTCTTGAATAAAAATCCGAAGCCTGTTTGTTATAATAGCGGCTGCAGAAGGATGCTTATACATCAAACAAACTGAAAGACCTTTTAATCTAAGAATCCATGAACATGTTGAAATATAATTAAGAAAAAGTGGACTGTTCTTATATATTAGAGAAAAAAAGTAATTAAGGCTCACATAAAGTAACATATTCAGTAATAAATCTTATAGATTAAGTAATCAATAATTATCCCTTATTTAATGTTTATTTCGACATTAAATTCTTCCTTTAACCCTTAGAATTACAGTAATTTCTATCAAACAAACTTACTTAAAATTTTTACATTTATAGAATCCAGCAATTATATTTTTAATTAAAATTTATTCGCTTTACATAAACGAACTTTCAATAAGAAGTATTGATAAGAGTAAATTTTAATGGCGAAACACCAGTTTACAATCGCTTGTGAACGGAACAAGGTAAAAGTTGAAGTGACTCGTTCTTTCTTAAGCAGTCACTTTTGTCGTTTATAAAATAAAAAAGTCGATGGCACGTACGTTTGGACGAAAGCGAAAGTGTTACGCCACTGGTGAGGCAACCAGTTAAATACCGAGCAAGTACAATACTTATCCAGTGAATGAGGAGGTGGAACGGTCATGTGGGACCTACATCTGCATTTTACTGACCCTGATCCACAATTAAGAGGTCTACATACTTAATAAATGCTTGCTTATTAATGCCGAGCATGCGGTAAGCAGAAGTGCTCACGAAAAACTTTCCTTTAAATGTAACGATTTGTTGAATGCGATCGAAGGCTCCAACAGTTACATCGGTTGCAGAGAAAATAAAAAGTGTGCTTCATTCCATTCTTATTTATTATGTAAAAGCCTAGATTTTGTATATATCGTATTCTATACGAGTTCTATATCAGTGAGGTTGACCCAGCTGATCAAAATACAGAGTTTGTAGATTTATGTAATAATAAGGAAACCCCTTTTTGAAAACATATATTTGATTTTGGATCTGTTGATACATCTATACATCTATATATATAAATAAAATTGGTATACACGGTACATATACCAAAATAACATTTTTTTAAATTTAAACGGCTGGACCAATTTTGACGGGACTTTCACTAGCAGATAGCTAATGTAATAAGGAGTAACTTGGGCTACTTATATTTTAAAATTATTTTAGAAATTAATAACTATTTATTAATAACAATAATTAATTTCTAAAATAAAAGTAGCCCAAGTTATTCCTTATTATATTAACTATCTGCCAGTGAAAGTCCCGTCAAAATCAGTCCAGCCGTTTCAGAGATTAGCCGGAACAAACAAACAGACAAAACTTGTAAAAGCGCCTCCGGCCACTTAATATCACAAAGGCTACCTGTCCCGCGGGCTCAGAACGCGCGAGCGGGCTATTGCTAACAATTGCGTCTCAACGACTTCGTTTAAAATTTTCAAAATAACTTTTTTGTTAAATTCCACGCGGACGAAGTCGCGGGCAAAGCTAGTTTTCAATTTATATATGAAATGCGCGGGTTTCGAAAGTAAGTCTCTTGTTTTAAAATAAATTATAGTATTTACAATTTTAATTGGTGTAAGTAAGATGATAGTGATATTTCAGACAATTTGAGCATTTTCTCTTGTGAACTATTAAGAATGTTTCGGGGAATAGCTGTGACGTTTTATGTTTTCATTTCAAATTATCTATTATTCACTTACATCATTTTTACATGGGGTTTTGTTCGCATTGATTTCAATATTCAAGCTGCCTATGGGTATCGCAGCATTTACTTAATCGATCTTGACAAATTATGTGCAAGGCACGTTTTGAAATATATAAATGCGTAGGTAAATAATTTACAGGTGGCTAGTTCACTTGTAATATACAAATAGACTAGCAAATATTCAAGGCAATAAATTGTGGTTTATCGTCAAAAATCGTCTTTTTAATATCAAACTAAAAAAATACATTGTATAAACAGACACTATTATTTTACATTGTGTTACAAGCAGTATCTCGTCATCTACTGATATTTCCTACTAATTGTTCACTAAATATCAGTAAATAGCGACATACTTCCTGTACTAAGGTATTAAATCAACTACCTTTTACGGAACAACTTTGGTTTAATCAGTAATTTATCGATGTTATCTATTCTGTGCTGATGATATCTAACAAGATCGAAATCGCGATCCACATCTGGCAATTTCGATAAATTTTTGACCAAAAACTAAGTGTTCTTTACTGTTATTTCAATTACTGTATCAATTGAATTAATATTTATGTGACTTATTGTTTGGGTGGTCTACTAAATACATTCAGGTAATAATAGAAAGCTAGAAGACTCATGTGTATGTAGTGTAAATCGATTTTCATAATTTTGGGCTTGTGTGTTTTTACCTGACGAGATTTTTTTATTAGTGACATTAATAGTTCTGGCAATAAACGGTTCAATCCTCTTTGAGATTAGTTGCATGTCTTACACTAAGACATTTACATTCATTCATGGAATTGATTATGGCGCCGAAAATAGATCAAAATTTTAATCATAAAAAGAACGAAATCTTACATATACAAATCAACGAAAGGACAATAGATTAGACTTTAGAGAGATGGAAATAGTTAAAGGATCTACCACATCTACATATGTATACCTAATCACTATAAAAACATTTCAACGACTAAGGGGTTTAATTGCAAATAGAAAAATTGAAATCAAAACCCCGAAACTATTCAAAATCGTATTAACATTAAGATTAAACCCTCAAAGTCTTCTACTCTTTTGCTAAATCTATAATAATAATTATTAAATAAGAATCTATAATAATAATTCTGTGAACCATATTTTACATTAATATTCGGGAAAAAAGTAGCAATCAAAATTTTGACCATTTTCCAGCAATAAAATGGCGAAAATATACGAAAAATGTAATAAAATATATTTTTTTAAAAACTAAGTGTGTCTTGGTCTATTTTTTTAGTTGAATTTGAAAATTTGAAACTGTAATAAAAAATTTATATTTCGCGCTAAAATTTCAAAAATCTCTGTAGAAACTGGAAAAATATTCAATATAAAAACAACCTCTTCATTCTTACCCTTACGATTTTTTTTAGAATAGTTATTAGGTTAGGGGTCTGAAATTTTGTGAGGAATACTTATTTTTCATGATAAATATAGTGGTATTATTTTTTGTTGCAAAACGGCCTGAGGCATTTTTGAATATCTTATCCAGGTAGACCCTTTGTTGTATTGCTTTCTCTAACTTTGTATCAAACTATATTATTTTAATATATACAAATGCCCATTATATGTGTGCATGTATATTTACAGTGAACATTTACATTATGTATAACACCTCTGATAGTCAGTATCTACCAAATTTAACAAGAGCAAATTGTTAATTAGTTTGCTATGACGAAACTCACAGGTAATTCTATTATTTATGTTCATGTCAACCAAAAGCAGGCCGTTTTTGTCCTTATCCTTCCTTTTTTTTATAGCTGACAGTTGTTTTATTTGTCCCTCTGTGGTAGCATAATTTATACCAGCAATAAATAAATTAACGTCATTCTGTACAACTGAACTAAATTAAAAACCTCAAAACCCTAAATTCCATGTAAAACATACGGCAACCTAAAACGCTTTTTGACATCCAAGGTTCTCTAACTGAGGATAACACTTGAGGTGTCGAAACACGTTTTACGCTGGTAAACGTTTTATGTGGAATTGTGGGCTTTTGTGTTTTATACAGAAAGAAACATGAGATAGTAATGTATCAATATGAAATAAAAAGGATATAACATAGGCACATTTTATGTTTGTCAATATATTTCATATTCTGATTTTAAAAAATAAGTTTTCAATAGCGAAATTCAAGGAACTGAGAATTTTTATTAGTTATATAAATTATAAAAGAAACAACATAAGACGAATTTAATTTTTAATGTTTTTAACACTGGAACAAAATTCTGCTGCTGTCCGTAATGTCTTTCTCTTTTTCTCTCTTCATTTCATATTCAAAATTCATATGGGACTTATTGTTCCGACACGGAGAGCTAGTCAGTATATGGATTATACCACATACAGAGCATTGTCACAGTTTAATTATGTTTGTTAAAAGTTCCAAAAGATCTTTAATCATAGATTGTATTTATATAAACAAATTTAAATAAATTCACTTCCATAAACTTACCTCCGATTTCCCTCTAGATACGCAACTTGCTACCCAGTTGGATTCAAGGGTCAGGGAATCCTTCTGAAATAAGAAGAAAATATTGACATCATTTGATATAGATTTCGATGAGACAATCATTGTTATTATCTAATGTTAGAAAAATTAATATTTTGGACATAATCTGTTTATAGGTGTATTTGCATTAGACTGTTACAAAAGCTCAGCGTCTTCGAAAATTAAAAAAATAATAATAACATGTAGCGATCTGTATATGTATTGTAAATTGTCTTGTATAAATTTTATGTAAATATTTTATACAAAGTTACTAACACCCTTGAGCATGCCTTTTCTACAAACTTGTATTCTACTGTCTTGCCTTTTCTTTTCTTTCATTCACAAGTCAAAATTTCTATCTGCAACGGTCAATCAAAAAAGTACCTTTGTCCGATCCCTAATAAAACTACCTCTACTTGTCTCGCTACCCTCTGCATTCATGCAAGAAATAACCTTTACTGTTTACATGCTAATTTTCTATTTTTGAGTAACTCTTCTACTTCGACCGCTACAAAGATTAGTTGTTTCAACGATTGCACATTTTTTTCTTCATTCAGTATTCCGTTCATCAATTCATATTTTTTCACTACTAACAGTTTTTAAAATTAAATAATATAAATCAACGATGACAAGTTGTCTTTGAATGTAATATTAGTATATAATCAATTGTTGAACTGGTCGGGTTCTTGTGAAACATTATTTTAATAATTGAAGGAATGAAAATCACTTTTAAATGTTTCAAAATATTTTATTGCAAACTCTACAATTTTGTTTCGACATAACAATGTCTTTCTCAAGAGTAACAGATTTACTAAATTTCAGGTCTTTTTTTGCTTAGATTTAACTCGAGGTGAGAAAACCTTACATAGGCACCCCCTGAAGGGGGTAGTATCAGATTCTTACTGACTAAAAACCCTCCTCGAGTGGGGATTATCAACCAGAAGGTTTTAACATCCCCGGGGTAGATGTGGAGAGGTTGGGATAGGGAAGTGGATTGAGGAGAGGGCTGAGTTGTGTGGGGGGAAGGGACGGGAGTGTTAGGGAGAGGGCGTTCGAAAGACGGTGGCCCACCTCTGATGTGAAGGGTGGGCACTCGCGCTAGGATAAATTTCAGGTCATACTTATCGTCTATATATATATTTTTACAGTCAACAGCCGATATTCTGTTGGTATCATTTTCAAAATTTCAGGTACATAATCATTGTTAAGAAATACCAGATGCCCTTGCTTCTAATCTTGCATCTAATAAAGGCTTATTGAAAAAATTTTGTTGGTCATTTGTTATATTCACGTTCATCTTTATTGCTTTTTTAACTTCAAAAAATTTTAAAAAGACCAATCTTTTCCCTTTTCTTTCATTATGTAAAATTTTGATGGTGTCCGAATTAATAATTTTTTTTATTTAAAATGGAGTTTATTGCTCATTTAGTCAAATTCCATTGCAACTGTTATATTATAATTTGTAAATCTCTGCTTTTTGTAGCAGTTCTATTTTTTCATTATTATTAACAAGCAAACTAACTAAATTACATTTATTCACTGCTATAGTGTTTATTTCTAATTTGTCTAAATTATTACAAATTTTATTAGTGATGTTTCCACCATAATTTATTAGATTAAAATTATTTTTTATCTATTAATATCTTCCTTTTTTTATTTCTAATCATTATATCAATTAGACTTTCTTTGTATTCGTTGTTTCTTGTAATATGTTTTATGGTGCTTACTTCTTTCTTAAAATTAATTTAATTTAATGGTATCACGAAAAGTCTGTGTATTAGGCTATTGAATGCTGCTATTTTTATTCTGTAAGATTGGTTGGAGTTAAAAGGTATTATTGTGTCCGTACATGTAATTTTTCTATAAATTCAATATTGATTAGCGTTCTTGGTGATTTCTAGATCTAGAAAATTTAATTTGTTGTTGTTTTCTATTTCCATTGTAAACTGTATTTTACTGCAAATTGAGTTGATTAATTTCAAGAAGTCAGTTAATTGTTCATTTGTACCATTCCATATGCAAAAAACATCGTCTACGTAGCGTTTCCAGTAAAAAACATGTTTTATTAAACTGTGGTGTTGCGGGTGATTATTTAATACTATATTTATTTAAATAAAACTTGATGATGGTTGATTGATGGTGTTTAATTTACAGACGGTTAGTAGTGAAAATGATGAAAGAATAGAAGTGAATTTAATATTGAATGGTAAAAATGAGCAAATGGTTGTGACGAGTATTATCTGTAGCGGTCGGTGAAGAAGTGTTGATTTGAAAATATAGAAAGTTAGTCTTCAACGGTAAATGTTATTTATTGGAAGCATGCCGAGGGTAGCGAAACAAGAAGCGGTAGTTTTATTAGGGATCGGCAACGGTACTTTTTATGATTGACCGTTGCAAGCGATCGGTGACAAGGGACAGGAATTTTGGATTGTGTATGAAAGATAGACAAGAAAAGAAAGCTGTTTCTCAGAATTAAAAAAGGCAAGACAGTAGAACACATGTTTGAGAAAAGGCATGCTCAAGGGTGTTAGTAATTTTATACAAAATATTTACAGAAGACAATTTATACAACGTTAACAATTTTTATGTACAAAAATGAATATTTTTACAATAGTGGGACGTAGGTCCCCACAGTACCCCCCTGCTAGTGGTTTTGTTATGCAAAACCTGCTTGCAACCTGTCGGGGAAGTGAACCCTTCTTCCTGACCTAGTTTTAACAACCAGTTGTTGAGGTTGGTCAGTTATTCTGTTGTTGTTGATTGTCGCCTCGGGGTTGATCTGATAGGGCTCTTCAGGTACCGATGGGGTGCTTTCTACGAGATCAGTCATCACGTACGCGGGTTTTAATCGGTCTATAGAAACTGTCACTTCGCGTCCGTTAATGTTTAATGTGAACGTTTTGTCCGACCTACGCACTACACTATAGGGTCCGTCGTAGGGTTGTTGCAAGATGTTCTTGGGGCTGTCGTGACGAACAAATACTTGACTTGTTGTAGCCAAGTCCTTGAAAACAAAAATCTTCTTTTGACCATGAGGAAGGGTCTGCGTCGGTGCCAAATTTCTTTGGTGGTTTCGCAATTCTTTTGCAAATTCTGGAAGACTTTCGCTATTGGGATCTGCAATTGTGGGGTCGAGGAACTCTCCTGGCAGGCGAAGTGGTTGACCATACAACATTTCCGCGGATGTGGCTTCAAGGTCATTTTTCCAGGCTGAGCGAATACCCAACAGTACTGTTGGTAGTATTTCTGTCCACCGAATGTGTTGATGGCACATAATTGACGCTTTCAGCTGGCGATGGAACCTTTCAACCATACCATTTGAAGATGGATGGTATGCTGTAGTTCGCAGATGAGTCGTACCTAGCAAACGATTTAAGTGTTTGAAAAGGTTCGACTCAAACTGTCTACCTTGGTCGGTGGTTATTCGTTTGGGAACGCCGAATCGGGAAATCCAGGTGCTGTAGAATGTTCGCGCCACCGTGGGCGCTTCCTGGTTTTCCATGGGTGTGACTTCTGGCCAGCGGGAAAAGCGGTCTACCATGGTAAGGCAGTAACGCATTCCTTCAGACGACGGCATGATGATAATATCCATATGGACATGTTCGAATCGTGATGAAGGAAGCTTGAAGTTGCCTATGGGAGCTGACACATGGCGGGAAATCTTAGAACGTTGGCATTCTAAGCAGTTGCGGGACCATTTCCTGCAGTCGCTCTTAATGGAGGGCCAGACAAATCGTTGTGTCACGAGCTTGACTGTAGCGTTGCTACCAGGATGTGATAAACGATGAACTACATCGAACGCTCGCTTACGAAGGTTCTTCGTAATAAATGGGCGGGCATTTGCAGTGGAAAAGTCGCAGAAGATAGCCATTGGGATGTTTGGCAGTTTAACCAGCTTCAATTGCAACCCTGAAGACTTGTTCAGGTATTGCTGAAGTTCATCATCCTGTTGCTGGGCTGTGGCTAGCGCGTTGTAATCAAGAAGAGGTGCTGTAGTCTCTTCGATCCGCGATAATGCATCTGCTACGACATTGTCTTCACCAGAAATGTGTTTGATGTCGGTTGAAAATTGACTAATGAAGTCCAAGTAGCGAAATTGACGTGGAGAGCATTGCTGACTTTTCTTCAAGAAGGCGTAGGTGATGGGTTTATGATCAGTAAATATTGTAAACGATCGACCTTCAACCATATGCCTGAAGTGTTTTACTGCTTGGTAAATAGCCAGCAGTTCTCGGTCGTATGCTGCGTACTTGGCTTCGGTTGGACTTAACTTCTTCGAAAAGAAGTCCAGGGGCTGCCATTGATTGTTCACCATCTGTTTGAGGGCGGCTCCAATGGCGAAGTCTGAAGCATCTGTGAAAATGGCGAGGGGTGCATCAGATCGGGGATGGACAAGCAACGTCGCTTGGGCTAGACTTTCCTTGCTCGATTGGAAAGCTTGAATGGCTTCTGGAGTCCAGTTTACGGGCATTTTCCCTTTGGCATTTCCCTGAAGAAGGTCGTTTAGGGGAGCTTGGATTTCTGCAGCCTTAGGAAGGAATCGCCTGAAGAAATTCAGCATTCCCAAGAACTGTCGCAACTTCTTCACGGTATCTGGACGAGGATAAGATCGGATGACCTCTACTTTCTCTGGGAGCGGAGAAGTACCAGCGCCTGACACTAGGTATCCGAGAAACTTAACTTTTGGCTGACCTAAAACACATTTCAAAGGGTTAATGACGACGCCGTACTTCTTCAGTCGTTGGAAAACGGTCTCGAGGTGGTGAATGTGTTCTTCTGGCGACGCTGACGCTACTAAAATGTCGTCAATGTAAACGTAGCAGAAGTCAAGACCTTGAAGTACTTCGTCCATAAACCTTTGGAATGTTTGGGCTGCATTCCGTAAACCAAAAGTCATAAAAGGGAATTCGAAGAGGCCAAATGGAGTTGTTATGGCGGTCTTCGGAATATCTTCTTCCGCCACGGGGATTTGATTGAACGCGCGCACCAGATCTAGCGTAGAAAATATGGTTTTCCCTTGCAGATGCTGCGCGAAATCTTGAATGTGGCGGACTGGATACCTATCGGGAAGTGTCCGGGCGTTGAGAGCACGGTAATCGCCGCAGGGTCTCCATTCATCACCCTGCTTCGGTACTAAATGGAGCGGCGATGACCACGGACTTTGGGATGGTCGGGCGATGCCCAACTGCAGCAGCGCTTCGAATTCTTTCTTAGCCGCGGTGAGACGATCTGGGGCGAGTCGTCGAGGCCTTTGTGCGCATGGTGGACCTGGGGTGGTAACGATATGATGTCGTGTTGCATGGTTCACTGACGTTGGTGCTCCTTCGGGACGTGTGATTTCTGGGACCCTTTGTAGCAAACTGTGGAAGGGTGTTGACCCGGAAATCGTTTTGATACTGCAGATTTCTCCTACAACCACTTCACCATGGGAAGTGAGATGCGTGGAGAGATCTAACAGTTTTTGGTTTTTCATGTCAACCAGAAGTCCAAAATGTGCCAAAAAGTCGGCACCGATGATAGGGTTGGTAACGTCAGCTACTACAAACCTCCAGGTGAAATTCCGCCGCAGTCCAAGGTTAAGTGCCAGTGTCGTAGTCCCGTATGTTGTAATTATTGTGCCATTGGCCGCGGAAAGTTCATATGTGGACTTAGCGCGCGGTTGAGGCAAGTGAGAGTACGGGAAAACGCACAGATCGGCACCGGTATCGACGAGGAACTTTGTATTCGTTGTTCGCTCAGTGATGAAAAGACGGCGGGATGATGTAGGGCCAGTATCGTCTGCCGTCATCAACGAGGGGCCTGGTCGTTTCCCGGTGAATCGGAAAAGAACTGGCACGGTTTCAGGCACTTTCGCGCCTTCGCACCAAATTGGGAATGGTACCAGCACACATTAGTGTCGCGATGGGCACTTCGCGAACGCGAGCGCGGACGCGAACGCGACCGGGAACGAGAATACCCATGATTGAGCGGCCGCGACACTTGGTTCACCTCGAATGTCGCGATTTTTTGAATCAATGCCGCTATTGTTTTTTCTAGGCTTTCCACCTTTGCGTCTAACGGCGACGGCACACTAACACATTTGCTGCACGATGTTTCCGAAATATTGTACATCGGGCCGTAGGCTTCCGCTACCGAATCTGCAATCTCTGCCCTTTTGTTCAAAGACAGATCTTTATGGGCCGCAAGTGACGCTTGTAAATATTTTGGCAGACGACCGAGCCAGAGTGTTTGTAGAATTTCCTCTGGGAAACCGTCCCCTGCCAGATTTCGGAGGTGGCGCAGAAACTGTGTAGGCTTTCTATCGCCTAGGGGTTCATTTTCGAGCAATCGTCGCGTATTTTGCTCTCTGGATGAACCCATTCTTTTAATTAACTCCGATTTGAGGAGTTCATATGTCCGTTCGCCCTTTGGTTTAATTAACACATCGCGCACTTCAACCGCATACTTTTGATCTAAGGCACCAAGAGTGTGGTTGTATTTGGTGCTGTCCTGGGTGATCCCGGCACCTTCGAAGCTGCCTTCCAGCATGACGAACCATAATTCGGGATCTTCTGGCATAAATGGTGGGACTTTTACAGCAACACGATCGACCGACATTGTCTCTTTGTTGTTGCACATAACCGGATAACTCACTTAAAGTACTTGTCTTTAAACACTAAAAAAAGTCACTAAACTATTACACTAAGTCTGTAAAATTTTGGGCACTTAACAAAAACGACGTAAAATGTTCTGTAGGTAACGCGTGGGACAAGTGGCTGTCCAAAATCACTCCACGAACACTCACGATTTATACGGGGTCACCAATTTGTACGGGGTCACCAATCACGTCGGGGTCACCAATTTGTGGTGTTGCGGGTGATTATTTAATACTATATTTATTTAAATAAAACTTGATGATGGTTGATTGATGGTGTTTAATTTACAGACGGTTAGTAGTGAAAATGATGAAAGAATAGAAGTGAATTTAATATTGAATGGTAAAAATGAGCAAATGGTTGTGACGAGTATTATCTGTAGCGGTCGGTGAAGAAGTGTTGATTTGAAAATATAGAAAGTTAGTCTTCAACGGTAAATGTTATTTATTGGAAGCATGCCGAGGGTAGCGAAACAAGAAGCGGTAGTTTTATTAGGGATCGGCAACGGTACTTTTTATGATTGACCGTTGCAAGCGATCGGTGACAAGGGACAGGAATTTTGGATTGTGTATGAAAGATAGACAAGAAAAGAAAGCTGTTTCTCAGAATTAAAAAAGGCAAGACAGTAGAACACATGTTTGAGAAAAGGCATGCTCAAGGGTGTTAGTAATTTTATACAAAATATTTACAGAAGACAATTTATACAACGTTAACAATTTTTATGTACAAAAATGAATATTTTTACAATAGTGGGACGTAGGTCCCCACAAAACTATTATTCAAACTAAAAAATCTTTTTTCAAATTATTTATAAAGATTTCAGCTAATAAGGGGGCGATTGGAGAACCCATTAGGAGGCTATCAGTTTGTTTATAAAATTTATTGTTAAATTTAAAGTAGTTTTGTGAAATACTATGTCACTATGTCTACCAGTGGTATTTTAGCAAAAATGTTAGTTCAACTGTAGCTTAAGTTTCATATGAAACTTCTGAAGAAACTTCAGTACTGCCGAAACAGATTGTCAAATTTAACAACATCATTTTATAGAAAAATTCTTTTGTTACTATCTTTAATTATTATCCAAGTACTAGATAAGCCAACTCAAAATTCGTGAATGTTCAGTTATTTGAATAAAACTGTCATCATTTATTGTCACACCACTTTAGAATGTGGAAGACAGGACCCTATTTTTGGCATAAACAATATAAATTGAAACTAGTTAGTACAAGAGTTTTTGAATTTATTTATTATTTAATATTTACCGTTTAGTTCACATCTTGATAAAATAATTTAAAAAGGACTGTCAAACTCCAAAAATAAATTATCAAATAATATCTCTTCCCGGGTGATTTTAATAAAAATGATGTTCGTTTTTAATAACAAAATATTAAAATATTTAAAGCTTCCTTATTACAAGGGCTGCCAATATATAATTCACTTAATTGATAAAACAATTTTAACGAGATTTCGTAAGGAAAATAAATCAAATGGTCCTTGAAAATTTGAACTATATACAATAGTCCTTTTCCAAGAATAATGTTTATTGCTTTTTTATTGTTCATCGTTTTATATACAATAAATATTTATTACCTTTTGCATGTTATAAAATTGATTGTTTAATTTTTTTACCCTATAAAACCTGGTAAGGGTTTTTATTTTTTTTGTCAACATACTTTAAATTTGTCTGTAATTCAGATCGAGAAGAGGTGTCAACTTAAAAGGTAATAAAAATTCGGTATTCCTGTGTAGAAAAGGTGGAAGTGGCAGTAATAAATGCTCTCACCTCGCACGATCCGTGATATATTCATTTCTTTTTTGCATAAACCTTGTCACCTATGGGACTGTACATCATCGCAATAAAACACCCTGTAATCTGGCTGTGCCGGTAAAAGCGGCGCTATAAATTTTGCTTTAGCAAGGTTAGGTGCCTCTAGCGTTTCAGAAAAATTTACGATTTTCTCAAGAACCCTGTTACCATTGTTGAAAAGAAAAATGATAATTCATGTTGTTTTAGTGCGAATATATTTGAAATGGTTTACTAGCCACAAACGTACAATGTAAATAAAGTTACCAAAAGCACAATGTAACCTATATTTATGAAAATGTAGCTGCTTCTGCAATACATTAAGCTATAATATCAAATATTACAATATTTGCTCTTTCCAATTATTTTAGCGTGCTATCATGTTTGTAAAACAAATATAAATATTGTATACAAACAGAGAACCAATGTAAATATATATTCGAGCTATCGATTGTGCATACTTGATGAAATTTTTTAATATAAATAAAAGAACAAAATTGAATTGTTTCAATTCGGTTTACTTGAATTTGACAATATTGTTTCAACCTGTTCGCTCATTATCAAGAATAAAACTGATTTTGCTCTTCATAATTACTAATAAGGACTACGACGGCTTACAGCCCTAACAATAAACCCTAAACACACTTCCTATGACTATAACGAATTAATTCTCGCAACGTCTTATAATGTAATTTTAGAAATAACTCTATGTAGTTAATAAATCTTACCTGACAGTCCGTATGGTTCACATTATTCATATTTAATCGGAATACTCGGTCCCTAGAAAAGAAATAAGAATGTCAAGATTAATTAAAGTGTGTAGGCTTTCACGGCCGGCGTTATTATAAGAATGATTTTCCGGGTTTGATGGCCGTGGTCTAAAGGCTTGTTTTCTGCCTGACGTTTCGTCAGCGACTGCGGTTGACATCTTCAGAGGTATTGAGGTCGTCGACGTAGCTTCCTGCCTCGAAGTTCTCTTCTCGGCGGCCCGCTATCGTGTATGACAAGAAGCTGCTGAAGATGTCAGCCGCAGTCGCTGACGAAACGTCAGACAGAAAACAAGCCTTTAGACCACAGCCATCAAACCCCAAAAATAATTCTTATAATGTAAAGATTAACTTTTTGCTTATAGTAATTTGTTATTGATTTCCCTAATTAATTTATACTGAAATTTTTATGTCAAAATCCAGGTGTTTCTGTTGAATTTTTGTGGTTGAAGTAAGTCGTTGAATTAAAGTCTTTAAGCAGGATTTTTATACATATATTTACACTTTATACACGGATAATATTGGTAGTAACTACCGGGAAGCGTTGCGTCACGATTGAATTGTCGACTGAATATTGATTAATTGATTAGACTTGTTTGTTGATATAAGTTGTTAGGTAGATAGTTTGATATTGCTTGTTATTGATCTGATCTGATCTGATGAACTCTTTTTAGAAAAAGGTTATTTATAGATTGTAGACTAAGTTGGAAAGAGATGAAGGTGTGGTTAAATTTGATGAGAACAATGATGATGGGTGTTACCAGTGAGGAAGGTGGATTTTGAAACTTGTTGTAGTGTATTGATTTATGGTTATAAATGTGACAGAAATATGATACAAATTGACGGACGTTAGGATTAGGGGGATGACAGTTACAGCTAGAAAAATTATCGGAATTTATGGGCGATTTATGGTAGTGCAATTAGGAAAGGATTCGAAACTAAATTGACAAAGGAAAGGAACTGGTAATCAATGAACAAAGGAGCTAAAAATCATAATTTAGAAAATAGGCGTGAACACGTTACACATTTTGCAATGTTAATAAATCAGTTGGTGGTCCAAGGGACGCAACATAAACTTTTGTCAAAGTCCTGCAAATTCCAAAAGATCTTTTGCTGAAATATTAGCCCATGTAAGAAAATTAAATTGTAAATTAAGGGTTGACATTAAACAGAATCGTTTTGTTCTTCTATATAAACCTATATAGAAATAACAACATTAAGAATAGTCGTGACAGAAGATGTTCTTTGGTCATTTCTCAAGAGAGCCCTTTTTGACCTACACACATACACACACACACAGACACAGACAAACATAGACCACACACCTAATGGTACAGGACAATCAGACAATGGCTCATATCGCAGAAACAGATTGCCGTTTTCCCGTGGTCCCCACACGTCCGGTCACTAAATTCGTACACATTTTGGACGCCGCCCCGACTAGAACTTGGGGCCAACATAATGGTATTAGCTTTTATGGACAATGTCATTTCGCTAGCTGTCAGGTCCTTCCACGTCTGCCTTTGTATTTACAACCTAATTTATCTAAATGCATTAACTCACCCTTGAGAATACGAATGAAAGTTTCGTCAACTAAGTTTTGTATTACGAAAATGTGTTTGATAAGAATTTTTAGGAGAAACTTTGAACAAGAAATGAGAACTTTGTTTTTAATCCTCTAAATATATTCCACCATTTTTTATATTTAACTTATTATTAAACATTGAACAATTTCAAAAAAGTTTGTACAAGAACCTGTCAACAAACAAACAAACAAATTATAAACAGCTCATATAAAAATTGAAGACGAAAAACCGATTTCAGATATCCAGGAAGTAAGATAAGTCAGAGTGGAGAAAGCGGTGGAGACATAAAATAAGGTACACTTGTAAGGTCTCCTTTATTAAAAAAAAAAAAAACTATTTTGTGTTTCATTCCCACCAGCTACTCGTGCTGTCGGGCAGGCAGTCCCTCCGACCTACACTGTAATGCAAAGCCGGAGGGTAGAGCGTAAGGCCCTCTTCAGCCTCCTTGCAGGAATCGTGAGAATGGGTGGATGGTGTGATTAGGGAGAGAAATATGAGACGGACGAAATGAAGACAGATGAGAAGTGAAAGATTATCTGTGGAATATTACTGCCCCAGCATTTGCCGGATAGAAAAGTTTGGAAATGAAGAGGAATTGAAAAGAATAGGATAACAAAGGGCACCATGGAAGTCAATGAAAAAAGGAGGACACCTTCTGAACATGAACGCTTAGTTAGAAACATCTTAGAGGCAGAAATAGGAATAAAGAGAAGTAGGAGGAATACCACATTAGTTTACTGTTTGCATATAGTTAGGGATGTAGAATGTTTGACATTGGAGGTGCGTCTGCGAACTGACGACCCTATGATGATGAATGTTGATCTAATGTTGACGTAACTATTCATTTCTTGACCTATATGTTTAAAAATATTTGATGAGGGTGATAAAGATTAAGTCTATTTATTTCTAGTTATTATACACCTCCTTGTATTTTTTTATTACTCGAATTAATATTTCATACGACTCTACTCTACCGCGATTGGTTAGACAAAAACCTGTCTTTAAACATTTCCCTTCTAGGAATAAATCTATATGGAATAGTCAATAAAAGAACAGAATAAATTTAAGCTTCCTCCATATATGTATGTAATTTTTGGTTAGCATGTTGCTTTTAGCACCTAAAAGATGTCCTATTTATAGGTAGTTGTTGAAAAAGTCAGTCCAATAATTTATTACGGACTTCTCCTTCCTATATTGGCCCTACTGTGTATAAGTTGTCCTTTAACATATTCCCATTTTTATAAGTCTTCGTTTAATACTGAATGTGTCAGCCAGGAGAAAATTATTTTAACCTTTGTTTCTACACAAGATATCACAGAATTAAAATCCTTATTCGTCTAAATATTAAGATCAAAGATCTCACATTTGGAACGCGTCCTACCAAGTAGGCACAACGAACCGAAAGCCTGATGAGACTCAATAGGTCGAAAACGGTCGTGGGATATGGCGTTCGGTTCGTTGTGCCTACTTGGTAGGACGCGTTCCAAATGAGAGATCTTTGATCTTAATATTTAGACGAATAAGGATTTTAATTCCTTCTTTTTTGAATATACTTTGTATAATATATATTCTAGACTCTTGCTATTCATTTTGTTTCTCAGTGTATTCAATATCGCGTTTTTATCGATCAACCTTCCGTGATTGAATTTTGTTCAATTACATAAGACAATTCATGGTGTTGGTGCTACCATCACAAACACATTTTAAGTCGGGTAGTGCGTTAATACCAAAACAGTAACTAAAATCCAAAATCACTATTATAATAAAGTGTTCATATATATAAAACACGATAACCTACAATTGATAGTAATTGTTTTGATAAAAACAAATATTTCCTTTTTCGTTTACCATATTCACTACATTTTTTTTTTCATCCCTTATCCATTACTAATTTGCTTTGTTTGACATCTCGGACTGGTCATTGTTTGTAATTATGTTCCTTTATATATTTAGATAGCTTATTGCTCAAAATATTCGACAATATTCCAAATTTCCTTACTCAAATTATTAATGAATCTCATACTTTAGTATAACTGTGACATCTCCGTTGTTTTTTATTCGTCAAATCAACTTCGATGATCTGCGACAGCCATCCTGTGCCCTTCTGTCTCCCTTATTTCATTGTAGACTTAATTGAATCTACTCCATTTATAAAGGAAGGAAAGAAACATTTCAAACGTTTTAATATTCGACGAGTCGGCTGACGTACCGGTTGCTCGAACCGAATGACGAAAATACGAAACTTATTTCAAAGAAGATATTGAGTTCCATTTCCTTCTGTTCGAAAAATGTTAAGCTCGTTATTCGTCGGGATAAAGAAAAGACGGCAATTAATTTCATGTCGCTCCAATCTGTGTCGGAAGAGCATTTGTGCCACTATATTTTCCAAATCGGTACGTAATGAAAAATGTTGATTTTATCAAAGTTCTTTAGGTCAGAATAGGCTTTAAAAATAAATTTTGTAATAACAACGTCAAAATGAAATATGCCAAAAGAAGCCGAACTTTTCGATATTACCGTTTCTTGTTAAGATATAAATATATACTCTAAAAATAAAATGTTTGTCAAAAATCATTCATCCAGCTCAAATCTTAACAAAACATTTTGATAAGAGAATCACTGTTAGCGGTGTAATCTTGATGAAACGTTTTTAATAAAGACGAAAAGAGTTTTTGGAAGTTTCAACTATTTATATATAAATAAACATTTCGTTGTTGAATGAGTAGAACTGGATATTAATGAAGAGAGTGGCGAGTATTAAGAATCAATGCTCCTGTAATTAACATCCACTTCCATCCTAATACATTTATTTTCGGAGAAAACTGAATCTCGATAATATCTAGAAAGGCTCTTCACCTGCTTCGCTACTAGTAAATACGCATATATATGATTCAGAACGACAACTTCAGAAAAAATATATATAAATATAATGGAAAGTAATATTCCTCTTAAACAAAAGAAAAGAAATGGTCTTACCCCAGACCAACCACAACACTTTTTGCAAATGCGTACACGTGTTTCGCTCACTTACTAATCGTGACAAAATTCTGACTATTAAAGAGCTGAATTTATATGTTACTGTAAAGGGTGAGGGCGGGGGAAGATTTTAGGAAACATGAATACGTTCAGTGCCATAAGTCAACAACCAGGATGAAAGCTATTGACCTAAGGATGCTTCGACAAACATGTGTAAGGAATGTATGGTTAAAGAAAAAGGTCGTGTTCAATTACCGCTGTTACTTTTGTATTTAAGTTGAAAGGTAAAAAACCAAAAGGTTAACTAACGCATGCTTCAGAAAACTAATAACTTAACTTGGGAGATGGGTTGATAACGAAGGAAAAACGGTTGTGTTCAGTAACTGCATTTACTTTTAAGGATTTAGTTAATCCAATATCAGTAAAATGCACATGCTTGACAACACGAAGAACCCAGCTAGGATAGGGAATAAGAAAATAATCTAATAATTAAACTTAAACTAATTAATGATGAACTAAGTCTATTGCAAAAGCTGAAACGAGGAATAATTTGGAATAGGTCCATTTACTAAATGTATTAAAAGTGATCGAACAACCCTTCATATTCCGTTTTTTTATCGGCGATGCTGTTGGTATAATTTTGTCCTTCTCGATATTCGTTTCCATCTCACGCCAACCCCAATCGCCCCGAAGTAATCCATTTATGCCGTAAGCTGAATCATCGTAATCAAGTCTCCGTATGCAATAAACATGCGTAATATTCGGGGTCGAAGGGCTTGAAGTCGGTGAGGTGGTCGGAGTTTTCTGTAATAATGTAACTTAAAGGGTGTGCACCTAGCGTGATATCCTGTTCAGCGGGTGGAACTAGCGGGCTCTGTGAGAGAAGGGTAGTCAACGGACCGTGGGGGCAAAACAACCCCTCTAACAAACTGTCTACAGGAGCAAAGACAAAATTTGTGAAATAAATGCAAGAATTTTACTTTTAATTTTACCAAAGTTTCCATAGGTACTAAGAAACATACACATAAACATACTTTAAAATTTTTATAATCAACGCAATAAACGAGGTGGTTTATTAAACATCTCAAAGAGGGATATTCTGCATAAGCCGATGAAAAGTGTCCAGCGTCTGATTAACACATTTTATTTTTAGATTGTTTTTCTCTGTCTGAAACAAGTAGGTGCACAACCGATTTTAGAATTTTACCCATAAAATTACATAGGTGGCAAATCTTAATGGTAAAACAAAATTTCTTTGAAACTGCATGAATTATTTCGATATATTACATATTATTTTTAGAATTTTTTTCTCGATTACAAATATTAAAATGCAGGTATATTTTTAGGTGGTGGTTTTTTTTACTAACTCTTGCATTGACACCAACTGTAAAAATGTATCGAATTATTTTATTAGTTGGATATTACGTATTGAAATTGTAAGTGTCATATTGGTGAAATACAGTAAACGAAATATTTATTAATATAAATATAAATATAATTATGGAATCAACAGAAACAACTACTCCGAGGGCTAATACCCCTACCGGCATTGAATTACACTGTTGATTCCGATGGATTCTTAGACGAAGATATAACATATTCAGAAAAGATCTTATTATTTAGACGAATAAGGATTTTAATTCCTTCTTTTTTGAATATGTTATATTTTCGTCTAAGAATACATCGGAATCAACAGTGTAATTTAATGCCGGTAGGGATATTAGCCCTCGGAGTAGTTGTTTCTGTTGATTCCATATTTATATTTATATTTATAATATGACCTGTAAAAGCATTTCTGCCAGCGCCCACCTGATGAAACCCAATAGGTCGAAACCGGTCGTGGGATATGGCTTTCGGTTTGTTGTTCCTACTTGGTAGGACGCGTTCCAAATGTGAGATCTTTGATCTTAATATTTAGACGAATAAGGATTTTAATTTCTTCTATTTTGAATATGAAATATTTATTATCTAGCTTGCTAGTATAGAAGTCACAAACCAAACTAGATTTGAAGCAATTATTATTTTTAATAGAAAGTAGTTAATCATTAATTAAATGTAATATAATGAGTAGCACAGAAGTATTTCTTTAAAAAAACAATAATTCCGAAAATTTACAGACAATAAATATTTTTATCTGGTATATGTGCAGCACACAAAACACAAAAACACCAAACCTCCGGGTTATCCCCCTCAACTTCGAATACTTGTTTTTATTGATTCTTTGTTTGTTTTCAATGAATTTTGAAACTTTGTTAATCTTTTCCAAGTTCCCCCAATTTCAAGTTCGTACGTCTCTGATCGATTCAAACCAAGAACAAATAAAATAGAAGAATTCAAGAGCAAATTTTGTTAGATTGGCATGCGTTCAAATCAACAATTAGCGCTTCTCGAGTTAATTACATGTCGGCGAGGTAGGATTAAAGTGAATAACGTTCGATCGCGGTCCCTCGAGAACCTTTTTTCCCACAAATAAACTTCCTTCTGTCGTGTCGATAGCAGACGAATTTGATTAGAGATTGAATTTATGCACGGAAGCATTCGTTCACAACGAAGAAGAGAAATGAACATTGCAGAAAAATATTTCTCAGGAAACGGCACACTTACACATAATCTATATTTAGGATAACCTTTTTTGTCATTTTCATATTCGTTCGAATTGTTAATGTTCTGTATGGGATACTTATGTTACACTCGGTTTTCTCAGAAAGCCAAAACTTGAAATTTGACGCAATAATAAACCATTTTTCCAATAACTACCACTCAAAAATATTTATTATATAATGAAGAAGAAGAAGAATTGTTGCTTGATTGTAAGGAAGTCAAAAATACTTTTTTACAAATTTTGAGTAACATATTTGCAAAGAGATTCTTGAAAATGTTGGAAAAACTTAAATTAGAATTATGGAAAAAGATCCATTTCTAGAAACTGACTAAAAGTTTTCTGAGTCAAAAACTGTAACGAATATCTTGACGCTTAATATATCACAATAATGATTCAATTGCGAACGTGTGCCCAATAATTACAAGCTAATTAAGTAGTAGAAGATTTAAACAAAAACATAAATGTAAAAATGAAGAGAAGTTCCAAGGTACAAACGACGTTGGGGGTTGTGTTATCTTGCCAAGTTTTATATCCATCTAAATTGTTTATAGTATAAAATAGAACAGTTATAAAAGTTAAATTTTAAGCTTATATTAAATATTATCACGTTAAACATAACTTATGGATTATTAAAACTTGCCAAACCACAAATTCAATATCAAAGAATGTAACAAATTTTAATTAATTGAAGAATGTTGTACACCCCTATTGTAAATTTTTGTTAATAGTCGCTATGGACCCAACCAGATCTCTACTATTTTATCGGCGAGGGTCGATTGTACTGAAATTGGCCTCACTTTTTGCATACCTCAACGAGGCTGTGCTTTATTGAAAGTGGTCTATATTTTTGGTGAATCAGTCAGTGAGAGAATGATAAAAATAGCAGTATTCAAACCTTCATAACTCGAGAACTATAATTAGTAAGATTAACAGAGGTTTTTGAAAATAATCATTATCTTTTAATATATGATTAGCAAAATTAGAATTTTCTTTTATTAATCTATAGCTTGCAATATGCTCTTTGCAACGGCTAAGAATGCTCCTACCAGACTGACCTATATAATAACATTCACACTGTTTACAATTAATTTTGTTTAATAGTGGTGTATACAAAATTAATTGTAAACAGTGTGAATGTTATTATATAGGTCAGTCTGGTTATATTATTTGCTAATCATTTATTAGAAGAAAATCATCATTTTCAAAATCAGGATATTCCTAATTATGTAAAAAAATTACATTTTGCTAATAAAGGAACTAAATTAAACGCTTTAGAAACTTTCGAAATTAAAAGAGCTCTTTGCAACGATAAAGATAACTTGTTAAACGAACAACTAGCTGTTAAACCCTAAGATGTTTATTATGGGAAAAACCAGTAATTAACCCTGATACACTGTAATATTATACCTAAGTTTATTGCTTCAGTTGTTACTAAACTCCTGCAATGGCATAACTGCCTAAATTCGTATAGAATTTCTAAATAAATTTATGTAACATTTTCACCGAGTGGTTTTTCATCTTTTGTCCTACTATCATTGGTTTATGCATGATATTTAGAATTTTAGGTGTTCGAGGGGGCCTCATTAAACATGCAAAATTGTGACAAACATCCCTCGTACCTAGTTCCTAGAATCACCAAACAACTTCTCTTCTTAGTAATGAACTCCTGACCCCAATCTTCAGAAGACTTCAGAAATAAACACTTCAAATTGAATTTCTCCATCATTCACAATATATCCACAATAAACGACCATTATCAGTAGGCATTGAAATTTTTATAAACCAAAAGAAGTTAAAACTCCAAAAATAAGGAAATGAAGGAGCTCATTGCCAATGATGGGAGAAGAAAATTAATACAAATGGAATTTGTAAAATTTGCAAATTTTCCTAGGTAACTACAGAGCCACTATTAATTTATGAGACGAATAATAACCTTCATTTTATGAGTTATAATTTTAAATAATCTGCGGTCTCGTAGTTAATGCGACTTAATCAATCAATAAATACAAAGCAGTATTAATTACTATTTCTGGCCTTCGTTATTTCTAAAATTTAGATCTAAATAATCGTCCTTATTAACAAATTTTAGAATAGCGAATAATATATATTTCGTAATGAAGAAGATGTTTTAGTAATGCCCTACTAATACATATGGTTCATTAAGAATAAGTGTTACACTCAACCACTATACCATAACTACATTACAAAATGTTTTACCAAAAAATTAGACTAAGTACAATCATGGTTACTATTCCATAATATGATATTTGTTTTCTCTAATTCTTGAGTATAAAACTGATGTCCATAACTATTTTCAGGAAGTTATTTTTGAGTTGCTTTTAAACAAAATTATTAGAGATGATGAACTTTTAGGCCTTTTGATAATCTAAAATTGATTGAATGTATATCGCATTCGTTGTGCAACGTTTTATAAATTATAAAACAAGATGAGTAGAACAACAACACTGGGTTTCCTTGCACTGAATATTTATTAAAACACTCGACAAATTTGTTTCCACCTTTTCAGGTCATTCTCAAGAGAGAAATTCTACAGTCTAATTCATAAACTAATTATGGTCCCGCTTTCTAAAGACAATTTTGATAAAGAATTGGCAATAATAAAATAGATTGCTTTTAATAATGGTTTTAATCCGAGTATTGTAAACAAAATTTAAAAAAATAAAAAACGCAAATTAATTACAGAACATCTTTCTTTACAAAACCTCTGTTTACCCCGTTATAAATTCTTCAAAAATCAATTACTGTTTTATTAATTACGTAAAAGAGATTGGCTACAAAATTAGTAACCATGTCCTCAAATTGAATATTGTTCCAATTTTAGTGAATAAGATCAACCTAAGAAGTCTTTTAGTCAATATTATTGTAAAACAAAATAAATTTTTCTGGAAAAAGGCGGGGTTTATAGAATTTCGTGTAAAGATTGTCCTGTTTTTTACTTAGATCAATTAGGTAGGGATATTAAACATAAAATTAATGAACACGTAAATACAAAAGGGATAGCGTAACATTGTTTAGAATTTAATTATGTATTAGACACTAACTCAGTAAAATTATTACATAATGTACAAAAAAGTTTTAAATTAAATTTGTTAGAAGCCTTAGAGATTAAGAAAGCAATTAAAAATAAAGATAGCATAACTAACAATCCACCGCTGTTATTGTTGGATATTCCCAGTACTTAGGGACCCCTTAGTAATACCCAAATTTATAATACCAATAACACTATATAAACATCATTGTAAACAGTTTTAATTTTAGTAGTAGAATCTGTTGAAAATGACCTGAAAAGGTGGAAACAAATTTCTGGAGTTTTATTCAATAAATATTTAGTATTTTTCTTCTACTTATTTTATTTTATAATACTTTTGATAATCGGTTTAATTTTTAACGAAAATTTATAACGCACCAATTTATTTTGTTAAGAATAAAGCCGATTCCTCCATAATTCCTTAAATACACTTACTTCCACATTCGTTAAGAAGTGAACGGGAGTTTCACCCGAGGGAATGTTAAAATATAAAGTTTCTAAACGTTAGTGGCAGGTCTTCTCCGTCATACATTCTCCGGGGAAATTCTATACCCTAACTCCCGCTGTTAGTATTGTTACCCACCGAAAGTGTTTCGAAAACTTTGCTGTACTGGCACTTCAAAGCGGCAACAGATGTCAAAAACATACCGAAACTCTTTTGTGAAAACTTTAATGAAAATCCACTTGTTGTTTCGCATTTGGGTCGAACAACTATGTGAACCATTTACATTTTACATTAATAGCAACCTTTTTTGTGTTTCTTTCAAAGTTGAAAACTATATACTTAGAGGTCTTTTCAAATTCGTTCCACCTTTCCAACGCAATTCACAAGTTTAAGAAATCGAATATAAAACCTGAAAATTTATTTTTAGATAAAGACTAAATTAGATTTGAATTGTTACTGACGAACAAAAATGCTTTTGTTGTTGTGTTACTTCACATTTAAGACTAAGACTCAATCAAGTCTTGATTGGAAAGAACGAAACTAAGATAAATACTTTCATTTAAGATCGAAATTAAGTCAGCCTGTGAGACTAAAACAAAAAGTAAAGATTAAGACCAAGACTCGACTCGCCAGACAAGACCAAGACATTGCTTAGATTGGGACATGGACAAAATCAAACCTTACAAATTTTGCTAATCATAAAAAATATTTTGGTATCTTCATGTTGAGCATTAGAAATCATGAGGTAATTTGTATGTTATTAGGACACAAATGACTGTCTGTATGTACATGGTAATCTTCGAAATGACTGAACCGATTCCGTTTAGACTTTACGGATATGAAAAGGTAAACAATAATTTTTAAAGTAAAAATTAAATTGGTATTCGTACTTTCAATCATTTTTCCAATAGGACAAAAGATTACAAATCACTAATGTCTGTCTTAAAAGGCTACTTTAGGTATATGCAAACAGATAATAATACGTCAAACGTCAAACAAATTTGAAAAAACTGGAGTCTATAAGCTAGAATGTACAGAATGTGATTCCTTTTACTTATGCCAAACTGGAAGGTCATTTAGAACTCGTTATAACGAACACTTTAGATCATTTAGATTAAGAAAAGATAACTCCAATTTTGCAAACTATTTTTTAGAAACAGGTCATCAGTTTCCTACTATATACCTGTTAAATGACCAGGTAGATTTGTACCACTCAGTATTATTCAGTACATTTAATAATTCATGTTATTTCCAAAATATCTATAGACACCACTGTACATCTGTTTATATTCATTCAATTTGAATCATTTGTTTGACAATGACAAGCTATTTGTTGAAACTATAGTCAAAAGGAGTTGTAAATAAAAAAGTGATAATAAACAAAGTAGTGTTTATTCATTTATCGTTAAGATGAATTATCACAATTTTTAAAACTTGTAAAATTCTGCGAAAAAGTTCAATAGACATCAATCTGGATATTAAATTATAAAATAATATAAATTATCGGTTAAGGAAAACAACCACGAACTACAGAGACTAAAGAGACATAGTGGGTGAAATATTATTGATTATATATTTATATAAACCAGATGTCTATGAATTGGATAAGTTTCGACCGTTTATCCGTTATCAAATCAGAATTATACAGGCCATTAACGTTCCTGCCGGAAATTTGAGAAGATGGAGAATGAAATTAGATGGTAGGGACTGACGGCAGTGGTCCCACCGATTGCGGGATCGTTTTTCCTTTCTCGTCGAAAAGCCTCCCTCTGTCGGACGTCTATCTATTTTAATATTTGAGAAAGTGCCTGCTGATAAGGAAGCTTAATTGCCAAGAGATCGCAAAAAGGCTGCAACTTTTTACATTAGGGGATCAGAGGAAGCACAACTAGATTAGAGGGAAGATTGGTGTCGAAAATTGAACGACTTAATGTCGATGGAAGCTAGATTAGTTTCGATTCTTTTTCAAGTAACTTCAACTAAAAGTGAACGGCGTCTGAACATTGCAAAACTTTCTACAGGCCGACGAAAATGTTGGGTAAAAACTATTACCATTTAATTTGAAAGAATTAACTAAGAACACTTTGCAAATAACAGATATGCATAATAATTATAAAATATTAGACGATTCAGTTTAACTGATGTAGTCCTTCTTCGGGTGTACAGGCCGTCGTCGGTTGGAATTACTTCGATTCAGTTTAATCATGAATGAATTATAAATGTCGAATCTATAAGAAGCTTTAACTTCTAGGTTTTCCAATGCTGGTAGGAGTATTATTAACCCTCCGAGTACATAGTTGCTTCTGTTGATTCCATATTTATATTTATCTTCTGGGTTTTTTTTTGATGGTAAAGTTTTGGTATTATTCAAAGATGTTCTGATATATCGTATTTACAACTTCAACTGTATAGAACGAAAGTTTCAACTTTTACCCATATAATACTGTAAAATATATCATTTGGGGCTCGTTCGGTCACAAATTTAGAGCGCCCCCGATGTCATATTTTGTTCGTTGATCATGCAAAATTGGCATTCATCTAACAGGAAAGACGTTTAAACTGAAATTTATTACGTTATGGAAGTGATCAAATCTCCCGGATGGCCTTTATTCCTACTGATTTCATACTTAGAAGTATTGTAAGATTTAAAAATGAATTTAACGCCAATTCATGAACCACCCCTGCAAAAGTTCTCAATTGTGTTTTACGTTTGTATATTGTATATACACCCAGTAAAGAGCAAACTTTGAGATTGATTGTAAACATGCCGAAAACATAAGCTGTAGTAGTAAATTCAGTGAGTTGCTACCCCTCGCTAAATGAGGGAGGGTGAACTTATCTGTTAATTAATCTAAAGAGCAGGGATATCCAAATTCAGCCCTAAGTTTTTGTTTATTTACCAACTGAATCGGCTCTTGTTTATAAAAGAAATCAATGTGTTGGGGTCTTTGGTCTTATTTCGGCGGATGGGTTGTTTTAAGCTTTCCAATTCCGTACAAAACGTTTTCCTGATCCCCTATTTACCATTTTCAGATTGTTTATTTAGATTAAAATTAATTAAGACAAGTCAAATAACCAAAAAGAAAGTAGAAGCCCCAGAGACGAAAGTTGGTTTAAATTTAACGAATGAAAATACCAGAAGTTAGAAATTTCGTGTTTTATCTAATAATACTATAAAAATCAAAGCCAAGTAGGGGGTTGAAAATACATTAGGAACACAACCATCACATACGTTTCGGCTTACTATATAAGGCTTCTTTTTTTTTTTTAATTTTTCAACGGATTTACGTCCTTTACACAAATGGTATTACATAAATGTGTATTGCATTGTAATTAACAGTGATTATAATAAATAACAGTAACATATTATCATATAGATCGTTAATGTTAGAAATAAATATCTAATAAGACATAAATGTATGAGATCTTAACATAACTTTAAAACTTGATAGGTTTGTAAGACTTCTTATATCTAAAGGTAGACAATTTCACTTTCTACGTAGTCTATGTGTTGCACTGTTATGAACTAAAGTTGATCTGCTGACTGATTCGATGAATAAACGTGGGTTTTGGACATTATAAGATAAATGCCGATCAGCAAGTATTTCGGACAGAGCATTGCAGGAAATGAGTCCATTTAATGATTTCCTAGAAAATACCATATCATGGTAATTAAACGAAGATGTAATAGAAGGCAGACACAAATTCCTAGCAATTGCAGAGTAGTCATGATCATCGAAAGCCATAGGAGTTCCAGCAACGTATTGCACTCGCCTAATTAATTGAATGCTGAATAGTTTCAAGGCTAGATTTGTGTACCTCGTAGTACGGAGCCCAAATTGTTGAACAATAAAGTAAAAAAGGTAATGCGAGAGAACGATATAAGTAAATTAGGGAAGACTTATTTTTAAAATCTTTGATAATTCTAATGATAAATCCAAGCATGCTGTTTGCTCGGGATACTGAATGATTTAGCTGAGGAATGAAAGTCATCTTGCTATCAAAATAGATATCTAAATCAAGAATCTTATCATTGCGAGTTAGCGGAAGGTAATTGCATTTGTAACTAAACAATTTCAAGTCTCTTTTCCTGCCAAAACTCATCACAGAGCATTTTTAACATTTAATTTAATTCTATTAGACTGAGACCATAATAAGCTTCTTCAAGATAGATTGTGAGTGAATTATTCTCTGTGTATGTAGGTACTTTTAATACATGAAACAATCAATGTAGTAGATATTTAATGAAAAAATGAGTGGTGACACAGATTTCACATTTGAAAACTATTTATAATTTGCCTTTTATTTTTAAAATTAACATCCTGAAAAGGGGGAAGGATTTAGTAGTCTAATTAATTACAACAGTTACAATGAAATTTAATACAATTATTACTTACATAGAACCAACGTAAAGGGAATCACTGGATTCATCCGCGTAAAAAGTTCGATAGTACAGCTTTCCACAACTAAATTCTCGTACGTGATCTAAAAAAAGAACAAAAGAAGAAAATTAGTTAAACTTAAATCTTCTCAATTTATGGTGTGACGATATTTAATTTACATTTATTTTTATTTATTTTATCTTTGCCACAGCTAACAATTTTAAGTCTGTCTATGTTTATATTGTAATTTATTTCAGGTATGTAATGTAGTTATGAAATATTCAAAATTTATTTTATATTATTGTATAGTGTATCATTGTTATCATGTAATTATTCTTTTCTTACAATTCTATTTCTGTACTTGCTCTTTACCTGCTCTGTATCTATTCTTCGCTTAACGACAATTTAATTCCTTCAGTACTTTCCTATAATCCCTCTTAACAGTTCAACTCTGTATACTAACATCATGAGTTATCAAAGGTAGAAACATGAATAATATTATTATAATAACTGCTGACACACATCCTGTAACTGTGAGAACGGTAGATTCTAGATAATTGCAAAAATAGAGAGTAAGCATTTTCATGCAACTTCACATTAAAAATTTAGTTGTAATCTTGAGTTAAAAACAATAACACCTCTTGATTAACGGCTCCTTCCCGTTACGACGTATTTTTAATAAATAAATTCATTTAAGTTTGAATTATTTTTATTTTTAAAAATCAACTTTAACGGCGAAGTAAATTAACTCATGTCGTCTATAATTCTTACTTTTCCTAATAACAATTTTACAATGGGTTTTTTCGGTACATTTGGGTTTTCAGTATTGTATGTTATCGACCTTTTCAAATTCATCCCTATTATGACTAACAAACTTCTAGCTCCCCTCTTATCTATTTTTCTACAATATTATTTTAATAACTACAATCAGTTCTCTTTCGATCTTCCTGGCTACAACATAAATTCTTCACTTCATTCAATTTTATATTCATTTTTACTTCTAGTCTACATTAAATTTTATCAGTTAATTATATATTTATTTTTGGTTCAGTGCTATGTATTTTCTTCGTCACTTATAACATATAAACTCAAAGTGTCTAAACTGGTAATACAATTTTGACGTTAATTTTTGTAGCCATAATTATGGTTAAACACTGTGTTGGATGAATATCGTTAGGAACGAATATTCCAGATTATTATAAGAACAATCTCGTTGTTATTTCTCAATTGAAAATAAATGAACAGTGGTTTTATGTTGTTAAATTGTGACTTTCAAACGCAGGTACCCTCGACAAAAATGCCCTTGATCCCTAGTATCAATGGCAGGTCATTGACTGGTTTGAAAGCCCAATGGTAATACCGTTCCAAGAACGGCGGCAATGATCAAATTGAAATATTTATAATATGCAACATTTGCTTAAACTACTTATTTACAAGAAAAGAAACTATTTACAATCCTACACGCCTAAACAAAATTTAAACTTAACTGTAACTATAACAATAACACTGCTAACTTGATACTGCTAAATTTTTCCCTCAACGACCAAAAAGATATAAATTCAAAACGTTCTGACACATGTTGCGACTGTTATATCATCATTTAAAGGTGAGGTATAAATTGTGAAAATGGAAACAGGGGAAGGCCTATATTAGATTACTGTTCGCAAATAGTTAGGGATGCAAGATATTCTAGTTTTAGAAAAATGCGAAAGTTGGCTCAGGATAGGTAGGAGTGGAGAGTGAAGAATGTTATTTAAATTTAAACCTTTTTCATTTATTATAAATAACGATTACCGTAAAATTTAATAAATATCTCAATTTAACGCGATCTTTACCATAAATTTTAAATTCTGAAATCTACGCATTTAAAAGTACCACATATGCGTATGTTAGATTAATCCCTCTTATAACGGATGTTTTCAAACGAGACCATTAATCATGCAGCTGCTTCTGTACCAGGGGTTCGTATTGAAAAGGCAGGTAGTCCCAATGTGAACTGACAGGAGACAGAACATACTACAGATATAACAGTTTGAAAGCAAAATCTAAAACATAAATTCATTCATGGGTCCCAGTTCGGAGGAACTCTATTTAAAAAGGTTATTCTCGAAATTCTAAAAGGTTGTCCTTTTTCAAACTAAAGAATTACATCAGATGATTACAACTTCTTCATATATGTTTAATTGAGTATGTAAAATTAGAAATTTCATATACCTCATATACATCGTTCGAACAGGAATATTTTTAATAAAACGTTAACAGTTGACCCCCTGAACAATTTTAAAAATGATCTAAATCCCAAATCTAACAATAAATTGTAGTAAATTACTAATTGATGAGAGATTTGATTTGGTGACGCTGTTTCAATTAGCAATGAAACGAAATAGATACTAAATATTGAACATCAAATCTAATTATGGCATTAGATCGCTATCTATTAATATATGATATGGTACTTAAAATATTTCAAATGTTAGAACTTACACTGTTGTTATTAAAAATTACATGACAAATACAAAGTTTTTTTTTTCTAAATCGTGCAGGCTGTTGCTTTTTCACCAAATTAAATTTTACTTCGTACATTGAGTTATTCACAATTTTTTGTACAAAACTATCAATATTCTTTTAATCGGGGTAAATCTGGAATCTTCTTAATTTCAATTTTAACCTATTCTTTACTTTATTTATTCCAGCTCTAGTTGTGGAACTACATACCTCGGTCCCTTTTCAAACCTTTCATTATAACCCTCGCATGTAAAGTGGTTATTCATTACAGGAAATTGAATGAAAACATTACTTTTTTATTCTAAGCATCATTCCTAAACCAATGTGAACCTTGAATAGCAATTTTTTCGAAATGAGAAACATGTCAAGTTACAGAGTTGCTTAATGATAGAAACATGAAAAGAAATTCTACCCCTTTTTATTTAAAGATGTAACAGGATAGTTCCTTTCTTTTAATAATTTAATATCCTTATAATTATATTATTTATTGTGAAACATTTTACAATCAAAGGTTAAATTATACACTATGGATAGTTTCACCAAATTTTATTCTTAAACTTCCAAGTTTCGATACACTACACGCGATCATTGTCAAAGGACTAGAGTAATCTTATACTAAAGGATAAAAAATTAAATGCAGCTATTCATATTAATGATACAAACATAAAAGAGGTGGGAAGTCCATGAAGCTTAATTCTAAGTGGTTATTTACAATGTTCATCTTACGTGTGAGGGCTTATTTAATTTCTAGATTTTCCAGAAGGGATAGTTTAGGAAATACATAATTCTAATAATGATTTTAGGTCATTACATTGCATTTTTTAAAAAAATCTTACAATACCAGCCAAATGCACATTGGTATCATTCGATGTAAAAAGCCTATTTACATCTAAACTTGTATCTATTTTAAAAACAAGCATTAACAATAACGACAATTTGAATAAAATGCAATGTGATGACTTAATATCATTATTACAATTATGTATTTTCCAAAATTATTTCAGGCTTAATAACAAATTTTACAAACAGATTGATGGACTTCCCATAGGGTCCCCGTTATCTCCAGTATTACCAAAAATGTATTTGTCTTATTTTCAAGAACCATTACTATTTAGTTCAGATAACAATCTTGTATCTAGTATATTTACGTGGAAAAGATACGTAAACGATGTGTTTTGTATATAGAAAGGTACTCAGAGACAATTAGATAAGTTTCTGTCATTTTTAAACTCTTTAGACAATAATATACTGTAACAAGCCTGTATGTGTATAAGAGCAGCGGCGAGTTCCGGAAACAGATAAGACGGGTTCCTGGAATACGGTCGTCGGTCAACGCTTTGATAGCAATAAATAAACAACAATAACATAATAGGAGTTCGAGAAAATACCAGAAGGTCGTTCCTGATTACTCCAGAACCTTCGATACCTCTATAAATACTATGTTGTCGACGGTCAGGAACAGTTCACAGTTGATAGTTTACAGTTTACGGTTGATAGTAGAACAGTTTACAATGGTAATATAAATACGATGTACCGAGTGATATAAATAGCGTATTTACCTTGTCATATAAATAAGTGGTAATATAAATACGATATACCGAGTGATATAAATAACACATTTTCCTTGTCATATAAACAAGTTGTTGTATTTATTATTAAGTGTTTTAAGTAGTGTGTAAGTGTTAAATAAATGTTCGTTAAATAAATAAGTTGAACTAGAAAATTCGTTACAATACAATTCACTATAGAAAAGGAAATTGACAAAAGTATTAACTTTTTAGATTTAAAAATTACGAATTCAAATAATAGTTTATTCTTCCAAATGTTTAGAAAAAGCACTTATACAGGCACTATAATTTAGGCAAACTCTAACCATCCCAACCAAACCAAATTTGCCGTTTTTCATTATTTACTTTCAAGAAGGAACTGAACATTATAAAATACATCGCAAAAAACAATGGCTTTGAAACTTCTTTTATAGACAAACTTTTGGATACCAAACAAAACAGAATTATGAGTAAGTTATTATATAATAATTCATTAGTCAACAATGTATCGCATTAAAAAAATCAAAATATTTTTGCATCCATAAAGTTCATTAATAAATTTAGTTTTAAATTCAAACATGTACTACATAGATTTAATGCGACACTGGTAGAAAACAACAATTGTAACCTAAAATCTTTGTTATCAAAATTTAAACCTACAGTAGATGAACTAGATAAAAGTGGTATTTTCAAAGTTCGCTGTAATACGCGTGAAGCTTTTTACATCGGAAAAATCTCTAGAGCAATTAATGTCTGAATGAATAAAAGAGCATGAGTATAACATCAACAAAAAAGATAAAAAACTGGCCTCTCGGAAGATTGTGTCTCCTTGAACCACGATATAGATAAAAATAACATTGAAATTCTCCATAGCGGTATCCAAGAAAGTAAAAAACTATCTCTTCTGGAAAACCTAGAAATTAAACAAGCCCTTACACGTAAGATGAACATTGTAAATAACCAGTTAGAATTAAGCTTCATGGACTCTTCACCTCTTTTATGTTTGTATCATTAATATGAATAGCTGCATTTAATTTTTTATCCTTTAGTATAAGATTACTCTGGTCCTTTGACAATGATTGCGTCTAGTGTATCGAAACTTGTTAGGAAGTTTAAGAATAAAATTTGGTGAAACTATCCATACTGTTTAATTTAACCTTTAAACTTTTGTTTATTTATCCTTTTAGAGGTTGTGGTTCTCGTCCTTTTTTCAACGGTGTTTTCAGTTCTTTTTCCGTTTTTCAGAAAATGACAAGTTAAATTAAAACATTAATTAGGATTTTAAAATTTGTTGAAGTTTACTTCATCAAAGTACTTATTAGGTAGAAAAATTGTATTAGAAGTGGTCATTTAAAAATCGTAATTATCTCAAAGAAGCAATTTCGATCGTTACGGAGAGAGGAAATATAAATTGAAGACGCTCGTCAATATCGGCTAATTTAAAAGTTTGACGTTAATTACGGAGGCATCATCCCTGATATTCCTGTTTATGACATGACGGGATACCATAAAAACTTGTAATTAGCCGACGTTCGTTTTACCATTCTAATGTCACAATTTAATAAAAACCTTTTTGGGATGATGGAACAGAAACTATTCTGAAAGATTGTGATTGATGACATTTGCTGGTGTAGGTATTCTACTTAAAAATTCTGCTTGTCCTATCTTTTACTATTATAAAAGTAAGAATTTCGAAGGGTAATTACAGCCTCTGCAACGACGGTTCTTTGATTAATGGTAGCTGCGATGCTAGCGTGTATTTTGACAAAATTTATAAAGACAGAAATCCATTAGAATGTTTTGCCTGCTTGATGGCTGCATGACATTGTGTTTTCCGGCTTAAATAATCTTGTTTCCGATTCTTCATCCATCTACATCAATGCTACTTCCAGTTAGAAGAAATGGAGAAGTGAAATACTCATCTTTAACACTCGCTACCGAAATTGCTATCACTTCCATTTTCGATTATGCATCCATCGGAAATATTTTTCTTCTAGAACTATTTGATATTTATAGAAACACGAAACTAGGATTTCAATTCGATTCATTAAAATATAATATTATTTCCTGTTTAAACAAAATGTTATGTCGAACTGAAATTCGCTGATAATATATATGATTTTTTTTACGAAAATAAAACAACAAAAAAGTTTCACGAAAATTGTATTGTTTCACTACAATATTATTTCACCACACAGTGGCATCATCAGGTGATGAATATGACAAACTAGACTTAACTTATCCTATTTATATACAATATAGAGGTAGGGGTTAATTTTTACAATTTATTACAATTTAAATTAAGTAAAGGGGAACTATTGCCTCCTAACTGATCATTTAAAATTATTACTTTTTTTTGGAATCTATTTATTTCCAGTTGTTCTAGTAAATTTAATTTGAAAGATTTGTTTTGCATATGTAAAATTTTATAATCTAAATTAAAGTTGTGGTTATTTTCTATAAGATATTGCGCATAGGTAGATGGTAGATATTTGCTACTTATTTGTGGGATTCAGTAATGTTCGAAACCGTGGTACACGTCTGTCAGTTTCGACAGAATGCTAACCAAGAGCATATTTCTATTTTTGTTCGATCTGGTTACGTGCCTACCACGTAGTTAGCTACGTCATTGTTCAATTGAACAAGTAGATATCCTTATTAGAATAGGACTTTGTTTAGCATTACTGAAGAACTAAAAAAAAAACTTTTTTGTGTTTCATTCCCTCCGACCTACACTGTAGTACAAAGCCGGAGGGTAGGGCGTAAGGCCCTCTTCAGCCTCCTTGCAGGAATCGTGGGTGGGTGGTGTGATTAGGGAGAGAAAGATGAGACGGGCGAAATGAAGACAGAAGAGAGATGAAAGATTATCTGTGGAATATTACTTGCCCCAGCCCCAGCATTTGCCTAAATGATCCAAGGAAACTACAGAAAACTTGGACCAGAGTAGCCGGACACGGGTTCGAACCGGTGACCTCCCGAATGCTAAGCAATGATCTAGAGCACTATACCACGCCGCTCGGTAATTCTAGGATCTAAATGTTAGGATATTTATGCAAAAATATGTTTCAAATATCTACAGAGGGAGGATCAGGGTAGTCATTTACGCCGTAACATGCGACGTCGCCGAGTTCATAATTCAAAAAATGCTATCTTTGGCTTTTTTGGGAGAATGATAACGTGAAATAAAAGATGGAAACAGCTAAGGTGGTAGCCGTTTCCGATCTTTTGTTGTTGATTTAGAATTTAGCCTCATAATTACCTCAGCACATCATAATTTTCAAATATATTAACTCCAAAATCCAAATATTACTAATCTGGCTTTTGTTACCCTCGTAGTATTTCTTGTTTTCGATACGCCATGGTTGTGCACTCCTTTTCGAGCGCCCTCTATTTTTAGAAAACATGACTATGGAGGGTTGAAAGAAATTCAGAAAAAAAATGTAATCATTATCTATGTATTTGTCAACGACTAACTTAAATGTTGCCCCGAAAAAGCTTCAGCACTATAGTTTCAAGAAAAACTAGTCTCAATTAGCATCATTCGAATTTTTAAATTGAGATTTATCAAAATCTGAAAATGCTGGGGCAATTTTGAGGTCAGATTCTAATTCAGTTTCAGAATATTTTTCAGAAATAGTTAATATTTTGGTTGTTTTGAGAATAGGGATATCTCAAAATCCAGACGTACTCGGGAATTCTGAAACCAGATTTAAACTGGCGTCGCAAACTAGGTCGGAAATGACATCTCTGGTCGTAATTTCCCGATCCATGTTGACCTGTTATACATTGAAATTTCTGAAGTTATAAATCAAAATCAATTAAAACACTATTTTAATAAATACTGTTTATATGCAAGAAACAGAACACAAAACACAAACAAATGAAAAGTATATACAAGAAAAACGAGTAAAGGGAAAGTACAAGAAACACAAATAAATATTACAGCAATATAGACAATAAAAACTGACGACTAACCTAGAGAAGAAGAATTTATAGAACAGAAGTGTTAGTAAAGAAGCAATCATAAGGATAGTTCAGATAGAAATACCGACAGTAACTAAATCTGCGTAGAAATGAACAGCCTAGAATATTATTAGATAATGTAACTAAAGGAATAATTTTTCAGTAAGGTAAGATTTAGAAGAATATCTAGTATGTTCTCAAAACAAACATAAACATTTATAATTATGTCATTGAATTATTATTCTGGATATTTTTGGTATTCCAATTTCAGTAGAATTTCGAGCATTACCGTCGAAACAATTACTGCCTACGATTGTGTCATTCTCTTATTTTCAAATTCCGCCATGAAAAGATTTAATTTAATATAACAATAAACGGAAGAATTGATGCGACTACGCCAGAGCAATTACGAAGCGGTGACTGACTTATCAAAATTCGAAAGCATTTGTTGGCAGCAGTGCAATTTAAAACTTTTATCCCCCCCAACCCTTCCCTTCCCTTGCTTGGATCTTTCGTCATTAGCAAGAAGTGACAAAATAAGCGTTAATGATCAAGGAAGAGACTCAAATGAACTATGTTATCAAACGACAGACGAACAAGATGCAGAAACGCGTAAAACTCTGCTTTGTTACTAAGGCAACGAAACATCTGGTACAAATACATTGTTTTAATTCTAATATATATAAGTACCTAATGTAAACAATACAGTAGTTATTTACAATACTGTTAGCCAACCTTGTTGTAAATAGTACCCTCCTTATCAAGTAACGGTAATTATAATTTTTGATATAATTAACTAATTATTCAGGTAGAAGAGAAGGAGGTCAGTTATTATTATCAATTATATAAAACAACATCCAACTGATTCGTTGTTGGAATCAAAAGAGTAACCGATTGGTTAATTTTATTCGATCGAAAAATTTCGCAAAAAAATATAATGTTAAATGTGTATACACGTAAGCATAGAACTACTAAACTGTTTTATCTGTTTTAAAGTGCTTATACCTTTAATAAAACTTTGACACTTTCAGTATTACCAAATTCAGATACCTAAACAATAAATTGCTTTCAAACAAAAAAAATCATCAAACCGATTTATGAGGGAAAAGAGAAATTCTCTTTGCTTCCGCTTAGTACTTTTTTTGTATAAGTAGAACATTTCATTTATCATTTGTGTTTATTGTTTATAATAAATTAGCTGTAGAGTATTCACAAATGTTTATAATTAAACCAGATAATATTCTTATCCTTATTTGTTTCCTTTAGAGCTACGTAAACGTTTGTTTATTGTTGTTCATTTTAAATTTAAAAATAAATAATAACAGCAAATAATTTTATTCGAATTGGAAAAGTTTTCAGAATTAAATTTTAAGCCGAATGAATTTTACGGAAACATGTTTTTTACAGTCTTTATTCGTTCATTTTCTTTTTTGTTTTCACAACTGTCACCACACTAATTATAAAACTTACCCTTTCCATGTCTTATGCGATGTGATTCTGTTTTCAAACAACACGGTTGTTCTTTGTAAGCTATCCAACTGTTATCGTACTCTGCACTTATGTTGTCCTTTATACAAACAATAAGAAATAATAAACTTATTTTTCGAGCAACAGTCATATTTTAAATTATACGGTCTGTGCAAAATTATTCAGCAAGTAAAAAAGTGGAAAAATGGTTAATTATCTATAGAAATATACAAAATGACCCTTTCTTATTAATAATTTCGTTAATTAAAATAGTTTTTTTTGGAGAAAGTTTTTAGCGCAACTTTGACGAGTTAACCCCTGAAAGCGTCGCGTCGATAGAGACGTACGTACGTCGCGTCTTCGCTGCCAAAGTCCGACTATGGCGGTAGCGACGCTTTAGGGGTGGATGGTGGATGGCAAAGCGACGCTAAGTGTTGGCATGGCACGTCCCAAATCGTAATCTGTCGACTATCGTCGTGCCACTTTCGTCGCTATTTGTTAGCACAGATGGAGCACAAAAGAAAAACAAAAAAGTGCCAAGTTACATCCTCGACGCTTCACGAGCCTACCTTCCTTTGTTTTGTTCCCGGATTCTCTATGTTTTGTCTTACACATACTTCCCCTGTCCCTGTTCCTTTCCATCAACTAAAACATATTTATTGGGACAATTTAATTATACCGACCCTGAGATTAATCACTTACTATCTTACTTTTAAAAGTTTTAGTGACTGTCCAGATCATCTTTAACGAATAGCCGGTTTAATAAAAATAAACACTGACTTAAAGCTTTTGTGATATAATTTATAAAATCTACATTTTCTATTTTGGTGAATCTAGAGGATGTAGCAAAATAAAAATTATACTTAAGGAAAAGAATCAATATTGTGTTGTTTATTTTTTTTTCCATATTACGAAATTTGTTAAAATTTTTGGTTTACGACAGCTGTTTAGCCCTTCGAAATCATCGGGCTACTGTCCGGGTGGGTCACGTTACGGAGTATTTATATTGTTTCTTGTGATGAGCTGCAGGGGGGCGAATATTGCGTCTGATTGATTATTTATTTGGATGTTTATGATGTTGTTTTTTATTTTTTCTTTGAATATTTCCATGTTTTCAAGGATGTTCACCTTTTTGCTTTTTGGAGCTCTATGTAGTATGGTGACTGTGTCTTCCAGTGATCCTGGGTTGTGGTCATTTCAAACTACGCCCAACATCTAAAAGAAAACGACCACAACCCAGGATCACTTTTTTTTAGATTTAGACTACAGATTTAATACAAGAAAATCAAATTGAGTAATATGAAACTAAACTTAATAAAACACTAAATAAAACCAAACCTAACCTTAAAATATCAGATTTTGGGTTGACCGCTATCTGAGTTCTAAGTGTATCTTTATTTATATTTCAATAGTTTCGTAAGAGTCTAAAACAGCGCTTCTAATTAAACTTAAATAACTGGTATCTATTTCATGGTTATTATCAAATATATAGAAAGCTACGCTAAATATTTGTGTTCTAGTAAATTTAAGATGAGCTAGATGTTCCTAAAATCTGACATTAATTTCTCTACTGCTTTATCCTATATACCCACTGTTTGTCGTAATTTTTACATTTGATAGTATAAATTCCTGTTTTCTCTTGGGATTTAGAATTTAAATTAAATTAGCCTCAAACTGAGGGTGGCACATTGAGTGTCGAAACGCGGCTTAGGTTTCTAAACGTTTGGGTATCACTGTTTTAGATATGTAGATTTGATACAACTAATTTCATATCCCATATAACAATTCAGAAACAGAAATTTCAAAGGATCTATAGGGTGTAAATTCGAAACACAGTTGAAACAAAAAGAAATCCCGATAGACAACGAAAACTTATTTAAATAAGCAAACAATCCTTTTCCATCACAGTTATAAACACATTCCATTAGTAAAACTTTTGTTCTGGCAGCCATTTGTGTACATTCCCGGTAGTAAGTACCTGAAAAAAATGAGGAAAGTTTCCATAAACGGCAAACATTTTCGTAATTCAAGCGTGTAATTTTATGGAAGTTTGCGGCAGTGGGCAGCGTCGAATTTAAAGGTATCCGCATCAAAGGGCGGAAGCAGTATCGAAGGCTATAAAGTAGATTCGAACTGATTAGGTAAACTTTTAGGCAATCGAAGGATGACCAGCTTTGGTCCTGTCAGGAACATGAACATGGGCTAACCTTTCGCCGTTTCTGTACTTTTTCATTTCGAAAAAATCCACCACCACCAGTTATAAAAACTGCTACCAATTTGATACTAACGAAACAAATAAATTTGAAGCACCATAAAAAATTAAGGAGATTAATTTGGAACAAATGCAATGTCAACTGTTATTAACAGATATTGTTATAACCAAAGATTATCAACAAACATATACCCTATCAACTAAAAGCTAGATAAAGGATTAAGTATCTACAAACAAAATGTATTAGGAAAATAATTCCTTCTATTCATCTTTTTGAAAAGATAGCTAACATATTTTCAGCAGCTTTGCTCGAGTTTTATCCATGCAAACTGTTCATTTTATCAGTATAAGAAACATTGCTTGTATAACGGCATACCCCTTCTTCTTTGAAATTGTTTTTATTGCAAAATCTAGGATCAATCCTGCTTCTACCTCTGCATACTTAATCTGTTTCAAATTGTCACTTGCAATCACGAAAGGCTCGCCAAAATTCATTATTACTGTTGGGGATTATGATGTTGAAACATACTTTATAGCTTATTCGGAGAAATTGCATTGCATAACAGTGAGAATCGCATCAAAATCCATCTTCATCTGGTCTTCAAATTTCATTCCGACATTTTTCGCCTATTCTTCTTATCCTCGTTACGCATTTACAACTTATTCTATTCTTTATCCAAATTGCATATACTGTTTGTTACCTTTTCTCCGAAAGTCCAAATTCGCGCTTTGTAGTTTCTACTTTAAGTTTCATTTTGTACTCATATTTTTGATTCGTATATAAGAAAACTCACAATTATTATCGCACACCTACTTATTTGTTTATTATTTTGAAATAGTTGCAATAGATAGATAGATCTATATCTCTGTTGGTCCTGCCATCTGATGATTTTGTCGGCTTATAACTCAAAATAATGGGGATGGTGGTATTTCAGAGAATTATTAGGATTAGCATTGCACTCTTCCTTGCAGTCTTGCGTACTTCTTCCTATGTGCGCAAGCGCACAACAGTCAGACAGCATGCCGCTGGAGCTGTGAAGCGTACAGTTCCATAAACTGAGGGATGGCTACTAACATTCAGCTTATATATTATATAGTGTGCAAATAAAAAGAAAGAACTAGAAAAACTAATGTAAACAGCAAAAAGTGCAAAATTGATTACTAATTACTGTTTTCTGAGTCATTAAATTAAGTATTTGCGACAAAAAATTCATTTATTTAAAAAAAAGAAGGAATAAAATCCTTATTCGTCTAAATAATAAGATAAAAGATCTCACATTTGGAACGCGTCCTACCAAGTAGGCACAACGAACCGAAAGCCATATTCCACAACCAGTTTCGATCTATTGGGTCTCATCAGGTGGGCGGAATCAACAGTGTAATTCAATGCCGGGAGGGGTATTAGCCTTCGGAGTAGTTGTTTCTGTTGATTCCATGTTTACATTTATATTTATCATTTATTTATTATAATATTTTTGATGTAGTGTAGATATTAACTAATATTATTTTCCATTAATCATTAAATACCAAACATTTTCCAGTATATATCCATGTGTAGATAGGTAGGTTTACGTAGTATCCCTCAGGTTCGATTTATTGCTTTTCGAGTCACGACCCTTTTTCCCAAGTTTGACGGCAGAATAGGCAGGCAGTCCAGATTTGAATCCCCCATCGTCAAACAGAGGCACAGGAAAGCTCGGATCTCGGAACTTTATCCAGTCAATTACTGCTGTTAGGTAACGTAATATGAAAGAGCATGCAACGAACGACGTTATTAAAAATTTAATAGAGCAATCACCCGTTTTTATCGTTTCTACCGAACTAAAACATTTCGTACGTTATCTGCAGCTAAACTCATTTACGTATCGATCCCGGGGCATTTTTAATAAATATCTTACGAACGCTATATATTAACTTCTCAGTCGTAGCGAAGTTATTCTAATGGATCCTAAAATCAAAACTTTATCGCACGAACCAAAAATTATATCGACTTCCTTGAGATGCCGCATGAAGCTTATTAATAACAATGTTGTCAAGTCGTTCTTTTGTTTTAACAAAAAAGCTGCAAATTTGGTAAATTTTGGAAACACATTTATGCAATTGCGTATTCATTATTATGTGACCAACTCTATATTGTTAACGACGATAAAATATTGTTAATAACAATTAAACGTTGATATTATTAATTAAGTAATATACCACACATATATCTTATATAAAAATAATTTCTCTATAGTGACCTTTCAACAACAAAAATGTTTTCCAGTTTTTGATTTTGATAAATATCACTCATTATCGTACCCTGTGAGCCTCAAGGGTCGAAGCTTATTTTTTTTTTCAGTTACAATTTGAATTTCCAGTACATTTTCACGTTACATTAAAAAACAAACAAGTGCCAATACAGTATGTTACAACCCTCAAAAGGATTTTACCGAATTAAAATGTTAGGACCCCCTCGCGAATTACCTCCAAATTCATTTTTAATGTAGTCACACATAAGTACAAAAAACGGCAATCATTTAAACCTTAGTACTTGGTAGCTCTTTCCAATCATAATTGTTTTGGTTTATTTACGCCTTTAATTGCCGCACATTTAACATAGAATTGTTGCATATTTCTCGGCGGTTAATATGAGACAAATTATTTGCACTTTGGAAGCTTATATTTCCATAAGATAATAATGATGGAGCAATCAACTAAGTGGCAATAAAAGGCTTATGTAGATCCCTAGAATAATAGAATCAGTTATATCCAATTATCTTTTACTCGCTAAATGCGGTATATAACCAAAAATTATGATTCTGCTCATATAGTTCGCTTTGTGATGGAAACACTATTTTTTTTGAAATTTAAAATAAGTGTATAAGTACATTTAGAGCTAAAGCTTAAATTTTTAATTATTACGGCACATTTATGAAGTTTATACCAGGGTGAATCAAATATAAACGAGCCTTTTTAAATTGTACGCCGAATAGTTGCGCATCCGGGCGTTAGGAGCTTAAAGTGGGGATATTAGGTGGCACGGAAACGACACGTCGTATTGTTGCTGAAATTTTGCACAGATTGCAAGAACAATTCAGAAATGAAACGCTTTTGTAGCTACGTGTAAAAGTTTGGTGCAAAGAATTTAACGGTGGGCGTAATCGTAATCGTGTCGAAAATGTAAATCATCCTCGTCGTCCGCGAAACGGTTAACATTGCACGCGTTACAAACTGTGCTTCAAATATCTGGTGAACTCGGCATCAGTTATGGGAGTGTCCACACAATCATAACGAAAAACTTGGGATTCCGAAAAATTTCAGCTCGTTGGGTTACAAGGTTTCTGAGTGAACATCAAAAAGCTGCTGAAGTTTGCATCTCTCAGGCACTTCTCACTCGATTTAGAGAGGAAGGTGATTTTTTTTTGGACAAAATTGTAACCTGCGATGAGACGTGGGTACACCATTACACTCTAACATCAAAACGAGTAAGCATGGAGTGGCGGCGTAAAGATGAATGAAACCCAGTGAAGCCGAAAACACGTCTGTCTGCAGGCAAAGTTTTAGCCACGATTTTTTGGGACTGGAGAGGGGTGCTATTGGTGTTGGTCGATTTTTTGTACGAGCGAAGAACCATTAATATAGCCTACTACTGTAACCTTCTCAGTCAGGTAACACTTGCTTATCGCCGAAAAAGGAGGATGCATGCTATTCGTGACGTGTTACTCTCGCACGATAACGCTAGGCTTCATACCGCAGCTTTAGTGCAGGCCCAAATCGGTGAAATGCACTGAACTCAGCTGGAACACCCTCCATATAGCCCAGACCTATCCCCTGTGATTTCCACATGTTTGGGCCTCTCAACGAATCAAATCACTAGGAGGCGAGCGATTTCAGACCGATGAACAGGTAGAGGCGTTTGTGCGCAACTGGATAGACACCCGCCCTGCTTCTTTTTATGAAAACGGGATGAAAAAACTACCAATGCGTTGGGAAAAATGTATAGACAGACAAATAGAGAAAATAGAGAAATAATAATAATAATAATAATAAATGTTTTATGAACAAAGGCTTGTTTATATTTGATCCATCCTCGTATATGAAAATCATAATTACTTTTTTTAATTAGATAATTTCGATAATTAAAAAGAGAGTCACCCTCATTACCATTGAAAGTGTTTTAAATGTGTTTGGTCCACTTCTAATGTGCACACTATCAACGTAAAATAGGTTCCAAATATACTAAATATAGCAATTCATATTACATGAATGTTCGATAAGGGTGTTGTTAATAAGTATTAGTACCCAACTTGAACATTCAAGGGGCGAGGGATGAATATAGGGAAAATATAGTAAGAAGAAGGGTTGGGAGAAAAACTTGAATACGTTCAATACCATTAGTAAAAAGTCTCCTTTTAATTATTTATTCCTTTACCACAATCTCCAATTTCTACTATAAATATATTTATTTACAAACTGTTAAAATAACTGTTAATTAATTTTTTATATATTTTCTTGTTTTTATAAATATTATTTTTATTTTGTAAATATTCATCTTTGTTTTCTAAATCTATTTGTAGACTTTGTAGACTTACAACATCTTATCTTGTGCATGCCTTTGTTTCCTTTCTACCTAAATTCTATTGTTCCACTATCACTAACTTAGCCTTTACCTAGAATTTCATCTTCACCTACACCTACATGAAATCCCTACTAATAGCTAAATTCTATACTGGTCACTTTTATATCTATAAACTCGTACCCCTTCAACTTTATTGTCAGTACTTTTCCTTCTTGAATATTCTATCTCTTTTTACTAACAATTCAACTGCATAAATATCCTAACATTTAGATCCTAGAATTACCGAGCGACGTGGTATAGTGCTCTAGATCATCGCCGGTTCGAACCCGGGTCCGGCTGCTCTGCTCCAAGTTTTCTGTGGTTTCCTTGGATCATTTAGGCAAATGCTGGGGCAGTAATATTCCACTTCCTTCTGTCTTTATTTCGTCCGTCTCATCTTTCTCTCCCTAACCACACCACCCACCCATTCCCACGATTCCTGAAAGGAGGCTGAAGAGGGCCTTACGCCCTACCCTCCGGCTTTGCACTATGGTGTAGGTCGGAAGGACTGCCCTCCCACCAGCACGAGTAGCTGGTGGGAATGAAACACAAAAAAGTTTTTTAAAGTTTTTAGATCCTAGAATTAATTCTCGTGCTCATGAATGTCATTGTGTAAATTGCTTTCTTATTTTCATTGTGTGTATATATTTTGTGTCTTGTTGTGTTTTTGCATTGTTTTCTCTGTTACATTTTTTTTATAAAGTTGTTAATTGCGAAATAATAGTGTTTTTATTATGGTATTTTAATAATACTCTACCTAAAACGCTAAAATACTTTGGATTCTATCTTAAAAATAATAACCCAATAATCAAATTATATGTTAGGTATTATTCATATTGTGAATAGGGAACAGTTCTGAGAAAGACCATCTGAAAGTAAAGTAGATGAAATAATAAATATACACCCCTTTTGAACTCATTCGTGTTGGACATGACAGTTTTACTACTACACCCTCACCATTTCAAAAGTTTGTTCGTAAAAATGCACTTCATGAATTATTCAAAGGAAAGAAGAAAATATATATATAGTAGAAAGCCCTGAAACGTAACTGATACTTTCATAAAAGCACATATCCCTAACGGGAATTGATTGCTCGCTTTTTGAAATTTTGAGAAAACTGCTACCTATTAATGCTTCTCGCTGTTAAGGTAAGAACATGAAGGAAATTTATCAAACAAATTCATTACTAACGTAAAAAGTATTTTTGAATAAGAATCAAACAACTTTCAAATTTTTAATAATAAATTATCGAAACAGAATTCTGAGTCTTTACATAAGTTATTATAATAAATGATAAAATGAAACATTGTACTGCATGTATTGAAAAATGGTTTACCATTTGTGAATGGCTGCTTCAAATTTCATCGTTATATTACTATGAGGATTGTCACTCAAAAATTCGAAAATTATTTTACTGGGTATATAGGATTGTGGTGTTGACATTGAACCTCTTTGTTGCTACAACAGTAATACTAGCCCTATTTAAATTGAATTATACCCCTTTGATGTTAATAATCCATATTATCAACTTGTGTAAGTATTTAAAGATGATTATTGTCTTTCCCATTTCTCCACGCTTTATCTTCTTTCTTATTATGTTATTTCACTTTTCCCTCAACATTTTTCTTCTCCTACAACCTTTTCCTATTTTTATCCCTATTCCATTTTCTATCATTCTTACCCAAATAATTCCTCTATACTTAATAAATAAAATTCATTTTTAGTTATCCAAGTTAAATGTTTGATAAACATTTATTTATTCGGCGTGAAGGGACGAGAAATAAAGAATCTTATGCTATCACTTAAAAATGATTGGAAAATACTTCGGTGTCCACAAATTGATTACAAATTATCAAAAAAACTTCGATTTTACCAACGATGTAGAACAGCTCTTGCTATTACTCAACTTACCGTTGTGACCGTCATGAATATTGTTCCCATTATAACTGGAAATGTATCAGAAAGGTGGGTTAACATTTGAAAATATTATTTTCTAGTGTGCAATAAAATTTTTAAACAGAATGGTATTGTATATTACCAATTTATACTAAAATAATATAAATATAAATATAAATATAAATATAAATATAAATATAAATATAAATATAAATATAAATATAAATATAAATATAAATATAAATATAAATATAAATATAAATATAAATATAAATATAAATATAAATATAAATATAAATATAAATATAAATATAAATATAAATATAAATATAAATATAAATATAAATATAAATATAAATATAAATATAAATATAAATATAAATATAAATATAAATATAAATATAAATATAAATATAAATATAAATATAAATATAAATATAAATATAAATATAAATATAAATATAAATATAAATATAAATATAAATATAAATATAAATATAAATATGGAATCAACAGAAACAACTACTCCGAGGGCTAATACCTCTACCGACATTGAATTACACTGTTGATTCCGATGGACTCCTAGACGAAAATATAACATATTTAAAAAAGAAGGTATTAAAATGCTTATTCGTCTAAATTTTAAGATCAAATATCTCATATTTTGAACGCGTCCTACCAAGTAGGCACAACGAACCGAAAGCCACATCCCACGACCGGTTTCGGCCTATCGGGTCTCATCAGGTGGACGCTGGCAGAATGGCCTTTACAGGCTATATTATAAATATAAATATAAATATGGAATCAACAGAAACAACTACTCCGAGGGCTAATACCCCTACCGGCAGTAATTCCTTCGTTTTTGAATATAAATAAGCAATTTGCAAAAAAAAAACAAAGTATTACACCTACCTCTAATTTTCTTCTTTTTTTGTAGAGTTTTGCCAATCTTTAGTTGGCTTCCATTTGACGTTACCATTTCCCCATATTTAGAAATAATTTGCATCATATTTCTACTCGAACAACTAGTTCTTATATTAATTCTAATAACATCTGATTATTGCGTTTTTTACATTCTTGGAACATCTGTTTATCAGTTAGACATTTTGCGTAAGTAGATACATAAGAATTTATGTAATAAATTACATATCAAATTGGCATTCTTGGCTTCTACTTACAGATTATGATTATAAAAATGTTGTTCAGAAAACGCTTAAAGAATTTGACTTCAGTTCAACAAACAGCTTGATAGAAAACCAGAATGAAACGTTGTCAAATCGGTAAAATTCTTTTACTTTAATTAACATGCATAATTACCAAATTAGTAACGCTAATTTTATTCTAGAGTTTATAACAACGAAGGTTTATTATCATCTAAAGTATTTAATGCAGCTCTTTCCAACAATCTCAATGCATTAATTGCAAGACACCAGAAACTACTTAAATTTTATAAACGACTGGACAAATTTTTGATGCCAGTTATTACAGTTAGGCTCATCATTTCATCAACTGCGTTTATGTTAGATACCGTAACTGGACTAGTAGTAAGTAAACAAATAAAAATATACGAAAAGTATAAGTTCTTGGTCAATAATTTATCGAAACTACCAGACGTAGATCGCGATTTAGTTCTTACTAGATCTCATCAGAACACCATAGGTAGTCTCAATAAATCACCGACCAAATGGAAAGAACCCTTTATAAGCTGCATCGTCGATGCAGGTGGGCAAGTAGATACCTTATCTAACATATGAAATAGTTTAGTTATCAGCAAATATCAATAAATGATTATATACTTGCAGAGCCAGAACAAATATATATTTTATCACAAGAAGAAGTAAGAAGATTTACAAAGCTTATTAATTTCAGGTACGCGACGTTAGCATATCATTGCCTTTTCTGCAGTACGCTACAACGTGTTTAATACAGTTGTTACTTTATGGCAGTAGCGGATATCTTCTCATGTATAAGGTAAAATGTATGTGAATCGTTTGTATTTAGGTGCGATTCAGTTCAGTTTTGAACATGGAGTTAAAACTAAAAAACGGCAAAAAAATGGTAGTGATATCAAGTACATTAACAAAAATAAGGGACATTAATTAAACTAACACATCGGTTGTGTGAAACACCAACAATATTAACTAGACTGGCAATAATGTAATAAAATACGAAGCTAAAATCAGATCAGATATCATCCTTAGTTTCTGAGTTTTTAACACTAACTCTCGTAATAAAATTGTAGATATTTAGTTAAACTCATCGCTATTTACTAGTCAATAGTGATAAGTAAACAATATATTTGTTTTAGTTTTGCCAAAAACAATATTAAAATTATACTAACACAGATTCAGTCATAATATACAAAACAAGATCAAGAACGAAACCAAGTCAGTTACAAATCAAATTAATTTTAAGTCTAAAGCTTATTATACAACTAGGGTCTCTCGATAAGATTTTGAATGTACCAATAAAAATATGCAATTTCAAACTATTAAAGAGGGAGGTTAAACTAGTCAATTTAATTGTAACAGTAAACGTTCAATACCAAACAGAAAAAAAGATGTTTATAGGTATTGTGTTACTTTGGGTGGTGAATTACAAACTTCCTGTAATAACATATTGATTTAATGAAATTAACCTCTACTAAAAATATATTTCATTATTAATAATTTGATTTCTAGGCTGAGCTAATTTTGTTTGGTCAAAAGAACGATTTTCCTATCTGAATAATTTTCTTATACTTTCTTAAATTACTCTCAAAAGGAGTAAAAATAAGGTAATAAATAATTTATCAGTAAAATTTGAAATCATTAAATAAACAGGCTGTACTTAATCGATTTTTAAAGGAGATATGTTATCATTACAAACAAATACGAACAACGACGAGCAGGACTAGCAGGACTCGCGCTCAGAGGATTCAATATCGTTATATAATATCGTATCATAACACCACAAATCAATGAAATTGTGTATAGTAGATTAACGGGAAAATCCCCAAAAAGTTTTGATAATCTGTCAGTCAGGACACAGACGGACGACAAAGTATTCGCATTTATAATAAGGTTCATTCCTTCATTTCGAGATACAGAATCTAAAAGTCACTAAATGCTTGTAAACATATTGTCAACTAAAAGGAAAGACTGCAAATGTGTAGGAATGCTAACGATAAGGCTTGACCGTATCACACAAAGACTAACAATGAATTGTATTCAAAAACTAACACCAAAGACCTCACTCTACCTATACGATTGATCAAATATAAACGAGCCTTTGTTCATAAGACATTTATTTTGAAAAGTTTCACAAAAACACAAATTTCTCTATTTTTCGACACATCCCCCTTGTTTGTCTATACATTTTTCCCAACGCATTGGTAGTCTTTTCATCCCGTTTTCATAAAAAGAATCAAGGCGGGTGTCTATCCAGTCGTGCACAAACGCCTCCACCTGTTCATCGGTCTGAAATCGCTCGCCTCCTAGTGATTCTTTGAGGAAGCTCAAACATGTGGAAATCCCAAGGAGATAGGTCTAGGCTATATAGAGGGTGTTCCAGCTGAGTCCAGTGCATTTAGGCTGCGGCATGAGGCCCAGCTTCTAGTTCTTCACACCAATAGCACCCCTCTCCAGTCCCTAAAACCCTTTGCCTGCAGACAGACGTGTTTTCGGCTTCTTTGGGTTTGATTCATCCTTGCGTCGCCACTCCATGCTTGCTCGTTTTGATGTTCGAGTGTAATTGTGTACCCACGCCTCATCGCAGGTTACAGTTTTATGCAAAACAAAATCACCTTCCTCTCTAAATCGAGTAAGAAGCGCCTGAGAGATGCCAACTCGAGCAGCCTTTTGATCTTCACTCAACAACTTTGGAACCCAACGAGCTAAAATTTTTCGAATCCCACATTTTTCCTTATGATTGTGTGGACACTTCCATAGCTGATGCCGAGTTCACCAGATATCTGAAGCACAGTGGCGTGGCGTAACGTGACGGTGCCCTTCAATAAGGTTTCTAACGCGTGGAATGTTAACCGGCGAAATGCTGGTGCGCGGACGACGAGGATGATTTACATTTTCGACACGATTACGATTACGCCCATCGTTAAATTCTTTGCACCAAACTTTTACACGTGGCCACGAAAGCGTTTCATTTCCGAATTGTGCTTGCAATCTGCGCAAAATTTCAGCTGGTTTCACGTTTTCACGTGTAAGAAACTTAATAATAATTCGTTGCGCAACACTGCTATGCACCTCTTTCCCACTCATTGTGATAGCTATTAACCAAGCGAATGCAGCAATACGGCGCGTCGTTTCCGTGCCACCTAATTATCCCTCTTAATATCCCTACATCAATCAGTCTATCTGCTCCTAGTTTTTCTCATCATTACTATTTGTAAAAACATTATGTATCCATATATTTAAGTGATTAATACGTCCCCGTTTTCATTTTAAGACCCAAAACTTATCAAAAGCCTTATATGATAGTGAGTGGCTATTTTGTAAGAGAAATGTGGTAAGATCCGTCCTTTTCATACAACAGAGATGCTCTGTTCCAAGTAAAATAACAATTGCTTCTTGGATGGATTTAACCCTGGAAACAATGTTTGGAGTACGTATAAACTTATTCTTATTATTCTATATTAGGTTTTAAAAAACGTAGAATTAATTTTCAGGTTGTTCGTTTTTCCTTTTCAATTGCTACAGTTCTTCGACAGGTTTTGGATAAGAAATAAAGATGAAACAAAGATTAAAAATTATTAGATTTTGATGTCTGTATGTCTAAGAATAGTTTAGATTATGTTAATTCATTAATTAAAAAACTGCGAAGTTAAATATATTGATAATAAATGTGTAGATCCCTTACTGCTTGTATTAATTAAAAACATTAAATATAATAAATTAAGTAAGCTTTTTAATGTTTCAATCAGTTTACTAAACTCTACAATTGTTTCGGCATAGAATAAATACTGGAGAACAAACATGAACAAAGTGTCTTAAATAAGTACCTAAAATTAGTATTATTATTCGAACATTCAAAAAAGAAGGAATTAAATTAAAATCCTTATTCGTCTAAATATTAATATCAAATATCTCACATTACGAACGCGTCCTACCAAGTAGGCACAACGAACCGAAAATCTATCCCACGACCGGTTTCGACCTATCGGTATTTTATTCTTATTGCTTTCTTTGTTTAAAATAGGAAAATAACAGTTATTTAATTACATTAAGTATGTGCAAAATTCACTCCTGTTGACACTCACACCATAAAACTTCTTATTTCCTGTAGGGGAAGAATCGATACCTTTTCGCACAAATGTTGCCCTATTTGACCCTGATGATTTACAATTTCATCTGATGATTTATATTAAAATATATATGTAATTATGATATCCACTGTATTTTAAACAAAATAGCAGATCACACTTCTGAGAATATGTTGTGGCTCTTGAATACATGACTAGTATAAATTTTGAAGTATATTTTCAAGTAATGCATATCTAATATGCAACCAAGTTTGAAGAAAAGAATACAGCAGCTTTGTTTATAAAATCGAATAAATTCTAAAGTACCTTTATTTTATAAAATCCAAACAGTCTCACAAGTACTCTAAAGAACCACTAAAATTATTAAAATTTTGAATTTTTATTGTAAATGGGACTTTTTATTTTAAACAACGAGTATACATGTCAAAACAGTAAACTGGTTTATAGAAATCTCATTTTGGACTCCTTTTGTAAAGTGAACAAAGCTATTTTTAAAACATTCTTCATTTAGGATCAATACGGGCCAGCAACGTCAACTGCAACAAATTTGAAATCGGTAATATTTACACTTGCCGAGATCGCCACCTCTTTTACTACGGAATCATAAAATTAAATACTGTTTTATGAATAAACAATTTTTATCCCTTTTTGTTTACATGACGTATTATTGGTAAAAGGTCACTTAATTGATTTGAACATTAAAGCCGTCGCAAGAAAAGACATAAGACTTGTATAGAATATAAATAACAATAAAATAAACAAATAGATACGTTTCACAATTTATTCGAAAACTCGACATATGTTTCGGCAGATACGGCCATTTACAAGAGTACATACAAAAGATTACTAAAATCTAAAACCTTAAGGATACTATTTATAAAGACTAATTCTATTTGAACAGGAGGAGGGGGGGAATTGTAAGTGGACAATTCTAATTGATTATTAAAAAGATTTTTATTATTCTGCTCTGCTGTTTTAATCTGTAATAATTCTAATAAAGAAGGTTTTCTACTTTTAGGTACATTTGAATGTAGAACTTTAATGTTGTCCATATCTAACGTATGGTTACGGTTTAAACAGTGTTCCACCATGCCACTAGAAGGATGTTTTTTGTTCTTAATAGCTGCTAAATGCTCCGAAACTCGTTTCTTATTAGCTCTACCGGACTGACCGATGTAAATTGCATCGCAGTTAACACATTGTATTTGATAAATACCATTTTTTTTAATGGGATCTTGTTTATTGTTGCTACTAAAAATTTTTGTTGAGATTTAAAAAAACTATTTTCAATTATTTTACCTATTCTGAAATAAATGTTTGAAATCTTTACATAAATTTTTAATATATTTAATATTACCAAAAATAGGTTTTACTTTAACAAAGTATAGTAAGGCTGACTTTCTTTTGTAATTTTGAATTTAACATTTTGTCGATAATAATAGGCGAATAACCATTAGAAACAGCAATATATTTTATAGTTGTTAATTCTATCGTATATTGAAATCAACTTCGGATAAAGGTAAGCTAATTAATCTAAAAAGTAAACTATGAAACACCGCAAACTTAAGAATCTGAGGGAATTATTGTATCGGTAGTAGTAGGTTTTCGATGAATATTGAATTTAAATTTATTGGCACTTTTGAAATCGAAATTTCTAAGAAATTAATAACTATTGTTCTCTTCTTTTCCATCGTAAAAGCAATATTTGTGTTTAAAGAATTTAATAGAAATAAGAACAGATTTAACTGGCATTCAGTACCTTTCCAGATGACCAGAATGTCATCTACATTCCTGCTCCACGAAATGACCTGTTTAATCAAAGGATTTTCCAAGTTGAACAAAATTTTCTCAAAGTGAGCCATAACACCGGCGATAGGGGTGAACCCATCGGGAGGACATCTGATTGCTTGTAAAACTTATCGTTGAACGTGAAATAATTTTGATCTAAACATATTTCTATTAAACTGAACAAATCGTTACTTTGAACTGGGTTGGAGATAATAAGAGAAATATTATGTTTCAATATAGAATACCTAATATTTCCAAAACGTTCCATTTGTTATTATTTCCGATTTTGATTTTGCTCCTCAATCCGCCCCTGTTCATCCCTTTCCCGCCGGTAATTGCTTCGAAGTAAAACTGGGAAAATGTGTTTCGTTTTCTTTATTGCAGTAGTGTATGGACTTCCAGATATCCGGATCACAATTGCGGCCGTAAAAAGTCAGAAACGTCGTTTAGGGACTAGCAATTACGTGAGATTACCGTAATTTTTATTCTCGGATAAATGAACTACTGTTGGTGTTCATTGTGGAAGTTACTTGTTTGTTCCTGAATACTTAATGCTACAAGAGATGTCCAAATACTATGTACTATTGCGAAAACATATATATATTAGTATTGTTAAGCCACAAATTTTTGCAACTGAATATGTGACTTCCTGAGCAGGTACAGGATAAAATGTAGGTTTTGATTTATGAAAAGTCTTTAACCTTCTAGTGGACAAACACGAAGACAGTTACGAAGTTATTCATAACATCTAGACTTTTAACGGTGCAAATGTTGCGAAAGGATATGATTAAATTTCAAAAGAGTCAAAAATAGAAACACTTAGTAAACTTGCAATAATACTTTGCTCATTTAACCAAACAAATTCCATTAAAAATTATTTTTTCCATTCATCGCTTTTTAGATTAATTAACGTACCACTTAGTGGTGACAATTTTAATTCAGAATTAAACCTAATCAAACAAATAGCTGTAAAAAATAGCTATAATACCGGTCCTGAGGAGAATATTCTTAATCAGAAAATCAGAAAGATTATCCGATCGTTGGGTGGTGTGGTTACGGAGAGAAAGATGAGACGGGCGAAATGAAGACAGAAGAGAAGTGAAAGATTGTCTGTGGAATATTACTGCCCCAGCATTTGCCTAAATGATCCAAGAAAACCACAGAAAACTTGGACCAAAGCAGCCGCACCCGGGTTTGAACCGGTGACCTCCCGAATGCTAAGCAATGATATAGAGCACTAGACCACGCCGCTCGGTATCAATACTAAAAGAACCAGGTATCAGAGCTACTGTATCCAATAAAAAAGCTCTAAAATATTATTTAAATAATGTTAAGCCTAAAGTTGATCCTTTATTGAGCAGTAGTATTTATAATGTATCTTGCAACAATTGTGATGCTTTTTACATCGGACAATCTGACAGAGCCATAAAAACACGTTTAAAAGAATTTACATAATATTTCAACAAAAAACTCTTTCACAGGTCTTCCGAACCTTTGTTTAAACATTATCTAATCATGTATTAAATGAGAATATACAAATATTACATCGTAATAATAAAAGCTATAGGTTTAATTTATTGGAAATTTTAGAAATAAACAAAGCTGGTTTTGCAAAACAAAATATATTTTTCCTTTAGTAGATATGTTTATCTACTCTTGAAAATGACAGTATTCTGTTAATAGATAAGTGGATGTTTATCAAGTGTTTTTATGTTTGAGTCTTTTGAATTTTAACTAAGTTATTCTTTCACCTGAAGAAGCCATTATGTGGCGAAATAATTATTATGAATTTATCTATCTATCTGTGTGCAGAGAACCTGTATTATCATTAAGTTATGCTTAACTGTTTTACATGTATATTTATTAAATTTAGCAAAAACGTATTTAATTAGTGTTTAAATGTACTGAAATTATTTGTTTCTGATTTGCCTGTTTTCATCATATACAAAATTTGTAAACTTTTTGTTCATATAAATTCCCTAAAAAACAAAACGTTAATTCGCTACCTTATTCTTTGTCTAAAAATATTTTCAATTAAACAGTAACATTCTTTGTTGTCATATTGATTGAAATTTTATAGCCAATTATATATTTATTGCAAAGTATTAACGTCAAAAAATTTCCATTTAATTGAATCACATGATTTTGTAACGGTTGAGAAACTCACAAACTATTAAACATGTGACATAAAAAAAATGTTAATTTTTTTTGAATCAGTTTAGTGTAAGTACGTACAACATATTCAGTTTTATTTTTGTTTCATTATTATAATTATAGATAATGTAAGGTGCGTAACCAAACTAAAAAGGACATTTTTGCATTTAACCTTTAATAAATTCTAAATTATCTTATCATTGTCATAACTTTAAATACTCTCCGGAGTACGCCCGGATTGGCGTCAGCAGTCTTTCTATGTGTAACAGTTTCGATGATAGCTTAGTTCCTTAGCAAATCGTAAAGAGTTTGGTGCGCGGACAGTTCGGAGAAAATTAGCGCATTTTAGTGGAAATAAACGATCGAAATTATTTCCAATACTTTATTGATGTGTTTGGTTTAATTATAACTGATGCATGGACACTACCATAATGTGAACTTTGATATTTCCATAATTTAAAATACGGTAAGCCGTTTTACTGCTAATTACAAGAGACATATTTATTAGTAAGAATTTCATTTGGGAGAATTATTTTTAGGCAAAATAATCGAAATAATAAATTCTGAGAATTTGCGTCTTATTCTTAAAATAAGGCATTATTAACTGAATTTTTAAATTTGTAGTTTTCTTTTCATTAAATATACATTTAAAAGCATTTATGATTCTGTTGAATTGAAAATTCGTTCTACCAATCTGTTTAGACCAATTTATTTAATTTTAGTAGCATATACAACTGGCTCGTACGCTAGTCAAATATAACAGAAGTCTGATTCGTCTAGATGTTGCAAGATGATCATAACTTCTAATAAAAATTCAAGTCAATTTAAATATAATATAAAGTTTCGTTAGTAAATAAAAACAGTTTAGGTTGAGTGTATTTGCTATCCTTTATTTTCCGAATACTCATTCTTTCTACTAGCAAAGTGCTTAAAACGTCGATCGACAACAAAACATTCTTCTCGTTTTAATATAAATTGAAGTTAAAAATTTGTTTTAAATATTAATACGTTTATTTATTTCATACGTTATTTTTGTACTAATTGATAGTCTGATTTGTATGAGGTGGTCGCATCCCCTAAAATAAATGAATAACAATTATTACACGATCACCAGGATTACTCATTTTATTTTTTCTTAATCTTATTTCTGCTACTCATTGGCTTTTTTTAACATATTATCAATTTTTGAGAACAACTAGCAGGTTCACAATTTCTATTTTCAGGACACATACAAACTTTATTTTAATTTAACTTTACTTGCGACATATATTTTCAACAATTTATTTTGAATACCCTCCGTACTCCGGCTTAACTATAGTACCAACAGTCTCTTGATTCGATCTCTATTAACCGTGACCTCATTTATAAGAAATTATAACATTCTACATTCATTTAATTTCGTCGGTTGTTAATGTATTATTTACGTTAATCTTTTTGGGCAGAAAATATTCAGTTAAATCATTGAAAAACATCCTGCTTTCATCTGATCGAGGTAGCACTTCATTTATTATAAAGAATCATGTTAATAAAAATAATATCTGTTAATATCAAGTGAGAAAATGTTACCCATGGACAAATCCAATGAAGTAGTTTATTTTTATGTTGAGAAAATAATAGTGATGAAAATTACTTTTCGATGAATTAACTTTTGTTTAAAAAATCGGTATGACCATTTCGTAATTAAGGAATCTTGATGATTTTATTTTTACTTTTTCATTGCACTTCGTCATATTTACGTTTTGGGAAAGTCCCTATGTTCTCAAAAGAAAACTTAAATTTTAATACTTTTTTCAAGTACCTAAGTGATTTATATTCACTTATAGTGATAAATATTATTTTAATAATTTTTTTACTTGTATTAAACTGTCTTTTATAAAAGCAAACCAAACCACCTAACAAATTGATTAAGGCTTTCGCGGCCAGTTGATGAACTGATGTTGTCCTTCTTCGGGTGTACAGGCCGTCGTCGGTTGGAATTGCTTCCTAACATCAAACCACCTAAATTAAATGTTTTTATTTTCCACTTTTACTTTCACTTGTATTTTCTTATATATTCTTTAATAATGAGTTATCCTGATTTTATTTATTGTTATTTTGTTTATTAACAATAATTAATATTTAATTTTGTTACAGCTGTTTTTTTTTTTTATTATATATTAGCACGTTTGTGTTTACTTTATAATTGGTTTTAAATCCTTAAAATTGTAACATTTTATGGTCTACGTTTATTTTATATTTTCGAACTATAACAAATATTTCTAGAACTGACAGATATTTTGTTTGACTGTCCAAGAATCATCTTTTGAAACCTTTTGAAATGCGTTTTATTACGTTTTTAGATATTTTGTTATTTGTGACTTATTCAGATGAAGAGATATCGTTAAACAGCTTGCACTAATAAATTTTGCAGCATTTTCAATGTATAATAAACGTTTTCTTTTTGGCCGTCCAAAATTCAGGATTGCTTTTTTAAAACGCATTTTTTACGTTTTTTCATCGGCACATTTTAAATATTTTTTCAACATTTAATTTTTAAACTTTTCAACAATATTTAATCTTAATCTTTCACAAAAGTTATTCCAATGAACGCCTGTGATTGTTATGGAATGTTAGCTCTTTATTTTTTGTCGCTTTTAATGAAATATTATCGAAGCTGTGCATAAATCGTTGATTGTTTAGCCAAATCTGCTAATAAATTTGTTTTTACTTCAAAGGATAAGTACATTTATTTGTTTAATTAGTTTTAATATTTATTTGGAACTAACCAGTTTACTATAAAACAGTTTTTCAGTTAAATATTTGATAACTTAGACTAAAACTCAAAAAATACATAAAGGGAAAACAAATAAAAATAGATAAATGTGAAGCACGTCAATAGTTTCTGAAAATTAATGCGTTCTATTGTTGCAGTTACTTTTGAATGCCGTTCCTAACGTTGCGATATGGAGGATGATCAGTGGACCACCCATATTGAAAGAAAAGCGATGGACGGTAAAAAACTTTTTGAATTACTCATTTTGTTGTAAAAATTGCATTGGTAAACTTAACATATTTTGATTTTCTCTAGTTTTATTTGTTACTTTTCGAAATGAATTTTTTCTTATATTTGAACTGTAACTGTAAGCTGTCTCTTCTTTTTTATTTATTTAACTTGATATATTTTGTTGTTTTATCAATTTTTTACATTACAGCTCTACCTTCATAGCTTCTAAAACTAATAATATTTATTTACAGGGACTAAAGTTTTACAATAAAAAACCTTTGAGTAACTTTTATATTAATTGTTATTCATATTTATTTATTGTTATTTCTCTTTCAGACATTTACATGGAACTATAGAATTAATTTTATGTTATACAATTTTTCATTTTAATAAAAGATTTTTTTAATGTCACGTCTTTTCATATTTCGATATTTTTTAATATTTGATTTTAAATATTTCGTTTACAATTCTTTCTTTTTTTTCAGGCAATTAAATATCTTTCTTTTTAATTTTTTATAACACTTATTTATTTTTATTTCCCGTAGACTTTTACATTAATTATCAACTTTGAATATCTTCTGTTATAATTGGTCATAAAAATTATTTCTTTTTATTTCTCTCGTATATTTAAACTTTTAGAATACCCACGCATTTTTTATTTTTTTATTTTAATGTAACTCGCTTAATTTCAATTTAATTTAATTTTCCACTTAAAATAATTTCATTAGTATTTAATTAAAAAAAGATGTGTATTGAAAATAACAATATTTAGACTTATATTGTAAAATGTTATATCTTATTGTTGTTTGCAATGTAATAATTTTGATTCAGTACGATTATCACCACTTAAGTAAACTGCTATGCCATCATTCGGGAGACTGGTGTGTTGCGTATGATTTCGGTCGGGAGTGTTCTGGGGTATCCAGTTTCCAATTTCGAAGTCTCCGGTGCTCCGAATTTCGAAAATTTCGAGGTCCTGGATTTTAGAAACTTCGAACTTCCAAAACCATGGATCCCGAAATTGGGATCTTTTGTTCTGGAGATCTTGGGGCTTCGTTTTCGAAGTTTCTGAAACTCAGTGTCTCGAAACTTTCGACTGTGTATTGGGGACTTTTAGTTCAAAGTTGAAAGTCCAACCTTGAGCCTTGTCGCGGACGGTCATATCTCCATACTTCCAAGGTTCTGATTCACACCCTCAGTTACATACAGAATCCTCTCACTCCTAGGGTGAGAAATGAAAGTATGAATGAAACAAAGAAAGAACTATCTCACCCTTACTTTCCCTAATTCACACCTCCATACCATCCTTACAGCACCTTTGCTCTTTTATCCCTTATTTCACTCATACCTCTTTGAATATTAACCTTACTACTTTCGCACTCTCATTGTCACTCCAAAAAGTCCCCTTTCCCCTTTATTTATTATTACAATGGATTTTACAAAATCGTCTTAATAAATATAGAAATATATGGGAAGTATTTGAAAATCTTATACAGCATTAACTACACAATTCTTTTAATAATAATGTACTTATATAAACATAAATGTTATATTTGTCATAAAAATACAATTTAAATAAATACTGTCTCGCCATATTTGTTTTGAAGATATTGAATAGTATAAAAATTATATAATCGAAAAGATACATATTAAATTAATTAGCATAAACAAATTGACTCCTAAGTACTCCGTTTTGTATTTTTAACAACCTTTAATTTAATATATAATTCATTGTTTAATTATATAAAAAGATAAAAAAATAAAATCCAGCTGCTTATAATAACACTAATATACACAGTATGTGCAGTTTTATTATTATATAAAGTACAAAATATTAATTTGAATTTAAAAAAGGATGTCTCCAAACTAGGGAATTACCAAAGAAGTCGATGGTACCGAAAATTGTCATAAAAATATCAGGGAAATTTAAAAAATTTCGGAAACTTCATTATAATAAAAATCCATCTGAAATGTTTCAAATAAACAGTAAGAAGTTAAAATTACGTAATTTAAAAAATAGCATAACTTTTGTAAAGAATAATACCAATAGGTGGGGATGTTATTACCTATTGTGAATCCTAATTAAGCAATAATCAATTACTAAATTACGTACGAGCAACAAATAATACTTTAACAAAGAAAACATACTAGTCACACTTTTACAATATATTTTTATACAATTATCAGAAAAGAGGAAGTAATTAAGATTTGTTAATAAACCAACTTTGGTTTACACCTCTTAATTACATAACATAATTAACAAAAATACATACTGACAACAACTATATATTTATATATATATATATATATAAGAGTAAATTAATAAAAAATATAGACAAACACCTACCGTCCTTGTTGAAAATATATCATCGAATATACCGAAGGGCATAAAGCCTTTATAGTTAGACCATATCCATTCTTTATTATCTTCTCGTTTACGATGTTATATAATTCCCGTATAGACTCAAAAGAGGCATAACGAACCATTACAAAATTATCAAAATCTGGAAAACAAAACATTAAGCGATGATTTTTTAAATTAATCGAATTGTTTCTTATACATTTGAAAATATGAACTGAATCGTTTAAAAAAAGACAATTGTTTGTTAGGATTGTTTGGATTTGGATAAACTATACTTAGTTGAGCGGATTCACAAAATGTGATACAGCCTTCCTATTGATACTATTATTATCAGTTATTATTGCAATAACAGAAAAACCAAAACCAATTTGTTCAAGATCTGTGATTATAATTTTAATTATTTCGAATAATGATTTTGCGGTTAATTTCTGTACTGGAAGAATATGCACTACGTCTTACACGTATGTGTATGTGTATGCTGCCACCCTCAAATATTAAAATTGTTATCCCATAGTTAATACGTTACTAGAAAATCAATATCAATATCCTAGAAGCGCTACTTTTCGAAAATATCGTATTTAAAGAAAACCAGAAACTAAAAATTACAAAAAGAAAACAATTATTCGATAAAAAAGAACTATTACGAAATTATCAAAAAATATCAAATTATTTGGCTTTCCAAAACAGCAAAAAAACATTCAATCTTATCCTATACAATGATTAAATTTACCATTTAGAATATGAGATCTGTAAAACTTGTTTAGGAAGCATCCAATTTAAAAAAAATAACGGTTCTAAACTATATATAGTTTAATTGTCTAAAGTACTAAACATTATAAATTATAATAAATTAACAACATAATACAATAAGTACACACCTACATATATATATAAATAGTGATTTATCTAAACCCTTCTTATTGTTTATAGGGAATGAAAAGTTGAATATCGACTTGGTGTTCTATAAATAATAGCATTACATAAATGAATATCATGTTTATACACCAATTGTATTTACAAACAAGTCTTTTTAAACGGATCTATATTTAATGAAAATATTCTCGAAACCATGGCGTTTCAAGTTCTACCAAAATTACTCCATTACTTCCTTATTTTAAATTGAATGACCCAATTTTCTTTATTTTTTTAAAATACGTTATTAAATTTGAAAGTAACATTTATGGATGTTGTATATGCTTAAAGCTAAGTTACCTACAATTAATTCAAGGTAAATATTTTATTAAAAACATCAGTGACAAAAAACAATATTATCTCGGAAAAAAAAAAGCTAGATTAATGTGTAGGCTGTCGGCTTTCACAACCTGGGTTATTATAAGAGTGATTTTCCGGATTTGATGGCCGTGGTCTAAAGGCTTGTATTTTGCCTGACGTTTCGTCAGCTATTGCAGCTGACATCTTCAGAGGTATTGACGTCGAAGTAGCTTCCTATCTCAAAGTTCTCTTCTCGGCGGACCACTATCGTGTGTGACCAACAACCCCGGAAAATCATTCTTATAAAAAAGCTAGCTTTTTATAAATTTCAAAATTTTGAAAATTACAATTGTGTACTCATTTGTATGGATGTTTTCGTAAAAATATCAAAGTCTCTTTTTTTTAATAGTATCACGGTACCTGTTTGACTACGTCATTGGAAAAAATAGAAAAGAGGATTGTTTTATATTGATACCTCCCTTAAAGAAGTTTAAGTTCATTAATGTATTCAAAAAAATAAAGAAAATCGGATCATTTCATTTAAAATAAAGAAATTATGGTGCACTTCCTGTAGAACCGGAAATGCCACAGTTTCGAAAATATTTTCATCAAGTAGATCCCTTAGATAGATTCGTATATATACCTAAACTTCTAAACAATGTTTAAATCAATCACCCTGTATATTATATTTCAGATACGTAAATGTTCCCACAAAAAATACTTTAATTCAAATTATCCCTTAAAATATTCCCAAAAAGTCCATAACAATAATTTAATATCCCGTACATACATTTACTCACGTATAAAAATTTAAAATGCACTAATCAAAATTTAGTTCAGCATTGTAAATTATTAACATTTGTTAGTTGAACTAAAACCCTCATATATTGGAATATCGAATACAATCGTACCAGTTTTTTTTTCAGGACGATCTCTAAAGGTTATGGTTTTCTTGATATGCCTCTACAGAGAGATAACGAAACAAATACCAACACATTTTTACGTTATAATATTGAAATTAAAATATTGGCTTCAATAACATGGAAATTTTCATTAAAAGAGAATATTTAAGTTAACTAAAAGTTTTTAAGATTACTTAAAAAGAAAGGGCTATTGGTCTCTTAATTTATGCAATACATACCCAATTAAAAACGTTATTACTACTAATAAATAAAGTAATCAATTAAACTCAGGGGCAAAATAAACACGTAGTAACTTAAAGATTTTAAATGTTTAAATAGTGTTATTTACTTCTAAAATTATTTTCATATAACGGTTAATGTTGAAACGTAATTAACGTACAAGTGTGAATGTAATGAGAAGCTTTTAACTTGACACTTCTTATTTTTATAGATACCTATACATATATATATATTTGAAATTGTAGACTCGCTTGGCACTTGGTGAAACATTTTTAAAAAAATTAAGTGAAAGAATTAAAACACTTAGCAAGTTTAAGAATGTTAATTTATTTCTCTGACGATCGTTTCGGTGTTAAAACCATTTTCAAAGAGTATACAAAAGTGTATTAAATTAATATAAATTTGTTCCTTAAATACTATTGTATCCTATCTTTGTCTACATGAATGTTTACGTTTAATAGGGGTGATATATCGAAATCTAGTTGTTCATTAACAATGGGAAGTCTTAATGACTTTGCTTTGTTTATCTCATAAATTTCCAACATATTCAAACGTTTACCTTAATTAGATTGATGTAACAATTTTATATTATCTATATCTAAAGAATGCTTAAAATCTAAACAATGTTGGGCTATGCCCGTACATTTATTACATTTTTCAATTGATTTTTTATGTTCTTCTACGTTTTTAAAGATCGTCCATTCTGACCTAAAACGAATTACAATCTTTACAATTTAGTATATATATATATATATTATGTGGGGTATTATTTAGAAGAGATTATTACTTGAAGCACAAACACATTCTTTCATAATTTTGAATAGCAATTTTAAAAAGATAGGATAAAGGTATTTTATTTTTAAAAAATATATTTATGCATGTTTATCCCTTGGTGCATAGTATTTCACAAATTGCAACCTACCCCTACCATAACCAAACCTGTCTTCAGGAGAGAATCCGAAAAACTCAATTTCGCTCAATAAGAATAACTTTTGTGATAGCTCCTTTCATGCATTATTCAGAAATAGATTTATATATACAGAAAAATGGTCAAAAAACATTCTAGAAATAGATTTCTAATTTATTATTTTATTTGTGAACGATTGTGATACAAAGTACTACAAAGAGTAATTTTTAATTGAATGAATTAAAATTATACACACCTATATGAATGTTTCCAAAACTTTTATACTAAATAATTTATTTGATAAAGTACAGAACCCTCAACGCACGAATCAAACTCACACTTGACTAATTTTTTTAATATAGATGTTGCGGCTTTTTAAATTCATCTAAATCGCATCTGAACAAACTGGAAAACACCACAAAGTGGCATTCATATAATCATTTTATTAATATTTGACCCTTGACTGTTAATAATAAACAATTCGCTAGGTCAAATCTAGACTAACGACAAAATAAAAAACAAACAAAAATTTAATTAATTTAATTTAATTTACTGAATTCTCTACTTTTGTCTCAGCACCACTTTAATCGTAAGTACATTAAAAACCTTTTCAGGTACTAGTTTGCCTCCTTGCCCAAATAATGGTGCTTGTCCTGTTTTATGACATTTTTTTCTGACATTGTATCAACTATACTGTCGAAAATCGTATATTGTGATTTCTCTATAGTCCCCTTAAATTTTAGATAATCAAATTATAATATAAGCATTTTTATTTTTCCGGTTATTTTTTAATTAATCCAAAATTGAATAGCGAATTACTGCTTTTCATTTATTTCAACTTTTTACTCTATCTGCCTACTTAGCAGTTTTGGTATGTAAATATATTTTTTTAAATAAATTAAATGAAATCGTTCAGCCTAATTTTACTGAGAAATTACATAAGAATAACAAAAATGAAATTTAACATTTTAAGAACTTTTTAATATTTTTTTAACCTAAAGGAACTCTAACAAAGACATGATACACTATATCTGACAGAATAGTAGATATATGTAATTAATATGCCAAAAAAATATATAAAAAAAAATAACAGAGAAACATTTTCTTTATATGGAATAGAATTTTAGGAAAAGTAAGGCAGCATAAAAGAATATTTTGTGTAAATTCAATTACCTATTATTTGTACTTTCGATTAAAGGTTGGTAAGCGCCGAGGCAATTGGTAAAAAGCAAACATGCTATTGGACACTGCAGTTTTAATAATCCTTTGTAATTATATTTTAAGCGAATGCATTTACTCTCCTTCACCCTCCGAATACTCACCTGTTCTATATTAGGAGCCGTCGATAAACCACGTAACATTTTTTAGGGGAGGAAGGGATATGCTCTTATGTTATGTGGTGTTACATGGGGTAATGGGGTAGGTACAGAACTTACGTGTCACGTAACGAAGATATAATATTGTAACGAGCCTGTATGTGTGTGTACAAAAGCGACGGCGAGTTCCGGAAACAGATAAGACGGGTTCCTCGAATACGGTCGTCGGTCGTCGCTTTGAAACAACAACATAATAGGAGTTCGAGAAAATACTAGAAGATCGTTCCTGATTACTCCAGAACCTTCGATACCTCTATAAATATTATGTTGTCGACGGTCAAGAACAGTTTTAGTTTAGTTTAGTTTAGTTTAGTATAGTTTAGTAGCAGTATAGTTAGAGACACAGTTTAGTACACCGTCACGGTTTATAGTTTATAGTTGATAGTAGAATGGTAATATAAATACGATATACCGAGTGATATAAATAAGTGGTAATATAAATACGATATACTGAGTGATATAAATAACACATTTACCTTGTCATATAAATAAGTTGTTGCATTAGTGTTTTAAGTAGTGTGTAAGTGTAAAATAAATAATTGTTTAAATAAATAAGTTGATCTAGAAAATTCGTTACAATATATTTTTATATCGAACATTACAATGCGCAGTGACTATTACTGATCTTGTTTTTGAAAACTTTATTAGTTTAAAAGGTACATAACACAAAATAAGGCGGTTGATCAAATGTCTACATGGTGTTGCATGGATCCGGGTGCGTAGACACGGGAAGATCCAGGAAGCTGAGCCCCCCCTTAGAAGGATCTCAGCCCCTTCAGTCAACAGACGACAGAGAGTCAAGTTTAATAGATTCCATCAGGGTCGTCGACGCAGTCATTCAAACTTTGGAAGGAATGAAGAATGATACAACCTTCGATGACATCTTTCAAGAAGTCACAACAGCTCTTAATATTAATTCGGATGACATATCTCAAGATTTACCGAATCCGAAGAGACAAAGAAAAGGAAGCAAATTGTTGACGGATTTCATAATTGCTGATAAAATAGATCAAAGATCTGAAACCAATGACGATCCTTGGAAAATCTTGAAAGCTTTACACATGGAAACTTTGGATTTGATGCTTACGGAACTGCACTTGAGATTTTCTCATAACAAAGATCTTTGTAATTGCAATTTATAACCAACGAACTGCATTTGAGGACACCTACAAACTTTTAGCGACTTGCCGTACGTTTGGGTGTAGTACAGCTGTTTGCGAGTCAACATTTTCGGTACTTACATGAATCAACCATCAACAGACCCCAAAGAATGTCTATAAAGCACCAACGACAAGCTAATTTAATTCATTTGACGTTTGAAAAAATTTATAGGAAGAATATTGATTTGTTTGAGTTAATGTGAAAATATAATAACTGTTAATTGCGAAAATTACAACTGTTTTGAGACTTTCCAATTATTTTAATTGCGCCCACCCAAAAAGTCCCTCAGCCCCCCCCTGATATCATGGGCTGGCTACGGTCCTGCATGGAACAGGGAGGGATGGTAAAAAAATACGAAAAACTCGTTATGTGGTTTATGGACAGTCCCTTATGGATGCAATAAAACAGAACACGAATCTTAAAAAAAAATTGAGCTTACAATCCTTTAAACCTTACCATTACAGTAATATAAGTTTAAGAGAATATGGAACTGATTTTGAAACACTATTTTAACCATCTGTAAAGTAAAAACCAAATGGCCGAGGTCAATAATTTAGTTTGAATGAGCAGAACTTTGGCGTGGGTGGTGAGCTTGCTATTACTTATCTATTAATTACAAATATTTTAAATACTTTAATATAAATGAACGGGCGTCTGGCCCGGCGTACAGTAGCTCAGGAAATTTAAAAATACGAACTGTATAGAAAAGCCCACTAGAAGCTCCCCTGACGACCCCCAAATAACATCTCTACCCTGTATTTATCAATGTGGAAACGGACAGTAACCAAATACGATACATATTAGATTATAGAGTAACTTAGGAAATATGAATGTGTAAAAATGAAAAACAACAAACAAAAAGGTAAAAAATTTAAACGTTATTTAGCAACTTTCTTATAAAAACTTAAGAAATGTTTAGAAAAGTTAAAAAAGAACCATAATTATCATTTAATTAAAAAAAGTCAAGGGGAAACATATGGCAGAAACCCATTTTCATGATAACTGAATAATACGAATTAAGGAAGAATTTAATAGATGGCTCTTTTCGCACAATATGTCCGGATTTATAGAGTATTGATTTCCAACCATCATATAAATTAGAAGCCAATCGTTATAACTCCATGTGTTCCATAATTACAATTACAGTGCTCGACACTATGTGTAGTACTCGTATTTATTGTTTTATACATTGTGTTTTAGACAACATTCGTACCTACCCTTCTTCTTAATTATAATAAAATATTCTCGTCGAAATAAATACGGAAAGTTCTTCATCAAGAGAAGAGATCTAAAATTACTTCATTTTATTTGATCTTACTACACACTATATTCTTTTGACCAATATCTTTATTAATATGTATAGTTTTCTCTTGATGAAAAAACGTAAGCAAAAAGTTAATGTTACGATTGAGCCATTCGACAGAACCATCTAAAATTTTACCTCATATGTGCTAGTTAAGGAAAATAAAAAAATTGTTGTTTATATACATACGTATAAACGCATAAATAAAGAACAATTTATAAAATTGGACATGTATGCTGTTCAAAGCATCAGAAGAATCAATGAAATATGCGCGGGTAAAGCAACGTCAGATCGATAGGATAAAGGCTTTCTATGATTGGCTGAAAGAAATCAATAGAGGTAGACCAATTGTATCGATTTTTGGGAAGTCCCCTCAACCCTCATTCAGTCTTTCTTCGATATATTGTTCAGTGCGGTGTAGTGTTGTGCTTGTCAACTAACACTTCGACATAACTTTTTTTACTAAATAAAGGTAAGTATTCTACGTTTTCATTAAAATATGCGTTTATTAAGCACCCCCATTGAACAGCGATTCTATTGATAAAAAGCCGGCTATAGGTTTTACGTCATACACCTATCCGGAAATGTGTACATCTGTCATTACGTTTATAAACTTTCAACGACTTGGCTACCTATTAATCACAGTTCTGTATCATTACTTGGTAATATCTGATACAGTAATTCTGCAACTTTTCTTCCAAAAATACATAGTTGCTAATAAAATTACTTTTTCCGCTTACTTTCTATCGATGGTCACATAAACAACCCTTTGTAATATACAAGGGACGTTCAAAAACAAAACGCCCCAAACCGTTTAACTGTACGACATCTTTCGGTACATTTTTAAACGAAGTTTACCTTCATAAAATTTTGGTCTTTCGTGGAATTTTAAAATTAAAGTTTAATACATATTGCTTTATAATTGTACTTATTACATAAGTGGTCTATTTTCTTTTGTGAAATTTACTAAGGGGTTTAACTGAGGAATAAACGAATTTTGTTGTAACTATAGGCATTTTTTACTCTGTAGAAACAACTCTAAACTTCTCATCAAAATAAAATTCAATAAAATTCAAAATGACTTCTTTTCACAAAAACATTAATTAACATAAATTTCCACTACAGCTTCAGTTAAAGTAAATACTTCCAATAAAACCTAGATACTTATACCTACTTTTCGTATTCTTCTTACGGCATTTTCGTCAAGACGATTAACACAAATGGTTCTAAAACAAATAAGTCAAATTTTGTACAAGTACTATTTAAATGAATTTCAGGTGCCGATGGCTGCTACAACAGAAAATTACCAGTTAAAATGGCACTCTTTTGGGTCCCATCTTCACTCTAGTGTAGCTTTATCTTTAAGCAATGCTAGTTTTACCGACGTATGTCTCTCCACGTTTGATGGCCATCAGATTTTAGCCCACAGGTTTATTTTATCGGCTTGCAGTCAATATCTCCATCAAGTTCTGAAAATTCAATCTAAAGTTAGTACAACTCTTCCACTATTTATAATCCTTCCTCCAGAAATAAATTATAAAACCATGAAAGTCCTCATACAGTATATGTATAGCGGAGAAACGACTGTTTCCAAAGACATTTTGGAAAACGTGTTAAAAGGAGGCGATTTATTAAAAGTACGAGGGCTTTGGAGACCCCCAGAAAAGGAAGAATTGGAAAAGACAAATAAAAATCAAGATAAAAGATCCCCCGTCCAGTATTCTATACCGGTACCAAAGTTAGTGCATTTCGACAAAAAATGTTCAGAAGTTACCCCATTACTTGTAAACACCACCAGCAATCTCCCAAAAAATGATGACGATAATGCTAAAGAAAGCAAAAAGTCGCAAACTTCGGTGTCTTCAGTAAAATCTAATGAAATCAAAGATGTTGCAACGAAAACAAGGATAACATCAGCAAAAGAAAACCCACATTCAACTAAACTCTCTTCTTCAGAAATTAAAACAGTTTCATCAGCCAAAAACAAAGATTCTTCCAAAAATTCCTCAGGAAACCTAGAATTTTTCGTTATTAAAGAAGAACCTTTAGAATGGAACGATATTCAAGGAAGTGAAATGGAAATGGTGGAGGAAAATCAGTTCTACGAAAATGAAATGACCATAAAACCAGAAATCATTGTAGAAGACAACAGTAATGCAAGCAAATCAGAAGAATTATACACCCCACTTACTTGCGAATTATGTTCAGAGTCCTTTGCTCATCCAGGTGACTGGGTAAAACATATACAAACTCATACTGACATGCTTCCTGCCAAAAGGCAAAGAAGAGGGCGATCCTATGTGGTAAGAAATACAATTGCTACATTTTAAAATACGTATGTAGTAATTTAAAAAATATATTTTTTTTTTATGATTGATACAATTTTTTTTTTATTTTCCAAGCTATAAAAAATTTCAGGAGGATGAAAACAGTTCGTTTCCTCCACTACATTGTGACCTCTGCCGTGAATACTTTTCCACCCCCTCGGAATGGGTTCGTCACATTGAAGACAGTCACACCGAATTTGAACTTCGAATGTCCAACACAAATGACGGTAAACCCATGAAAGTAAAACCCATTCCAGATGGACACAAAATATGTATCGCATGTAACAAAAAATTTCCTTCGCATGCTTCGATGCTGATTCATAAGAGGACTCATACAGGGGAAAAACCGTTTATGTGCGAATATTGTCAAAAAGGATTCAACGTAAAGAGTAATCTATTAAGGCACCTTCGAACACTACATGACAAAATTATTAACTCTACCGAAGTCGATCAAAAAGAAAACGTTACCTCAGATGGAGACAATGAAAAAGGGTGTACCGGTGAAAGTTCAGGAAGTGCTTAGAATTATAAGTAGTAGTTTTTAATTTCAAACATTTTGTACAAATATGTATAAATAAGTATATTTTGTCGTACTTCATATTTATTTACCAATTTTCAATGAAGCAGTTAATGGAGTATCACTCAAATTTTCCATTTAATATTAGTTATTTGTAAATATTTTTTTTACAATAAGTTTATTTAAATATGTTTAATGGCTCGGACTCGCCCCTAGTTTGTTAATGTTACATATAAATGGTTGTCTTCTTACACATACACACAAACTATTCTTATTTATTAATTACAAACCAGAAAAAAAAATTAAAAATTTGCTCAAGAAACGGTTTTTCGTTTTAACATTTGTCGCAGACATTGACTCCTATTTTCATAAAAATGAGTATTACTTTGTGACTTTATCAGCAAATAAATAAATTTGTTGTATCATCCTATTTCATTTCTTGTGTTTGATAACCACATTATGTTCATGAAATAGCATTCATTTTTGTAATTACCTTCAATTCGTTCATTTTAATTGTACATTAATAATTAATGGCGAAGTACAATATTTTAAGCTTACAATACATATGCCTAATATTTAAAACGGCTTCTACTCAATATGATGGAGCGTCAATTAAACTTTGTTTTCAGACGAATCAACCAGCCTCAAAATTAAAAAACTTTTTAATTTGTTGAAATATTAAAAAATATAATCTCCAATTGGAGCAATTGTATTTTAAATTGTTGTTTTAAATTTTTATGCACGATGGATATTTGTTTTATTATATTCACTGCTGTTTATTATATTTTTTATTATAAATTAAATTTTAAAATCAACAGATGAAGGAATCATGGACATAATTGACTGAAAACGATTAGTATTGTCTGGTATAGGCATTTGCAAGAAATGAGTGAAGTGCAACCTCCATATTGATTTGGAATTTGATAAAATATGAATGAAGATAACAGGAATCCCAAGTAATAATTACAATATGAAAATTAAAATGTGGAATGCAGGATACAATTAATGATAAAAGCAGCTATAATTTCTGACTTATATGTATATACATGTAAAACTCAAAAAATATTCTGAAAACAGCTGTTTTACTAAACATTCAATTACTAATTATTTTTACAAAAACAAACTTTTAAGAAACCTACTTAAAACCTCTTTAATTTTTGAAGCTGATTATTTCGCCTCATCCCCATTTTTCTGACTCTTCTCCAATACTCGAGTGAATTCTTATCCAGTTCTTCTAATGGAGGAGGAGGTCCAGTTCTAAGTGACCAAAGCCAGTCTGGGTATTCACTGTCTGGTTTTAACTTTACATCTTCTCCTGTTTTAAATATATTAGAACCACAACAGTAAGTTAGCAGTTTTTTAGGATCAGTCTCTACAGGAAGAATTTTTTTTTCTATCGTGGGCCCCAATTTGCCTTTTTTCTTTTTAGTTGCCCCGAGCACACCTAAAATTTTTTAATTATGTTTTTTCAATTAAATACAAAACTTAAAACGTCTACCTCCAACAACATTACTGAATTGTGTCTTTAAGACGTAACTAACTGTAACTTGAAGTTTATTGATAGAATTTAATAACAACATGCTCTACAACTTATTTTTAATCTTCAATCTTTCAACTTCTCATTATTTGTTACCTATATTTTGGTTTTTTATTAGGTTATATGGGTTATATCATGCAATTTATGGTTATATCCTTATATCTCTATAGATTATCACCACAGATTATCACTTTTCACAGAAGATCACATAATAGTCTTCAATTTACTGATATCCTATGAAACTAATTTTTCCAATACTTTGTTTAATTGAATGTAATTGTAACTAATGGTAAAAACTTTATATTAAAGAACAAAATAAGGACAATTCAGTTTCATATTAGACATTTATGCCATACTATACAATTTATATTTGTGTTAAATATAAATGTGATTCCAGGGAGTAACCATACTGAACACATACCATTTTGAGTGTTTAATATAGTGCGCATGTGACGTAAAAGTTTTAAATTTTTTGGCAGTTACAATGAGAAAGTTGTGAACGTTGTGTAGGGAACAGTTGTATACTTTAAAAATCAGTGAAAAGTGAGCGGTGAGTTACCTTTTGTTTCTTCATTGTGGATTCATTATAATGAACAAAGATAAACTGCAAGAAATGTACAAAAATATATACTACTCGGATAAATATTGTGATGATGAATATGAGTACAGGTAAGTGTCACATTCCAGGAGCCATAGTACTCAGTTTTAATCTATTAATTTAATTTGAAAAAATAGTACCTTTCCTAATTCATATTTTAGGCATGTTGTTTTACCAAAAGAAATGGTTAAATTAGTTCCTAAAACTCATTTAATGTCTGAACAAGAATGGAGAGGAATTGGTGTTCAACAGAGCAAAGGATGGGTACATTATATGAGACATGGGCCAGGTAAAATATTTATTTTTTTACTTGTATTAAGAAGAAATTTGAGCTAAGCAAAAATAGTGATTATAAACTGGAGCTTATAGGGTAAACAGAAAAAAATGTTCAGGAAACCTAAAAGAATTAGTTTTACTGTGACTAAATCTAACGTAACATGATGAGTTTTATTATGTACTGATATTTGTTAGACATGTACAGTTAAAACATGAATCAAAATAACTATAAATATATGTATATATTTATATATATTTGTATTTTTTTTTTCTAAAAGCAACTCTACTGCACCTCTGGTTGTAAATGTAATTTAGAGATGCACAATGTATTAACAATTAAAAATATGTAACATTGTACTTTTTATTTTAAATATGTAATATCCTTTGTTTTTAGAACCACACATTTTATTATTTAAGAGGCCAAAATCAATGTCACAACCATTGCAATCAGAAAACTAAATGCAAATTTGTCCACTTTTAGTCACTTATAATGTGGATTAATGTGGAGTTACTGGTGTTGGAAATGAAACAAGTGTACTTTTTATAACTGCAATGAGAACTGTTTTGATAGTTGTTCTAAGTGTTTCCCATTATTTCTGCATACTCTCCTCCAAACTATTTAGTATATTTAAAGTAATTTTATAGTTTTATAGTATAGTAAGAATGTTTTGTACTGTCTAAATAATCGCTTACTATTAAATGTTTTTATGTTTTTAGAGAAGTCTTACTTTTTATATTGAAAATTAACCGTGTTTCAAATTAACACATTACTTACGATGTAATTCCCATTCATTATCACAATTACCATCAGACGTTTGGGTAGCCGTTACGCTGTTTCTCTTGTTTAGCCGTATTAGAAAATCTTAGATTTTTTAGATTTGCTCAGACATGTAATTATATTTTAAAATTCCTGTCTTCATGTTGAAGCTTTTGTTTGGACTTTAAATATAATATGTAACTAAAATGTAATCTTATTGATCGTAAATGAGCAGTCAATTAAAGTTACATGAACGCACCCATTCTACCAGTTCTTTTTATGATTTCAAGATGGCAGCATAAAAAATTCTTAATCTGGTTTGTGACTTGTGACCACGTTTTCTTTTGCACATCAGGGAATACATAATTAAGGTTTGTATATTCTTGATTAGTTATAAATAACCCTTAAATCTAAAATTTAAATTTAAAACTTAAAGAGATGGGTCGTGTTCGTACCAAAACAGTAAAAAAAGCTTCCAAGGTGATAATTGAGAAGTATTACACCAGACTAACCTTAGATTTTCACACCAACAAAAGAATATGCGAAGAAATTGCTATTATTCCCACAAAACCCCTCAGGAATAAAATTGCTGGTTTCGTTACCCATTTAATGAAACGTCTTCGTCATTCTCAAGTGAGGGGAATTTCAATTAAACTACAAGAGGAAGAACGTGAAAGGAGGGACAATTATGTTCCTGAAGTGTCTGCTTTAGAACACGATATAATCGAAGTTGATCCTGAAACCAAGGAGATGTTGAAAATGCTGGAATTCAACAACATCAGTGGACTTCAGCTCACACAACCAGCAACAAATACATTAAACAGACGTGCATAATATGTTTGACATTATTTAATAAAAACTCATTTTTAAAAGGATTATGTTTGATTTATTAATTTCATTAAATGGTGTTTATTTCATATAGCTATTTAATTAAGTTTTCAAACAACTTGAAATTATATAAATATTTCAAACTTTCTTTACTTCTCTATTTAAAATAATGTTCGGTCTAAGAAATGTTTTTATTACCCTTGATTTAGTCGTATAATAAGTAAACTTACATTTTTAATTTTTTCTTTCAAATATATATACATACACTAAGGAGATGCAACTTATTGTTACAAATTACAGACATTAAAATATCCACCATTTACCATTATTTTCAACTACTTCAACTTGAATTGTTGGTTTTCGCTGGAATTAATAACGATACAAAGATACACAAAATTTATAACATATTACAATGATCTATTAAACAAAACTTTAGGGAATTGTTTACACAATTTTAAATTACAAAAACAATCATCTTTAGCTAAAGCAAATGCTATATGGTAATCAAATAAGTAAAACCAAAAATTAAATGAAGTAAATAAAACAAAACTTATTATATCCTTGGTAGTACTTGTTTGCTCTTGATAATAGCCACATGCGGGTCGAAACAATATTTTCGAGCACAATAAATAATTGTTGAAACATCTAAGTTTTGTATTATTTACTACATTTATTCAAAATGCTTCATCAAATGGTAACTATTGACTGTCTGAAACCAAAAATTATTATATTCCATTTAAAATAAAGTTATTTGCACTTGAAAATGTATTATTATTGTCATTTTAAATATATAAACAGTGTTTAGTAAACATTGTATATCTTAACACGCTCCTACAAAAATTTAAAAGCCTTGTGTACTAATTAAAACCCTAAAAAGCTAATATACCTACTTTTGTGATAAGTATATTCACAATATTATCCAAAATATTATGCATTCTTGAAAATAAGGAAGTTCCATTAAAGTTGAAAATATCCAAAAAACTTTCTTCGGTTTCCGGTACTTCTGGTTCTGATGGCTGCTCATAAAAGCAATTTTCGATAAACTCTAGTAAAGGAGTGGGTTCTAATAAGATAAAAACCCCAATTGTTAACATTACTATAATTAATGCAGTTACATATCCAATAAGAAATTTTGAGATATCCAGTTTTGTATTTTCTAAAAAAAAATAAAATTAAATGATTAGTATTATAAATGTTAATAGTAAAAGTAAATAATTCAAAAAATAAAAGTGTTTACCAAAAGGTCTGGTCAAGTTATTTATCTTCTCTGTAATTTTTGCAAATATTGGTTGAATATCAGTTACTTCAGTGGCATCATCAAATACATATGTACTCGCATCGTTATCATCTTCACTGATAGAGTGACGGCATCTTGGACAAATCTTTGTATCAATTTTTTCTACCTTTTGTAAAGATTTTCTAGTCGTAAAAGATGATATTGATGATTTTGCTCTCACTAAGGGTGGTTTAAGACTTTTATCTAAATTATTGGGGTCGTTCCAATAAGAATCTTTACTAAAATATTTAGCTTGTAAAAATTCATGTCATTTTAAAATACGAAAAACTCACGTATAGAGCTTTTCTCCACTACCATCGTTTATTAAAAATTTTTCAAAAGGGGGGGTTTCCGTTTTGTAAGGATCTACATTTTCAGTCATTGTACCTTTTTCATTAAAATGTACATTTTCCTTCATTTCAGTATGAGTACTGTTTGATAGAAAGTCAGAAATATTTTCATGTTCTTTGCCAATTATTTGCTCCCTATATCAATTAAAAATATATACATACGAACATTCTTTTTTTCCCTTACTGATCTCAACCAATTTCTTTTTTTAACTTAACTAAATTAAGTTCCTTTATAAATTCAATATAACTCATGAATATAACATCAAAGATAACTTTAATGTAGAATTTTCAGAGCATTTTGTAAACAGCACAATTAATTTAAATAAATTTTCTAAAATGTCTTACATTGCATAAAAAGCAGTGCTGTTTGAAAAACTTTGCATCGATCTGGGTCGATGATGAACCTTAATATGCGTTGGTTTAATTGCAGAAATAGATTGAGAATTCGTTACTTTTTTGTTGGGAGATCTAGACCTACAAACGGGAACATTTTTAAGATGCCTATTTAAAGTTTAAAATTATTAACGTAACAACCTTCTGAAACGTGGATCGAGAGTCCTAGATCGAAACTTGTGTCTCTTTTCTTCTGAAGTTTTTTGAACAGGAGCCAAGTTCTGATTTTTACCCAAGTTTTTTAAAGCGTTTATATGTCTGCATATGTGAAAACAAAATTTAAATCAAAAACGAAGATTTTGATTAATGTAAGAAATTTTACCTTTGTTCCATTTTTTCTTGGTCATAGTCTCCTAATATTTTATGTTTAATTTCGAGGGCTGTATGAGATACTGATCTAAGTGAAGGAGATCTAGCGCAAATTTACATTAAATTAAAAAAATTAAAATTCTCAGTTAGTGCCTACCTTTCCTCTTTCTTCAATTTTACGCCATTATTTTTTGAAATTGCAACATCTAAAAGTACGTTACTATTTCTCAAGTCAAGTACATCGTCTTTCACTAAAAGACAGGAGGATAACTTTGAGAATTGAAAAGTACGAGTTTATCTTACCAACAACTGGTAATTTAATTTCGCTCATCTCAAAATTTCAACTAAAAAAACGACTTATTAAAATCTTCAATCTGATATTCAAGAACGTAATTCTCAATAACATCTACAAAACTTGCATCAAAAATGTCAGAAGTCATTAATCTTATTTTTACACAGCTTTCTTATATGTCTATATATATTGTTACTTTTCTTACTAAATGAATTTTAATAATTAAAAGAAACTAAAAAAATATATCACATGAGAATTACCAAGATATTCTGCAGAGTCATAAAAAATACGACAATATATAAATAAAACACTATTTTCACGACACTAAATTAATTAATAAAGGGCAAATGTTTGAAAGTACATTTAGATACATATTCATTTAACGAAAATATCGATAATATTGCAAGTAAATCAGAATTAGAATTAATGTTATAAGTTATGCAAACATTAAAGGAACTTCACAATAACAATGAGATATAAAAATCTAAAATGCTACTTATTGTAGAATAATTTGACTGAAATTTAATATAAACTTACAATTCCACCTTTTTGTGCTAAGAAAATATTTATCACTGGAATACAATAAATCCACTTATTAGAATCGAAGTATTTATATATGTATATTAAATCACATTTTTATCCTTAACTACTTAATAACTAATACAAATTTTACATCAATTTATACGTTTTAAATATCTAAATACGACATATTCTGCTTTAAGTTAAATATATTACACCTTTCTTTTTAACAGACACGTGAGAAAATTGCAGTAATACTGATAATAACAATGATGGGTGTCATCAAAAGCAAATCACAATATACTCTCAATTTTACTACTTTCCATATCACATTTGCTATCTATAAAAAAGTGTGTTTTCCAACTGTCTATATCAATGATAGTTATTCCAAAAAGCACAGTAAATCTTAATTAAAATACCAATTAACACGTTTTACATTTTTTTAAATAAATATTTCAAAGGTATAAAACCAATAAATTAAAAAAGGACATCGCGGCATAGCTACGTTTCTATCTTCATAAGATAATTAAAAAAACAAATATGCATTAATGATTGCCCATTTTTTTTTTATTGTCAGTCAATTCAGGCACATTACGATGTTTCTGTAATTCTCTGAATTGGAAAAACGTTTAAAATCTCAACCTCCGAAATGATTTGCAATTCAATTTGCCCATCATTACATTATTGTAAGTTTATTTAAAAAATATAATTATTATTTATGCTTCATGCTCACTATTAATACTTATAAGAGCTTCAGTTTGTTCAGAATTTTGATCCGAAATTCTACTCCTGGAAATAAAAAAATTAAATAATAATAGCAATAATATTTTCACTATTTTTAAAAAATACTATGACTGCAAAATTAGCCTGTTTTTTAAACAAACTGCAATATCTCAAAAACTTTTTAACCGTCACAATCCATCTTTTGCAAGTTTACAGAGTATCATAAGATGCACAAAAAACAATTGTTACCTCACGATTTAAAATAATAAATCTGCAATTATTGACAATTGCGAAACAACGTGTTTTCGAACTTTTTTCAATTAACTTTTGAAAGGATGAATCGATTTTGACGTTCTCTTCATCTTTTTATTCTCTACAAATTATTTACATATTTATTATTTATATTATATCTATCATTTTTTTTGTAAACTTGCTAGTTTTCTCGCGAAATTGAAAAAAAATTCTTTGCAATAACAATTTGTTAATAACAAATTTTCCGCAAATGGTTAGCCTTTTCTATTGTCCAAATAAACATTTTAGCGAAATAAAGCCTAGTGGGATTTGTTGTTTGTATGAAGTCTACAAGACTAGACAGAAAAAAATAGATATTTAAGACGTCGTATCTTCAGTAGCAGAAATACATTTGAAATAGACATAGTATATCAAATGTAGAGTTTCATTAAACTTTTTGTACACCGTTTGAAAACGTTTTATTTTGATATTCATTTTTTACCTTGTAAGGGCGTTTCATATAAGAAATACATGTATGTGCTTAATCTTCGGTTAAAAGTATTCATCGTTAATTAACAAGTATGTTATTTTTTACTACCTACCGAACTATTGTGAGTTTAGTAAAGACGCTAGAATAGGCACGATGTAGAGCATTTAACACTGGGTCCCAATTTTCGTATTGATTAAGTACTACAATCGAAAATATAGCTAGCACCATGGACACACTCCCAGCATAGAATAAATAGGGATAAGTCAGTTTATCAAATAAAACGTCCATCAACATTGTCAACGGATGAATTAAACTTAACATTACCATCGCTAAAAGGGGAGAAGTGAGGAATGCACCCCTGAAAAATACACAATTTTATTTAAGAGTGTTCATTATTTCTACGAAAAAATTACCATATCCACAGAACTTCTGAAATCACTGTCCCAACAAACCCATTTAAAAGTATGTGAGACCACTGATGCTTCGTGGGCCATTCGATGCGTTCACAATCATTTAAATTGAGAAACAGCATGATGGGCCATAAGACAAATAAATTTATAAGACCAATAAAACCTAAAAATTTCAAAGTAATGTTATTTTATCAAGTAAACACTAAAACAAATTTGTATGATTTTAAAACAAAAAAAGAAGTACCTAGTTATACCTACCAAAAAATAATGGAATGTCAATCTTATCTTCATGGTCAATCTTACGTTTTAAAAATACAACATATGATGCAACAAAGAACGCATGAAGAAATGCTAGGAGTGCCCCTTGAGTAAAAATAGGAGATTCTGTGTTTAATTTTGAAAATATTACAAGTCCCTTTAAAAGAAATCATCAATGAATTTAAGTTAAACACCTATTAAAAAGTACTACCTACCAAGCCCAAAGTACTTATAAACACAGCCATTAGTTTTGACAGTGTGAATTTATCTGTTTGATTAGCAGGAAAAAGATCACACAGAGCCAGAGTAAAAATACTTGATGTTGAAGACAGAAAGTTTACAACTTCAATGGGAACCATTTTTAAAGCTAATGCATGACTATAATTTCCTATAAACCACTTTAAAAAAATACAATTAAATAAAAACTGAATCTAAGCAAAAATAATAGTAATAATCTTAAATTTAGATAATGAAACTAAAATACATATTCTGTTAAATTTCATCATGCTTAGATTCATAATAACGGAGAAAATTGTAATTAAAATTGTGTAATTTGTATTATTAAGTTACTGTTGATATAATTTGATATTTACTTTTTTTTAATTTGTAATACTTAATTTAAAAACGGTATCAGGTTAATTAAAAATGATATAAACATTGTACAGTATTAACTGAAAATTATTCCTTAAAAAGCAATCATGAAAGGAGATATGGTTACTGAATTAGATAATTACAACAATTATCATACGCATTACTTTTTACTAAAAATTTACAGCATATTATACATAAAGCATTATTCCATCAGCATCAGAATATTTTTTTTTAAGTAAAAAATAATATTTGAATGTACAGTTCCATGAAGTTTTAGTTGTCTTTTATTTTAGAATCGTTAATGTTTCACTATAAAAACTGAATTGAATTGAATACATGTGTCTAAAAAATGACTAAAATTACTGCACTACCAACTTCTTCTTGTAATTGAAATTACATTTGGTTATGTTAATAAATTAAAGATTTAGAAAGCTTATATTTTCTAACTGAAAAATAGAATTATTACAATATTCATAAAGCTAATAGAATAATTGGTTTTTATGAGAATACTTACCAATAAACCAGCAATAAAAGCCAGTTTAATAACTTTATATATTGGTAAACTGTATGTAATTTTCCCATGTTCTGCTTTTACACTGGCATGATAAGGTAGTCTTGCCATCATTGCTTCAGCAGCTTCCAGTTGAGACATTTGTCTCACCTCTGCTAGTTTGTTAAAACGAACTGACTTTATAGAAGCATCATCACTTTCTGTGCCTGAACTCTTATCTAAGTTATCTCTATCAGATATCTTTACAGGAACATATACTGGATTGCTCTGGAACAATTTTTGTAAATTTTTTAGTCAATCCAATAAATCAGAATAATATACCAAACTAGACTGGCTTTCATGATAAAAATTGTCATCCTCCAAGTTATCAATTATCTAAAAGAAGATGTAGTCAGAAAATAATTAGTATAAATATTAAGTTTTATAATATACTATACCATGTAATTTCGAGGACTGCTGCAATAATCTTTCCATGATGGCCAAAGACAGAATCCCAACAAATAAATGCTAAACATACAGGAACGTATGTAAGTGCTAAAGAATGGCTTATCATAAGCTTCATTGTTATTCATGTACTAAAAAATTGTAATATAGTAAAATACTTGAAAATCAAAATTTTAGCAAAAACATTTACCTGTGAAAGCTGTACTGATGAAACGCAAATAACATCCACCAGAAGCAATATAAAAAATCCTAAAATAAGACGTTGTGTTTTAGTTAAAAACGATGCTATACAAACGTTATCCATATTCAGCTTTAAAAATTAAGCAAACATAAAAAACATCCATTAGGTAATGAATTATGCAAAAAATGTTTGATTGTTATTTATATAAAAATTGATCAAGCTGCAATGTTTATGCAATTGTAAGGTTAGGTGACAAAATTTTTATTATAACGGTTAAACACAACCTTTATGAGACAAAGATTTATCAACAATAGTTTTCGAAATATTCCTAGGTGAGTATTATTATTGTTAATTTTTTAATTTCTATTTGAAATTATAACGTTTTTGATTAATTTATTGTAAATTATTTGCTTTTATTTCTTATTTTTTTTATTAGTTCTTTAAGAGTTATTTATTAACTTCAGCTAAAAAAAGTTTAAGTTATTAAGAAATAAGTTCTTATTTAACTTATCAGGTATAGAAACAAATATTAGATTGTTTTCTAAAAGTATGCCTTATTATTATATATTGTTTTAAAACTTTTTTGAAAAAGTAGATAAACTTTCAATAGACTACAATTTATTTTTTTTAAGGAAATATTAACATTGAGATTTTGAATCAAGCCAAATTATCGTTGAAATTACAATATTTTTAGTACAATTACGACCTTCAAATAAACAAAAAGAAACCTTGAAAGTACGTAATAAATATACACAGAGTGTTCCATTTGGGAAAAAATTATCACAAAAATTCAGAGTAAATAATTTTTGCTTATTAAGAATCTAATTAAAATAATGATTATGTTTAAACAAAACTTAAAATGAATACATATATAGTTGTGCTGTAAATAGAAAGTTCATCCAAAAAAATCTACAACTTCCAATAATTATTTATTCGTTATTACATATTTACACTCATTGTAGCTAAGTAATATGTTATGCAATTATATAGTTCCGGAAATTATTTCGGATACACACTAATGCCTGCAATAAAATTTCTTTCATCAAACGAGTTTTCAGAAACACCTGTAATTTTGCGGTTTCATTGGTGTGACATCGTCATGAAGTGATAAGATAAAAAAATAGATTATAACCAGAAGTATGATTATCTCATTCAACATCAAAAAGTAATAAAAAATGGATAGTGTTTGCGGGTCTACATTTTGGGTGAGCGTTTCCTGTCTTTTCTCAAAATATTTTATATTATATATATATATAAAATATATTATTTTACTTTCTAAAATTTAAAATGTAAAAGTTTTCATAACTAACAATTTATTTTCAGGATTTAAACGTGACTTGGTACACCACTAACCCCGAGTTTACCGAATGTTTTGAAAAAACTGTTCTCGTTTGGGTGCCTTGTCTATTTTTATGGAGTTTTGCGTTTTTAGACATATTGTATATAAGAAAAAGTAGAACTTATAATATCCCTTGGAGTTTTTTTAATATTTCGAAACTTTCCTTGCTCGCTTTTTTAATTATTTTAGAAATATCAAATTTGATAACCACCCTTAAAGAAAATGATTACTACATTGCTGACATACTTTCACCTCTTTTAAAATTTTTATCATTTGTAAGTACATAATCATATACATTTATAACGTTTGCGTTAGTTTTAACTTTTTGTCTATTTTCTTTTTAGTTTCTAGCTGGGGTACTAATTCATTACAACAGGAAATATGGAATTCGCACATCAGGCTTATTATTCTTATTTTGGCTGTTTCTTCTTGTTTGTGGAATTCCTCAATTTAAAAAAGAAATTGAAAAAGTTATATCTGCAGATAAAAACTTAGACCACACTGAAATCAGTTATTTCATTTATTATGTAGTAGTTTTTCTAATATTCTTTCTGAATTGCTGGGTAGACAAGCCTCCAGAAAAATCAGACTATCCCTTATCTGACGTAAGTACTTGTGTATTTTTATTACATTTCATATATCTGTTCATATTTACGATGTTTAAATACATATACTTCGTATTACATTTAAATGAAATTTAAACAAACAACACTCAAGGTAACATTTATTATAACATTATAAGATTATAACAATTGCATCTTCATGAAAGCAAATAATTATTTATAGTAAATTGTTAATTTACTTGACAAAGCAATAATCTTATTTAACTTACAATTAGTAGCAGTAGTTTTTCGTTATTTTTTTTTCTGTAGAAAAATAACTACTATAGTTTATGTACAATTTACTACATTTAAATGTAATAATTTCGTCCAGTAATCGAATTTGGTGACCGTTAATAATGTATACCACACAGTACAATAACTTAATAAATTAACTAGTTAACAAATATTAGTTTACATAATGTGTTTTTAAATTTACCTGTATTATTAAAATAAAAAAATTGTTGTAACTACGAACACCTGGACGAAACATTTTACAATTAAAAAACATCTCCACATTAATTTTTTGATCCACATTTTCTGATTTACAAAATGGATTTGAATTAGCAGCTGACATTTTAAATTATTCACTAATATTTTAGTTTTTAAATTAAAATGCAATTCCCATATTTTGATTAGATTTTTGTTGGTGATTTAATTTCTTTTAGTCCTACAAGAGATTAAGCTTGTGGAAAAAGAAATTTCCATATTTTTCATTCAGATGTATGTAATAGAAACTTCATCTAAGCTATACATATAAAAAAATTGATAGACACTTTGTTAAAATATGTGTGTGTTACAATTAAAAAGTAAGTAACATGTATTTTTCAAAAATAATTTTTGGGTCATAAAATTTCCAAATCAATATTCTTTTAATATGTTTTTTGAGTACAAATATCTATGTTATTTTATTTTAGAAACCATGTCCGCATTTATCGAGTAGTTTTATTTCAAGAATTACCTTTTATTGGTTCAAATCTACAATATGGAAAGGCTACCGCAAACCATTGGATTCATCAGATTTATGGGATTTAAATTATGAAGATACTTCAAGAAAAATTGTTCCAATTTTCGATAAATATTGGCAGAAGGCTGTTAACAAAAGTAAAAGGTAATTGTTTTAATACAACGTACTGCGTTTCTTCAATTTTCATTTACTTACTGCATAGTCCATACTGATGTTAATTTTATTAGAAGTGACGTTTTTTATTTGATAGTTGTAGGAAAATAAATCACAATGTTCAATGTTGGGATATGCATCAATATAGGTCTTTATATTGTTTTATTTTATTTGCAGACAAGCAAAGGAACAGTCTGCTTCATACAACGATAATACAAACAATATTAAATTTACAGACAGTTCCACTGAAAAAAGGACGAAAAAAGAAATTTCCATTTTACCCGCCCTAGTTAAAGGGTTCGGATTATCATATCTGATTGCTTCTCTACTAGAACTCATTGAAATCATTCTGATATTTGTTACTCCTCAAGTTTTATCGTAAGTATTTTTTTTGTAGGTGTTAAATTTCTTGTTTTTCATAATTATTTATGGATTGATTAACTATTTACCTAATTATACAATAATTGCATTATGTTATTAATGGTACTGTGCAATTATTGACTTAGTAAATATATATTTTTTCTTTATCACTAATTTATTTCTATGATATATATCTGCATATGCTGTTATAGTATGTATTTATTTAGAAGTTGAAAACGAATGAATTTTTTAACAAGTCATGCCTTAAAATATTGACAGTGTAAATAAGTAAAAAGTTAATACTTACTTCGCAAGTACCCAGTCATATTTTTTATATATTTTTTAGAATTAATAGCCGTGTACCTATCAATATTTAATATAAAAATAATTATGTAGTTCATAATTTATTAGTCATCTTCTACTATTTTATTGTTAATTTATATTGGTATAATCAATTTCTTTCTTTTAACACCTTAAATATTTTTTCTAGATTATTATTAGAATTTATTAACCACAAGGAAGAACTATGGAAAGGATACCTTTACGTAATTCTTTTGTTTGGAACATCCTCTATACGTACCATACTTACTAGTCAGTATGTCGGTAGACTTTTCATATTTGGTGTGAGAATTCGCACGGCTTTAATTTCTGCTATCTACAGAAAATCATTACGAATGTCTAGTGTCGCTAAAAGGGAAAAAACCGTTGGAGAAATCGTAAATCTGATGTCAGTTGATTGTCAAAAGTTTATCGAGCTCTCGTTTCGTTTGAATTTGGTGTGGTCGGCACCGTTACAAATAATAATAGCTATGTATTTCTTGTGGGGTCTTATGGGTCCTTCGGCAATGGCCGGACTTGCTGTCACGATAATGCTAGTACCGCTTAACAGTTATATTGCTAATAAAATGAAAGAGTTCCAAATAAAACAGATGAAGTTGAAAGACGAAAGGGTCAAATTAATGAATGAAATACTAAGTGGTATTAAAATCATTAAGTTGTATGCTTGGGAAGCAAATTTTGAGGACCAAATTTCCAAGATACGTAAGAAAGAAGTTAAACTGTTAAAGAAATCTCAGTTACTTCACGCATTTTCCACATTTATTTTTTCCTGTGCTCCTTTCTTTGTAAGTTATTTTTTATTTTGTTATATTTTAGCAGTACAACGATTGTTTTTAATAAATAACAGTATTTTTCGTTATGTTTTTTTTCAGGTGTCTCTTGCTTCATTCGCTACATTTGTATTGGTGAATGAAAATAACGTTCTCGATGTGCAAACAGCATTTGTATCGTTATCGCTTTTCAATATTCTTCGTATGCCTATGATCCTTCTACCAAATGTCATTTCACTCCTTGTGCAAGTAAGTTTTTCCAAGTAACAGTTTTTTAAATATATCTTTTTATCAATCTTTTGATCATAGGTGTCGGTCTCAATTAAAAGAATCAACAGTTTCATGAATGTTGACGAATTAAATTCCGAAAACGTACAACATGATCCGTCAGAAAGTAAGTAATTGCAAACTTACATTAGCATTCTTAAATATGTAAAATAGGTGAAAAAGACACAATTAAATGAAATTGTGGTTAATAGTAAATTTGAACTTTTATGAAAGTTTCATTTTTAACCTTTTATTTCAGAAGTTCCACTTCTAATCGAAAATGGCACGTTTACTTGGGACAAAGATCCTGTTTTAAAAAACATTAATCTTCGTTTCCTGTATGGAGAATTAGTCGCGGTAGTAGGAACAGTTGGTTCTGGTAAAAGCACTCTACTTTCGACCTTTTTAGGAGAGACGAATAAAATTCGTGGTCGCGTGAACGTGTTAGGCAGCACAGCTTTCGTTCCGCAGCAGGCTTGGATTCAAAATGCATCATTACGAGACAACATTCTGTTTGGTAAACCATTCGACCGGGTATTTTATGAACGAGTGATTGATGCATGCAGTTTAAAGACCGATTTCGATATCCTTCCCGCGGGAGATCAGACAGAAATTGGAGAAAAGGGCATTAACTTGTCAGGAGGACAGAAACAGAGAGTCAGTCTTGCAAGAGCTGTTTATGCCAATGCGGACGTTTATTTTTTGGATGACCCATTAAGTGCTGTTGATAGTCATGTGGGCAAGCACATCTTTGATAACGTGTTGGGACCAAATGGTTTACTTAAAAAGAAAACGAGAGTGTTGGTAACACATGGAGCCACTTATTTACCGGATATGGATGCAATTGTTGTACTCAAAGATGGGGAAGTGTCAGAAGTAGGAACTTATTCAGAACTTTTAGAACAAAAGGGATCTTTTGCCGACTTTTTAATGCAATATGTTACGGACGTTTCACAGCAAGGTGATGAAGAAGGTAAAAATAACAAAATAAGAATATTTTAATATCGAATAATTTGATTAAAAAAAAAGAACAAAACATTTTTTTTATAGAATTACAAGCGTTACAAAGACAACTCAGTAGATCCTCGATTTCTGAGGAAGTAAACAAAACCATCAGTCGACACATATCTCAGGCGGAATCCGACCGTTCTAGCTTAGGTGGTTCGAGAAGTAGTTTAAATAAACAAGTATCTATTGTGAGTTTGCAGAAAAAACTGTCGCTTGACAAGGAAATAGTAGGACAGAAATTAATCGAAAAGGAGTTTACAGCGAAAGGTGGCGTGAAATTAGCGATCTATAAACACTATTTACAAGCCGTGGGATTTATATTATGCAGTTTAACGCTGTTTTTTAATTTCTCTAAGGAAAGTTTCAATGTAAGCACAAACTTTGTTTTGAGTTTGTGGTCTGAAAATGCTAATACTATAACAAACAACGGAACAGTAGATACCAGTACAAGAGACATGTATATTGCTCTCTACGGATCTTTGGGTACTTTACAAGGTGGGTTTATAGTAGAAATTGGAGACTGTGATAAAAGAACAAATAAACTAAAAAGACTAAAAAAGTTTATCATTGCATTGATAATGCCCACAGAAAAGTGGATGAAACACATGTAACAAATAAGTTTGTGGTAATGAGAGGGTGTCTCTTAACTTTTTTGGTTATTTACTTACCACAGTCTCCTTCATTATTCTTATTAAATTAAAAAGAGATACATCCTAATTACCACTAAAACTGTTTGATGCAGACATGTGTTTTGTCCACATTTAATGTCTCTCTTTTTTAATTTATTTACAAGGTGTGTATTTTAAGGAAACTTTATTTTATTTTTGTATTTTGTGTCATTTTAAAACCAAATTAGATTCTGTTTAAATCACTTTAGGTTTATCCACCTTTGCTGCAAACGCCATAAGAACAATAGGATGTGTCCGAGCCAGCGTGTACATCCACAACGTGTTAGTTACGTCTGTTATGCGGTGGCCGTTAAGCATCTTCGACGTGACGCCTTTAGGTCGAATTCTGAACAGATTTGCGAGCGACATACAAACCGTGGACACGACTTTACCATCAAATATAGAAATGATACTCTCACAGTTACTAAAGGTATATTAGTTAGAATATTGTTCGACGAGAGAAACCGTAAACTTTTAGCCTTTTAGTTTATTTATTCATTAATAAAAGAATCGGAACAAATTACTGCATTGGAGGTTCAATCTATTCTGTCTTTTGAATGAAATTTTTACAAATAGTAATATACATGACACAGGTCAATATGCCAGGATTTTTATATTAATGTGTAACACCGTCGGCCTTTTCATATCAATATTTATTTATTTGTTGATACAGGAATTGTGCTGATTTATAACGGGCGACACTTCTCCGAACTATCGAAGGTTAACGTCCAACATAACATATTTATCTTCTTTTATTTCTAATAACATTCTTATCCTCACAAATTAGTTAAGGCTTTCGCGGCCAGTTAATGAACTAGTGTAGTTATTCGGGTCTAAAGACCGTCGTTGGTTGGAATTGCTTCCTAACGTTTCGCTAGCACAAGTGGTGAGCTTCTTCAGAGATCCTTCCATCTTCGACATTGTCTACATTCAGCATCGGAGATGGAAGGACCTCTGAAGAAGCTCGCCACTCGTGCTAGCGAAATGTTAGGAAGCAATTCCAACCAACGACGGCCTTTAGACCCGAATAAGGACTACACTAGTTCATTCTTATCCTCCTCAATAAATTCATTACGTCAATGTTTTTATTATCAATTTTCTTGTAGGTACTGGCTGCGATTATTGTTATTACCTACACAGTTCCCATTTTCACGACGTTAATTATCCCGATTGGGATCTTGTACATCTTAATCCAGAGATTGTATGTAGCAACGTCGCGTCAACTTAAGCGATTGGAATCGGTATCTCGTTCTCCGATCTATTCCCATTTCAGTGAAACGATAACGGGAGTCGCTACCATAAGAGCCTATGGAGTAGAACAGACATTCATCACAGAGTCCGAGAAGAAAGTTGACTTTAATCAAGTATGCTTTTACCCAACTAATGTATCCAACAGATGGTTAGCTATACATCTAGAAATGATTGGAAATTTAATCATTTTCTTCGCTTCTTTATTTGCCATTCTGGGAAATCTGAATGCGGGACTAGTAGGATTATCAATAAGCTACGCTTTACAGGTAAGTAATATTTAAATACATCAATGTCATGTCACTTTAAATAAAATATAAATTAATTCTTCCCTGTTAATATATCATAATAAAAAGGAGTACTTTATAAAGATTTTATTATTAATCAAACCAAGAAAAAAAATATTTTTGTCTTCAAATAAAAAATAATACTTTTTATAATCTTAGATCACTTCATTTTTGAATATGCTGGTTCGATTTTCCGGTGACTTAGAGGCAAATATTGTGTCTGTTGAGAGATTAAAAGAATACGAAGAGGCGCCTAAAGAAGCTGCCTGGGAAATAACTAATAGGAAACCATCCCGACTTTGGCCCGAATATGGAAATATTGTATTCAACAATTATTCGACTAGATATCGAACAGGTCTCGATTTAGTCTTGAAGAATATTAGTTTTTCAATAAAAGGGGGCGAAAAGGTAGGAATTGTCGGCCGAACTGGTGCCGGGAAGTCGAGTCTCACGTTGGCCTTGTTCAGGTGAGATTTTAAATCAATTGTTTAATATTTTAATACATCGTACTAATATTAATATAACCAATAGTTTATTTATGATGGATATTACACAAAAAACAAAAAAAAAATAGAAATTAGTATGTGAATAAAAAATATTGTGTGTACATATTTGCTTGTTGCAATTAATTTTTCTTTTCTGTGTGTTAGAATTGTTGAAGCTGTGGAAGGAGAAATTGTAATAGATGATGTAAATATATCACAGATAGGTTTGCACGATTTGCGTTCCAGAATCACTATAATTCCTCAAGAGGCAATACTATTTTCTGGATCATTAAGAATGAATTTGGATCCTTTTAATGAGCATTCAGACGAAAAAATTTGGAATGTTTTGGAACTATCCCATCTTAAATCTTTCATTAAAGGTAAATTAAAAATAAAGGTATTAGTCTAGTTTACTTTTAATTAATTATTTTGAGACCAAATCTACAAGGTTATTCAAATTAAAAAAATCTTTGAGTTTTTGTATCCTTTTAGAGATCTTTTTACAAATTACAATACCTTTTATAAAAAAAAACAGTAAAAATACAAGGGGATTTTTAGTCATTAAACTATTATTGAATTTGTATTAAAAGCATGTAATTTTTAATCAATTTATTTGTGACAAATTTAGGGCTTCCGGCTGGTCTTAACCATGAAATTTCTGAAGGTGGAGACAATCTTTCTATGGGTCAAAAGCAGTTGATTTGTTTGGGAAGAGCTCTATTAAGAAAAACTAAGATTCTAGTTCTTGATGAAGCTACTGCAGCAGTCGACTTAGAAACTGATGATTTAATTCAACAGACGATTAGAAATGAATTTAAAGAAAGCACTGTTCTTACTATAGCTCATAGGCTTAATACTATAATGGATTATGATAGAATTATTGTCCTAGACAAAGGGCAGTTAGCTGAGTTTGATTCCACTAAAAGCTTATTAGCAAATAAAAATTCGATCTTTTATAAAATGGCTGTAGATGCTGGATTAATCTAAACAATCCATAAAGAAAGTACTTATTTTTTTTTATAAGTATGTCATTAAATCAATTTTTCAATAGCCTATCCTAGAAAAAGTTCTCTAATTGGGATTTAATTGCTTCAATGTTATGTTTATTATTCTGTTGTATATTTATTACTAATAAATAAATTATATTGAACTAAACTACAAGCCTTCACAATATTGTAAGATTACGTTTTCATGACCTTCATCTGTAATACATATTTTGAATAAGGAAAAAAATAAGTTCACCTTGAATTACATTCATTTCAAGAAAAAAATCCTCATTTATATAATTTCAGAATTATTTGTAATGAAGATTAACTTTTATCTTTTTGTCCACTTAATTATTCACGTGTAACTAATAATACCGCAATGATGAAAAATTTGCTCTGCCTCACCATTAAATTTATTCCACACAAAAACACTTGTTCAGCGTTTTCCTTCTTCAAGTAATGGCCTTTTAATTCACCACAATTATTTAGTACATCAGCAAGCAATTTCAATAACTGATTTTATAAATAAATAATAAGTAAATCGTTTCATATTCGTTTTAGGATTTAAAATATTATGGAATGATGGAACAAGAGCTGATAACAATATAACCCACAGATTAGAGAGGTTATGAATATAACCATAGCACAACACTTGACAGGGAACAGAATAAACCATTTACCACAGATAGTATGAACGTCTTTAATTAATTGATAATCAGTGTATGAATTTATTATTTGATTAATTAATTCAGCTTAATAAAATTAATGAAAATTATCCAAAGCAAAAAAAAGAACTAAAAATACGATTATAGACAGATGGTGGAGACACCACCAAAACAATTTGAATGTAAATATTAAAATTACATAACTGTCAAAAATGGATTAAGTTTTTTAAATACACGTGTAAATATTAATTAAAACATATTAACAATCTGTTTAATTACTGAGTAATTCCAATTACTTGGCAAATGTTTTTAATATCCTCATATATTACAACATATTTTAATCATGAATGCCTTATTACTCCACAACTGTAACCTAAGAAACATTGGAAGGTGAGGTATTATCAAGTTCCTCTTTTTTTAGTTAGAAGTATATAATTTAAATTTTAGATTAAAATCACTGCTGAGTCCCTACAAAAGCAAAAATTCAAATCTGTTGCATTGTAAAAGACAGTATACAAGTACCAGTACAAATTCAGTTAAATGTCTAGAATCATCAAAAGGAGTTTCATTAATACAAAAAATTGGAATGGGACTATCAATTTCTGGAGGTCTCTTTAGTCTCTCATTATACAATAAAAATGTAGTTCTGTGTAAATCAAAAATTAATCAAAATAGGTTGGCAGGTTATAGAACTATGAGTGATAAAGATGCCAAATTTGACTGGCAGAAATTCTGGTCCTATTTAGAGCCACATACATGGTACTTATTTGCTGCGATTCTTGTAAGTATTTTTTATATCAAAAATAATTCTGTTTATAAATTAACTTTGTAGGGAACCCTTATAGTAGCAATTTTAAATATACAAATTCCTAGAATGATGGGTGAAGTTATCAATGTGGTAGCAAAGTATTCCAATGATTTAGCTGGTCATAATAAATTCTTTCAAGATATGAAAATACCTGCTTTCAAATTAATTGTGATGTATATTGCTCAAGTAAGTTTTAAACTTAAAATAAACAGTTTATTATCTCTAAGATTACTTTATAGTCGACATTCACATTCTTTTATATATTCATGCTCTCCAAAATTGGTGAAAATGTTGCATTGAAAATGAGGACTGATTTGTTTGTTTCAATTCTAAAACAAGACATTGCATTCTTTGATGAGCAAAGAACAGGAGAATTAGTTAATAGGTATTTATAAGTTAATTTTACTTCTATAGTCAGTAATTCTAACTATTTATTTTTAGACTAACTGCTGATATTCAGGATTTCAAAAGTAGTTTCAAACAAATTATTTCTGGAGGTTTAAGGGCAGTGACTCAAATACTGGGGTGTGCTGCTTCATTAATTATCATTTCTCCTCACATGACATTTATTACTTTGCTTTGTGTACCATCTGTTATTGTTGCAGGAACTTTTATTGGATCAAAGTTAAGACATACATCACGAACAGCACAAAATCAGGTAATTTCATGTGCATTTTTAGTCAAAACTACATTACATTATGTTGATTTTTTATCATAGCTTATGAAAATTGCAGATTGAAAAAGCAACTGCAGTTGCTGATGAAGCAATCAGCAATATTCGCACAGTGAGGGCATTTGCTATGGAAGACCAGGAAAACGAATTATTCAGGAAAGAAGCAGAAACTGCAATGGTTTACAATGAACAACTTGGTTTTGGTATTGGTCTTTTTCAGGCTGGTACAAATCTATTTTTAAATGGGTAAATTATAAATTTGCTTCAATTTAATAATTTAATGTCTCTTAGCATTTAAAACAAAATAGACAACAATTTTTAATCGAACCTTTACATATGTTTCAGCTTTTTAGGCCTTTATCAAGAGTACAAAATAAGCATATACTTACTCTTGACGTAACAAGCCAAATGATACGTAAAGTTTTGGTTAAAATTTGTTAAAACATTTAACTTGCAATTTTATTTTTTACTTTACTTCTAATATTACTCAAAATGTTTCATAAAACCCCGAGGTACGACTCGATTAATGTTATTAAACTATTTTAGTATGGTTTTATCAACCCTTTATATGGGTGGTTATTTGTTATCAACAAATCAGTTAAGTGCTGGAGATTTGATGGCCTATCTAATGGCAACCCAAACAATTCAACGCTCTCTTGCCCAAATTTCTCTTTTGTTTGGATCGGTAATAAGAGGACTATCGGCAGGAGGTCGAGTTTTTCAGGTATTGTAATGAATAAATAATATAATTATGATTGCCCTCTTTCTAAAATGATAATTCGTGTATATACTGTAGAAAACTTTTTAAAATTGTTGAACACAAACTTTCATCTATACATATATACATATAATAAACACAAAATTGGAGTGTCTATTTGTAATATTAAAATAACCACTTTTTACTATATGCATATGGATGTATACACAGTACATATACCAAAATAACATTTTTTAAAATTTTTGTCTGTCTGTCTTTTTATTCGGGCTAATCTCTGAAAGGGCTGGACCGATTTTGACGGGACTTTCACTGGCAGATAGCTAATGTAATAGAGAGTAACTTCGGCTACTTTTATTTTAGAAATGAATAACTATTTATTAATAATAATAATTAATTTATAAAATAAAAATAGCCTAAGTTACTCCTTATTACATTAGCCATCTGCCAGTGAAAGTCAAAATCGGTCCAGCCGTTTCAGAGATAATCCGGAAAAACAGACAGACAGACAAAAATTCTAAAAACGCCTCAGGCCACTTAATATCACAAAGGCTGTCTGTCGCGCGGGCTCAGAATGCGCGAGCGGGCTATTGTTAACGGTTGTGTCTCAACGACTTCGTTTAAAATGTTTAAAATAACTTGTTTGTTGAATTCCACGCGGACGAAATCGCGGGCACAGCTAGCAATAAAAATAATTTATAAAGTTCTATTTTTCAGTATATCAATTTAGAACCAAGTATGCGTCTTCGCGGAGGTATTGTTTTGCCAAGTCAGGAAATAAAGGGAGAAATACAATTCAAAAATGTTACATTTTCATACCCAACACGTCCCAATCAGGTTATTATTATTTTTTTTAATCATCTTATGAAAGCAGTTTTAAAATTTCCGTTATTTTTCTTTTTAGAATATTCTTCACAAATTCAATCTCGTTATACCATCTGGAAAAACAGTGGCCATTGTAGGTTCTTCTGGTAATGGGAAATCTACAATTGTTGCTCTTTTAGAGAGGTAAATATTTCAAACTATTTACTTCTTTTTTCATAAATAATTTAAATTGAATTAACAATATTGTTTCATTTCAAAAAAGAAGAAATTAAAATCCTTATTCGTCTAAATTTTAAGATCAAAGATCTCACATTTTGAACGCGTCCTACCAAGTAGGCACAACGAACCGAAAGCCACAGCCCACGACCGGTTTCGACCTATCGGGTCTCATCAGGTGGGCGCTGGCAGAAAGGCCTTTACAGGCTATATTATAAATATAAATATAAATATGGAATCAACAGAAACAACTACTCCGAGGGCTAATACCCCTACCGGCATTGAATTACACTGTTGATTCCGATGGACTTCTAGACGAAAATATAACATATTCAAAAAAGGAGTTAAAATCCTTATTCGTCTAAATTTTTTTTAATTATGATGAGACCCGATAGGTCGAAACCGGTCGTGGGTTGTGGCTTTCGGTTCGTTGAGCCTACTTGGTAGGACGCGTTCAAAATGTGAGATCTTGGATCTTAAAATTTAGACGAATAAGGATTTTAATTCCTTCTTTTTTGAATATGTTATATTTTTGTCTAGTAGTCCATCGGAATCAACAGTGTAATTCAATGCCGGTAGGGGTATTAGCCTTTGTTTCTGTTGATTCCATATTTATATTTATAAATTTATTGATTCTTTTAGATTTTATGATACTGATGGAGGTATCATTACTTTAGACGGACATGATTTAAAATCGCTCGAGCCTTCGTGGTTAAGAGGCAATGTATTGGGATTAATAAGTCAAGAACCCGTTCTTTTTGGGACAACAATATTAGAAAATATTCGCTACGGAAAACCGGATGCTTCAGATGAGCAAGTAAATGTTTTTATTATAATAAGAAGTATTTTATAATTCCGCAATTTTCAATTTGTTTTTCTGTTAGGTTGAAGAAGCTGCAAAACTAGCGAACGCTCACAACTTTATTAAAGGATTTCCAGATGCTTACAACACCATCGTTGGTGAAAGAGGTATCACATTATCGGGGGGTCAGAAACAAAGAGTTGCGATTGCTCGAGCTCTCTTGAAAAATCCGTCGGTTCTTTTACTTGATGAAGCAACTAGGTACATATATTTTCTTTTTTCATTTTTCTTGTTGTAGATAATGCATTTCTAATTAAATATTTTAAACTCCACAGAAATACAGCAATATTTGAACTAAAAAACAAGCGGTATTATATTGATAGTGAATTTAAAAATAACTAATATTATTCAACTGAACAAATAAAAATTGAAAGTGATGTTGAAAAAGTATTTTAAAATTTACTTTTGAGTACATAATAATTAAAAAATAAACCATTTAATTGTATGTCTCCTGCTTATAAGCAAATAAATATTTCATTTTCAGTGCATTAGACACTGAATCGGAGAAAGTAGTACAAACTGCCCTAGAACAAGCTGCCAAAGGGAGGACAGTACTTGTTATAGCACATCGCTTATCTACTATTCAAAATGCAGACATAATTGTAGTATTACATAAAGGACGAATTGTAGAGGTACTTAAAATATATAATTTATTATATTTTTAAAATGTGGTTTTTGAATCAATTTCAAATTACATATTTTTTTCCAGATGGGAACTCATGAGGAATTGAAGAATCTGAAAGGACACTACTGGGCACTGAATTTCCAACAACATGAAGACCCACCTGCAGGTTGATCATATTTCTGTATTGGTATTGTACCTGTTAATTAGTTCAATAATTCAATAAAATCAGTGAAGTATGTTCTTAGACACAACAGGATTATGTTCGTCATGCATCACAAAAATATACATGACCGAAATTATGTATTATCTACTCCCGAAATTTTATATGCATCTATTATGATGAAACATTAAAAGATAAATAGACAATAATTTCCACTATTTTAAATTTTATTAATTTCTTAACAATTGTTTCACCTTACAAGGCAAGGCGTCTTTAAAAGAAGTATTGATGAAGATGCCTTAATAGGTAACAAACAATTGTTAAGAATTAATAAAATTTAAAATGGTGGAAATTATTGTTTTTTCTATATTTGTTAGTTTCATTATGAATCTCAATTTCCATGAAGTAGAGTCTGTAACAAATAATTATATTTATGTGTTATGAGTTAGTACACACAGAAATTCTACTTCTAATACGTTTATAAATGTGAAGATTAATAATTTCAGTTTTACTTGAAATTATCCCATAAATGTTTCATTCGTCTTTTTTTAAAAAATTTACTTTCTTTATTCCAAACGCTATTCTAAAACTACTTGTAGGATAGTGCCATTAGATTCTACACACATTTTTACAGTTTTTATCATTTAACGATCTCAAAATAATTAATAAAATATAAAAGTACCATAATAAATAAAATAAAAAAAACTATCGAAAATACGATATAGGTCTATGTAAGCTTTAAAAATTAACTTTTCCCTTATCAATAGAACACAAAGTATCAAAATCTGATAAAATTGTTGTGGATCTACTCTACATATACTAAAAGCATATGGTTGAAGATTATGTATATTTTGGGTTGGCTGAAGAGGACCTAATCAAACGGTCCTATGACGGCCTGAGGGGGAGAGGTTTTAGTCGGTAAGAATCCGATACTATCCAGTCGCCCGGGCGATTGGGTGTCTTTCGAAGATTTTCTATATATATATATATTTTTTTTTTTTGAGAGATATGTACGTAACTGGTACTTGTCCGATAATTGTTTCGAGTAATAATTTTAATTATATTAGATAGAACTGAAGAAAATGTTAAAATGTGTCTATTATCTAGTGATGATAATAGTTTTTGGATACAGATGGAAATAAAGATACAAATTTTTAATTAATAAAAAATATGTAATTGTTTAATTCAATTCAATTAAAAATTATAGCAGTAACGTACTGTTTTCTAAATTTTTAGCGCAAAGAGAAATATAATAATTTTTTTTTTGTTGTACGTTGAAGTAACCAACAAAAAATATACAAACATTATGTAAGTGCTGACATATATGTATACGTGCAATAGCAATATTCATATGAGCTGATATTGATATGAATATGCAAACGTAATGGTACAATACAAGCTTATACCGGTTTAAAAAGGTTTGTCTGTAAATTTGAATTACTTCGAATTTTTACTCAATTGTTATTATCATGCTTTCAGGAAAAAGTATGTGTTGCGTGACAGCCTTTCGTTCTTTAGGTGCATGTTTATTCGTTACTTAAGTAATTTGTATTGTAATGATTTCTAATCAGGACTATTTCATCAACATCAATATGATACTAATGGTAAGTGCAATTTTACTTTTTTTAAATTATTTTATATTGATTAGATTTAAGAAATAGGCATTAAATTTGATAAGCAATTTGCCTGTATATGGATTGGATGTAGTTGATAATATTAATGGGGACCGTTTACTCGAAATAAATTTCCAATTTTTAAATTTAGTTCAACTTGATATTTTATTCTATTTTATACAAAACTAATGTTTTTTATTATCTATATGTGTACATATATTGATTCTAATATGTAGTTTTCTAATATGCACCGATTAATAAAATACCATACCTAATATTTTCCAGTTAGCAATCCCTAAAGAGTTTATTATTTCAATTCCCTAATTTTTTATAGTTTAGACCAAAGACATTAAACTAAGGTCTCTTATACATGATTTAAAGACCAATGTATGTAAAGTTTATATGAGAACAACTCGCAACACTTATCGGTGGCAGGAGGGGAATAAGGAAATATCAAGTTCATTTTGGCTAAATCAGAGGTAATGAAAGTCAAATGAAAATCTCCCGCGGTTAAACAGACAAGTTGAACAAAAATTACTATTTATTATAACTGATAACGACATTCCTTAGATAGAGTAGCCCTACATACATTAAACATAGATTATAAATGGTTTTTATAACATTTCATAATATACCAATCGACACTCGGTGCACGTATAGTTTAAGACTCGGTGGGGTAGTGAACTGTTTGACAAGTGAACACCCTACGATCCAGTTAAATTTTAAAGCGTCAAAGAAGTTGTGTTCATTCAAACAAAGTATACGTCAACATTTTACATTATCATCTTTTTTCATGTAAGTGTTTCACTCATCACAACTTATTCAAAAAGGCGAATTTATTTGTTACATTAAATTAATTAATTAATTCAATATGAGAGTATAAATTATTTTTTATAAAAGGAATTCAAATATAATGGAGCGCAACTGAACTACTACATGAGTCATATAAGCTGATTTATATTGCATTTCCTTTTCCGCTAGAGGACATTAAACGTCGTAAAACTTGGCGACATATTGATTGTTTCTGTTGTTTGCTCACGGTGAGGGACGCTTTTTTATTAATAATTTTGGTTTTAACGGATCGAGTACACAGTGTTGTGTAGTTTTTTAAAAGTATGTTTTCTTGTTTTATTTTACATAAAATATTGTTTGGTGAGTTTAGCATGGGTGTTATTGTGATGTGTTTTCAGGATAGGTGTCACAGGAGTTGGTGTCATCCATTGTGTAGTCGTATAGCAGTGCAGACCGCGTATGATAGGCTCTGGGAGGGACAAAATAACAATAAGGATACATAATATGAAGAGAAGTAGTGATAGAGACACCCCTCCGCGTAGTAAAAGGTCTCGTTCAAGTATGGGTCGTTATGATGATAGTTCCGATGAAAGAATTACTCCTGATCGCATTAGGCGCCGTAGAAGTCGATCCCCAAGTCCGCGAGCACGGTATTTATCTCCTCATCGCGACGAATATCTACGTCCTCCAGAAAGGGCGTATCCCTATAAAGTACTGTGCGTGAGTGCATTGCACCCAAAAGCCAGTGACGAAGTTATTAAAGACACTCTTTATCGTGAATATAAGAAGTATGGCGATCTTAGTATAAGAATAACTCATGATTTAGACGAACGAGTAGCATACGTTTGTTTTCGTAGTCCAGAAGATGCTAGGGATGCTAAACATGGTAAACCACGTATAATTATTTATGATAAGGTCGCAGTTGTAGATGCTGTTTATGAAGTACCAAGAGCTTCCAACGATGTATACAGAGGAAGACCGCGTTCTATTAGCCCCGAGTATGATCGCCATTATTATGCAAGGTCACCGGGGCCTGATCGTTTACGTCCAATTGATAGGTATGATCGAGCTTATGGTCCTCCTCCAGGTGTACCACTTCACCGAGAACCATACAGACGTGAAGCTATACCAGCAGCACACCATGATTATCTTGCTCGTCCTCCAGTACATCATGGCCCCCCACACATGCCTCCAGGTCATTCATATGGCCCACCTCGTCCTCGCCCCCCTTTTGAAAAAGCAGAAAACAAGAAAGACAAATTTCCAAATTATTTACATCATATTGCCCCTGAAGATGATCCTCTGGCAACGAGAACACTTTTTGCAGGGAACCTGGAAATCAATATAACAGAAGAAGAATTAAGAAGAATCTTTGGAAGATATGGTATTGTAGAGGATATTGATATTAAACGTCCTCCACCAGGTACAGGTAATGCTTTTGCATTTGTTCGTTTTCAAACATTAGATATGGCTCATCGAGCTAAAGTAGAATTATCAGGTCAGTATATTGGCAAATTCCAATGCAAGATAGGCTATGGAAAAGTTACGCCAACGACACGTATTTGGGTTGGGGGCTTAGGACCATGGACTTCAGTCCCACAGTTAGAAAGAGAATTTGATAGATTTGGTGCAATAAAGAAAATTGACTATGTAAAAGGTGACAATCATGCCTATATTTTATATGATAGCATTGATGCAGCTACTGCAGCTGTAAAAGAAATGCGAGGATTTCCATTGGGAGGTCCTGAACGTCGTCTGCGAACTGATTTTGCAGATGTAAATCCTCCATTGCCATATCATCGCCCAAAAGGGGGTCCATATGGACCTGATGAATTAGATTACAGAAGAGCTGATTATGGCTATGACCCTCTTGATGAAAGTAGTTACAGATACAGAGGACGTCCTGTTTATTCTGAACGTCGAGGAGGAAGCAGAGGTCCATATAGATATCCAGATGGATATCCTGAAGATGAGATTGGACGCAGACCTCTAGAGCCGGATTATGACAGGCACCGTTCAAATTCACGAGGCATTGATAGATCGCGTTCTAGATCTCCACGCAGATCTATTGATTCAGATTCTGATAGTGGTTCTAGAAGAGCCGGTTTGCTTGCTTCTAGTAGAACTCTACCAGAAGTGGCTAGAAAATGTTCAACTATATGGCAGGGAGCACTTATTCTCAAAAATTCTCTATTTCCAGCCAAATTTCATTTGTTAGATGGTGACACTGATATTGTTGAAGGATTAATGAAAGATGAAGATGGTAAACATCAGCTGCGAATCACACAAAGATTACGTCTAGATCAGCCGAAACTTGAAGATGTACAAAAGCGTATATCTAGTGCAAGTTCTCACGCTATCTTTTTGGGCCTTGCTGGTTCAACTGCTTCTGTTACAAATGAAGACACCAATGTGCAGACAAGACCATTGCGTAATTTAGTTTCTTATTTAAAACAGAAAGAAGCAGCTGGTGTTATATCATTGTTAAACAAAGAAACAGAAGCGACAGGGGTTCTATATTCTTTCCCTCCTTGTCCTTTCTCTACCGAACTCCTAAAACGATCCTGTCCCAACCTATCTGATGAAGCCATAAAAGAAGATCATCTTGTAATTGTCGTGGTACGTGGTGGCACTGCCTAAACCTTTTCCCCTTTCTAATTACTGCTTAATAGCAATCAGCATTTTTCTTTTATTATTTAATTTTTACGTATCATTTTTGTGAAATTTTATTTATTTTAATTGCACAGTTTTTGAACAATTTAGGTGTTGATGTTATACAGTGACTAAACAACAGTAGTAGTTTAAGAGTAGAGAGAAATGTGTATGATGAAAGATAGGATAGAATTATCTAATATAATTTGAGTTATTTCAGGAAATTGGTGAGCAACGCTAGATTTGTGAAGTTTTTGATAACTAAAGATGCATTGTGTCAGTTATTTAAAATGGATTAACAGTTTGTTAGTGTGCTTATACTGATCTGATGGATGTTTAATTGAGCGGTAATTTTTTTTTATACTTACATTATAATAAAAACATGTTTCAGATAGTGAAGTGGTTAGTTTAGTGCTACAGTTCTTTCTCATAAATTTTGTTTTGCTTTTATTTTTTCTTTTGTTTAGTTTTGTGGTACTTTTAATATTTTTGTGGGAATTTTGAGTTCTTATCTGACAACAGTAAAAATGTGAAAGGACTGTAAAAAAGTACCTTTTTACCTATTGATTAACTGAAGTGTAATGTAGTGACTATAACATGTGTTAATATTGTTAAAGAAAACATTAAGTGTAGGAGTTGAGAAAATAACAGTGTTCTATGATCTTGTATCACAAAAATTATTGTAATAGACTTAGACAAACAGATTCGATCTTTAAATATGATTAAAAAAACTTGGTGTGATAAAAGTGGATTTGTGAAACAAATAGATTCGATTTTTAAAAGACTTGTGTTTGTTTTTTGTGCTATGTGTAGATAAAGTTTATTTTTCAGTTAAGCTGTTTAGGATTCTCGTTTAAACAATAAGGTGCAAAAAATAGTGGAGTGAAAAAAATCAATGAAGTTTTAAAGTTAAATAATATTGTCAAAATTCAATGTGCTTTCTTTCATGCTCTTTTTGATTTTTTTGTTAATGCCTTGTAAGAGTGAAAAATTAGAAAAATGGGTAAGTTATAGTTAAACTGAACTAAAGTGACTTGTAGTGTCTTATAAAAGGTAATTACGTTTGTCATCATTTTATCTCTGGTATGGAACCAACATTTTTTTATAAAAAAAGAACATTACTCTGTGCATTTACAAAAATTTTAAAACAGAATTAAAAAAATTATTGACTTAATATTTTTGATATCAGTTTGAGGTAACCAAATTTGGAATATGAAATGAAATTATTAACGTACACATTAATATTTTTGAAAGGGCAGATGTAGTTTCATTTGAATCCTATATAAAAAAATCAATAATTTACACTTTCTTTGAATACGATTTTTGTATATAAGACCAACATGATTTTTTTGTAATTTTAATGAAAAATGTATTAGACAACTTCGAATAAAGTAATATTTGCAATAAGATAATCGACTTTCCTTTGCTATTCATAATTGGAAAACATTTAGAATTACAATAGTTATTTACATATTAAAATTCAGTAGATTTGCTTCTAAATTGATAAATAAGTATAGAATATTTTACTTAAAAATATTTACAAAAAAGTTCCAATACAAAAAAATGCAACATCTTAACAGATAGATTTTAATGAATAAATTACAGACTTCCATATTTACATAAATAAATTATTAGGATAATATAAATTCAGCTTGTGTAGACTACAGTGATCACAGAAGAATTAAGTGTAAATAAAAGTATGTTTTTATTCTGATTAATATTTCTTTTACACTACTGCCTTACAAATCTGAATGACTGCACAATAAATTCTAATATTCTTCAACATCACAATTTTTACCATTTGTAATGATTTTTTCAGCAATCATTTCTTTACACTTAAATATCCAAAGGTAACTAATAACCATTAAATACCTTTCCGTTTAAAATTCCGAAAAAAGATGGTAATTGCCTATAAAAAAATCAAAATGTACTATACATTTTCTATTTTAATACAACATAAACGATTTTTTTTTATTGCAAAATTTAGCCATAATAGACAAAAATACTACATGCTAATTTTAATTGAATTATTCTTATTATAAATCCAAAAATGTATAAAAGGATTCACTATAGACAAATATTTGTAATTTTAATTTAAATAATCAAAATAGTTTCACCTTTTCACTTATAGTAATCATGGATAGTTTACATTGGTTGCATAAGCATCATTATTTCTGGTTTGAGGAATGTATTGCTGATCTTCGCCATTTGATCAGCAATAAGGGAATCCCACTGAAATGTTAGGATAACGGCAGGAACTAATTTCAGTTGGAAAAAAGTAGTACTGTAGTCTGATTCTTCAAACTTCTGGCCTGTTGGAGATGTTAACATGAAAGGAGCATCTGAATTTTCCAGGTTTTCCTTTACAAAATTGACAACCTCCTCAAATTTTTCATAAACAGAGAATGTGCCCTGGAATTTTTAAGGGATAAATACCGGCAGATATAGAGTAATTAGATATTGAAAAAATGAACAGCAATAATTTTATGTTTGTAGATATAATTACCTAATATAAAACGAAAACCTCTGGAAAATTTAATATTTTTCTTATAGACAAATAAATGTGATAAGATTTAAATATTTTAAAATATATTTAGTTTAAATTGAGTATCTTGAGAACAAGTTAAAAAAGGTGTTGTTTACTACTAATGGCAATTTTAATAGTCTAATTTAAAATAAATAATTAGAAAATCCTTACCTGTAAATATAAACCGTCTGGAAATCGCACTCTAATAAGTGTGAACTTGTACTTTCTGATTTCCCTGGATTCGTCCTTTTCTCGCATCGCTTTTGTTCGTAGTTGCATTTGTTTTTCCATTGCCTCTGTTCTGTAACATTAAATGATTTACTATATAACGATTTTTTTAAATAACATTCAGTACCTTAGCTGTATTTCTCGTTTTAATTCTTCTGCAGTCAGTGCATAAAAATCATGTGGGAGTTCAACCCTTCTTGCTGCTTGAGCTGGTGAAAGAACTTGCAAATTTCTATCCAGTTCAAGTTCTATTTTATCTTCTGAATTTAATGCATCTTTTAGGAACTGAAAGATAAAAAAGTGATTAATATGATTAAAAGCACATTGTTTACAAAATTTTCATTTAATCTAGGTGAATATATTTTGGAATCAAAATTTAAAGCAAATTATTATTTACCTCTAAAGTTTCTATTCCTTCTACATTTTCTTTTTCAAATACCCAAAAGTCTTCTTTATTTCCATTATGTTCCAATTCCTTAATTTGAAAACCTGCTGCATATAACAGTTCAGTTGCCCCTAGTAGGGGAGTGACTTTTTCTTTGAAAGTGTTGTTGGAGCAGCGAATTTTATGATATTTTACTTCTTCTGGATTATTTATAATATTGTCCAAGTACTTGGATAGTATTTCTATTCCTTCTTTTACCTACAATAAACAAAAAGTCACATTAAGTAAGGCCCAATTGCAATAGTTGAGTATAACTGGAAAAAATAAATAATAATAAATAGAATTACTACTAATACAAAGTAAAATTACATTATTTAATACAGTTGTCACTAAAAAAAATGCAATACCTTTGTTTTGTTGTAATTACAGGAATTTATTATCAAACATGCTGTTAAACCTCGTTCCTCTTCAAGTTGGTCAAATAAGAATTCCTTTATTTTTGCTTTCCACTCTTCTTTTGTTAAAATTTCATCATTTATCATTGGACATCGAAAGTAAACACCTATAAAAGTTTATTTGCTGTACTGAATTTGTTGCACTACATTTCTTGAATTCTTTATTTGAAACATTTTATATACTTAAAAATAGTAAGAGTAATAATTTACCTTTAACTGCTAGATGATTTGATGCAACAGATTCACTTTCGATTGGTTTGCTTGCAGCTGATGGTTGTTTTGATTTATCTTCTGCATCTAGTTCTTTTTTAACTTGAGCCTGAATTGCTGCTAAAGATGTATTAAATGCAGGATTTTGTTTCTTTTGTTGACTTTGTACCCTTAACAATGCTGCTTCAGCAGCTTGCCTTCGAGCCTCTGAAGGTTCTTGTTTAGGCGGACTCTTATAATCACCTTAAAAAATTGGTATTTATTTTAACCAAAGATATTATAAATACTTACTTTTGGCCTTAATTGGTATATTAACCGAAGATGACGATGACGAATCTAATCTATGGCCCGGCCCTGCTAGCTTAAATTTCGCTTCAACCTTTTTCTTGGCAAAAAATTTCTTGATTTTATCTGCCATCTCTTAAATTCTAGGTGAATGTTCTTTAGGCAATGTTAATTTAGAAACACTTGATTTTAAATCTTCAATGGCTTTAGAAGTAGCTGAAAATGCAAACAAAAAGTTGACGGTGACTCTAAAGCATTAAGTAAACTAAAAGGTATTAAGGTTATGTTATACTTACGTGGTTTCATAAAACGTATACAAATACGTTTACCGTATATTTTCCAGGAAACAAATATTAAAAATAAGTTTAAAAGTAAAAACGCTGTAAACGTCTTCACAAGTTTCCACTGGAACTCATCGAATTCAATTGATAACGGAAATGTTTCGTATGTCAATAAACCTACAGGACTTTCACGGAGGATCGTAGTTGTTCCGAAAAATAGTGATGTTATATTACTCCAATATATTTCAAGCGATTCAGTTAATGAAGAATTTAAAATTGAACTTATTATATTCGAAAACATAACGCATTTACGAGCCGTTAAGTCACCTGTTCAATTTTTCTACAAAAAATTTTTAGCTAACGAGTTGAAGAAGCGACATCTAGGAAACTGACGAATTGACGCCTAAGTTGAAATTTACTAGTGATTAAGGAGCAGTGTGATTATTTATTTAAACAGTATTTAAATAATAAAAGTAGGAACAGATTCACACAAAACATTCGTACATTCTGCGATATTTATTATCATACAAATTCTTTAACGTACACTTGCAACTTATTATGAATAAGATACAAAAATGTCTTGTTATATCTAATTATAGTGATAATTGGTTTAAATTAATGTATTTAAATTTTACAAAGCGTTTTTTCTTAATTGGCTTTTGCAACAACCAACGACGATTTAACAAAAATGTTTAAATTTATTAATGTAGTCAATGACGTATTTCCTTCTCGCTCGTTACTTTGGTGCGTCGTTTGTCTAACGAAGATTGTACAGGTTTTGTGGTTTTTGTAAGATTTTGTATGCATTTTTCTTAAAAATAATGGAAAAAGTAATAGTACATACAAAATTTATATCACAATACATTCCAAAATTACTGATTTACATGTGGTACGTATTTTTTTATTCGGGTATCGGATTGTTTGTACGATTTACATTAATTAAGTAAACGGGTAGTACGTAATTAACGACGCCATATTTAATAATTAGGAAAATCTTGAAAACTTGTTTATATCGATTGATTTTACGAATAATAGTTATCACATTACTACCGTATAAAAAAATTGATAGAAAATTAGTTTTGGCTTTCATTTGTTCCTTTCTTTTCACAGATACCTTTTGGAATGCATCTTTTTCCTGTCTGCCAGACGAATTCTCCCTTTAACAGTTCAGACTCCACAGATAGTTATCTCCTTAAGTTTCAAATTTCAATAGGGGCTTATTGTCAAGAGGTAAGCAGACTAAAAATATTATTTGTTTGAAATTTCCTGATCCACTTCTTAAAATATTCTGCAGAGTTGAAACCGAAATAGGTATTCATTATTACTTTAACCACTTCCGAACCACTATTTCAAAAGTTGAAATTCTTTGGGTAAGATTTTAAAACTTACTCAATTATTGCTGTATTCTATTGTCTGTCAACTTATAATTGTTAAAATTATAGTATAGTTAAAGCTTTCTTTTATAAATGGTATCACAAAATTTCAACCTTACTTCCTAAAATGTCATTTAATAATGTTCATATTTATTTTAGGAGTCCTATAAATGTAATGTAAACTATTAAATAAAAAATTAAAAATTGTCTCTTGACACTATTAATTCTTGGATGATGCAATACTAAGTCCAATTTATTCTTTTATATCATACAGTGACTTTTTCTTACCTGTAAAAGATGATTATTACCGATTACAACCTGAAGTTTATTGGTTAATAAAGAGATTGTGACTTGGAAATGGTTACTTCTTGGACAGATTAGGAGTTAGTAGTGCCAGATGGTAAGGAAAATCATTTATGAATATTTTTGCAACTCGAGATTGTTCGCCAAACGTCCCAAACAATTGTAGTCTCAATTTTTATATATTTGTTCATTGGAGAATAGATTTACAGTTTAAAAAAGAATCTTTGTTAAATGCTTTGTAAAATCATTATTACAATTAATAAAGGAGTTAAAAAGATAATATATTACTCATAAGTTTTAAATTTCTTTAAGTATGATGTTTAAGTTTATTTATTATCAAAAATACTCGACACTATCAGAAAGTTGTCTCCTTACATTCAGTTTTCTTCCTAAAATTTCGTTCAACAAATAATGTACATATTCATTTTGGGGTCTTATTTGTATATGTAATATAAATCTTATAAGAGAAACAAAATTTTGTCTGTGACATAATTAATTCTTGAATTGCACAATGTCACATCCAGTTTTTTTACTCATATAGTTATTGCCTTTCTTTATTATTAAATGAAAATAATGTTCTTGTTTTCTCCATTTAGTTTCAATGAAGGGTATTGGAAATGCCTTTTTCTCTGCTGGATGTTAGGATCACAATGTCCAGTCTGTTGCCGAACAAGTAATTGCTTGAGACATGGAATTGGTTACCATATGAAGACCCCAGGAGCTTGTAGGTACAGAAGGTAAGAAAAATCATTTATGAATGTTTTTGGAACTTGAGTTTGTTCATTAAATGATCCCAAACGATCAATAATTTTAGTTTCTATATATTCGTGTTTAGGAAAATAGCTGAATAGTTTAAAAAAGAATCTTGATCGATTTGTAAAATAATTATTACAATTCTTAAAGGTAAAGTTGAAATGATAATGTATTACCCACAAGCTTTAAATTTCTTTAATTATTTATATTTAAGTTCATTTATTTTCAAATTTATTTGACACTTTCAGAAATTTGTCTCTTTACATTCAGTTTTCTTGCAAAAATTTCGTTCAACAAATAATGTACAAAAACAAAATTTTGCCTGCGACATTAATTCTTCAATTGCATAATGTCAGAGCCCGTTTTATAATTGATATCATAAGTGCCTAACTTTGTTCTTAAATGAATAATGTTATTTTTTTCTCTATTTAGCTTCATAGAAAGGTCTTAGAAATGCCTTTTTCCCCCCTAGATATAGGGATCACAATGTCTAGTCTGTTGCCGAAGTGGAATTGTTTGTTATATGGAATTGGTTACCACATGAAGACCACAGGAACATGTAGATCCAAAAGGTAAGAAAATCATTTATGAATATATTTGGAACTTGAGTTTGTTCGTTAAACGATCCGATCGGTTTGCAAAATAATTATATTATTACTATTATTAAAGGTAATGTTGAAAGGCTAATGGATTACTGACAAGTTTTAAATTTCTCTTATTGTTTATATTTGTCTGTTTATTATCAAATATACTCGACACTTTCAGAAATTCCTCTCTTTACATTCAGTTTCCTTGTCATCGAATACATAATATGCATACTAATTTTGGGGTCCTATATATTTAACGTGAATCGTATATGAGAAATAAGATATTGCCTGCGACATTATTAATTCTTCAATTGCTCAATGTCACAGTCAGTCTTAAAACTGATGTAATAATTGAATATCTTTGTCCTTACATGAAAATAATGTTCTTGTTTTATTCTCCAGTTAGCGTCAAGGAATGGTCTAGGAAATGTGTTTTTCTCCCCTGGATATAAAGATCACAACGTCCAGTCTGTTGCTGAAAAAGGAATTGTTTATTACGTGGAATTGGTTACCTCTTGGGAACCTAAGGAGCTCGTAATATGTACTAGAAGGTAGGAAAAATCGTTTATGAATATTTTTGGAACTTGAGTTTGTTCGTTGAACAATCCCAAACGATTAATGGTTTTAGTTTTTGTATATTTGTGTTGTGGAAAATAGCTGAAAAGTTTAGAGAGAAATCTTTCTTAATCGGTTTGTAAAATAATTATATCAATACAATTATTAAAGGTAAAGTTGAAAGGATAATGCATTACTCCCAAGTTTTAAATTTCCTTAATTATTTATATTTAAGTTTATTCATTACCAAATACAGTCGACACTTTCAGAAATTCCTCACTTTACATTCAGTTTTCTTGCTAAAATGTCATCAAATACATAATGTGCATTTTAATTTTGGGGTCCTATATATTTAACGTGAATCGTATATGAGAAATAAGATATTGCCTGCGACATTATTAATTCTTCAATTGCTCAATGTCACAGTCAGTCTTAAAACTGATGTAATAATTGAATATCTTTGTCCTTACATGAAAATAATGTTCTTGTTTTATTCTCCAGTTAGCGTCAAGGAATGGTCTAGGAAATGCCTTTTTCTCCCCTGGATATAAAGATCACAACATCCTGTCTGTTGCTGAAAAAGGAATTGTTTGTGACGTGGAATTGGTTACCTGTTGGAAACCTGAGGAGCTCGTAATATGTACCAGAAGGTAGGAAAAATCGTTTATGAATATTTTTGGGACTTGAGTTTGTTCGTTGAACGATCCCAAATGATTAATAAATAGTTTTAGTTTTTATATATTTGTGTTTCGGAAAACAGCTGAGAAGTTTAGAAAGGAATGTTTCCTAATCGGTTTGTAAAATAATTATATTATTACAATTATTAAAGGTAAAGTTGAAAGGATAATGCATTACTCACAAGTTTTAAATTTCCTTAATTATTTATATTTAAGTTTATTTATTATCAAATATATTCGACACTTTTAGAAAGTCCTTGCTTTACATTCAGTTTTTTAGCTAAAATTTCGTGCAATTAAAAATATTCATGTTAATTTTGGTGTTCTATACATGTAATGTAAATCTTATATGAGAAATAAAACAATGCTTGCGACATTATTAATTCTTGAATTGCACAATGTTACTACCAGTTTTATAACTAATGTCATAATTGCCCATTCTTAAATAAAAATAATTTTCTTATTTTTTTCTCCGTTTAGCTTCAAAGGAGAATGTTGGAAATGCCTTTTTCTCCCCTGGATATAAAGATCACAACATCCTGTCTGTTGCTGAAAAAGGAATTGTTTGTGACGTGGAATTGGTTACCTGTTGGAAACCTGAGGAGCTCGTAATATGTACCAGAAGGTAGGAAAAATCGTTTATGAATATTTTTGGGACTTGAGTTTGTTCGTTGAACGATCCCAAATGATTAATAAATAGTTTTAGTTTTTATATATTTGTGTTTCGGAAAACAGCTGAGAAGTTTAGAAAGGAATGTTTCCTAATCGGTTTGTAAAATAATTATATTATTACAATTATTAAAGGTAAAGTTGAAAGGATAATGCATTACTCACAAGTTTTAAATTTCCTTAATTATTTATATTTAAGTTTATTTATTATCAAATATATTCGACACTTTTAGAAAGTCCTTGCTTTACATTCAGTTTTTTAGCTAAAATTTCGTGCAATTAAAAATATTCATGTTAATTTTGGTGTTCTATACATGTAATTTAAATCTTATATGAGAAATAAAACAATGCTTGCGACATTATTAATTCTTGAATTGCACAATGTTACTGCCAGTTTTATAACTAATGTCATAATTGCCCATTCTTAAATAAAAATAATTTTCTTATTTTTTTCTCCGTTTAGCTTCAAAGGAGAATGTTGGAAATGCCTTTTTCTCCCCTGGATATAAAGATCACAACATCCCGTCTGTTGCTGAAAAAGGAATTGTTTGTGACGTGGAATTGGTTACCTGTTGGAAACCTGAGGAGCTCGTAATATGTACCAGAAGGTAGGAATAATCGTTTATGAATATTTTTGGGACTTGAGTTTGTTTGAAACAACCCAAACGATTAATAGTTTTAGTTTCTATATATTGGTGTTTAGGAAAATAGCTGAATAGTTTAGCAAAGAATTTCTCTTAATCGATTTGTAAAATAATTATTACAATTATTAAAGATAATTTTGAATGGATAATTATTACTCACAACTTTAAAATTTATTTAATTGTTTGTACTTTTAAGTTTATTAATTGTCAAGTATTCTCGACACTTTCAGAAATTTGTCTCTTTACATTCAGTTTTCTTGCTAAAACATTCACTACTCTCAGCTATTGTCAAACTTACAAACGCCAAAATTAGATATAGTTGTCTCACAGTGATGTAGACAACTATTGTGTATACGAAATTTGCGTAAGGGGCGCCACAATCCTCTTTAGAAATTATTCAATTCTTAAAAATTACATTCCCGAATCTCGGCTATTTTCAAACTTACAAACACGAAAATTAAATATAATTGTCTCACAGTGTTGTAGACAACCAAATGGTGTATGCAAAATTTGCGCAATGGGCGCACAACCCTCTTTAGAAATAATTCAATATGTAAGATTGATACTGTGGAATTTCTGTAATTTTAGAACTTATAAACTCACAAATTTTAACATTGTTAGGAGCATTGATAAAGCATTGATTTTGTATTTTAATTTTTATCAATTAAAATATTTCCAAATAAGTATTGCAATACATCTAAAGAAACAATTTTCGTATTTGAGAATTATTTGAAAAAACAAGTGGATGCTGTCTTCAGTTTGTTTCCGAAAATTTCATATATTAATGTACACGATGATTCTTGGAATTCTCTAATTAAGAAAAGGTAAAATAAGGTCGCACTGATTTATATCCGAGCAATTATTATTAATTAGTGTTATTGATTTGAGATTCTTTTCGAAATCTTGTTTCTATTAAAAAGCAAAAAGCAATTGGGTTTCTAGACACTACATGGCAGGTATTAGTTACTACTCTATGGTTATTCAGTGAGTATGTCATTTTGACGTTTCAGAATTTGTAAAACATTTTGAAGTTGTTCAAATTTAGTTATTTAATTAATAAGGAGTTAATATTTACTTCCATATTAGACAGTAACTTACTACATATTTCTTCGTAGTGACTACTAGGTAAGTGTATTTATTTTGTAATGTCTTTTGTATTATTCTTGCTTATGAATTATCTTGCTGTTGGATTAGTAATTGTTGTTACGTCCTTTATCGCTGAAAAAAATTTTTTTTCGTATTTGTTTCTGGTATCATTTTAGAAAATATAAAGAGAAGTTATTTTTAAGAAAATACTTGAATGCATGCCATACGATGTTCTTTCTACTACTTGGTTCATTACAGGATCAGTGATATGATTTTTCCATTAATAAGTATCTATTATATAAGGATTAGTTCAAGTGTCAAGCATCTATGGTTGTTTCTTTCACAAGTATCTATGTTAACAAAATTATTTGACATAAGTGGCGTGATGTGACGTCACGTCGCCATTTTCGACGTTACTGTAAAATTCTATTGTGCACGTTTTGTATCAGGGACTCTTTAATTTTAGAGGAACATTGTACAAACTCTGGATGATATGTGTTAGGGAGCATTGGTCACAAATCAGCCCCTTTTCACTCCAGGATGCAGTAGTACTTGAAGGAAGTAAAAGATTGCCCTTTTCCACTAAAAACAGGCTGTGTGTTGCTGTTGCTAAAGGAAAGATTTATGACAATGAATTGGTAAGTAACATCATTAATGAAAGATTTTGTTAAATTATCCCAGAACTCTAACTTCTTAAGACATTTGTAACCTACAGAAATGTCAAGCAGGATTGAAGTAAAACAATGTTCCTTTTCAGTAGTGTGAATGTTAGCATGAAATAAGTGATAGAGCATTTATTTTATTACCCATTATTGAAAGAAGTCAAATGTTAAAATTAGTGTTTTTGTTTATTTAATATGTAGTTAATTTGTTTTTCTTCGCCGTTTCTGTAGATTGGCCAACCAATGAGACAGCATTGAAGTAGAATGGTGTCCTTTTTGCTGGACATAGTTTCCTGTTGTCGTCTTCATCTTATAACACTATGCAGATAATTTTCGCCTGATGAGTGAGAACACACCTGTTTATTTATTTTCACACCACACCACTGAATCAAGTCGTCTGCAATGGTATCCTTGGACTTAGTTTGCTTTCCACACACTTGTAAACTTTGGAACGTGACTTTCTACAGTTACTTAGGGTGAGAATATTTGATGTTACTAATATTAATTACTCGTTATTAATCTGTTACCACCGTATCTGTTTCAGGTCGCCGCTGGAGAAGACAAAGAAGACCGTAGTTAGAATGTTCTTTTATTTTATTTTGCATGTTATTTAGTTTGTTTTAATTGAATTATTATTTTATTTTGCACGTATTCAGTTCATTTTATTTGAATTCATATTTTATTTTGCATGTTATTTAGTTAATTTTATTATAATTTATTTTTTGTTTTGTAATTATTTAGTTCACTTTAATTGAATTCGTTTTTATTTTGCATGTTTTTAATTTTTTATTTTGCATGTCTCTTGCTTACCTCTTCGCTTTGCTTACTGCACATTCTTACTATCTTGCTTCGCATTTACACTACGACGTCCACATGATTCAACGTTTCGTTATCGTGTTCAATTCTCTTCTCAGCTTTGTGGGCCGAGGGAGGGCCTCCCCGAACGAATCCCCTTAGCCTTAGCTTTTTAGTTGTTCTTTTAAGGTACCTTAGGTACCTTAACGCGAGTCTACCCTAACGTTACTTCATTTCAGACGGGGTACAGTGGGTTATCTGGAATAGGAGGAATAGCCGACTGCCCAGCTTATTTTGTCGAAATCTGTCCGATCTTTTCTACCAATCTATTAGTCTTTGTCGTTAGTCCTGCTAATGCTCTATTCGCTTTCAGATAATATGGTATTTTTTAAGAAGACTGAAGACATCGTATTGTTTTTTTTTTTAATTGTATTTTCTTTGTTTTCTTGTATTTCTCTTACAGGTATTCTGTTTTTTTTACTTTATAAGCTGTTATATTAATATAATCGTAATTTAATCTCATAATTAACTTTTCCAAATTGTTTTTGCCATAATTGTTCAAACCAAAAATTATTTTATTAGTAATTTTATGCATTAGAAGTAATTTTGGTGGATAGGGTGGCTATAAGGGGAGATGCGGAGGCCACAGAGGGTTCGGGGGGCCTTTTTGTCCCAAATATAATATTTGAATATTAATATAACAGCTTATAGACAACATATTGTACATAATTTTGTCTTTCTCTTACAGGTATTTTATTCTTTTTACTTTGTGAACTGTTATATTAATATTATCGTAATTTAATAAGATAATTAGCTTTTCCAAATTCAATTCTTGTCGTTGTTCAAACCAAACACAATTTTATTAGTAATTTTAATCATTAGAAGTAATTTGGGTGGATAGGGTGGCTATAAGGGGAGATGCGGAGGCCACAGGCTGTTCAGGGAGCCTTTTTGTCCCTAAAATAGTATTCAAATATTAGTATAACAGTTTATAAAGCATGAATGGTTATCGCATTTAATAGTAGTAAACTCTTGTCAATTTGTATTAAATATGAATTTAAAGTTAATTATACTATATGTGAATTGTTTGTAAATCAAGCTGCATTGTATCCAATAAATTTTGTACTGAATAAATCAATTATTCTATTAGTGGTTTTATGTAAATATAAACATGATTGAATAATTATACTGTATTTTCTTAAGAGTGATTTTTAATAAATATGTTAAGATTAGAAATTGTTTTATTTTCTCATTAAATTCAATAAAGCATTTAAAAACAGAAGGCTTTAAGTAAAGTATATTGATAAAATTGTTAACTTATTTATGCTAGTTCGAAATTTTTGATACAACCATATATAAAATGTTCAATTAAAATTCGACAAATTAATCCGACTAATAAATTATTTTTTAAAAAATAACTCCTTGGACTTATGTTCTCCTGATAAAAATGTTGAAAATTTTAATTTGTTAGCATACGAGGTCTGGCCAATAAATAGTTTGACAAACAAAATTTGAGTTTCCAATTCTTTTGTCAAACTATTTGTTGACTAGACCTCGTATGTGCAAATAACCTGAAAAATTTGATAAAATTTGAACATTTGTATCAGGAGAGCATAAGTCCAAAGAGTTATTTTTTTGAAAACAATTTATTCGTGGTATCGCTTGTGTTCAAAAGAAAAAGTAACTGAAATTATACTATACTACTCTTACTGAGTAAAAGAGCCATAATTCTCATTATTTTGATTTATTTATAAATTAGATTAGTAGTGGACATAGAGTAGAACAAATACAAGCCATAATTTTGATTTATTTATTAAATAGATCAGTAATGTACATAAAGTAGGACAAATATATTTATTTTAAATTACTATACAAAAACACATTTATTTATTGATACACCTATTTATTCAGAACAAATCATTTATTTACATTATTTAATCATATACATGTTACCATAGTGTTATCAATCAAGAATAAATACATTTCAACAAGATTTTATTATAATTACAACAAAATTATGCACAATATATTGTTTTAAAATAAAAAGAATAAGATACCTGTAAGAGAAAGACAAATTATGTACAATATGTTGTCAATAAGCTGTTATATTAATATTCAAATATTATATTTGAGACAAAAAGGCCCCCCGAACCCTCTGTGGCCTCCGCATCTCCCCTTATAGCCACCCTATCCACCAAAATTACTTCTAATGCATAAAATTACTAATAAAATAATTTTTGGTTTGAACAATTATGGCAAAAACAATTTGGAAAAGTTAATTATGAGATTAAATTACGATTATATTAATATAACAGCTTATAAAGTAAAAAAAACAGAATACCTGTAAGAGAAATACAAGAAAACAAAGAAAATACAATTAAAAAAAAAAACAATACGATGTCTTCAGTCTTCTTAAAAAATACCATATTATCTGAAAGCGAATAGAGCATTAGCAGGACTAACGACAAAGACTAATAGATTGGTAGAAAAGATCGGACAGATTTCGACAAAATAAGCTGGGCAGTCGGCTATTCCTCCTATTCCAGATAACCCACTGTACCCCGTCTGAAATGAAGTAACGTTAGGGTAGACTCGCGTTAAGGTACCTAAGGTACCTTAAAAGAACAACTAAAAAGCTAAGGCTAAGGGGATTCGTTCGGGGAGGCCCTCCCTCGGCCCACAAAGCTGAGAAGAGAATTGAACACGATAACGAAACGTTGAATCATGTGGACGTCGTAGTGTAAATGCGAAGCAAGATAGTAAGAATGTGCAGTAAGCAAAGCGAAGAGGTAAGCAAGAGACATGCAAAATAAAAAATTAAAAACATGCAAAATAAAAACGAATTCAATTAAAGTGAACTAAATAATTACAAAACAAAAAATAAATTATAATAAAATTAACTAAATAACATGCAAAATAAAATATGAATTCAAATAAAATGAACTGAATACGTGCAAAACAAAATATGAATTAAAATAAAATGATCCCAATAACATGCAAAACAAAATATGGATTCAATTAAAATGAACTAAAAATAACATACAAAATAAAGAATCTACTGAAATAAAATAAAAAGCATTCTAACTACGGTCTTCTTTGTCTTCTCCACCGGCGATCTGAAACAGATAGGGTGGTAACAGATTAGTAATGTGAAATTTTTAATTAAGTTTGAATTTATTCTCAGCTTCGTTAAGTGCAAAATCTATTGTTCCAAAGGCGAAGAAGTTAATAGTAAAAGAATCAGCTAACTGACTGCAGGAAGGAACGCACTACAGTAGTAGGCCATTTATAATCCAGTCAACTGTAGCTTAAGAGTACTCGACCAATCACTAGAAATTTTCATTTGAAATCGTCGTCAAATCCACTGTAATCATTCTCGTCATCAAGGTGGAAGACGGGGCTGAGAAGGACCAAAACATCCCACGAAAGATGAAACTACATTTAAGAAGAACTTGTCAGAAATACTCATGGCAGGTTTGAACACGTACAATTCACAAAAATCGAGATGTAAGAATAAAATGTAAATATAACTAGTAAAGTAATTTAAATAAAATATTTATGTTTTTAATCGACTTTCGATTAGATTGTTCAAAAGAATTAAGAAAACGTCAAAGCAGAACGTTGATGCAAGAGAACATAAAAATAATGAACGAATTTTCTTTAGGCTTATTCAAGTAATAAGGACTAGTAAATTCAAACTAATAATCAAAACTAACGTAAAACAATTATTTCATACAAATATATTTCAATAATATTATATTGAGAACAAATTTTATCCGTTCGTAACAAATTCCAAGTTGCAAACAACGATAATCGCCACAAAACTAATAACTTAGTATTAATAATGAATTCCTCAAATAATACCCGAAACATTAACAAAAGTTAATACCCAGTTTTCTGAAGCAATACGCTACTGTTGGAATTATGAAGTATTTACACTGAACCTATTTATGGCAAAAGTTAAAAATGTTATATTGTTTATGAAAAATTCCCTACTAGTAACTATTGAAAACATTAATAAAAACTCCCTAAGCAATTTTAGCATGGAAAAATTGCTCATAATTGAATGTATCAAGAATTTATGCAATCTTAATTAATTGCTACTAAAATTAATACTTCGTAATTTGTTTATATCAGTCTATAACACGATCATTTTAAAAATCCATTAAAAAAGTTTCTCTTCACCATTAATGATTTCATCATAACCGGTCCACTACATTACATTATGGTAACAAATTAACATTTAAAATATTAGTGTACTATGTATTCATCCTTTTCTAAACTTTATTAAACAATTTTTGAATGGACAGGGATATTCAAATAGACAATATTAATTGTTTCGGATGTTTAACGAACACCCCTAAGTCCCAAAAGAATTATTATAAATCAATCTTCTTACCTTCTCATATTACACGCTACTAAGATCTCCAATTCCAATACGTAACCAACAATTCCTTCTTCACCAACAGACTGGACGTTGTGATCTTTATATCCAGGGGAGAAAAACACATTTCCAAGACCATTCCTTGACGCTAACTGGAGAATAAAAGAACATTATTTTCATGTAAGGACAATGATATTCAATTATGACATCAGTTTTAAGACTGGCTGTGACATTGAGCAATTGAAGAATTAATAATGTCGGCAGGCAATATTTTATTTCTCATATAAGATTCACATTAAATATATAGGATCCCAAAATTAATATGCATATTATGTATTCGATGACATTTTAGCAAGAAAACTGAATGTAAAGAGAGGAATTTCTGAAAGTGTCGAGTATATTTGATAATAAACAGACAAATATAAATAATAAGAGAAATTTAAAACTCGTGAGTAATCCAATATCCTTTCAACTTTACCTTTAATAATTGTAATAATATAATTATTTTGCAAACCGATTAAGAAAGATTCCTCTCTAAACTATTCAGCTATTTTCCTAAACACGAATAAATAAAAACTAAAACTATTAATCGTTTGAGATCGTTCAACGAACAAACTTAAGTCCCAAAAATATTCATAAACGATTTTTCCTACCTTCTAGTACATATTACGAGCTCCTCAGGTTTCCAAGAGGTAACCAATTCCACGTAACAAACAATTCCTTTTTCAGCAACAGACTGGACGTTGTGATCTTTATATCCAGGGGAGAAAAACACATTTCCAAGACCATTCCTTGACGCTAACTGGAGAATAAAATAAGAACATTATTTTCATGTAAGGACAAAGATATTCAATTACGATATCAGTTTTAAGACTGACTGTGACATTGAGCAATTGAAGAATTAATAATGTCGTAGGCAATATTTTCTTTCTCATATAAGATTCACATTAAATATATAGGACCCCAAAATTAAAATGCACATTATGTATTTGATGACATTTTAGCAAGAAAACTGAATGTATAGTGAGGAATTTCTGAAAGTGTCGACTGTATTTGGTAATGAATAAACTTAAATATAAATAATTAAGGAAATTTAAAACTTGGGAGTAATGCATTATCCTTTCAACTTTCCCTTTAATAATGGTAATGATATAATTATTTTACAAACCGATTAAGAAAGATTCTTCTCTAAAGTATTCAGCTATTTTCCTACACACAAATATATAAAAACTAACACTATTAATGGTTTGGGATCACTTAAAGAACAAACTCAAGTACCAAAATTATTCATAAACGATTATTCCTACCTTCTGGTACATATTACGAGCTCCTCATGTTTCCAACAGGTAACCAGTTCCACGTCAGAAACAATTCCTTTTTCAGCAACAGACAGGATGTTGTGATCCTTATATCCAGGGGAGAAAAAGGCATTTCCAACATTCTGCTTTGAAGCTAAACGGAGAAAAAAATAAGAACATTATTTTAATTTACGAACAAACAGACAATTATGACATTAGTTATAAAACTGGCAGTGACATTGTGGAATAGAAGAATTAATAATGTCGCAGGCAATATTTTAAGAGAAATTTAAAACTTGTGAGTAATCCATTATCCTTTCAACTTTACCTTTAATAATAGTAATGATATAATTATTTTACAAACCGATTAAGAAAGATTCCTCTCTAAACTATTCAGCTATTTTTCTAAACACGAATAAATAACAACTAAAACTATTAATCGTTTGAGATCGTTCAACGCACAAACTCAAGTCCCAAAAATATTCATAAACGATTTTTCCTACCTTCTAGTACATATTACGAGCTCCTCAGGTTTCCAAGAGGTAACCAATTCCACGTAACAAACAATTCCTTTTTCAGCAACAGACTGGACGTTGTGATCTTTATATCCAGGGGAGAAAAACACATTTCCAAGACTATTCCTTGACGCTAACTGGAGAATAAAAGAAGAACATTATTTTCATGTAAGGACAAAGATATACAATTATGACATCAGTTTTAAGACTGACTGTGACATTGAGCAATTGAAGAATTAATAATGTCGCAGGCAATATCTTATTTCTCATATACGATTCACGTTAAATATATAGGACCCCAAAATTAAAATGCACATTATGTATTCGATGACATTTTAGCAAGAAAACTGAATGTAAAGTGAGGAATTTCTGAAAGTGTCGACTGTATTTGGTAATGAATAAACTTAAAAATAAATTATTAAGGAAATTTATAACTTGGGAGTAATGCATTATCCTTTCAACTTTACCTTTAATAATTGTAATGATATAATTATTTTACAAACCGATTAAGAAAGATTTCTCTCTAAACTTTTCAGCTATTTTCCACAACACAAATATATAAAAACTAAAACCATTAATCGTTTGGGATTGTTCAACGAACAAACTCAAGTTCCAAAAATATTCATAAACGAGTTTTCCTACCTTCTAGTACATATTACGAGCTCCTCAGGTTTCCAAGAGGTAACCAATTCCACGTAATAAACAATTCCGTTTTCAGCAACAGACTGGACGTTGTGATCTTTATATCCAGGGGAGAAAAACACATTTCCAAGACCATTCCTTGACGCTAACTGGAGAATAAAAGAACATTATTTTCATGTAAGGACAATGATATTCAATTATGACATCAGTTTTAAGACTGACTGTGACATTGAGCAATTGAAGAATTAATAATGTCGGCAGGCAATATTTTATTTCTCATATAAGATTCACATTAAATATATAGGATCCCAAAATTAATATGCATATTATGTATTCGATGACATTTTAGCAAGAAAACTGAATGTAAAGAGAGGAATTTCTGAAAGTGTCGAGTATATTTGATAATAAACAGACAAATATAAATAATAAGAGAAATTTAAAACTCGTGAGTAATCCAATATCCTTTCAACTTTACCTTTAATAATTGTAATAATATAATTATTTTGCAAACCGATTAAGAAAGATTCCTCTCTAAACTATTCAGCTATTTTCCTAAACACGAATAAATAAAAACTAAAACTATTAATCGTTTGAGATCGTTCAACGCACAAACTCAAGTCCCAAAAATATTCATAAACGATTTTTCCTACCTTCTAGTACATATTACGAGCTCCTCAGGTTTCCAAGAGGTAACCAATTCTACGAAACAAACAATTCCTTTTTCAGCAACAGACTGGACGTTGTGATCTTTATATCCAGGGGAGAAAAACACATTTCCAAGAGCATTCCTTGACGCTAACTGGAGAATAAGAGAAGAACATTATTTTCATGTAAGGACAAAGATATTCAATTACGATATCAATTTTAAGACTGACTGTGACATTGAGCAATTGAAGAATTAATAATGTCGCAGGCAATATTTTATTTCTCACAGTTTTACATTACATATACATATAAGACCTCAAAATTAATTTGTATATTATTTGTTGAACGAAATTTTAAGAAACAAATTTCTGAAAGTGTCGAGTATATTTGATAATAAATAAACTTAAATATAAATAATTAAAGAAAATTTAAACTTTTGAGGAATAGATGATCCTTTCAACTTTACGTTTAATAATTATAGTAATTATTTTACAAACCGATTAAGAAAGATTCTTCTCTAAACTATTATGCTATTTCCCAAATCACAAATGTTTAAAAATTGAAACTACTAATTCTTTAGGATCGTTTAACGAACAAGCTTTGTGATATCGTTTATAAAAGTTTTATAAAGAAGAGCTTTAACTATACTATAATTTCAACAATTATGAGTTGACAGACAATAGAATACAGTAATAATTAAAATTTCAACTTTGGAAATAGTGGTTCGGAAGTGTTTAAAGTATAATGAATACAGATTTCGTTTTCAACTCTGCAGAATATTTTAAGAAGTGGGTCAGGAAATGTCAAACAAATAATATTTTCAGTTTGCTTACCTCTCGACAATGAGCTCCTATTAAAACTTGAAACATAAGTAAATAACTATCTGTGGAGACTGAACTGTTAAAGGGAGAATTCGTCTGGCAGATAGGAAAAAGATGCATTCCAAAAGGTATCTGTGAAAAGAAAGGAACAAATGAAAGCCAAAACTAATTTTCTATCAATTTTTTTATACGGTAGTAATGTGATAACTATTATTCGTAAAATCAATCGATATAAACAAGTTTTCAAGATTTTCCTAATTATTAAATATGGCGTCGTGAATTACGTACTACCCGTTTACTTAATTAATGTAAATCGTACAAACAATCCGATACCCGAATAAAAAAATACGTACCACATGTAAATCAGTAATTTTGGAATGTATTGTGATATAAATTTTGTATGTACTATTACTTTTTCCATTATTTTTAAGAAAAATGCATACAAAATCTTACAAAAACCACAAAACCTGTACAATCTTCGTTAGACAAACGACACACCAAAGTAACGAGCGAGAAGGAAATACGTCATTGACTACATTAATAAATTTAAACATTTTTGTTAAATCGTCGTTGGTTGTTGCAAAAGCCAATTTAAAAAAATGCTTTGATAAAATTTAAATACATTAATTTAAACTAATTATCACTATAATTAGATATAACAAGACATTTTTGTATTTTAATAATCATGAAAATGAAACTGTCAACGGGATTATCCGAATGTTATCGATGTTGACGGAAAGAATCCTATACAGCACAAAATATTTAAAATTCAAATCATTATATATTCGAATACAAAAATACACACCACATATAAAACAGTAATTTCGGAATCATAGGGATAATGAAATAATCTTGGGGAAGTAGGTACACAAATAAGAAAAAGAAAATGATAAAAAGAAAGAAAATGTTAACATTTTTTTGTAAACATCATCGTTGAGTAAACAGCAATAAATACAATACTATACACTGGTACATATGCTATGAAAAATACCAAGAAAAAATTAATTGCCAAAAAACAATATGCACATCGGAATAATCAATATTTAATGATAAGATGTTGACAATTGTATGACATCCAGCAACACTTATTATCGAAATTTTTTATTTCTTACCTATGAAATGCAACAACTGCACAACACCACAAAAATGGTCGATAGAGGTAGAGTTCTGTTATTTTTAACTTGACTTGGAAGCACTTGGAAGAGACGGTACTTTATTTACTACATTCATAACCTTCAAAATTTAGACCGACGAGTAGGTTAGAAGTTGTTATTGTCAACAGTTCATTATTTTTTTTTATATATATTATTTCATACGTGCTTGAAAACATGTTCGAAGCAGAAGAAATAAATGCAGAACATAAAGATTTGATACACGACGTTGCTTATGATTTTTATGGGCAACGAATGGCAACATGTTCAAGTGACCAATACGTTAAAGTAAGTAAGTCAGAAGTTTTCATTTCCAAGATAAGTACACTTTTTTAAGTAAATATTATTAAAAAGTTTTTTTTAGGTATGGGACCAAAATCACGAAGGACGATGGATTCTCACATCAAGTTGGAAAGCTCACAGTGGGTCTGTATGGAAGGTGACATGGGCTCATCCTGAGTTTGGACAAGTTCTAGCAACCTGTTCATTTGATCGTACAGCAGCTGTTTGGGAAGAAATAGGTAATTATTTGGATGTGTATACAAATGTATACAATTTATACAGTATTATTTTCTTTGTTTATTATCACAGTTGGAGAAACTCCTGGTCCAGGAGAAAGAGGCAGTAGACATTGGGTAAGAAGAACTAACTTAGTGGATTCACGAACTTCCGTAACTGATGTCAAGTTTGGACCCAAAACTCAAGGATTGCAGTTAGCAACATGTTCTGTAGATGGTATAATTAGAATTTATGAAGCCCCAGATGTTATGAATCTCAGCCAATGGACTTTACAGCATGAAGTTCAATGTAAACTTTCTTGCAGCTGTTTAAGTTGGAATCCAAGCCTATCAAAGTAATCCAAATACAAATGTTACTGAGTTTTTTCTTTCTCTTTACATTTTATTACTTAGATGTTTAAAATGATTGCTAATAATTTGTGTTTTTTGCAGGTCCCTTCCTCAAATGCTGGCAGTAGGAAGTGATGATAGCAATCCTGCTAATGGTGGAAAAGTTTTCATTTTTGAATACAGTGAAAATATCAGACGATGGACAAAAATTGAAACAATAAACTCCATAACTGATGCAGTCCATGACATTTCATTTTCACCAAATTTGGGTAGAAGTTTTCACTTATTGGCAGTAGCAACTAAAGATGTTCGAATTATAAGTTTGACACCAATTCAGTAAGTTGGTATTCTTTTTATAATTTTCCATTTTGAATATTTATTTTTAGAGATCAGGCCAGTATTCAAAGTGGTTTAACAAAACTCAGTGTTCAAACTGCAGCTCAATTTGAAGATCATGCCAGTACTGTTTGGAGAGTTTGCTGGAATATTACTGGAACCATTTTGGCATCAAGTGGTGATGATGGATGTGTAAGAATGTTCAAAAGTAAGTGTTATCATTATTAGTTTCTTTTTCAGAAAAATCCATCTATTTAAAACCTTTTAAATATTTATGTTGGGGCATTCTTTTTTAATTACACTTCTTAATTTCAGTGAACTATATCAACACATGGAAGCCGATTGCAGTGTTAAAAGGTGATGGATCAAATTTATCAAATGAAAACCAAAAATCAATGGCGTCGTCTACAGGGGCTCCAGTTTCACAAACAGCGAGATATTACAAACTCGGAACTATTTCTTCATCTCGTGAAGTTCCGTGGCATTGATTAAGACTTCTTACTTATATTAGTTAATTTCCTTTTTGTTTGGATGGTTGTAGTGTTTAAGTAAAACAATAAATTAATAAATTGCATTTTCTGTTTTTGTTAAGTACATTTGATAATTAAAATTGTCAGTTTTAGGTATTTGAACTTTGTACGTTAAAATTTGGTTAATAAATTCCTAAAGGACAATTGCTTAAAATTTTTTTTTTATGTATCTAAAAATACTTGTGTTTGTCTTATTAGCATACACAATTAACATTTCAAGAACGTATAAAAAAATTGAAGAAAGTACACCTGACATTCTTAAATAAATCAAATGAGAACATACTGTTCTGTATTTATTTATTGGTCTGTTTACATATACAACATTGGATTCATATTATTAAATGTAGTGGTAGTAGTAAAATGTTATTACTGTTATAACAAAATGAATGATCGGTGTATTAAAGAACGTGAAAATTTAAAGTCAAAGTGTGAAAAGAAATCAGTAAATTTTTAATTTAACTATGCATTGGAAAATGTAGTAAAACATAACAAAAAACGGTATTGTATAGCACGAGGATTGTTGTTATTTTAGAAAATCGTTGAACTGCTTTTAGGTTCATAAATAATTTTTCAAGTGCTCTTGTCAGAGCTGAACATCCACGGTGGTAACTTTAATTCAGCGAAAATTTCAATAGGTAAGAAGCGAGCATTCAGTTACGTCCATTAATTAAATATAAAGAGCATATACTAACTCTAGAAAATATTAAATAAATACAGTAAAATTAGAATGTCTTCACTACAATTAAAAAATGAAAATTTTTGGTACAAACGTTTGATATACAATTGTTTTTAATGTATCGGGGAATCCAATTAAAAAATTAAAAAACACGCATGAAAACACAGTTATTTTTCAAATTGCTTTACCTGTGTTTATTTACATTTACTGACAATCAGTTTTAAAGTTTTGGCCAATATCAATTTTCTCAAGTTATCACTAATTATAATAAGTTTTTATTTTCATTGACTACGAAATTGCGTTTTGTATTCTAAAAGTTCAGCACCACCGGTCATTTTTTCAAAATATTTTCACCAGGCTGACCCTGTATCAGTTTTAGCTAAAATTGAGAAACGTTAGTGAATTATTTCAGGGTAAATGTTTAACTTACGTATTGCAATTTCTCGGGAATATTGTTCACAACGTACCCTGCAATGGATCTTGCTATTGGTTCGTTCAAGAAGTCTTTTAGGACGTTTGGTGACTTAAAATTAGCTGCCAAAAATATGATATCATAAAATTTGTATAACAATTCATAACGATATACCTAATTAAAATGGTACGTTCCGATTTTAAGCCTTTTTCGAAAACATCAACTGTGCTTGTAAAAAATATTTTAATTAAAAGGTAATCTTTTAATTTAGTAATATTAAACCACCAGAAGCTGTAGTATTACTTTACTTAAGTATTACTTTTTCTTGCCTTTAATATCTTTTTTATCTTTTAAATAAAAGGGAACACAACCAACCCTTTATTTAAAAACTTTTTCCATTTTCTTAATGGGTTGGGACCGTGGGAGATAAACTGTTCGAATAATATGATGAGAGTAAAAATAACTCCGTTTTTAATTTATTGTGTCATAAATTTTAAAAAAAATAGAAAATCCAGTTTATTACAACAAAAGGAAATTTATATTTATATACTGGTGTCAATTTGTAATTATATTCTATTTTAATAACCATTAGCAATCAGCATTAATTTCTATGTAAAATTATTTAATGAAAGGTACAAGCCGTATCAAAATTGGTTGATATTTGTAGTTCCAAATTTAATTTAGTCAGGGTCAATGAACCTGGGGCTACTGATTACTAGTTGGTTTTTATTTCTTGTAGAACCGCATTCCTGAGGAAATGCCTGCTGCTACTTGACCTAGTTATTTATCTGCTTTTGATTGGTAGACAACAGGTGCCGTTCTTGAAAACCAATAAGATTTCAAAATTACATTTGGTTAACAATGAACATGAGATGATTTAGTAACTCTTGTGCTGTTATGGGTAATTACTTAAAGGGTAACAAAACATTAAAAATATTTAAGCAGATAAAATAAATACGTTTTATATAAAGAATAGATTACTTTTGATTAATTATGTGTATATTTATTATCTATACGCACTTTTATACGTATTTAAAATGTAAAATAAGCAGTAAAATTTATAGTTTTGGAAGAGAATTTTTTAGTAATATTTATCTCTAAAAATAAAATTGTACTGCTTATTTATTTTAATGGAATGAACAAAACATTTCCGAGATTGTTGTTATTAGGTACATATTTTATAAAGTAGTTCCCTATCATTGTCCAGATATTAGTTTATTTTTAAAATTTTACTAAAATAGTAAATCTAGAATGTTTATAATGAAGACCGAAGAGTTTATTGACGCTGTTAATACCAAGCGACGCAGCATTTGCGTAGGAGCTAAATAATTTTATTATATCTATAATATTGTCTTTTCCGCTCAATTTGTATTTATTAATTGCGTTTGATTAATCTGCTTTTATTAAAGCAAAACTTATATTTGATTGGTTTAGTAAATAATAGTGTAGAACAATTTAATCATGTTTTATTTTTCTGTTATTGAGGTTATTATTGTGTTTATGGTGTGTATGGTTTTGTAGATAATAGTGTAGAACAAAATGAAATGATAGATATAATAAAATTATTTCGCGCCTGCACAAATGCTACGGATTCAAGTGATTTTTAGCGTCGCCTGTTAATACCTGCTGCTCTAAAGTTTCCGACCGGTATGTCTCCCCTGGCCAGATTTAGTTTCTTTATAGTAGCTGTCGACGCCTTGGGCATGGTTAGTGCGGTATTTCTTTGATTTATCAGAGCAGACGTAATAGTTGTTACACCTTTCGTTGGAGTACTGTGAGTTTTCATAACTGGTAACAAACTAAACATCATTCGAATATCAGACAAACGTTTTAACCTTTAGACATACCTCCTTCTTTTAATCGTGCGATCTTGAGGACTTATGAACTTAAGCGGAGGTCCAGTAAGAGGTCTAAAGTATTTTAGATTTGGGCCCAAATTACATTTATCATTCGTAACATTTGCACTGTGAATCCTCTGATTATCACTGTTCCAAAAAATTAAAATGAAGAATTATTATTACTCAATTTTATTATTTCATGCCTTGATGAATCGATTAATAACATTAATTGGTTAATAAGTTCCTTAAATTGATTCTGCACATCACCAATTAGTTCTTAACCGTTCAATAAAAATATGCATTTCATTTTAAGGATATCTACTGTTCGGGATTTTATTTAAACAAATCCCAAAGAGCATAACAAAAATGATGAAAGAAATAAGATGCTCTTAATATATTCTTCAAAAAGTGTGACTTTTGACCATCCAGGGTAATATGAATAAAAATTGTTATCACGTATTGAACTATTTACAGTTACAGTTTATTCTTGAAATGAAACTAATTGAAAAACAAAACTCATTGTGTGTATTAAATTATGTATGTGTTTATATATCTACTATATCGAACTACTATAGCTTGAAAATAGTAAAACATATTGAAAAAATGAGATGAAATAAACTTTTTTTCGTACTTTTCATTACTTTTCTTTATAAATTCGTACAGATAAGTGAGTAGTTTCCTATAGGCTTATTTGTTAGAATTTTTTACGAAAATAAAACAAAGAAGTTTCACGAAAATTGTATTGCTTCACTACAATATTGTTTCACCACACAGTGGTATCATCAGGTGATGAATATGATACTCATTGTAGTGAAGCAATACAATTTTAGTGAAACTTTTTTGTTGTTTTATTTTCGTAAAAGTATGAATAAGTTTCATCAAGTACTAGCTACTACCATAAAAAGTTTGTTAGAATTATTTGTTGGTAAAATAAAAAATTATATATGGAGATTTGATCAGTTACATCATTTTCAGCTAACGAATTGGGTCTATTTTTTTTCTGTGTCGTTTGCTATCGGTGTTGGATTATTTAGATTTTGATTTTTTTATTTAATAGTTTTAAGAAAGTTAAATAAATAAAATACTCTTGAGCTCAGAGTATTGAAAATATTTTGGTTCAATTTTGGTACAGTAATGTTTAAATTTGTATTTTAAGTAGTTCCTAATTTTGAATTGAAGCAAAATTATAAATAAAAACTGCAAGTTGATGTACAAATACGAAATTACATACTCCCTGTCTTGCAAAGTTGTATAATTATTTCTATTTTCTTTATGCATTTGTGCCTTGTGAGTGGTTTGAATATCTTCACGACTTCTTTCAATATTCTTCTGGGTGACTTTCAGCATATTTTCCGAATGATCTAAGGTACAGTTATTGTATTTTGCGTGGTTCGTGTTTTGTGTATTGTTATTGTTAATTAGCATTGGTCTTCTTGCTCTAGTTATGTAAAATTTATTATGTTCGGTTTCAATTAAAGTTGTTTTAGATGAGTTCGAATTTGCAGAACATGGATTAGAACTACTAGAGGACGAAGCTCTACGTGATTTGCTATTTTTTACTGTATCACTACTATTATTCTTATTATTAATCGATATAGTTTGGTATAATTTTGGTTGTTGTGCACTTCGTGGATGTACAACTTGGTTATTTTTTGAATTTGATTTTTGTATAGTAGTTGTCACGGTGGATTTTTTAGGAGTGACTTCAGACAGAAGTGATTTTTTGATAACCAGTCTTCTTGAGATCGACGAGGACCCTTTTTCGGGAGAATTAGTAGAAGCGGGTCTCTTTGTAGTTGTTGTAGATGTTTTCGACGATATAACTTTTGGTATTTGAGCTGATTGTACTGATTCCCTTTTCTTTGCTAACGCGTTATTTAAGTAATTCGACGCCTTGTTGTTCGGTGATTCGCTTCGGGATGAATCGCCTGCTCCATACCTCGGAGTTACATAACAAGGGATGTGATGAGACGTTACCTGCATTATCCCGTCATTATTGCTGTACATTTGTCTATGTTTAGTCGCAAGGAGATTGTACATTCCAGCAATATTGCCGAGGGGTTCCGTCGAAAGGCTGTACTTGATTGTCATCGAGTCAAGTTTGAGCAGAGAAGACAATTGTTTAACAATCTGGAAACGTAGAAATTGGTGTAGAATAGTACTGATGATACGTTTTTTATTGTGTGCTTTTTTCTCTTTCGTTAAACTTACTACGTTCCGTACCCTATCATCGATTTTTTTCCCTGGATTCAGTTTAATTAGTTTGCGTCCCTTGTCGGTAACCCATGGGTGATTTGTGAGTTCTATAATCGTTAGACGTTTAGACGAATCGGCGACCAATAACTTGTCCATCATTCCTTTGAACTCTGGCGAGAACGAGGCCAGAGCCTTTTTCTGTGGCGTCGATAAACCCTTGTTGATTTGTTCTAATAACTTTTTTCTACGGTCCTGCGAAGTTATTTGCTCGTCGCGATTACTCAGAAACGGCAGCTGTCCAACTACCATCCCGTATAAAATCACACCTCTAAAAATTATCAAAACGGGCTCGAAAATAGTCTGAATAAATGTAAATCAAAGAGAAAAGAAGGAAAACAAATAAGTTTCACGAAATTTTTATTGTCTTGACAATATTGTTTTGGTCGATTCGACCATTATCTAGAGAATACAAAAGATACGTCGTAATTGATAAAACTTTCCCTAAGTTTGGTAGTGTAAAATTTGTTCAAAATAGATTTTTGTCATAGATTCAAATACAAACTAGATAATTCTTTTAATTTTCAAATAATAGAAAATAGACCAGTTAATTAAAAATCCATATTATGTAAAAATAAAACCATTGATCTTTTAGAAAAAAGTGGTGTTTATCGTTTAGGTTGTAATTCGTGCAATGCTATTTATATTGGACAGAGTGGCAGGTCTATTAAAAAAAGCGTTTCCGAACATAATAACGCCATTAACAAAAATGATAGCAAATGTGGTATTGCTGAATATTGCATTACTAATAATCATCATCTAGACATGGATAAGATAAAAATTTTACATTGTAACATCCCAAAAAGCAGGAAACTGTCTCTCCTTGAAAATTTAGAAATAAGAAAAGCTGTTCATAATAAATGTAATCTTAAATAACCAACTAGAATTAGTATCCCATAATTGATTTTGTACAAATTATAACTTATCCTCCCCACCACGTTTCTTGTAATTTAATAGTATAAATTGTTTGAACACATTTTACATATTTAGTAATCTTTTGTATTGTCTAGATAATGGTCGAATCAACCGAAACAATATTGTCGAGACAATAAAAATTTCGTGAAATTTATTTGTTTTCCTTCTTTTCTCTTTGATTTGAAATATTTCACAAAAAGTGCACTATTTAAAGTTTAAGTTTTATGAAGAAACGTAATATATAATTGTTTTAATATGTATGGTGTATCGCTATTCAATTGATACACCAGCTTATATTTTAATATTGTTTGTGTTTTTAATTCGTAGTATTAACATTATATAATCATTGGATTGTACCCACTACAGATTACCTCATATAATGAGGAAAATTTTGTTACTGCTGTTACGCCCTCGCCAGGACTCGAACCCGGGATCATTGGCTTTATGCGCCAATGCCTTTGTCATTAATCTACGAGAGTTGACAGTAGTAACAACGATGAACTTACTAAGTCACAGAACGTCGGAATCAATGTATATTATTATTAATCATTAATAATGGAATATTGGAAGATTTTTTAGTAGGCATAAATGTTAAATACAATAATGCGAAATTAATTATTGAAATAATTTGTACCCACTACAGATTACCTCACATTAATGAGCAGTAACAAATTTTCCCTCTCTCTCTCATTAATATGAGGTAATCTGTAGTGGGTACAAATTAATTCAATAATTAATATCGCATTAATGTATTTAACATTTAGCCTTACTAAAAAATTTTAAAATATTCCGTTATTAATTATATAATCATTTGTTTTGTCGTCGCTTAATAAGAATACATATTTTTGTTATTTATCAAGTAAGATCGTAATAGTTGTATTTATTTGTATGTATTCTTTTCGTTTAGTTTTTACCTTTATGCCCATATCAATTCAATTCGTCATAAATACCCCATCTGATTTGTATATATCCTTTCCCTTTCATGCCTCACAAATATTGTATCCCAGCTACTACCTACTTTGATCCGTTTTTATTGTAGCTTTGAACAAAGAATTTCGACCAGACAGTATAAATAAAATTACACATCACTATTCGGAAGAATGCGTATTATTTCATTAAATTGAAACAGTACTAAAAAACAAAATATCTCCTTGTACTTCAAGATTAATTGTATCTAATTAATTATTAATATCTCTTCCAAATTTAAGTCTTTCCTTGGTTTAGCTTTCGTTTATGATAGAAGTATTATCATGTTAACTATATAATAATAACTGTTGGTAAAATTATCGTTCCATATACCTCCTGAGTACAACAAATAAAATAAATTATCTGAAGCTATATACGACGCATGTTTTATAAGTAAGTACCGTTTTGAAATTCTGCCGCAAAAGCGCTACGGTCAGCGTTCCACGCATGCACACTGAGTACCTACATCTCTCACCTATGCACTGACGCCATTACAGTCTGGTTCGCCCTTGTTTAATGAGCGTTTAAGATGCCTCCGATAATCGTGAGTCCCGCCGACTGTGAAGTCCGGGCTGTTATACGATTCCTTAGTGCTAAAGGACTAAAACCGATTGATATTCATCGTGAGACCTGTGCAGTTTACGGACAAAACGTTATGAGTGATGGAATGGTAAGGTGGTAAGGAAGTGGGTGAGAGCATTTAAATATGGTCGCACAAATGTGCAAGACAATGTCCGTCCGCAGGTGCTAATCGGGCCAAGGATCTCATTACATCTTTTCACTGGGAAACTCTAGATCATCCTCCGTACAGCACTGACCTGGCGCCCAGTAACTACCATTTGTTCCTGCACTTGAAGAAACATTTGGGCGGTCAGCGTCTTCAAGACGATGACGAAGTCAAAACAGTTGTGATGCAGTGGTTGACAGTGAACAAGTCAGGCGGCAGAGTTCTATGAGAAGGTAATTCAAAAACTGGTCGTTGGTCAAACGTTATGACAAGTGCCTCAATATCGAAGGAAATTATGTAGAAAAGTAGATTAATGTACAGGCTTTCATGTAAAAATAAAATTATTAAGATATCTTGGCACGTTTTTTATTAATTTCAAAACGGTACTTACTTAAAAAACATGCCTCGTACATCATTTTCCCTCCACCTACGGTCAGAACCCTGCTTAACATATACGTAAGTAATTTATGAAGTTAGTCAAAAAAGAAATAAGATTTTGAAAAGGAACAATAAAGGGAATAAAAGTTCTTTGGAAAACAAAAACCTTGGAAGTGTATATAAAATATAACGAAACATACTCTATGTATTAATCGTAGTACTTACTTTCAAGCTTGAAAAATATATCTAAATAGAATTAATTGTACCTATAGCAGGAATAATTTTGTACGTTTTGCAAATTTGAAAAAATCGCGTGTTTAATTTAATTATAAAAAATTTTGGGTGTGTATTATTAGGTTCTCCAAGGCCATTTTATGTGTTTATTTTTTGCAAACTTTTCGAATAAATAAGCTTAAAAAGGTTTCGCGTAGCAGAGGCAAAATATAAAAAAGGAGAATATACAGAAGAGAGATACTTTGATAATGGCCAAGTTTTTTGTCCTTAATCTATTGCTGAAAGAAAGAATCGCATGCGAAGTTTCGTGCAAACTGGCTGTTGCTAGTTCGTAAGTAATAAAATTTTAAAGCAAGCACTTTCATTCATTATTAATAAACTGACTTTAACAAACGATCTAAACGAACGCTATAAAACGGCGGAGTTTAAAAATTTACCTTCCTTGCTTCAATTGAGACGGGCTTATGTTAAAATTATTTTTTAAATTACTTACTTATAAAATTAAATTGTTTAAAAATTTCATTTATGTCGTTAAAACCAAAAATCAATTATGATTTTTGTTAATGTATAATTATTTTGCTATTTATCACGATACTTGACAAATTCAGTAAGTACATTCTATAGTACTCATAGTTAAAATAAGTATGTTAAACAATAAACGCAATGAGATATTAAGAAAACAATTTAATTAAGGCTAGAGTTTTAAAAGATTGTTATTACTAAATGTTGTCATTTTACTTCTTTGCGGGAAGCTAAACGTAAATGTTAGGAGGGTTAATATAATGTTGACAGTGTACCAGAGAGTATTAGCATCTATATAGACGACCAGTAGATCAAGAGAAGTGAGAAAGTAGAAAATAGGAGACTGTGGCAAAAGAATAATTAAATAAAGAAAGACTCACCCTAATTACCACTAACTAAATTTAATATGAGCGGACACGTGTTTCGCTCACTTCACACAGTCTCCCGTTAATAATGCCCACGTGTGAAGTGGGCGAAAAACGTGTCCGCTCATAGTAAATTTAGTTAGTGGTAATTAGGGTGAGTCTTTCTTTATTTAAAAGAAGTGAGATCTGTAAATATCTTAGTGTCATCTTTGACTGCATTAGGATTAGGTGGTAAAATCTCATAGAACAAACAATTAAGAAGACAAATTACCTTGTATTTATGTTTACTAAGATAAATAGTAAACTAAGATATAACAATCTCCTGTACATCTAGTATGCTATCTTTTGCAACATAGCTACATATGGTATAATTATTAAAACAGTTTGGAAAAGTTTAACCGATTTAATGTTGTCAACTCGACAATTGCTTCGATCTGCAAGATCATTTTTAAGAGTTCTTAAATTAAAAAAAAAATCAGTAAATTAAGAACTCTTCAAAATAATACAGTAGATCGATACAATTGTCGTGTTGATATAATTAAATTGATTAAAAAAAATCCAAACTGTTTTATTTTCTTAATATTCATTCATTATGATTCACAAAAAATGAATCAGCGATTGTTTAAATTTATTAATAATGAAATATTTGAAGATTTTTTTAGTAGGGCTAAAATTTAAATACATTAATGCGGTATTAATTATTGAATTAATCCCGGCGGGACGTGACAACAGTAACAAATTTTTCCTCAATGTATGAGGTAATCTGTAGTGGGTACAAATTAATTCAATAATTAATATCGCATTAATGTGATTAAATTTATTTATAGAATATGATAACTGTCTAAGTAGAGAAATACACAACAATAAAAATAATTAATAAAACCATAACATTTACCAATTTGAACACTAAGGCTACCAATAAGCCAATTAATATGCAAGAAAATATGACTAGTCAATACTTGATACGACTCCTCAGGATAAGATATACTCGAATCTATGGATTTCCATTATAGAAATCTATCCTTACACTACTTTAACTCAACAAGCACAACTCGATCCAAATGTATTTTTCTTCCGGTCACTAAGCTACAAATTTCTAACAAAGATAACAAATAAATAAACATCTTGAACTTCAACTTGCTACCGAATGACCTAAGAAACATTTCGGCCACCAGAGAATTCATAAAACTACAACTTAAAAGATGACTCAAATCAACACAATCAAAAGATAAAGATTAAATTAGCCAACCTATACATGACGATCTCCCATCTAGAAAACTCGCTCGACCAAAATTCAACCTCAACCAGATGTACTTACATTCTTTTCCAAATTATACTAAATAAACAGGCACTGTATAATATTATTTGAACTGCTATTTTATCTGAATATTGCGGTAATTTGTTACAAATTGCCTTCGTTAATAAATTTAATTACTTTACAAGTTATAGTATTATTATTTTCTTTACTTACTTACATGTACCTACAGTCACCTTTATTTAGTAAGAAAACTGATGTAAAGAGTGGCATGTAAACTTATTAATCTTACGGTTTTAATAATAATCTTATTAAGAAAAAGAAAAACACAAACAAATGTTTCTGCAGTTAAACTTTATTATACTCGACAATTGTTTCTAACCTAAACGGTCATTTTCAAGAGTACTACAAATGGTTACTTATGTTTTTCTTTTTCTTATTAAAATGTTTCTCCAAGAATGCACCCACGATAGTGTATTAATAATCTTATTTATTGGAAGTGATCAGTTGTGTTCAATGTGTATCGCCATTTTAAATAGCAGCAGCGTCAGTCAGTGAAACAGTAAACTAACTAAGTTCTTAACAACACTTACTGTTAACTTCAATGCGCGAAACATTCTTATAAACTACTTTTAATATTCATGTTAAGACCCCTAACATTTATGACGGAACGGCGTGGTTTAGTGAGCTAGATTAGAGGTGGGCAATATGATTCTTTCTGGTGAATCGGTTTAAATGATTCAATTTCATAAAAGGAATCGACTGAGTGCTGTAGCGGTGATCACGTATTCTCTACGACTCCACGATTCACTATATCGATTCATTTAAATGAGCTACACCGTAAGCAGTGAATCGATTCATGCGAGAGACGAGAGACTTTTTGACGATTCGTTCAAACATTGTCCACCTCTGATCTAGATCATAGTTTAGTAAAAGTATACCGGTTCGATTCCGGGTCTGGTACAAGTTTATTTTTGTGTTTTTTCTTAGATGTATATTAAATTTCCCCAATTCTTAAAAGGAAAATGAAGAGGGCCTTCCGCCCTACCCTTCGGATTTGCACTGAAGTGTAGGTGTGGCACACTGCTTGACTATTAGCATTAATAGCTGATGGGAACGAAACACCCCCAAGTTATTTTAAACGATTATGTTTAGCCTCGCGTAGACGTATTAGCCACTGAAAATAAAATCGGATTTCTTTTCCTTTTTTCTAATCTTTTTTGGAATGAGATTAACAAAACTACGTTTATTTTTGGAAAGTGTTTAAATTGCCTTTCTTCTGTTTATAAAAAAAACAACGTAGGAATCACATTCGTACAACAATAACTATTATTGTTGATTGTTGATAATGTCACTTGTTGAAACGTAAACATAATGAAGTGAAAAATACACACAGTAAAAGTTTCAAATAAATTTTATTTGTATTGCTACAATATTGTTTCGCTATACAATAGCTTCTTCAGGCGATGATAATACAAACTTAGTCTACTACACAAGTATTTAAATAATTAAAGTAAATTTATTCTTAATAACAAATGTAAAACACCTAAGGGAACCAAGTCTGGTCCTATTTATTAAGTTGTACAGTTTATAAAAATGTTTATGTAGGACAAACAGGTAGGGCCTTTAATATTCGTATCCGTGAACATTACAAATGTTTTATTAATAAAGAAAACTGATTCAACATACGCAGAACATCTAATTAATTGTAACCATAATTTTAATAAAGACTTCAAAATTTACATATTGAAAATAAAGGGATTAAACTCAATTTATTAGAACAACTAGAAATAAATAGATTCAGTAAAAAAAAAAAAAAATTAAACGACCAACTTGAAATCTCAAATTCTCCATTGCTAAATTTAAATTTGTTACCTACCCTACCACCCCATAACGGTTAATAGTCATCTTAGGTATAAATACTTGTGTAGTAGATTAAGTTTGTATTATCTTCGCCTGAAGAAGCTATTGTATAGCGAAACAATATTGTAGCAATACAAATAAAATTTATTTGAAACTTTTACTGTGTGTATTTTTCACTTCAATAACTATTATGTATAAAGAATGATTGCAATTGTGTTCCCATGTGGTATTAAGTGATTCCTTGTGGTGTGATAATAGTTAACTAAAAATGAGAACAAGGGAACATATTTATATGTTATGCCTTTGATATCAATACGTTATTAGAAGCAAAAGAAAGTTTGACGTGAACGCCTATAAAGGTTTATAAAATTGACAGGGGTGTATGTTATGTACATCACGATTGGAAAGATATTTCCTTTTCCCAACGTTTCCACGCGGATGAATAACTTTTTATCTTTTCGTATTAAAGTTGGCCGATTTGAGACGGACATTGGCGAGGTCAGCCACGCCCGCAAAAATAAATTTCGAAAGAGCTAAGAGACGGTTATAACTTTGGGTGTGTGGACTTACAAGCTCCAAAGGTCCACTTCCGGTCCGTAAGATTTACCGGCAACGAATAGTTCCGGTGCGGCGTACTCTGGGGAACCACAGTGTGTGCGTAGGGGGTTATCTGGGCTGAATACGTTGCTCAGACCGAAGTCCACGATCTTTATCTGCGTCTGAAGGGAATTTAGCATCACGTTCTCCATCTTTAAGTCCCTGTAACAAATGAAATCCTTTGTAATTCGCGTATTTTTCTTTACCCTCTTTCTGACGTGTCGCCCACCTGGTTAGGAACCACCAACTTTTCTGAGGTTCAAAATTTATTTTTAGATGGTGAAAATACTCCATCTCATCTCTTGATACTTTAATAAAAAAACTGATTCGAACAAAATGGAAATTAATGAAGAAAAAGCGCATTTGGATAATTTAATTTTGAATTTAAGGCTTTCGCGGCCACTATTTACAATGATGTCGCTGACTTTTTGGCGAATGCCGCGACTGTATAAATGTGGAATTGATTCGGATGCCATGAATATTATAAACATCTGTCAAATACGTATATAACTATAACACAAAATTTCGTCAGACAATTGAGACTACAATATTGAATACATAGTGCCGATCAAAATTATAAAAGTTTTAATAAGAAATATTAAATTACGGTTTTATTCAGAACATCGAATACGATGCTGATTCAAATAACATACTGGAACCGTACTAAATATTTTAGTATCAGATCTTGATGAGGAACTGATTAGATATCCGGATTAATAAATGCCGTACTGTATATTCTGATCAGTAACTGAAGGGGATTGTCGTATTACGGAATATCTGATCCGAATCAGAAAATACCCTGCAAAACCTGAAGTAATTTCTGTCGATTATTTATAAAATGGTAACATCATGTTATGATTATTTTTGATGAAATGATTGTTTTTTTAAGAAACTTATATAGTGAAATAAAGCACGTTAAATAGGTAGACAACGTTTTAGAACATTAGAACGTCTGACGAACATTCAGTAAGGGTTTTTGCTTATAAATAGCTTTTTGCAAGTAGATATTTGCTTATTAGTTGTTTCAAATAAAAATGTTTGGAATTCCATATATTATGCGGATTTAAAAATCTTTCGAGAAGCACTAAATTGCATGGCGATTTTAAGGAACATTTTAACAATTTTATAGGTCTAAAACAGTGTTTCCCAAAGTGGGGCGTACGCCCTACAGGGGGGCAATTCTATGGTTGGAGGGGGGCAATTTGAGAATTGACCCGACATGACTTTACCCCCTTCGCTATGGGCTTTTTAAATGCAATGCTTGATGTAAGCGACAAATTTTTTGAAAAAACAGTTTTTTTTTTTAAAAATATGGGGCTTAATTTATTAAATATCATTCCTTTGACGCCACCAAAATCTCAACTGAGTGATTTAAATAAATAATTAAAAAAAGAAATCGACTGGACATTACACAACGTGGAGATGTGAGATTAAAGCTTACCAAACTGGAATCATATATAAAATATCTGTGCACTAAGCATCAAGCGCACAGATCACATTAAATTAAGTTTTAAAAAATCAATTTTTTTTCAAATTTCAGTTTTTTATCATATCGTAACGTTCGGGGGTTCAACAATCAAAACTCAAAGACTTTTAAACAGGAACAACAATTTATTTATACTAATATTAATTAACTTAACTTTACTACCAACTACGTTATTTATTTACGTACAGTTACTGTCTGTGTAACACTTCTCACTTTTCTATTTATTTACTACACGTCTCGATTTATTTCCGATATTATTTTCAATTTATATCTGAACTCTTCACGACCATCAATTTATATCTGCACTCTTCATGACCATCAATTTATATCTGCATTCTGAACTTCTGAACTGAACTGTCTTCGGCGATCGTCTTTCCGCTTATATACTGTTCCGTTAAATTTCCGGAACACTCCCGAGAAACAGAAAAGTCGGGACCATTTTATTTTTCACCGAAATATCGAACAAGTTTCCGCGAAACACAAATACACTAACATGTACTCATTTATTACGCACACACTTGCAGTTACGATATACACGTCGAGGCTCGGCTGCGACCGGCTCGCTCACATACATGGGTACTCGAACGCACACAAGCAAACACGCACTCCTTACAATATATTAGAAGTTAATTTTCTTTGTTTTGAAAATAATTTCACAGAAATTGATTCTAAAAACCATCATTTATATTACTAATAAAAAGAACAAATAAAATTTTTATGCTTATTATATTATAAAAGGGGGACATGGAGATTTTAGAAATGTTAAAGAGGGGTATGGCCTAAAAAAGTTTGGGAAACACTGGTCTAAAACGTTTACAGCGAAATGCTATAACTATTATGGATGCTGTGCAAGAGCAGTCCATTTCAATAAAATTTTATAGAACGAAAACGTGACAAAAAATCGTTTGCTACGTCACATTACTTTTAGGTAAACAAAAGTTACCATTTCGAGGTCATGATGAATCGTTTGCAGTCGATAATCATGGGAATTTTAAAGAAAAATTTTCTAAGTTTATTAAGAGAAACACGGTATTAGTAGAACATGCGGAAAATTAAAAAAAAAATTCATAGGTTAGTCAAAAACAATTCAAAACGAATTAATGGCGTGTTGCAAGGAATATTTTGGAGTCTATAGCAAAAATGAAATTCAAAATTCAACTTTTTTTGCTGTCATAGTGGTGATAGTGATACAACCGATTTAACTGAAAAGTCTCAATGTCCAATAGTTCTTAGATACGTTAATAATAACGCAAATATTTTTAACATGTTTCTCAGTTTTTCGGAGAATCAAAATACAATTTCATTTTGTTTCATAAAAAAAGAATAAAAAAAGTTTAGAACACCAAAACCTGGCTACGATAAAGTACAATGTTTACATAGTGAGACATCTTTAGATTAAAAATAATAAAATGGGAAATATTCCTGAAAATAATTACGTGCTCCAATTGTAATGTAAATTGACTTTGGAATACAAAAGAAACAAAATAACAAATAAACAAGTTAAGAACTTGAAAATGACTTCTATCAACGTTGAAACGTTGTTGTCTTTAAATTATACTATTCTCACACCAGGATCAGGAAATGCTATTGTTATTTCATCCTTAAAGAAATTCCGAAATAAGTTACCCATTTTATGGAATATACAGTCATATTTTTTGAAATTGTTGATATAATTGCTATACAGTTAAAAATTCGTTTTGCAGATGTTTCTAAATTAGTTTTCTGTAACGAATTTCCCAAGAACTACCTTGCGTCTTTATTAAATGCCTACCCAAATGTGTTTGAAAACGATCGTCTGTCAAATGAGTTATCTGTTATATACCGCAATAATCAATTTTATAATTTAGATATAATGAGCAGTTTTTAAAATCTGTACGAGAAATTTAGAGGGGTATCGAAAAAGAAATTTTAAATGAACTGTGCAAAAGTCCTGAATTTGACAATATTATAACAGATAAATTTGAAAGTAAGAAAAACAAGCGTATTGATTCGTTATATAAAACTTAAAAGAAAATTCTAAGCCCACGATAAAGCGAAAAATGGGGATTTTGTATAATAGTCATTAATTTGCGAAAACAGTAGATAATCTCACCGCATTCATTTCAAAAATCATTGGCAACTATTAGACTTTTTTGGTAATTAAGACTTTCATTAATTACGGTATAGTTAATTAATTATAAATTAAAATTACGTGGGCGTTATTATTTTAGAGGGTGTAGGGCTACAGGCGAGAACCCTGTAAAGGTCAACACGTCACAGAACGATATCTTAGAGGTGATATGGAAAGCCCTTCGCTTAACTTTTTCAGTTCCTTTCTCTAGATAAACTTTGTCTCCCATTTTAAAGAAGTAGAACCTTACCCCTTCGTGTGGTCACGAGCTCCCGCTGTTTCGAGTTGTAGTAGCTAATTTTCATTTTAGGGTCTCATGAAAATTGTAGAAAATTTTGATGCAAATTGAATATTAGCAGTTTTCGGAACTTTGAGTAAATGTGATTTTGCTCATCTCTAGTTTTTTGTCGTGGGCGCTTGTAAGGTACATATTTTAATCAGTAGCGAGTTTGCCGATATCTGTTTGTTTGTATTATAAATAAAAACATGTTTCGATCGACGGGAGTTCGAACGTGAATTTCTTTACAGTAATAATGATACCATTGTTAACTATATTTAGTCGGGGATTCCCAATGGGACAATTTCATTCATTACATTATTATTCTGTGTGTAATAATTGAGTTTTGTTACATTTTTATTGTTTAAGTGTGTTATTCCAAATATATGAAATTATTGGATTCGGGTGAGTTGTCCACTGAGTACATTAAGCATTTTCATTTTTAATAACTATTTAACTGATTGATTTGTGAAATGATGTTAATTGATAATTTGTATTGATTCAAAAGTAATTAATGAAAATATATATAGGGACGCTACCTAGACTGTTAGCTGCGGTGACACAGTAATTATTATTATTAGGGGCTGAGGTTTTAGGGCGCTGCGGTGCAATGAGGACTGTAGGCTGCGGTTGTACAGTTATCTAACTCATTAACGAACTCAGTCCAGGTTTTGGGCAGAGAAATCTGTCTTGCAGAGGTAGTGCGGGAGCAGGGTGCTTGCCCTTTCCCAAGAGTAGGATTACAGCATCATAAATATAAAGTAGATGATTACAGTAATGATTGGCTGTGGTCAATGTATTTCTTTCATACTTATTTATATTTCAATAAGGCCTTATTTAGAGTTCGATGCATAATAAAAGCTAAGTAAAGGTATGCTTGAGTGCTCACACATATTTCTTTTTATATTTTGATAAAGGTGCTGGAAGATAAAAGGAATACCTAGCGAGTGATTATCATAGTGATTGAGTAAGTGAACATTTGTTATTTATATATTCAAGTGATTGTTACATTGTTCAATTTATGTTTGTTAGATTGATATCAACTTATATTATTGTTGCGCTCGGTTTTTGTGCATCCTAATACGCTTTATGTTGTAGCGATATTTAGTTTTATTTATTTTATCTATATGTTTACATTGCAATTTATTTCAGGTATGTAATGTAGTTATGAAATATTCAAATTTTATTTTATATTATTGTATAGTGTATCATTGTTATCGTGTAAATATTATTTTCTTACAATTCTGTTTCCTGCTCTGTATCTATTCTTCCCTTAACGAGAATTTAATTGCTTCAGTACTTTCCTATAATCCCTCTTAACAATTCAACTCTGTATACTAACAGCATGCCGTCTATAATTCTTACTTTTCCTAATAACAATTTAACAATGGGTTTCTTGGGTACATTTGGGTTTTCAGTATTGTATGTTATCAAATTTATCCCTACTATGACTAACAAACTTCTAGCTCCCCTCTTATCTATTTTTCTACAATATTATTTTAATAACTACAATTAGTTCTCTTTCGATCTTTCTGGTAACAACACAAATTCTTCACTTCGTTCAATTGCATATATATATTCATTTTTACTTCTAGTCTACATTAAATTTTATCAGTTAATTATATATATTTATTTTTGGTTTAGTGCTATTTATTTTTTTCGTCACCTATAACATATAAACTTAAAGAGTTGAAAATGTTTATTAAATAGTTTCGATGGTGGTTTGTTGTTTACTTAATATGTAGAACACCCTGTACAGGTGTTGTGTAGTATCGATCGTACGGACGGGGAGCATCAAAAGCAATAAAACTACTTTTAAATCCGCTAACACTGGTCGAATGTGCCAATAAAGCCGTGCTCTGTGCAGTGACAGGCTAATACACGGCTAAACATTCATCACGAGTCCAAGTAGTAGTTCGGGGACGGTGTCTGTGTCGGTATGTGCAGCGCAGCCCAGCGAAATGAGCAATAAATAAAATCCTGTAAAATCTGCCCGAGGCCATCTATCAGTGTGCGGTCACTGGCGATGGCGATTCGTTCTCTCTCCCGGCGGCATATGTGCACTTGCTCCGTTAATATCTGCACTTCTCCGTAATTTATTGCAACAACACTTTTTCCCATTCAATTAGTTATTTTGTTGCATCGGGCAACGCGATGCCCGAAAAACTGGCAAAAACTCGTCTTCGGCTTCATTAAGCGAACATATGTACGTATTTATTGCGAAGACAGTTTTCACCACTCTATTTTTAATGCGACACCATTAACTCTCGGAGAATGAAAAGCCAGACTGAAGATACTGATGTTGCGGAAAATTACGGAGAAGAAGAGAAATGTAAACGTTTTTATTGAATTGTATATTCGAAGATGACATTGATATATTTTGTTAATTTTATGAAAATATTAATAGAAGGAAGACATTATCAACAGAACATCCCCCAATAAAAAGATTGTACCATAAAAGGGAAGAGACACTGCAAGGCATTAAATTTTCGAAACTAAGTAACAGGCGGGCTGAAAAGTTCGTAGGCTACCATAGAAAAAAATATTTTTTTTTGATAGAATTTGATTTTAATATTCAATTTAGTTCCCTTCAAGGGCGATACAACGATTAACGATTATAGCGGTCATACAATTTTTCGATACCATTTTTATAATACGATTTGTCTTTCAAAATAGGCTTCAGTTTCGGCGATTACGATTACCTCTTCATCGGCACGAAATTTCTGTTCAGCGAGCATTCTCTTGAGGTCTAAGAACAGAAAAAAGTCGCTGGGCCAGATCTGGAGAGTACGGTGGATGCGAAAGCAATTCGAAGTCCAATTCATGGAATTTTGCTATCTATTTCATTGATTTGTGACACGGTGCATTATCTTCCTGCATGAAACAGCACTTTGCTTTTTTTCTTCAAATGAGACCGCTTTTCCGCGATTTCGTCTTTTAAACGCTCCAATAACGCTACGTAATAGTCGCTGTTTATGGTTTTCCCCTTTTTAAGATGGTCAATAAATATTATACCATGAGCACCCCAGAATACTGATGCCATAATCCATAACCTTGCCAGCCGACTTTTGCGTTTTTCCACGCTTTGGAGTCGGTTCATCACGTGCAGTCCACTCGGCTGACTGTCGATCTGTCGATTGGACTTCGGTGTGAAATGATGGACGCAAACGCAAAAATTCGGATTTATTACGATTGAACAGCTCCCAGCTTCAAACACTGCTTAGAATCATCGATCCGTTGTTGTTTTTGAGCGTCGATTGTAAGCTCGCGCGGCACCCACCTTGAACAGAGCTTTCGCATATCCAAATATTCATTCACGATATGACCAACACGTTCCTTTGATATCTTTAGGATCTCAGCTATCTCAATCAAGTTCACTTTATGGTTATCAAAAATTATTTTGTGAACTTGTTTGATGTTTTTTGTCGGTAACAGCCAGCAGCCTCTTTGGGGCGTCCACTGCGTGCATCGTCCTCGGTGCTCATTTCGCCTCGTTTAAATTTAGCAAACCACTTTTCTACGGTTAATTTTCCTGGTGCAAAGTCCGAATAATGTTTTTCAAGACAAGCCTTGGTTTTAATAGTATTTTTTCTCGCCAAAAGCAATGCTTTATTAACACACGAAATTCCTTTTTATCTATTTTTTGAAAGTAACAAAAGTTCTTTCACTAAAAATGCTGTAGTTCAGATACTAATAGTGCAACAGCTGTCAAATTTATACACGTGTCTTTTGAAGGTTAGGGCTAACTAAAAATCATATGGATTTGATACTATGGGTCAGCCCACGAACTTTTCAGCCTGCCTGTTAGGTACATAATAAGGTATTGATCCTTAAATGAAGATCATTTTGGTTTGGATTTCCTAAAGCGGTGGACTATTTTTCAAGTCTTTGACGTAGAGTGGATTACACTTACCACTTTCTAAATTTGAATGCCCTTCATTTAGTTTAAAAGCTAGGATCCATTTATAAATGAAGTAAAATGGGACAATTAAATTGAAACAGAAATTTTTGTAATGAATATCATATTTATGTTTGCTATTATATTGTTCTGGTGTTATAATCGGCTGATAAAAATACCGCGGATAGATAAGGTTATAAATGAGTGTGTATTAGAAAGAGTAGGAAAGAGATTGATAGGATACCTCCTTTAAGGGTATGAAGGGTTAGTTAGAGACACATTAGAAGCAGAAATCGGAATAAAGACAGGAAGAGAAAGACCTACATTAGATTATTGTTTGCAAATAGTTAGATTGGCTCAGGTTAAGTAGTAGTGGAGGTACGTTTCAGAACGTTCCAGTCTTTGGACTGACGACCTATGATGATGATTATGTTTTCAATTTGGAATTTGAAAATGATCCCCAGCGACCACGAACAAAACCATTGTATGATTGAATAAAATTTATGTTTCATTTTGATTGTCGTTATTTGTTAGGATTTTTCAATCCCTAGAAACAATTGAAATTTTGTATATTAATATATGATTATAGGAGAAAGAGAACGTGAAATAGGGTGAGATTGTTCAAAAATAATTACGCCATGCATTAACTTGCGAAGATACTTTTAAGAGATATATATATATATAATAGCCACAGGGGATTTGATGAAATTGTTGCAGAATCTATTAAAATAACCACTTTTTACTAGATGCATACGGATGTATACACGGTACATATACCAAACTAACATTTTTGTAATTTTTTGTTTGTCTGTTTGTTCCTGCTAATCTTTGAAACGGCTGGACCGATTTTGACGGGACTTTCACTGGCAGATAGCTAATGTAATAAGGAGTAACTTAGGCTGCTTTTATTTTAGAAATTAATAATTTATTTTAGAAATGAATAACTATCTATTATTAATAATAATTAATGTCTAAAATAAAAGTAGCCTAAGTAGCCATCTGCCAGTGAATATCCTGTCAAAATCAGCCCAGCCGTTTGAGAGATTAGCCGGAACAAACAGACAGACAGACAGACAGACAGACAGACAGACAAAAATTGTAAAAGCGCCTCCAGCAACTTAATATCACAAAGGCTGACTGTCGCACGGGCTCAGAACGCGCGAGCGGGCTATTGCTTACGGTTGTGTCTCAACGACTTCGTTAAAAGATTTAAAAATAACTTTTTGTTAAATTCCACACGGACGAAGTCGCGGCCGCAGCTAGTATATTATATAATTCTAAATTAATGGGTGTCCTACGTGCCATTGACCAAGTTCTCTTATTTATTCTGTTCTATTTTTCTCAAGGAAAATGGTAAATGTCAATAATAATTTAATAGTGAATCGTTCTTTCTAAAACTACGTTAAGGTTAAACTAGTAGGGCATATTATCTGCAAAGTTGTATATTTATACGATTCGCTGACATCGATTTTATGTTGGATTGTGTTCAGGACAATTCGTTGAAGTTTCACTTTGAATTCTTAACAAGAATACGACACACTTCGCGAAAACACCGGAAAGAAAGTTTGTTTAGATTTCGAAACTGAAAAGCTGTTAACAAAAATAGAAACCTTTCCAACTTCTACATAGGTATGCGCTACCTTTAGCGTGGAGTGTCATACATTATCGTATGCCTTCAACAGATATGCTTGAAAAAGCTTTTGTAGAAGACTTGAAGCCCGAAATTTCGTGGAAATAAAACATCCGAATGTTTAGTTTACTTAGGTAACGTAAAGGAGAATCACAGCAGACGCGGGATAGATACGATATATTTGTAGGGTATATTCCCTTGAGTGTTTCTTTTGCAAATGCCCGCATTCGTTCAGAAATGGAAATAAATCAAAACTTCAATCATAACTGGTTTCTCATTAAATAAAAATGTTGTCCAGACTCACTCACAATTTTGAAGTTAATTTTCCGGTATTAAAAATAGGTAGTAATTTAAGTACTTAACGTGATTGTGAGTATCAACAGAATTTTAAATAATTTTGCAAAAAGAATTGCAATTTATCAACAATAAAAAGAATACACATGTAGTACAATTAGCAAGTAATATTTCGTTTGATTTTATGATTATATGTGTTTGTATATATATAAAATATGTTGTAATAATTGTAATTCAGTATATATAGGACAAACGGGAAGAACTTTCAAAGATAGAATAAACGAACATGTTAATAATTATAACCAAAATTCAGCGTTTAAGAACTATTTGACTGAAAACAAACATGATTTTAACATAGATAATGTGAAAATTTTACATATAAAAGAAAAAAGTAAAAAACTGAACATCCTAGAAGCAATAGAAATAAAATCACATTTGAATTCAAAAAATGAAATTGTTTTAATGAAATAGAAAATGTCTACAATTCAGCAATAGTAAATGATTGTACATCAACTTATAATAATAATTTCAACATGTTTAAACAATAATCTGTAAGTCACACAACCCAATTTGTACACACCCCACTAGATAATAAGAAATAGGATAGATAATATAAGCACTCGCTGTTAAAAACTTAGTTTAAACATACTTCAGCTTTTGAAGATGCCTCTGTGAGGTGAAACAATATTGTTAAGCAAGTTTAATAAAGTTTCGTGAAAGTTTAAACGTGTTTTATTGTTTTAATAATTCATTAAAGAAGAAGGAGACTGTGGTAGGTAATTAATCACACCTAATTACCACAAACATATTTTTAAGAAACGGACACGTGTTTCGCCCATCTTGATTGTTAGCATTCTCGTATCAATAATGCAAAAAAAAATTATTGAGAATACTTTTTTACATTAAGGATTGAATTATAGTCTGAAGTTTCATAAGTGAAACAGTTTTAAACAAGTATATTTGTATGCTTCAGGTAGATATAAAAAGTTTAGGGTAATTTATGCGATACATTTTTAATTTTGTCCATTACATAGTAGTAACCTTTACGTATATTCAGCAATTTTTTCACTTAGTCGATAAGTATCAACTCTTTGAAGATGGTGTAAAAACCGAGACATTTGTAAGAGAAATATATTTATTATATATATGTGAAACGAATACCAAGTGTTTTTCTACTGTTTTAACTATTCAAATGTTTCCCCAAGGGATAAGCGAGAACTCAATGACTACTATAATTATTTAATTGTTACTATCGCTTTTTGCGAATGTCAAAATTTTGTTTTCGGTCAACTACTACGTCCACTTATTTTTATTATTATTTGATTTATTATCATTTTCCGCTCCTTTTTAATTTCAGACATTTCTCGAGTCTCTTTGTAATTGTACCCCTGTAAACCTTCCATAAAAATTGTAGTAAACTTTATTAGTCTAACTGTTAATGTTAACCATATGTCCTAACGTTTGTCAATTTATTCCAAGATCCGATCACTTTTACAATCATAACTTTTCTCTTTTATCTAAACCACACCCCCATTCCTTTCCATCTTATCAACTAGTTCTTAAAATTAAATAATTCAACATTCGAGTTCAAATCAATCGATATATTTATCAATGTTCTCATCAACAATTATACCACCAATTATCTAACATTAACCATTAATTGAATCTGTTATCTAATCAACTAAACGCAATACTCTCTCGGCCAAATTTATTTGTAAATATCATCAAATAAAACTCTACATAGTGTAAATATATGTATAAAACTAACCACGGAAACCATCGAACAACATCGAAGTAACAATAAAATAATCACCTGGTCTACATTAAGGTGTAGTCCAGGACAACTCAAAATATTTTCCATTTCTGTGCTTGTTATATAAATATATATATCACTATTCTAAGCATTAAACAAAGATAGAGAAGGTACTCTTCACCTCTCTTTTCCTACGCATCGCTACCACTTACTACTTAAAGGTCTGTGGTGGGCCACTGATCTCTTAACGCTTCCCCCCTCCCCACCTCCCAACCTAATCCTACTCCCACCCTTTTTCCCCCGAAATGTATAACCTTCGGGTTGAGCTCCCATCTCGAGGAGGGGTTTTAGTCGGTAGGCACTACGTGAATCCGACACTACCCTCTCGGGAGTGTCTTTTGAAGATTTCTCCTCCTCGATAATAATCTAAACAATAAAAAAAGTCGCCTCCTCTATTATAGTATTTATGTTGATGCTACAGCGGTACCCCGGGTTTGTTAATCTTAATTACTGCATATTTGTTTTTTACTAATTTCTTTTTAAAATGTTATGCACCTCTTGAAGGTTAAGATACGGTTAGTGCAGGTGACCCTGATTTGAAACGATATCATCATCATAGAGTCATCAGAAAATTAACCTCGGTCTTCCTTTGCTTCTTTTTACTCCTCTTTCTGCTTCTTATATGTCTCCATTACGGCTTGCTCGATTATCTAAATCTTGCCTTTTCCCTTCTCTTATTATTATTATTTTCTGTAGATTTATGACAAAATATGTGTCTGTGCTAACACCCTTATATAAATAGTACACGTTTAGTAATTATGGGAACTAGAATTTTTCTTAAAAGGCGATTTAATTAAACGTACATACTTTCATTTCATTAAATGTTCGAGTATTACGTATTGTACATTCAATGTTCTTCTAATTTTGTCTCATTTTATTAAAAATACCTCACGTTTAAGGTGACCTGACAATTTTATACATCTAGTCCCATTAAATTACGTAGGTACCTTACGTTTTAACCTTCATATACACAAAAGCTTGCAAATTAAATTAAGCAAACTTTATTCGACCTTTAATTTAATTCGCTTTTTGCGACGTAATGAAAACCGACAATAATATTCAGCAAGCTGCGTTAATCCTCCCCAGTCCGGTAACGGTATACGTTTGATGCCTTTCATAATCCAGACAAAACATCTATCACTATGTTACAACTACCGTTGCCCTTCTCCCCTTTTCTCGTTCATTACTCCAAGTCCCGAAATCCCTTAGCTGGATAAAGCTGCAGATAAGGGCCTTAGTGGCCTCCGAACGGCTATTTAGCGTATCCTGCGATCGTCTCATCGCTCGGCGAAAAACGGTCAAAGCCTGCTCGATCTATCTATCCCTGCTGACAACGCGAACAAGACGACTTGGTTGGTCCTCATGCTATCTCAACCACTTGACCAACGACCAAGCGGCAAACTGGACGGGGACAGACCGACCTGGCTCGTACACATACGTTACGTATATCAAACACACACACACACACTCCTTTCATATTGATCTCGATTCAAAACACTGAACTTCACAGAGGAATGGAAGCAGGAATTTATCAGCTAAACAGTTTCACTCGATTAAATTTTACAACTTTGCCCTGGCGCGCATATCGGCTAAAGGATTTAACAAACGAGGCTGAACATTTTTCCCGAATGTATCCACGACGAAGTTGGAACAACGTATGTGTTTTACGTTCCCCCTAGATAAGTGATTGTCAGACCGAAAATATTGTCACATTTACGTTTATGACAAAAAAATAAAAATATAAATGAGACTAAACAACGCCCATAACTTCAAGGAAAACCATATTATAGATAACACGATAACACTTAGAGTTTATTAGTAATACTATACTATTTAAGGCCTCTGTACACTTCTAGATTTTAGTATTTATCTGTACTCTTGAAAAAGGCAATGATATGCCGAAGCAATATTGTAGAGTAAATAAACTTTTTTTTAAACATAAAAAAGCATACGTTATCTTTTATTTCTATTAATTAATATGTTTCATAATTACCCGATTGCGAAATCATTACAAATTATTAAAACTATCCTTGTCATCACGGAATCATTTGGGTAGACTAGGGTTTTTCGTGCAGTTGGTATTATTTTACAAAAACTATTTGTTTTGAAGAAATAACCTACATCTACCCACATTTTTGTCCAAATTTTTCAAAGAGTCTCATTTATAAATAATGTATAATTAAAAGGTAGATAATGTCAACAAAAACAAACAATACAAAAATTAAATTAAATTTTTAGTAAATTGTATTGAATTAGCGGATACTTGACGGAAGTCTAACATATTAAATAAACTTGACACGTGTTTCGCCAATACTGTGGTTTCTTCAGAAGTACAAAATCTACTACCTATGAGTAGAAGTCTATAAATAGGGTGGTGCATCTTCGTTAGAGCGAGGGAAAAGATTTAATAGTGGTGAGAAGTTTATATCCACTTGGTCATTAAGTAATATGTCTTTATTTTTATATTTGTTAATTTTTTTAGATTTTAATAGTGTAAGTTTTAAGCTTTTATTTTCAATGTGTAAATTTTTTAGGTCTAAAGTAAATATATGGTTATCTTCTAACACATGTTTGGCATAGTTAGAATCGTTTTTTTTTGTTTCTATATGATCTAAAATGTTCGTTCAAACGAATTCTAAAATATCTTCCCGTCTGACCTATATAAATTTTTGAACAAGAACCGCAATTGAGTTGATATATGCCTGGTTTTGATAATTTCTCTACTTTGTCTTTATTATTTTTTATGTGCATGCTAAGGTTATTATTCGTTTTGTGTGATACATTTATATTGTTGTATCTGAGAAATTTATTAATTGTTAGTGATGGTTTCTCTATATATGTTAAAAGTATGAATTTTTTATTTGTGTTATCTTTAGTGAGTGGGAAGATGTTTGAAATATTTTGAGTGTATGAAATTTTTTGTAAAAGAGTGTCAATTATGAGCAAGGTGTAATTATTATTTATGGCAATTTGTTTAATTAGTTCCAATTCTTTATTATAGTTTGTTTCTGACAAAAGAAGCCACAGTGTTGGCGAAACACGTGTCAAGTTTATTTAATAAATTGTGGAAGTTATCAACTGTGTGCTTATTCCAATAAATTTTTAGTGATAATAGCAAATAATGTGCTTCAGTAAAGTGTTTATTTTGCCTTTAAATTATTTTAGTAACTACTGCAAAATATTTTACTTTATAAATATAAAAATAAACATATCCATGGCGTGCTGATGAGACCTAATAATATCGAAATCGCTGTATGCATCTGGTAAATTGATAAATTTTTGACTAAATGTACTTCATTAGTTTGGTTTGTGTGCCTATCACGTAATATAAGCTGTGTCGTAGATTCAGTTTGTAGAGTAGATACCTTCGTAAGGCCTTGTCAAATATATACAATACCACACCTAATAGTATATAGCAGTAAATGGCGACATACTGCCTGTAACACGATATTAAATAAATATATTTCAAGTTGTGATAATGACGTCTACAGAATAATCGTTTAACAATGGATAGGCCCAGTCATTAAAGATGTATTTGTTTTAATTTTAAAGAAATATAAATACTTATTAATTTATTAAATTCTATCAGAATACAAAACATTTAAATGAGAAAGTAATTGTCGTCAAATGAAAAAACATTTACCGATTTTAAAATTCATATTCGCCATAATCGTATGCTATTATGGGAAACTCATATTTGAATTGATATGTTAGTTGTTTGTCATAAAAAATCTGCTTTTAACGTTTTATTTTAAAAATTTATCTTGTTAGCCCAGTGTAATCACACGTTTTAACCATGATTTAAAATATACATAACAAAGGCTAATCAAAAATGTAATAAAATTTGAGAAGATCCTTAGGTAACAAGTTGAATTTATTAAAAAAAAAAAAACTTTAAACCAAAATTTCTATTATAAATGACTAATATTTGAATTCAAATCTGGGTTTCCCATAATAAGATAATTATAGATAATATGAATTTCGAAGATTTTCCAAGTTAACTAGTTTTATAAATATAAATATAAATATGGAATCAACAGAAACAACTATTCCGAGGGCTAATACCCCTACCGGCATTGAATTACACTGTTGATTCCGACGGACTCCTAGACGAAAATCTAACATATTCAAAAAAGAAGAAGGAATTAAAATCCTTATTGGTCTAAATTTTAAGATCAATACAATAAATAATAATAATAATAATAATATTGTAAAGGCCTTTCTGCCAGCGCCCACCTGATGAGACCCGACAGGTCGAAACCGGTCGTAGGATGTGGCTTTCGGTTCGTTGTGCCTACATGGTAGGACGCGTTCAAAATGTGAGATCTTTGAATATGTTAACTAGTTTTGTTTCCAGGACAACACAATTTTTATATTTAATGACATATCATGATCCAGGTAAAATTCTTTTCAACTTTTAAAAAATTTAGAAATAATTTTTGCATGATAAATTATCACTAATAAATGATCAAGTTTCATTCATGTGGGAAAAAGTTTTTCATATGAGCAAGGTACTTTCTTTTGCTTCATAAAAACCACGATTTGCCTCTGTAAAACATAAAATTGACAAGTTTTGTTATGCTACTAGAAAATTTTTGATAAAAATGTGCTCATCAATAATGTTCCTAAACAGTGTTTTTATCATTTCTTCCAACCACTACATACGAAATTAAATTTTCATGATGTCGTTAATATTGTTTAAAAAACTTTTTTTTATTTTTTAAAGTAACACTATATACTTATAACATTAAAATAGATTTTTGGACAGTTTATTAAAGTTATACTGATGCTGGGCCCGTTAACGTTTAGAAGTAAATACGATTTGCTATTTTCCAGTTTTAATTTGAGCTCAGTTGTTGTAGTTTAAATGAACAATAGTTGCGAGCAAAGCAGCAGTACCTACATAAAGCAGTGGAATGAGACTGTGATATCCGAGCTTACAGTGTTTTGTGTTGCAAGCTCAGCGATTCATTCAGAAGAGCCGTGAAACTGAGCGGCCTTGACTCTCTGTTCAAATGCTTTATATTGTTTGCTGGCTTTCTGCAACTTCTTTTAAAATGGCCTGTTGATAATGGAAAGCTTAACTGCTCGCCCAGTTAGAAACTAAATAAAGAATAAGGTCGCAGTTGTTCGAAACAAAGTACGCAATTATATGAGAAAAAAAGCGATATAGCCAGTAGTATTAGATGATTTACTGGTTACTGTTCTCAAAAATTTACTACTTCAAGGCAAAATTAAGAATAGCGAACTCGTCCTATCGGTTTTCTTACATTTAAACCAGCTTAACAAAGAAATCTAAATAATCCTTAATTCGTAATCATTAAGGAAGATATGGGGGTCGGTATTACAGAGAAAGTATATATGATTTACTAAGTATGCTTTATTTTGAAATTATTAATAAATTTTAATGAGTATTTTAAATATATTGGCCTGACTATAACTAAAAAAATGTATTGTATGTATTTGTATAAAATTTTCTTATAAAGTTTTACTCACCATATTGAAATGGAAAAGTAAGATACCAGATACCCACAAAAGTGTAAATCTAATAAAATAAAAGAAAATTTAAAAATTGGATCGATTCGGCCGTTACCTTGTGATAATTCATCTTAACGATAAATAAATAAACACTACTTTAATATAATTATAGAATCAACAGAAACAACTACTCCGAGGGCTAAACCCCTCCAGCATTGAATGTTGATTCCGAACGACTATTAGACGAAGATATAACATATTCAAAAAAGAAGGAACTAAAATCCTTATTCGTCTAAATATTAAGATCAAAGATCTCACATTGGAAACGCGTCCTACCGAGTAGGCACAACGAACCGAAAGCCATATCCCACGATCGGTTTCGACCTATCGGGTCTCATCAGGTGTCATTACTGTAGTTTCGTGTCAGTTTGTATTAAGTAAAAATTTAAAGATCGGGGGACGTACCCACTGCAAAATCTCCCAATTAGAAATTGACCACACCTTCAAAGAAAGTTATAAAATTAGGAGGAACGATAGAAACGGAGAGATTCTAAAAAGAGGTTCTGAATCTGAACTTGCTTGTAATAAAAGATTTACCTTATTAATCATTTGATAGTTAATTAAAATTTTATAGTCACACGTTCTTTGTCAAATTTGTACATAATTACTAATATTGTAAATAAAAAGTTAAAAAATGCAGTTTTCGTATCAAACAAACAACAAAACTACAATCGTTCGCCATTAATTTAGCGTGCGACTTGAAGATACCAGAAAGATATCTTTCAAAACCTCATATACACTTTTCCTCAAGAAACATATGGTATTATTACGTATTTAAAAATATTAAAAACTGAGTTCTTAAGAGTAGTTTTTAATATAAGTAGGTAGCTCTAACAGCTGATACAATTTTTTTTTTACTTTTTAACGTAAAATTATGAAGCAAAACTTTTTTTTATCGAATATTATTGAGTGCATCTCAAATATTTAGTCACTGATAAATCTGATAAATTTATTTAATTAAGTGGAAAGTACTCCGTAAAAAGTGTAAAAGAGATGTATGCTGTAACTCTTGAATGAGACGCCTAATTTTGTTCCTTTTAGAGAGATAATTTAGGAAGACACAAAATTACGGACGGTATTCATGCAACAAATGACCTCGTTCTGCAGAAGTCAGATTGGCAATTCGTTTCGTCCTTTCGGTTCTACTCTTCCGGTCTTTTTATCTCCGCTTTCCGGAGGTTTTTACGTATATAAAACACTCCTTTTTACGACTATTCAAGAGCCCTAAGCACCGCATTAATAACGTGGATGGTGCCTAAGATGTTTTCTTTATTTATATGGATGTTTATTTTTACCACCGACAATTTTCGCCAACTTCTTTATTGAAATTTATATTTTAGGTCAAACAAAAACTAACAACCGTTATTATGTGCTATAAAAAAAGGAAAGTTTTGATTTTCCTCGGATTATTAAAAATTCGATTTAATTAATGTCACATCAATTGAAACAAAATTAAAAATCCTAGTAGTAGTACTTAGTGAAGGTAAATACTTGTTTAGAAATAATAATATGAAATTAAATATTAATTCTAATAATATACGTCTCGATAAAATTCAATAAAAAATTGTTTGTTTCGAAATTTTGAAGGGGAAGCAATTATAAAGAAATGTACCTTCATGTGCCTGCTTTTTTTATTACTTTAGAAAGTTGGAGCAGTATGTATATTGTTAAGGTATATTTTAAAGATAAAAAAACAACAGTTAGTGACTTAGTTGTGAACAAGGAGATAATTAATATGTTAATTTTAGCGGTTATTATAATGATTATTCGAAATTAGAGAGTAAATCATACTAAGAATTCCCAAACAGTTTTCTTAAAAATATGTACTTCAAAACCTATAATATATTTTAGGATCATAGTTTAAAATTGTAATATATTCGTTGTGTAAATATGTAATAATGTCTTTGTATTTGTACTTAAATTTCTCTGTTTATTCTTCTCCTTACAAATAACATTATTACCTCTGTACTTTCCTATAATCCCTTGCAATATTTTTATTCTATTACTAACTGCATAACGCCTATGATTCTGTACCTGTTTAATTGCTTTTTAATAGTGGGTTTCTTCGGTGGTTGGCACTGTAATCTACTTCTTAGTATTCTTATCTCTAATATTTTGCAAATATTCAAATTCCGCTCTATTGATACCCCACTTCTATCTGATACCCGCTATCCTTTCTTCTCTTTTACGGTTTTCAAAATATTTCAATTTTTCTAAACTCTTCAGCTCCCCTCTCGAATCTTTCTACAGTCCAGTCAAATTCTACATACACGTGTCGTTGTTATTTTTGTTATTATATGTTGTTGTTATTTCTTCGCCATCTAGTTTTATTTCATCGTTATTAAGTTCTCCGCAAATTCAAAGACAAAAGTAGTCCAAAAGAGTAAAAAATTATTATTAATAAAAAAATGCAATGTGTTCAAATAAAAGTACATTCGGTATAAGCGGAAGTGCTTCAGTGGCGACTTAACTATAATGCAATTATAAGAGCCAGAGCCAGAGCCACACTCTCAACTTTTTCTAAAAGTTCTAACAGGCCCCTAAACTTAATACACGATAGAAACGTAACAGGCGGGCTGAAAAGTTCGTAGGCTGACCCATAGATGGCGCTACTAGTATCAAATCCATATGATTTTTAGTTAGCCCTAACCTTCAAAAGATGCGTGTATAAATTTGACAGCTGTTGCACTATTAGTATCTGAGTTATAGCGTTTTTAGTGAAAGAACTTTTGTTACCTTGAAAAAATGGATAGAAAGGAATTTCGTGTGTTAATAAAGCATTGTTTTTTGCGTCGACTCCAAATCGTGGAAAAACGCAAAAGTCGGCTGGCAAGGTTATGGCATCAGCATCCTGTATTCTGGGATGCTCATGGTATATGGTATAATGGTATAATATTCATTGACTATCAACTATCTTAAAAAGGGGAAAACCATAAACAGAGACTATTACGTAGCGTTATTGGAGCGTTTAAAAGACGAAATCGCGGAAAAGCGGCCTCATTTGAAGAAAAAGAAAGTTCTGTTTCATCAAGACAATGCACCGTATCACAAATCAATGAAATCGGTGGCAAAATTCTATGAATTGGGCTTCGAATTTATTCCACATCCACCGTACTCTCAAGATCTGGCCCCCAGCGACTTTTTTCTGTTCTCAGATCTAGCTGGACAGAAATTTCGCGCCGATGAAGAGTCTAAAGACAAATCGTATTATAAAAATGGCATCGAAAAATTGTATGACCGCTATAATCGTTAATCGTTGTATCGCCCTCGAAGGGAACTATATCAAAAATCAAATTCTATAAAAGAAAAATATTTTTTTCTATGCTAGCCTACGAACATTTCAGCCCGCCTGTTATGTGATTTTTCATAGTTTGCTGAATATAAAAATTTAATGGAAGCTTATAATTTTCGAAGTTATATTTCAAAAAATATTGCAATGGCAATCAATTTGGGAAGAGTAAAGGGAGAAGCGCTAAAAGCCTGTTCGTTGAATGATGTAGTGGGATCAGAAAAAACGAACACCGAGAAAGATAAATAGGCAGAGCTTGGTCTATGCGTAGTGAATAATTCAACTTCATCCTACCAGAGCTGAAATCTATTACTGTGACTTATAAAAATGGCTCCAATATCAGACAAATCGAACCGAATGTCTGTGTGCGAAACATACTTTACTTTTGCCTGTCAGTTATGGTTAACATTACCATTACTTACGTTTCGCTGATTACATCCTGAATAAGAATCGAGGACAAAAATTCCGGGCGGATAAAACTATCCCATAATTTTTTTAACCACGTCTCAATGTTACATTCTGTCGTAGTCTCTTATAAATGTTAGGGTCGACAGACAATTTTGGTGTCCTTTCATGTAAATAGAAATATTAGTAGAAGAGTTTGTTTATTATGATGTAGTTTTAATTGAAGGTACATATCGAATGATTTTTTCAAAATTATTAGATAATTTCGTTTAAAAATAAAAAATTATTTCATTTTTTTTACAAACTTTTTCTTCTACAATGTTGGTCATTATCTTCATCTAAAGAACAAACTACAAGCTATCTTCAGATAATCTTTCAGACATTTTCACCCATATTTTAGAAATTAAAACGAAAAGAATTGATGAAATATGTTTTTTAACTAAACTGTCAACAGTCAAATCATCTTCAACATTTTTGCTAATTTAGTACCTTTTTCTTTATTTGTCTGGTCCATATATGATAGTTTCAAATTTACTTCTATTTTTATTTTGTTTCATTTAACCATAGTTAAAGTTGTAAGATAAAAATTATATTTCTATATTTATTTCTTATGTTACAAAGGCTTTTAAACGTTCTTCTTTTTAAAGTTAATTTTGATTTACAACTAAATAGAAGCTATTGAACTGCAGAGAGTCATGGATATAATAAAATAATTGTTATGAAATTACTTAATAAAAAGATTTGTAATAAAACTTTAAGTTTAATATACTCTACGGTAAAATCCAAATCTTAAAATCATTTTAATACTTTTACATACTTGTAATTATTACCTTAAAAATTAGTAAACATTTAAATGACATTGTATTCTATTTAAAACAAAAAATTCTTTAGGTTTATTAATTAGTAATGATAAAGAACAGTTAGATAATAATTGTAAATTAGGAGTAAAATGTAGCAATTGTTATTCGGCATAAATAGGTCAAACTGGTTGAACCTAAAAATGTAATTCGGTACAAGTTAATAATCCAGCTAAATAATGAAATTCTTCTTCCTTCTCTATTGTGCAATTCTGTCCCTAATTTACTAGGTACATAAGGTTTGAAGAATGCAATTTTATTTATTGTATTTCATTCACCTGATGAAGTCATGGCGTGGAGAAATGTTCGTGGTGGAAATTAAAAATAAACTTAAATGTTACAGTTCTTCGGTGAAACGAGAAATAGTGATCTTCGTGTTATCGAGAAGTTGTTTTGACGCAAAAGTCGTAAAGAAGTAATCGAGAAGAAGCGGTAAAAGCCTCTTTTAACTCTCGCTAGTTGACGTTCGATTGCTTAAGAGATTCATGAGGTAACTAACTTCGTAGTGAACTTATTACAAAGTTCTATCGTGTGCGGCCAGTGCGATTTCCACTTCCTAAGTCGATAACCTGTAGCTCTTTTTTACAACAGGGCTTTTCGCTTTAAAGCTTCATAAAAATATAAAGGAATAATAAAATTCGCGGTCTACAATAAAATTCCCCAAACGATTCCCAAAAGTTCCTCAACAATTTCACTTTTGACAAGTAAGGGTATTATGACTATAAAAACTGAATATTTCAGATTTATATTTTCCTATTTCGTTTTTAATTTTTATGCGTATAACAATAAAATATAGAAGAATCGGAATTTAGCCCAGAAAAAGCCATGCCTTTATACCTCATTCCTAAAAGTTTTTTGTAATTTCCTTTTGAAATGGTAAAAGTATTCATTAACATCAATTTACGTATCGAAGAATGTAATATAAAGGAACCGATATAATCGTAAACAAATTTTTAGTACAATTATTTCTGAAAAGTTATTTACTTAACAATATCACTATTTTCAAGTACGTACTATTTGAATAAATAAAAAAATAAGCTGTTTATCTAAAAACTCAAACGAGAAATCACTTTTTAAACATAACACTGTGGAGGGTGTAATTATTGTGGAACATGTTTAAATATACAAAAGTAAATAAAACAACGTAGAATGTTTCACCGATTTACTATATATCCTAACTAGTTTCGGTCACACGACCATTATCAAAGGATTAGAGTAAAATCTTATACCAAATTTTAAAAGCTAGTGTGACAATATATATGCTTAATCGTAATTGCCTAAAATGAGTGGGGGGTTTATAAAATCTAACTCCGTATGGTTATTGACTAAATTAAGATTTTGGGACAGGGCTTTTTTAATCTCTAGCGCTTCTAAGAGTGACAATTTGTTTGCTGTTTCTGATAGCACTATGGGGTACAGTAATATTTTTTATGTCCAAGTGCTAGTTAGATAAGACATAATGTTCTGAAAAGCCCGTTTTGGTGTACTTTTTGTCTATACTTTTTACATGCTCAGATATTCTAACGTTGATTGCCCTACTACTTTATCCAATATAGCAAGCATCGCAACTTTTACAATGTATTTGATAAATGCCACTTTTATCCAATACATTTGGTTTTATTGTGGTTCTTGAAAGTATTGACCTTAAGTTGCAATTTTTAATTTGGACAAGTGTTACATTCCATTTGTTAAATACATTTTTAAACTTAAAGTTAATGTTATTAATAAAATTGACAGACGCTTACATTTTGTTATTTACAATTGAAGACGGCATACTGTTATAAAGAACCTGAGATGAGATTTTCTTCTGTTCTTTACTAAGTAGGTTATCTATTATCTTTTGGATTGAATCCATTGTTCACAGCGATGTGTTTAATAATATTAAAAATTAAAAATTTAGTATTAGATTTTACTCTAATCCTTTGATAATGGTCGTGTGACCGAAATTAGTTAGGATATATATTAAATCGGTGAAAAATTCTACGTTGTTTTATTTACTTTTGTACACTTTTTTATGATCTTTTAATAGTTGAAATTCTTTAGGTGGAAACCGATAACGATTTTGGGACAGTTGTGATTTTTATGTGGAACTTTTTCTGTTTCCTTTAGAAGTGAATCTTATTTTTACTCCCGTTAGGGGATTTGTTAGAGTCACCACACAGTTTTGTAACATTCCTTATAAGTATTTTAAAATATCATTTGTAATTTTCAAAAACCTTTATGATCCGTCTTATATGAGAATGTATAATTGGTTAATTTCACAAAGGGAATATTTTCGGCAGAGATATTTTGCTGACAGTATCAAAAATCGTGCATTGTAAGCATTTTACGTAAATTTAAGTTGGAAATGTTTTCCATCGTATTTTCAACGATGCAAAATGTGATTGAAGAGGAAATGGAAATATTTTGCTTCTTCTCGACTCAGTTCAATCTCTATCTTGCTCAAATATCACATTGGAGCGATTTTCTGTGAGAATGATTCACTTTATTTATACGAAACATCACTCGGACGAATTTCTCTTTTGCTTAAGGAGGCTTAATATTTTCAACAGGATCGATTGCCTTTTGTCAATCAGGTAAATCTAACCAACTGAAAACTACTTTTTTAGTATACATATTTCAAGGTCTTTAATATTAATTAATTACAAATGTACGAGGCATGTTTTTTAAGTAAGTATCGCTGCGGTTAGCGTTCCGCGCATGCTCACTGAGTACCTACATCTCTCACCTACGCACTGACGCCATTACAGCCTATACGATTCCTTAGTGCTAAAGGACTAAAACCGATTGATATTCATTGTGAGATCTGAGATCTGTGCAGTTTACGGACAAAACATTATGAGTGATGGAAGTGGGTGAGAGCATTTAAAGATGGCCGCAAAAATGTGGATGACAATGCCCGTCTGCATGTGGCTAATCGGACCAAAAATCTCATCACATCTTTTCACTGGGAAACTCTAGATCGTCCTCCGTACAGCCCTGATCTGGCCCCCAGTGACTACCATTTGTTCCTGAAGAAACATCTAGGCGGTGAGCGTCTTCAAGACGACGACAAAGTCAAAACTGTTGTGATGCAGTGGTTAACAGTTAACAAGTCAGGCAGCAGAGTTCTATGAGAATGGTATTCAAAAATTAGCCACTGGTCAAACGTTATGACAAGTGCCTCAATATTGAAGAAAATTAAGTAGAAAAGTAGATTAATGTACAGGCTTTAATGTAAAAATAAAATTATTAATATATCTTGGCACGTTTTTTATTCATTTCAAAACGGTACTTACTTAAAAAACATGTCTCGTATTTACAGTTAGGGATATTCTGCCACTACTACCAATCGCTTTGTACGTGCTCGTTATAGAAAATATTTTTTCTCATTAATTTGAGGTAATCTGCAGTAGGTACAAATGAATTAAAAAATGAATATCATATTATTGCATTTAATTTTTTTATTTTTATAATGTGATACACTATGTTTAATCTCGATACCAGCGGTACAACTGAATAGATATCTCTACTCAAATAAAAAATTTGCTTCTACTAAAAAACATTTCCAAAATATTTCATTAAAAAATTATTTTAAACCGTACATCTGTATTATCTCTTGAGGTGTGTTGACTAGAGATAAATTTTCAGCTCAAATACTCTATTCTTCGACAGTTCGTTATAACCGAACGTATGATTCTGTAAGACTTTTAACATACCCCACCGATATGCTCATGAAAGAGCTCGCAAAATGGAGCTTAACAAAAATGTATGTTCATATTAAAAAATTAAATTGGTTGTAAAATTTTCCGGCTGCAGATATGGGCTCATTAAAAACCTAGTTATAAGCGATACTTAAATTCAAATAAATTTGTCGGATTAGAGTACATTTTGAATAGCAATGAATTCTTATTATTATTTTTAATAATAAAAATTTAACGAATTTTATACTGTGTAGTTATTTATTCAAAGTCTCTAAATATTATATATATATATATATATATATAATAATAATAATTCATTTAACACAGGAACATACTACCTATATACATACAGTTATTTATTTGATAATCGGTTGTTTATATCATTGTAGATTTATCTAACTGTTTCGTTTTCTCGTTCGCTAACATTCTAACAATATTCTTGTATCTATAGATACTATATTCCGTTCGATGCTGGTCATTTATTTATATGATCATGGAATATTTCAGATTATTTCCAGAAACTTCTTGCAAGTTTCTTTTATCGTGCAAGTCTATACGTTGAATTTATTTATGATCCGGTCTGACGCTTTTTGGATGATGCTTTTAAGGTGCCGTTGTATCGATCGCCAGTTGTATTCGTTTGTAACGAATGCTTGTGTAATTATGCCATTATGAAGTACTGTTCTAATAAAATAATTGAATTTTTAACAAATGTTTTCAAAATTCCAGTAAATTCTAATCAAGACTGCTTGATCTATCGACAACATTAGAAATAACACTTTCAAAGACGAGGAAGAATTAAGAGAAACGCAAAGTAAGTAGATAGAAATCAATTCATAATGAAAGTAAGCGCACCCCTCACCGGTTTAATGATTTCACCAAACGAGGCTAAACTTTTGACGTCGTCGTGTTATTGTGAAAAGATTAAAATTACAGTGAAATGCTAAATTACGGCTGAATAATGTAAACTTTGAGAAAGTTGCTTTTCGTCGCTGAATTATAATTTCATAGGGATTAATAAAGCAGAAAACTTAAGCGAAGTTCGTTTTTAAAGCTTTGCTTTGAATATTATTCATGCCATCGACCCTTTTTAATTAACATTAAAAAAACATTAACAGAGATTGATCACCACCAAAGCGTAAAATAAACTTTCTAGCATTCTTTAGTCCGTTATCGGTCAAAGTATTTTGTCTTATGTACCTAACTTGTATTTAAATTTTAGTTACACTCTTTTTATTGATTAATTTGTAAAAGGACACAATATATCGGGTGATTTTCAATGCTCGTAAAATGTTTTTTAAAAATATTTTTAATCAAAAAGTAATGATTGATAATTTTAATTCTTTCAACATGATTTAAATGTAATTAAAAAAAAACTCAAAATACAATCGAACTTCAACAAATATAAAAGGATAATAAATAATAATAAGACAATGTTGAAATTTCAAATGGATTGTGTTTTGAGTTCCGTACTATTAAAATATGCTTTATCATCCGTGTAAATTTCATGTTTAATTTAATAGGTAATGGTTATATGCCTTCAAATATTAACTTTACGTTTAATTGTTTAGGTTGAGCATATTTTAATTGTTTTATACAGGATGTCTTTAGAAACAGCACCAAGCGGAAATAGAAATTTTTCAACTAATTTTCTGCTTGACTATAATTTTATTGAAAGGAACAAAAAAATCAAATCAAAAAAATAATCCAGTTCCTTCTGATTTACGTCATTGTAAGATGTTTTCTCAAGAAAAAAAAAAGTAAATATCAGTAGATAGCGATCGAATAGCTTGATTTTAAGTATACGAACTTGCTTTTACAGTGCACCTTCTGTTTATTGAAACTACGTCTGATGATAAATATAAATATGGAATTAACAGAAAAAACTACTCCGAGGGCTAATACCCCTACCGGCATTTAATTACACTGTTGATTCCGAACGATTATTAGACGAAGATAATAATCCAAAAAGGAAGGTAATAAACTCCTTTTTCGTCTAATTATAAAGAATCATAGATCCCACATTTGGAACGCGTCCTACACAGTAGGCACAGCGCACTGAAAGCCATTACCCATGAACGGTTTCGAACTATCGGGTCTCATCAGGTGTGCGCTGGGATATGGTGCACTGTGTCTACTTTGTAGGACGCGATCTAAATGGGGGATCTATGATTCTTTATAATTAGACGAAAAAGGATTTTATTACCTTCGTTTTTTGGATACGTATGATGAGTTGAGTTCATCTAGAAAATATCGAAATTTATAATTTGTTAAATTTTATTTTAATGAAACACATGGATAATTAATATAAATACGAAAATGTAAAGGAAAAGTTGGTTATGTTTAGTAAACTGAAACAGACCGAAGGTACTTATACATCTCCCTTTTGCGGTGTCACATTGTAAATTTCATCCATTTTGTGATGGAAGTCCTACGAGGACGGGAAACTTGGAAAAACTAAATTAAATTCCTGAATTTTGAGTGACGCACCAAGCTTTGGTCATAGCGAGTGTAAAGGTAATAAAAAAAGAAGAAATAATAACGTGCGGTTTTCAATTTAGTTCTAGGGCTTCAATTTTTCGGTAAACAAATTCAAGGCTGCGAGGCACACGGGTAGCCGAAGATAGAATGCCCCGAATAAATAAAACTCGCTGTATTTATATGAAGCAATATCCTCGTGAAAATCGAAGGGCCGTATTTTACCGATTTAGAAAGCCGTTGGTTCCCCTAAAAACGAACGGGAGACCGAAACAGAAAGACTGTGCGTGTAAGTGTGTGTGTGTGTGTGTGTGTGTGTGTGTGTGTGTGTGTGTGTGTGTGTAAGAGAGAGAGAGAGAGAGTGAGTGGGAAAGAGGGATGGAGAGGGAAAGTCCATTCGTCCTATAATCCAACCCACCATTTACGTGTTCGTGAGGACGCATACTAGTTGGCTCTCGTAGCCAAAATTCACGACCCCTTCATTTATATTATCAATGATCTAAATTGCCTAAAGTAAATGGATATTCAAATGCCAACACTTTAATTTAACTTAATTCAGCTGTAATTCACATTTTTTTACTTGGTTTATATATATGTACCTATTACATAAAAAGAACCTATATGAAAGGAATGAGTTTGTTTTTTTAAGTCCAATGGAAAATAAACATAAGGCGTGGAGGAACAAATATTCGTTGTTGTTTAAAAGAAAATAAATGGAATTTAAAACAGAATATTGGGTAATCACATTTTCGGTAATTTAAGACATTCGTTTTCAAAATTAAAAATTCATAATTTTAATTTTTCAGTTGTCTCAACTATTTTACAAAATTTACATTTTTGCAGATGTGTGATTAGAATAAAAAAATATTTTCGTTTTATTCCAATAATGGTCTTTAATTCAAGGTTTTATAACCACCTTTTCTTTTTGTCAGTAAAAATCGGAATAATTATATACCTAATGATGAAAAGATTTCAGATTTTTTCAGGTGAATAATTTATTACTAATAAACCAAACCAAATGTTTCAAAGGTTTAGATTTTCTTCAAAAGGGTATTGTTCTAAGCCTTTGAGCAAAATGTTGGGTTTGGTTTATTAATAATACATTATTCATCTGAAAAAAAAATTTTCATCATAATATAACAATCAGAAAAAAATATGGATATTATGTATCTCATATTTGAATTTGAAAAAGATCGTTTGTAGTATTTATTTCTCACATAATCATTGAAGATATCATCCTCATCGCCATCAAGGATAATACCCACGTGAAAAATTCAGTGTCACGAAAATATTAATTTTATATAATAAATAAATAAAAATTCTTGGGAACTGGTCACAATGTTTTATTAAATAACTCGATGCGCATTTCGCCCTGTTAAGGCATTATCAAGAGTAAAGAGTAAAACTAGCGGCCTTTCATTCTATGATAAACAGAGTTGTCAACATACCTTTATCGGAACAAAATTACAAAAAAGAAATAAATTTGATAAAATTAATAGCAGAAAATAATGGTTACAACAAAAATATCATTGATAAGTTACTAAAGAAAAAACAAAAATCAAAATTCAATAACATCATTTACCCAGTTAATTCCAATTTTAATAATAACGTTTGGCGGAAATTACCCTATTTAGGTAAGATAAGCGATCTAGTAGGTAAAACCCTATATCATGACAATATTAAACCAGCTTTTTTCAATAACAATACTTTAGGTAAGAAGCTAGTAAACAACAAAAATTTAAGCGTAAATAATAACGTTCTACAAAAAAGTGGTGTTTATGAAATATCTTCCAATGATTCTAATAAGCAAATCAAAAAGGGGTATTGAAACCTGTTTTTTAGAACATTTCAGTTATATAAAAACTAACAAACCTAACTCAGGCCTAGCTAGCCATGTATTAAATAATAACCACTCATTATGTAAAGATAAATTAAAATGACTAAAAAATGTGAAAGGATGTCCTATACTCGATATATTTGAAATTGTAGAAATAAACAAAACTATTAAAGCCAACAAAACTCTCACGAACGACCAATTAGATTTCGGGAATAATCCACTACTTAGTGGTTTCTTAATTTAACTTCCACCCTCTGTCTTTGTATTGTATGTATATAAATATAAATATAAATTTTGTATTAACTTTAGTACTCTCGATAATGCCTTAACAGGGCGAAATGCGCATTGTGACCAGTTTCCAAGAATTTTTATTTATTTATTTATTTATTTATTATTTCAACATGGTTCACCAAGAGCTAACGGCAGACACCTTTTATTTATTAATTTTATCATTATATAAAAATTAGAAATTAGGAGATTGTGATAAAATAATAATTATAATCTCGCGTTGATAATGCCCACGTGTGAATTTAGTTAGTGGTAATTAGGGTGAGTCTTTCTTTATTTATTATAATTATCATTATATGATAAATGTTTTAATTCTGTATTCTTATCACCTAGTCTACACCTGATGGTCCTACCATCTAAGGTGGAATTGGAGCGAATTGGTGTGCACCCTTTTGTGAAATAGGAGTGAGATCGATAACGAATGCTACCCTTGCATTTCTGTCCAGTTCCAATTCAACATTCGTTTGACTTCTACTCGCACATGTCATTATCAATTTTGCGACGCCTCTGAGCGTGAACACTTTATTCTTATTGAAATAGTTTAAGGGGTGCATTCTCAGACTGACAAAAGACGACGTCGCCGACGCAGCGATTCCGACGTCCAAGCCACCACGAAACCGGGTTGAGGGGCGAGGATTAGGTATATGTTGTGTGGTCAGTTAATAACTGTGGTGCTCAAGAAGGAACGCGAGGGGGTCGAGAGAAACGTCTCTGCAACAATTTCTCGGAATCTTAATAAAGATGTCATGATAATAACACGTGTGGAAACGACGGTTTCTACCGGGGCTCCAGACATTGTCGACTTTACGTATGGAAATGGAGAGTTTTACAACAACCGTTTTGAGAAATATATTAGCAATTTTCCGCGTTTACGATTGCTTACGATGTTTCATTAAAATTTTAAACGAAACAATAAGTAAATAATGATCGCTTTGATTTATTTAGCTGATACAATTAAATATTTTTGTTATATTTTCACAAAATTTATTTGACAACAACAATTGTTTCGCTAACACAGTAGCTTCTTCAGGTTGAGTGTGGTACAAACTATAAATATTGGGTATTTATAGACAGATAGAAACAGGGGGGGGGGGAAGAATTAAACATATAACAGGGGACAAAATACAATAAGATAAAAATATACAAAGGCTAAAAATATTACAATTAAAATTTTTTTAACAGATTAAAAAAGATTAAAATAACATAATATTGGGTAAATACCTAAAATGAGAGATGGAATAAACAAACATATAACAATAGAAAAAATTCAATGAAATAAGTATGCAATAACTAAAATAATTAAAATTATAAGTTTAAATTAATTAATGGCGAAAAGTTAACATCTAATTGTTCATTTAATAATAGACGTATGTTTATTAATTGGTAATGACTCCAATAAATCTAATTTTGGGCCTTTTTCGAAATGTATAAAATTTCATAATTAAAATTATTTTTTTTATCAATGAACGGGGTATTATGTTCTGAAATTCTTGTCTTAAAATTTCTACCTGTAAGGCCAATATAAAATATATTTATAAAAAACTAAATTCTAATTATACCATTCATTTAATTGAAACTAACTATATTCCCAATTTTAATTATGAAATTTTACACATTTCGGAAAAAGGTCCAAAATTAAATTTATTGGAGTCATTAGAAGTTAATAAACATAAGTCTTCTTTATTATTATTAAATGAACAATTAGATATTAACTTTTCTCCATTAATTAATTTAAACTTATAATTTTAATTATTTTAGTTATTGCATACTTATTTCATTGAATTTTTTCTATTGTTATATGTTTGTTTATTCCATCTCTCATTTTAGGTATTTACCTAATATTATGTAAATTTAATCTTTTTTAATCTGTTAAAAAAATTTTCATTGTAATATTTTTAGTCTTTGTATATTTTTATCTTATTGTATTTTGTCCCCTGTTATATGTTTAATTCTTTCCCCTCACTATTTCTATCTGTCTATAAATACCCAATATTTATAGTTTGTACCACACTCAACCTGAAGAAGCTACTGTGTTAGCGAAACAATCGTTGTTGTCAAATAAATTTTGTGAAACTATCGTTTTGTGATTTTATTTTCGCTGAGTAAAAGCCGATTCAATTTCATATTTTTGATATATCTACGGTTAAAACACGTATAACAGCGAATATTGGATTAAAGTTTCATGTTTTTCGAATAACTGTCAAGAAAAACTATCAGATGTGGAGCGTAATTTAGGACTTGTTAGTTCTCCATGCTGTTATCAGTTCGTATTAATTGCTGACCAAACTGAAGATGTTGTATATAACAGAATAATTAAATAACCCACACAGAAACCCAATACGTCGTGATCTGCTATTTATGCTTTTTAGCAAGTATTACCTACTAATATGAAGGTTTGGTGATGATTTTTCATACGGCCCAAAGTCATCCAGGGCCTAAAAGTTTCTATGGTGCCCATAGACATAATGTTATGAAAATAGATCTCTTGGCTTTTACAGAAGTTGATTTTGAAAATATTCTACCCTAAGTAATAGGACACCTAGTGCTATCGATTAGGGTATGTCCAATGTAAAACCCAGCCAGAATGTTAAGGTTGAGGTCCCCTGCCCTTTAAAACTCCATTGTATGAGATTAATAAGATATGGGTACTCTATTTTTTAAACAACAGAATTTGTTAATTAACCGAGATTCGTTGCCTGTTAAGATTTCTTCTTGTGGCAACAATTTCAATGCTACGAAAAGAGAAAATGCGCAAATAATGTAAACAAAATTATTATTCATTCTATTGTAAATTAATCACGAATATAATTATTTGAATTTGATAAGGAAGGAGTCGAGAGAAAGGACTGTGTTTCTTCTAATTTACCGTTTTGAATTTGGAGGTTTAAAAATGAAACGAGTCGAGGGTTGTGAGCTTTCCAAAATTTTAAGCTTAAAATTGGGTATAATTACAGGATTTCACGGGACGTGCAACTTGAGAATTGTACTAATCGAGAGGAGGGATGCAATTAGTAACGGTTCGCCGCTTGCTATTTACGGCACCGGAAAAGCGCCTTCTAATCACCCTCATTACGAACATTTCAAGACGTACCTATCCAGGTACCCACGACCTGCAACACACCCTATCGCCTTTTGTTCGTTTCTTTTAAAGTATTAAACAAAACGAAACAGTAATAAATACCAGTAATTATGTGCGACTGGAAAATGACTGCTGTTTGTAATATTTATCCCGCATAAACGTAGAAAATTAAAAAATTTTTGTTTTTTGGAAATTATCACAATGGAGTGAAAAGCTCATTATTTATTTTAAGTAACCCTAAATACCTACTGTTATAAATATAAATATAAATATGGAATCAACAGAAACAACTACTTCGAGGGCTAATACCCCTACCGGCATTGAATTACACTGTTGATTCAGATGGACTCCTAGACGACAATATAACATATTCAAAAAAGAAGGAATTAAAATCCCTATTCAATGCCGGTAGGGGTATTAGCCCTCGGAGTAGTTGTTATATAGCCTGTAAAGGCCTTTCTGCCAGCGCCCACCTGATGAGACCCAATTGGTCGAAACTGGTCGTGGGATGTGGCATTCGGTTCGTTGTACCTACTTGTTAGGACGCGTTCAAAATGTCAGATCTTTGATTTTAAAATTTAGACGAATAGGGATTTTAATTCCTTCTTTTTTGAATATTCTACTGTTATAGTTTTAAAGCCAAATGGCATAATATCCATTTGTAGGTATATACTTTTCCTTGCTCCATCTGGAGCTTTTTTATTTCAATGAGGTTGGTGACAAAACTTGGGATTCAACGAAATGCACAACAATATGAAGTTTGCATTTTCAAAGAGACAAAACAAATCACAAGATCCACGAGAAAACACCTTTAATCCATCAATATTTCCTAAAATTTAAGAAGAGGCTCCAAATGCAAAATTCGAGGAATAACAAAAAGTCCTCCAAAGAATTTAAAAATAATTATGGTAGATATTTTTATTTTAGATATATTTTAAAAGTCACCTCTGCAATAAGATAATACAATTTTCATTCCTTTTTGTGTTTGCCACTTTGAAAACCTCATCATCTTCACGTTTCCTCATATCCGTAATGTGAAAACTCATCAAGAGTTTCCGGCCTTTAGAAATAGATTTTTCCATAAACAGCTGAGGTTTACTTCTTGGAAATGATTATTAAGGATTAAACTGATTTTTTGATCGTCCTTTTAAGAAGTAAACGACGAAACCCGAGGGTGAAAAATCGTTTTAAACAGGACTGTTTATTGCTTGATAGCATAGGCTGTTATCGCTTGTTGACTCTCGAAAATGTTGGAAAACGCTGTGGTGGCGCGGTCGTTCCAAAAACTTGAAGCTTATTTAGTGAATACGTCACAAAATGCAATTTTCGTTACATATAATATTCAAAAAAATAATAACACAATTTCACAAACGAGTAATGTTGGACACTGAAAGAAAATTCTGATGATGGCTGAATCTGAAAAGTCTCCCGACAGCGACATCACTTTCTCTTTCTAACGGATGTATTAAAACAAGTATTTTGTCCTTACATGCATTTGTTTGTATATTATCGGAAGTATTTATTTATAAATGGTTTTGTTATAGAATGTTTATATTGTTGCCTTTATTATAATGGGTTTTCGCACACTGTATCGCACGGTATCATTAGAATTGACATTTAAAAATATTCTAATTTGATGAAGGGATACAAATTATATCAATACTGAGTAACTAGAAGGTTTGTAAATTGTCAAAGCAATTTTCAAATACTTCTTCGTAATATTAAGCGGGAACTTTGTTGTGCACTTCATACCATTCAAAATTATTTTCTGGAAGGATATTGACGGCAACCGCGACTAGTGGTTCAGTTTCTAAAGTTCTAAATAGTTTTAGTTGAACGTTCAATTTGTTTATTTTATTTCTACTTAAAAGCAATTCTCCATACTTATTAGCAATGCAAAAAGGTTTTGCGTTAAAGCTAACTACTTGTGATGGTCTATCGTTATATTAAAAGATTAAAGTTGGTCGATTTGGGCAGTTTTCCGGGTAACCATGTGGAGAATTGCTACGGCTAGTGCAATAGCCTTACCCAAAGTTGGAGAAGCTAGGGAGGTTTCTGATTAAATTTCCGGTTGGTAACACTACATACGAGCTGTATGCAACATCGTTTTCCCTGATCCTTTTGCCACAGGGAACTACACTTTCATTTCACTACATTTAGCTTTCATATTTGGCCAGTGTTGCCAACAAAAAATGAAAATTTAAGTTACGAGGCATGTTTTTACGTAAGTACCGTTTTCAAATTAATTAGGAACGTGCAAAGATATCTTAATAATTTTATTTTTACATGAAAGCCTGTACCTTAATCTACTTTTCTACATAATCTCCTTCAACATTGAGGCACTTGTCATAACGTTTGACCAGTGACCAGTTTCTGAATACCCTTCTCATAGAACTCTTCCGCCTGACTTGCTAACTGTTAACCACTGCATCACAACTGTTTTGACCGTCATCCATCGTCTTGAAGACGCTGACCGCCCAGATGTTTCTTCAAGTGCAGAAACAAATGGTAGTCACTGGGCGCCAGATCAGGACTGTACGGAGGATGATCTAGAGTTTCCCAGTGAAAGTACGTGATGAGATCTTTGGCCATCTTTAAATGCTCTCATCCACCACTTCCTTACCATTCCATCACTCATAATGTTTTGTCCGTAAACTGCACAGATCTCAGATCTCACGATGAACATCAATCGGTTTTAGTCCTTTAGCGCTAAGGAATTGTATAACGCGGGACTCACGATTATCGGAGGAATTTTAAACACTCAGTAAACAACGTAAACAAGGGCGAATCAGACTGTAATGGCGTCAGTGCGTAGGTGAGAGATGTAGGTACTCAGTGCGCATGCATGGAACGCGGCGGCAGAATTTCAAAACAATACTTACTTAAAAAACATGCCTCGTATCACAAGTATTGTATTAGATAATTGTTGTGTAAGATTGGATACATATTTCGTGTGGATTCACTAAATAGAGCTGAAAAGGTCTCGCGCTCTCTGACAAGGGATATCAAATGATGGTGATGGTTTTCTAAAGAAAATCAATCACTATCCAGCACCTACTCATAAATAGTATAGGAAAAGAATAACCGTGCTTCAAATAAGAAATCCATTATAATTAAAACGAGTCAGTAAATACAAATAAACTGTTATTATCCTTTTGTATCATTTGAAAGATTTAATATCGTATTACAGACAGTGTGTCGCCATCTATTGAAATTTACCGTTGTGATATTTAATATGTTTGATAAATTAATTTCTGACCACGAACTAAATGTTCTTTAATCTATAAAAATTGATTAATTATTTTAGTAGTACAATATTTGTACGACAAACATTTTGTGGTCAAAAAAGAAACAAAAAAGCATTTCCTTCCAAAGCCTTTTCGTAAGCTACACTGCTGTTAATTTAGTAATTTCTGATATTTTGATTGCTTTATAGAGTTAATTTGGTGGTGTATGTAACCTTAATAATTCCCTGTATAAAATGCATGAGAAAGAAATGTAGTTGGCAACGGTGTTCTTTAACTAGGCAACCCTTTACTTGATGCAAGGATATCAGCCTCCAGCATTGCATTTAGCGGCCAATTTGTCGGCAATTGCGACACGGGATGTAAAGAGACGTATAAAGTTTTATGATGCGGAAAATGCCCTGGCCCGTCTAATTCGCATGATAGCTTCCGTCAACTTTTAACCCGGACTAGATTAAAAACAAATTTTAAATATGGTCAAATTCAAAATTGCTCGCGTTCAAAGTCTTTTTTTGAACTGATACTTATTTATCTAGGCAGGTATATTGTATACTAAAGGGCTTGGCTTTAGCATGAATCCATATCAAATACCAGCGGTATATTCCTTTAAATTTTTATATTAGCAGCCAACAACTAAAAACAGGTTTTATATAAATATAAATATGGAATCAACAGAAACAACTACTCCGAGGGCTAATACCCCTAAAGGCATTGAATTACACTATTAATTCCGATGTATTCTTAGACGAAGATATAACATATTAAAAAAAAAAGGAATTAAAATCCTAATTCGTCTAAATATTAAGATCAAAGATCTCACATTTATATTTATATTTATAATATAGCATGTAAAGGCCTTTCTGCCAGCGCCCACCTGATGAGACTCGACAGGTCGAAACCGGTCGTGGGATATGGCTTTCGGTTCGTTGTGCCTACTTGGTAGGACGCGTTCCAAATGTGAAATCTTTGATCTTAATATTTAGACGAATAAGGATTTTAATTCCTTCTTTTTTGAATAGGTTTTATATATTTTCTAAAAACTAAAAAGTAATAAACAAGTTTTTATACATAATTTAATTTACTTATTTACGTGAAAAGCTATAGGAATCCTTTTAGTTGTATGATATCAAACGCTAATGTACATTCAAAATAGGAGTGAACGCATGCTAACAGCTTTTCAAGTAAATATTTTCAAAAGATTTAATGAGTCGGGCTTTCGTTTTTTGCAGTAAAACTTCTTATGCGGCGTCTGAGCGTCGACTATTTTAAGAGTAAAATGCTGGAAAGGATTAGAGATACGAAATAAAGTCACGAATAGGAATGTATCCCGTTTTCTTTACCGATATACCAAGCTAGTGAATATAACAGGCGAGCTGAAAAGTTCGTAGGCTAGCATTGAAAAAAAAATATATTTTTTTTATAGAATTTGACTATATTATTCAATATAGTTCCCTTTGAGGGTGATACAACAATTATAGGGGTCATACAATTTTTTGATGTCATTTTTATAATACGATTTGTCTTTAGCCTCAAAATAGGCTTCAGTTTCGGCGATTACCTCTTCATCGGCGTGAAATTTCTGTCCAGCGAGCATCCTCTTGAGGTCTGAGAACAGAAAAAAGTTGCTGGGGGCCAGATCTGGAGAGTACGGTGGATGCGGAAGTAATTCGAAGCCAAATTCATGGAATTTGTGTCACGGTGCATTGTCTTGATGAAACAGCACTTTCTTTTTCTTCAAATGAGGCCGTTTTTCCGCGATTTAGTTTTTTAAACGCTCCAATAACGCTACGTAATAGTCGCTGTTTATGGTTTTTACCTTTTTAAGATAGTCAATGAATATTATATCATTATACCATGAGCATCCCAGAATACTGATGCCATAACCTTGCCAGCCGACTTTTGCCTCTTTCCACGCTTTGGAGTCAGTTCATCACGTGCAGTCCACTCGATTGGACTCCGGCGTGAACAGGACAGTAAGTGCTTTTTTGAATTAATTTCTTTTTTTATTTATTGCCAGTTAGTTGGAAGATCACATAATCAATATTTACCCTCCACAGCTGCGCTATTTCATTTTGGTATTTATAAATTTTAATACTTAAGAGACTATTTACGTTGCATTCTTGATCAAACATTATACAACTGACACAGTTATTCCGGCAAATTCTTCACATACCAAACAAGTAAAGCATTCAGTATTTCATTCCCTACTAAATAAACTGATTAACATACCTTTATCAAATACAGATTTCAATACAGAGTTATCAACTATTAAATATATTGCTTTTGCCAATGGTTATTTCCCCCTGACTATTGATAAATTACTAAATAAAAAGTTGAAAAAACAAGCTTGAACCATATTGTACAATAGTTCTTCCCTTTGTCAACAAACAACTATCTTTTGCCTTATCAAATATGTTATAATTTTAACTATGAGTACAAGTTTCTTTTGCAAAATATGTTCAACTGTAGTATAATCGAAACTGACGCCACTAATCTTAGTTTAATTATATGTAATCTTAAAGTTAGTGTTTCCCAAACTAAAAAATCGGGTATCTATCAAGTTTTTTGTAAAAATTGTGATGCTACATACATTGGACGATCAGGCAGGGCTATCGGTAAACGCATTTCAGAACATGGTGCGGCTATAAGAAACAAAAAATGTAATTCCAGTGGGATAGCTGAACACTGTATTGAGTTAAGTCATTCTCTAGATGTAAATAATTTAAAAATTCTACATTCAAACATTCCCAAATCAGGAAAATCGTCTCTTTTGGAAAATTATGAAATTAAGAAAACTAAATTAAATAACCTTAACTTAGTTAACAATCAATTAGAACTAACCATCTATAACTAACTCCCCCCTTCTACTTTTCAATTTGTAATTACAATACTTAAATAGCAGCGAGTAGTTCTTAATTTTAGTAATCATCTATATTTCTCTTGTAAATGGTCTTATTAAGCCGAAACAAATTTGTCGAGTTGATAAATAAACTAGTGAAACTTGTCCTTTTATTTTCTTTCTTGTGCTTCGTTCAAACATTATAAATAAATGAACGAGAAAGGAAAAAACACAAAATGTTTCAACGGTTATATTAGACGAAAACTAGACAATTGTTTCGACCAGTCGGTCTTTTTTAATAGTGAAAATAATACTCTCAAGAGTACAAACAATACGCTTGAAAAAGACCGGCTGGTCGAAACAACTGTCGAGTTTTCGTCTAATATATCCGTTGAAACATTTTGTGTTTTTTGCTTTTCTCGTTCATTTATTTATAAACTATAAACCGTCATTATAAAATTTGGCAATGTAAGTTGTAAACCGCTCGATTTCTTTGAGTTAAAGAAAAAAATATTGATACTTGTGCACGTTCAATATTCATTGTGGAACGTCAGAGAATCCAGTAAACTTGCGTTTTTGATTTACGAGGCAGAAACTCCCTTTTTTCGCCGATTCGGCATCCTTTTGCGGTTCTTAAGATCCCAAATGATAAAACTTGAATTTGGAACAGGCACACAATGTAAGGATTAAGCTAGCAAAGGGGGGATTGAAATTCATGACAAAATTCAATCAAGTCCTGAGTGCAGAGTGTAATACGGCGATTGCGTTGAAATCCGATTACCGGACAGCATCAAAGATTACCTTTCCACCACTTCTAAACTTTGCTTTTTCCACCGCAGCTTATACTCCTATTTCTCTCCTTCGCCATTTCTATCTCTTTTGCTTTGCACATTTACTTTGCTTTCGCTACGATACGCTTCTAGAATTAGATTGCTTTCCTTTAACATTTATGAAACCGAACTAGAAAGTTGGACAAACAACCCTGCTAACGTCATTGCTTTTTTACCTCTAAAAGATCATGATAAAAAATATATCAAATGTACTAAGTGGGTATTAGCAAAATCACGGAATTATGTATGTATGTATGTACTAATCTTACTGTGGGGATGTGGGTACTTACATACATTTACCCTTATTGTTGAACACATTGATAATCCTTTGGAAATGCGAATGCTTTTTTAAAAGGTCTAAATAGGATTTGGGATTCAGATCTGAAAGAGTGGAATTATATGTTTCAGCTAAAGAAAATTGCAAATGTAATGTAATCAGCGCGGATTACTTGTTGGTTTTAGTTTTTTTTCCTTCGAATACCGAATTAATTGCTATGGATTTGAAGAGTACCTAGTAATAATCCAGTTAAAATGTGCATCCAACCATTCATTAACAACATTCATTTTGTAATCCCCATACACTTTATCGACTAATAAATATTTTCGTTTAAAACATGTTTTGGAAAGTCAGGGAAACGAAAAATGAAAATATCAATCAAAAGTACTCTTTAAAAAAGTAATACTTTCAGTATAGTGTTCATTTTTAGTTTGTGTTATCACTCACCCATATATATTCAAATCGTAACAAAATAATTGTTATAAATATTTTGCGTAAATAAACTAGTTTTATTTAATACTTTATTGTTTGTGCCATTTTATGTTTTAACGGAAGACTTAATTCTACGCGAATAAAACTAGTTAACGAAAACAACAACATACATTTACAAGGAAGTTAACGAATAATTCTACAGTTGACTTAAAAGCGAATTGATTTATTGAGTAGGGATGCTAGATCGAAACTGAACTTTTACTTTTTGACAATTGTCAGGAAGAGAGGTACTCTGTAGTGGATACAAATTAATTCAATAATTAATATCGCATTAATATAAGGCGTGGGAAATTTTAGGAGAGGAAATACCAAGAAGCAGACTACAGTACCAACCATCGAAGAAACCCATCGTAAAATTGCCTACAGACGTATAGATGCGGTTAGAAAGCGAAGAAGAATACAAAAGATTAAATATACAGATGCGTTTACAAAGATGCAAAAGAATTTTAAATATTTGCATATAAGAAAAACAATATTAAAGAATCTTGGTGCAATAATTGAAACAGAAAAGAAATATTTGAAAGAGTATTACACAAATATTAACAAAATAAAGAAATTTGAAATAGATACACAAAGAAATCGTATCATAAAATAACACATTGAGTTTATGAATTTTATTGCTTGCGATATCCGCCACAGTACAACTTCATAATCTTCCAATAATTAAAAAATTAAAAACTACAGTAACGGCAGATTTTAGGCAAAAAGATAGGATGATTCTGATACATATAGCTTAGTAAATGTGAGAAATTAGATTAATTTTTTCCAATAATAGAAAAACTACAAAATTATAAGTAGAAAATAGGAGACTGTGATAAAAGAATAATTAAATAATGAAAGACTCACACTAATTACCACTAACTAAATTTAATATGAGCGGACACGTGTTTCGCCCACTTCACACGTGGGCATTATTAACGCGAGACTGAACAGTCACCAAATATGATTGTACCCTCTAGGTCAATAGCAATACCTAGACAAGACATCAACATTCTTAGAGGTAAAGGGGCGTTTCGTCCCTGTATATTTTAAACATCATCCAACAATTTTGTTTAGCAATTTAAGTGATGCCTACTGACCTTCAGCGTTATCAGTATTTATACCTTGGAAAGACGGCAAATCATTCTAATCACAATTATTTAACAATCATTCATTCATTAAGCATTCAATTCAATTAATTCTTATTCTTCATTCGCAAATGCTGGAGCAGTTATATTCCACAGATAATCTTTCACTTCTTTTTTGTTTAATACTTTATTGTTTGTCTCATCTTTCTCTCCATAACCCCACCACCCACCCATTCCCACGATTCCTGAAAGGAGGCTGAAGATGGCCTTACGCCCTATCCTCCGGCTTTGCAGTACAGTGAAGTTCGGAGGGACTGCCCGCCCACCAGCACGAGTAGCTGGTGGGAACGAAATACAAAAAAGTTTTTTTTTAAAGCAAATTTCATATTCAAACATCCAGAATCACAGTCATTAAACATTCATAATTCATCACAAAAAACATTTTAAACATTGTAGCATCGCATTTGTTGTAAATAGTAGTAGTAGTTTTAGTTGTTATTAAATAATTAAAAGTCGAGAGGCAGTTCATCAATTTAAACTATTCTAGTGTGAAAAATAACATTAGAAGTATGAACAATTAAGTTTGTGCATTTTATACCTATTACCATACCATTAATTATGTGCATTTTTTGCCTAACTTTTGATTCGGAAAATTCGTGTCGAAGATTGGACGAAACGTAAAGCGCTTAGCGTGTTTAAGTACCCCGTAGTTAATACTTGTACTGTTTAGATCGCGATCGGTTATTTGGAAAGGAAACGGTCCACGTCAACCCTTGAGTTGTTGACGTTGTAGACTATACCGTTTACTGGCCTGATAAGAGTACGACGAACGCGAACGGACAAAATATTTCTGTAAACAATCCCATACGGAGCGCCAGACGACCTAAGCACAATTTAAAAATTTACGACTTCTTCTTGTCCTGGATTCGGTATATCCTACACGTATAGTGACGTTCCCACTCACTACTAGACCAGATCCCATTCCAGAGTTGACGACGACGATGCAAAAACTGTCCGAGACAGGAATATGCTTCTGCATATATTATAAATAAATTGACTCTTCTCTACGGACGTGATTCAGTCTAGTTTCCGTACTAAAGGGGGAAAATTACCCATTAGTTGTCAGTGTAAGCGTTTATCGCTAGAACTGACACGGTGGCGCCCAAGCTCGTAAACCAGGAACAGGATTAGATCAACCAACAATATGGAATATAAGAATGCAAATACGTATATGTACTCTGTTAGCTTCTCCTCAGATCCATGTTGTGTATAAGTAATGCGGTGACGTGCAAACTTTAAAAAGCACGAACAGGGGAAATTGAGGTAATCACGAATACATTACAATAATTTATTGTTTCATTTATATAAACTTTATTATTGAATACTATTTCAAAATTAGAAGAAATAGAAAATGAACATTAACATTTTAAATTTAAGTCCGTGACTTTTTGAATTTCCCGCGCAGTAACTGTAATGGAAACACCGTGTCCGTTAAGTGCCATCTATCGGTAAGTAGACTACTATGGTGACTCTGCATTGCACCATTTATTTCAATGGTTAAAAAGTGGTTTACTAAGTTTCATTGTGGCTGCAAATCATTGTCGCCCAAAAGAAGTCGTTACGCTAGAAATCGTTGACAAAAAGCATGGAATGACATGAAATTAGATGATCAATGATTGAAAATGAGTGAGATAGCTGAGGCTGTAGCCATCTCAACTGAGAAAGTGCATCACATTTTGCATGAATATTTGGACATGATGACCATAAACGATCGACCATACACACCACCGTGTAACAAGTTCAAAGGAGTGTTTGGAAGTGTACAGTCGCAATCCAAACGAGTTTTTGTGCTGTTTCGTTACCGTAGATGAGACATGGATCTATCACGCCATACCAGAGATCAAAAACTAAGCAACAATCGAAACAGTGGGTTTCTACGGGTGAACGCGAACAAAGTTATAGTTACAGTTTTCTGTGTAATTCATATTGGTTACGTTGAAAAAGGTAAAACGATTAACGGCAAATATTATTCAGAGCTGTAGCTGCTGGACATATTTGACACTGTTTTGAAGCAGAAACGACCGCATTTAGCCAAGAAAAAAGTATTGTTCCATCAGGAGAATGCACAGGTGCATGCGTGTGTAGTCACCATGACAAACTGCTGCACCATCCACCTTATTTTCCGAATTAAGCCCCCTTTGACTATTTCCTGTTTCCAAACCTGAAGAAATGGCTGGGTGGTAAAAGATTGGGATTGAATGAAGAGGTCATCGTGGAAACAAACGCTTATTTTGAGGGCCTTGAGAAATATTATTATTTAGAAGGAATAAAAAAAAATATAAACACAGTTATAAGTACAATGACCGCGAGCTAGTTAGTGTCAAAATCTGCTACGGATATGTAATATGCTGAAGATGAATTAACATGTTTATGATGAGGATTCGTTATGAAGAGATAAAAGCTTGCGTTTAATGTAGATCCTGCTCATAGTACCAAGTAAGTTTAATTCATTCTAATATTGTTGTGAAAGGCACAAATTGCATTATAACAGGGCCATAAAGCGTCCCTATAAAGCATCTTGTGCAGCATATTTTGACTTATTCTTGTATACCTGCTCTTGATATTACCTTACGAAATCTTGAGATTGTCTTCGTATATCTAAAGTATCAATATTTGAAATATAACATATGTTAAATAATATTAAAATTCTCACAAGTTCAATCTTCAAAAATAAAAAATAAATAAAACGCAAAAAGAAAAATTGTTTCAACAAAATTGTTTATTCCTCGACAATATTGTTTCGACGTCTAAAAGGTAATTTTCAAGAGTACAAAACGTAACTGAGCTCTTGAAAATGACCTTAGAGGTCGAAACAATATTGTCGAGGAATAATTAATTCTTAATAAAGGAAATTAAATTTTCGGTGATAGTTTTATGAAACATTGTTAAATATAGACGTGAAGAAAAACTGATTTTAAATGTTTCAATGTATTATGGATATATTAGATACATTGAAACATTTAAAAGCAGTTTTTCTTCACGTCTATAATTAATTTTGTTGAAACAATTTTTCTTTTTGCGTTATATTATTAAAATGTTTCATCGAGAATACATCTACGAAAGTTTAAGTATTATTCAGAAATAAAAACTGGTTCGATTATGGGCAAGCATCATTGACGTGATAAGTTTCTCGACTTGTTCAACTGATAATGTAATAAAATTTGACACGAACATCTTATTTTAGATATTATTGACTCGATTTTTAAGACATGAATCTACTTGAAACAATAATAATTTTGAAAAAAAAAACAAATAAAAACAGCGAATGATAAATATAAGTATAAATATGGAGTCAACGGAAACAACTACTCCGAGGGCTAATACCCCTACCGGCATTGAATTACACTGTTGATTCCGATGAAAAAGAAGGCACTAAAATTCTCTTTCGTCTAAATTAAGGATCACAGATCTCACATTTCGATCGCGTCCTACACAGTAGGCACAGCGTACCGAAAGCGTACTAATCTAAGAAAGTATATTCACACCATAGCTTAAGTAAAGTGTTGGTGACAAAGTTGAATAGGTTTTTCAAAATCGACTTTATGAGAAGTGAACTTTCGTCCAGGTATGTTGCACAAGACTATTTATGTGGGGCACTGTTTGTTCGGTCCTACTATGATGTATATTTTTGTGCACTTCGTACACGATTATGTACCCTGTCGATAAAATTATATTAAATTTAAAAGTGTAGATTTAAGTAAATATGGTTTCTTGAAAAACAGATAAGAATTCTAGAATGACATACTTCTTGATTTTTTCCATGCCTATTTGATTAAATACATCTCTTTTCCATTCTAGTTTTTCCCTTTTTAGTTCCCACGGGTCTCACAAGAAACAACTACCAATGAGAAATAATTTTCATGTATAGATCACAATTTGAAACGAATCGTAAGATGAGTTACATTAAGGATTCACCGGATATGACGAGTTTCTTATATTCAAATGATAAATCACCAAAACAAGCGCGTGGAAAACCGAGACTACAATATTTTTATATTTTGTTGACATTTTTTCTTACAATAGAGGGTTTATAATCTTTGAGGTTTACTAGCTTCATAGAGGAGATATTTTGTTTGGTGGTTCTATATTGCAAGATGTATGTTTTATGAAATAGTGGCATTTTGATTCGAATTTATAAAAAATTTTGAATTCACAATTTCAGAACCACTGGTTTATTCAAGATCGACACGCTTAACGTCACCAGCTAACCATCCATTGAACGGGGTATTCTTGGGTATTCGCCCGGTTTCATTTGTCATTCTGGCAGAACGATGTCGGCAAATACGGCAAAATCAACTCGAGTTCGAGTCTCGGTAGCAGTTTCCGTTTTTGGCATAATCAGCTCTGATAATAGGATCCACTTAAGCCTTCAAGATACATATAACACGGATCGCTGACGTCTATAAGTTGCTGGTCCGGCCCGAGAGCGCTGGCAAAAGCCCTCACCTCGCAGCCCAAATCTTTTATCCGAATCAATTCGTTTCGACAGAGGGTCCCCTCATAAAAATGTATGAGTCAAGTTCGGTTAATTGTTGCTCCCTTATTGGAATCCGCAGAACAGGCGACGCACAAGATTAATCGCCTGCTTGCTGCGAAAAATCGAACTCACCAAGCGATAAAAAATTGGTGGGCGGGACATCTTTCTGTGTACCGAAGGAAAACGCGGATTAGCTTTCTTAGTTAGCAATCTCTATAGGTAGTCGTGTGGTCGTAAATTAACCACTTGTCAAGTGATAGTACAACACTTTATTTCCTTCGTTTCTCGTAAGGTAGATCACGACTGACAGGGTTCGAACGAGGGTTCTGTACTATGAAAACCCCTAAAAAGTATATTCACAAATACAAATAAAACACCAAATTTTAAGTTACAAAATGATTTATTGACCACAATAATCATTTCGCCACACCGTGGCTTCTTCAGGTGGAAGAATGACTAAAGTAAAATTATTTACAAAATCACTTATATACTACCCACTAACTAAAATTAAATCGAAAAAAGGTGGGGGGGAGTGACAAAGAATATTACCTAGGATTAATAACATTGAGTAGTGGTGAAAATTATAGGATTTATAAATTTAGAAGAGGTGAATTATTAACGTCAATTTGGTCATTTATAATTAATCCTAAATTATTTAATTTAATTATTTCTAAACACTAATAGATTTAATTTTGTGCCTTTCTTTTCAATATGTAAAATCTCGAAATTTTTATTAAATTGACGTTCCTCTGATAAATAAATTTATAAATCCTATAATTTTTACCACTACTAAATGTTATTAATCCTAGGTAATATTCTTTGTCCCTCCCCTCCTCATTTTTTCGATTTAATTTTAGTTAGTAGGTACCTATATGTGATTTTGTAAATAATTTTAGTTTAGTCATTCTTCCACCTGAAGAAGCCACGGTGTGGCGAAATGATCATTGTGGTCAATAAATCATTTTGTAACTTAAAGCTTGGTGTTTTATTTGTATTTGTGAAGATGGAGTTACAACAATTAAAAGCTTCCTAGATTGAATTTTTAAAAAGTATATGTTATAGTAAGTAATTTTAACAATGATCGGAAATTTGGTAAGTACGTTTCGTAATTTAGTGATTAATAATCTCACTAATCCCACTATCTCGCTCACAACAATATGTACCTTCTATTCCAAATATTGATCTATGATATTTTTTGGGGAAATCAAGATATTCTAGTAATCTCTTAATACGTAATATCCAAATATGTATTTGTTAAAGTTATAGTTGCAGCTGCTGTAATTAATGTTGATATAATTTTTAGATTAAATTATGATGTTATTTTCATATAGAGTTTGATTAGCGGAGCTAAAAGTCTGGTGACCGGAACCGATATAATTGGGTTTGGCAGAAGAACAGATTGGAACTCCCTCCGTCACACAGATCAACCGAGATTATTTCCTTTACGCTTCAAATTTCCTGACATAAAGAGGGAGCACGCTCTCCCGACTAATTAATAAGTTTCCTGCCTCTTATTTTCCGAACTTATTAAGGAAAATCGTTATATGATTACGTATCTACACATGTAATATGTGAAAGCATCAATGTTTCAAGGAAAACTCATTAATGCGTAATTCAGGCTTTTCAATTTTCGTAATATACTTTGTTTATAATATATATACCCATTTGTTCCGAATAATAATCGATCTATTACTAATGATAAATGATTAAAAGCATTGATATCTATGAGGCATGTTTTTTTTAAGTAAGTACCGTTTTTTTAAGTAAGTACCGTTTTGAAATTAATAAAAAACGTGCAAATATATCTTAATAATTTTATTTTTACCTGAAAGCCTGTACCTTAATCTACTTTTCTACATAATTTTCTTCAATATTGGGGCACTTGTCCTAACGTTTGACCAGTTTTTGAATACCCTTCTCATAGAACTCTGCCGCCTGACTTGTTTACTTTACCACTGCATCACAACTGTTTTGACTTTGTCATCGTCTTGAAGACGCTGACCGCTCAGATGTTTCTTCAAGTGCAGGAACAAATGGTAGTAAATGGGCGCCAGATCAGGGCTGTACGGAGGATGGTCTAGAGTTTCCCAGTGAAAAGATGTAATGAGATCTTTGGTCCGATTTGCCACATGCGGATGGGCATTGTCATGCAACGAAACGATGGCCTTTCTCAAGTTGCCACGTCTTTTGTTCTGGATTGCACGGCGCAGATTCCTTATCATTCCATCATTCATAATGTGTTGTCCGTAAACTATATAGATCTCACGATGAATTTCAATTGGTTTTAGTCCTTTAGCACTAAGGAATCGTATAACAGCCCGGACTCACGATTATCGGAAGCATCTTAAACACTCAGTAAACAACGTAAACAAGGGCGAATCAGACTGTACTTAGTGCGCATGCGCGGAACGCTGAGTGCAGCGCTGTGGTGGCTGAATTTCAAAACGGTACTTACTTATGAAACATATCTCGTATATAAGGGAGGTGAAAGCTAACAAACAAATGGGAGTCACAGATGGGTGCAAGATGCAAAGATTGGTAGATATATAAAACAGAGAATAGTGCAGGGTTGAGTCTCTTTTAATTAAAAAAAAATTACTCCTTCGCTTGCTAACGGTTAATTCGGAAATTTGTAAATGATTTTTAAAAGTGTATATTTGGAGAACGGCTCTATAAGGGCGCAAAACGTGGACAGTGGGCGCAAGGGAAAAGAAAATATCGTCGATAAAAATGGTTGAAAATGAGGTTTTGGAAAAAGTAGAAGGTACTATATAAGTCAATATAATTGTTTCTTTTACCAGACACGTTCGCTGTTCGAAGATGCAGTATTGTTTAAAGACAAAGAATGGCCATTTCGTTACAGAAAGTTAGTCACTGTGTTGGGTATAATAAGGCAAATAAAAAAAAGCATTCTTCAGTATATCGTGTTACAAGAACATTGACGTCTTTTCCACCACAAGGAAAGTAAAACTTATCAAACCAACAATCAAATTATTCGATAAAGTCGGCCAAGTTATATGGAAAGAAATAATGTTGTTACGCAGTTCCATTGAAAAATAATATTTTTATTTGTGGCCTGTTTTTTAATTGATTGTAATGGATTTTTTGCAGAATGTTGTACGCTTTCTTGAAAAAAGTTTACTTTGAAACTACTCGGAATTGCTTCGTCAGAAAGTTCGACGTCAACAAAAGTTTAATAGCTTTTCTTAAGTTCATTTCTATAATAACTTGTCAGCGTTGCTGGCAACTTACAAAAAAAAAGCGAACAAGATAACAAGTAGATGTGTACGCTTTATATTCATAAATAAATACTGTGAAGTTTTCTAATTAACCACCATATACGGAATGTTATATTACGTGCGGTTGTTGAGATAATCAACTCTGACATACAGACACACAGACAAACGGACAACAACAAAGCCTCACTATAATCAGAATTTGTTTTCTTACTTTTTTCGGTACGTAACAGAAAATAGGAAAAATCTATTACTTAGAATTTACGATGCGTCAAATATTTTTGAATATATCGTAAATTGTCGACACAGGATTTGACGATAGGTATCTCTAGGAACTAATGATCTGGTAATTCGTTCCTCATCGCGAACTCTGGGATATTGAAGTTTACCGACGCAAGTCGCTGCTTCTCCAATGGAACTGTTGGCAAAGTCAAGCAGCAAGCAAAGTAACAAGTTCACAAGTTTATGATAGTTCCAAAGTTAAACTACACTCGTTGCGGTTGCTGGTGCTTGGCACTTGAAGCGCAGCATACCTGCCATCCGGACCGCTCTAGAGCATTGTATTAAAGTGCATTTTGAAGTTGGAATCGCTGTCGCTATTGCGCCGGCTGCACTTCATATCAGTTTTTAGTTTATTTCTTAAGTTTTAACCTAATATTAGTGCTAGAGTGCTTACACTGCCGAACTACTGTATTTTCTGCCCTCAAACAGTTACATTTCGTATTCACTTCACTCCATGTCTCGTGGCACACACTAGTTTCAAATCGCAGAAATGTGACTAAACTAAAGTTTTAAAACGAGAATAATTTTCTTTAATTTTTAGCTCATACAGAGCGTTCAAGGGTTGTTTCTTTAACATTTTTGAATGTTATTCAGATTATTAAAATAGGAAAACAGTAATATATCTTTCAGGGTGACATAATCAATTTTTTGTGCTTGAAATAATCGATAATGTTAAGACAGGTCAATTTAAAAAACAGGAACCAAATATAAATAAGCATTTACAAGAATGATTCGTTTATTTTTAGGGTTCGGTACGAAAGCTATCGAAGCTAAAGCTCAATGGTTTTTTGAAACCGAATTAAAAACAAATTCTAATCTATTTCCAAAGGTGTGGATACGTTATCTAGACGATGTGTTCGCAATTATAAATTCTAATTTTAATATCGATAATTTTGTTAATATTTTAAATACACAATACAATACATTAACTTTACGTTTGAAATTGAAAAGAATAATTTCCTACCTTTTATTGATTTATTAATTGTTAATGAAAATAATAGCTTAATGTTCGACATTTTTAGAAAACCCACACACACAGATAGATACATATCAAATGATTCTTACACCTGCGAAAACATAAATTAGCGGCCTTTAATAGTTTAGCATACAGGTTAGTTAATATCCCTTTAAATAAACAAAGATACCAAAAAGAATTCGACCATATTTTAAAAGTGGCAATAGACCATGGATTCAATAAAAAAGAAATAATAAAAATCATTTCAAAACAAAAGTTCAGAAAAGAAATCAAAGAAACTACAACATTAGTACAACTATATTAAAAGAAAATTCACATTTCATCATAATTTCATAAAAACCATTAAACATATTTCTAAAGAAGTAAATATAGAAGCAATTTTTTCCAACAATAAAAATAAACCAAATAACTTGCTAGGAAACCCAAAAGACAAGGATGATGCTAAAAATAAATCTGGAATATATAAAATTAGTTGCAATAACTGCGACAAGATTTATATTGGTTCAACAAAAAGAACTATACACACTAGATATAAAGAACACTCCTTTCACCTAAAAAATAACAACCCTGGAAAATCTGCTGTATCTTCCCATCTCTTAAATAACGACCATAATTTTGATTTAAACAATTTAGAATTGCTAAAACCATGTAACAAATACGTAAATCTTATTACGAATGAAGCTGTTTACATCAATAAATATAGGAATAACCTAATGAATTTCGATACACATCATTTGAACAATCCACGTATCTCTCTTGCTTCAAAATATGTATAAATTAAAATTAATTTTTGTTTTCTTATTATTGTATTATTTACACTGATGATGGCCACATGGTGGTTGAAATGTTAACGTTCTGTATATTTGTTAAAATAAAATAAAATAAATTTTGTGAAGTTTTCGACGATTCTTTCTTTTTTATTAAAATTGATAGACCTTCACAGTCACTCAAGGATAAATATATCTTTGATGTGTTTCCAATTTTTTCTTAGTTAAAGCTCAATGCTTTTAATATTTTTTAATTGCGAAAGGATTCCCTGAACGGAGAGTTAAAATCTCTGTCATATTTATATGAAAGGGTTTTGATTTTATACACATTCCTTAACATTTTTTCATAAATAATGACTGAAATTGTTACATTAGACAGTATAAGTGTAAAAAACAGAAATCTGAAACAGTTTCAATGTTGATTTGAACCACTGTGCATGGCGACGAATAGGGCCCTGTGCATCGTTGGGTAGTGGAACAATCCGCGACGGTGAAATAAAACGGCGACAGTGGCCAACTCATTACTGACTTCATTTTCCAAGTAAATTGTCGCCGTGCAGTGCGACATAACGATTTAAAAAGGTTTTAGAACAGCCACTGCGAATTTAGAAACGAAAACAAAACATAACTTTTCCACAGAGGAAACGAGCTCTCCTTTCATCAACAGGATAGAACTAAAACTGTTTCATTCATTAAGGGACTAAATTCCAAATTGCAACGAATGAATGAAAATACGTTTAAAATTCTATAGGATGTATTATTTGGTAAATGTCTAGATCCATGGATTCACCGTCGGCGGGGGGGGGGGGGCAATGGCGAGGGGACGACTTGTAAAGAGGACCAAAACGTGGAGGTGAAAACTGAAAATGGAGTAAATGATAATTGTGTAACAGGCGTGCTGAAAAGTTCGTAGGGTAGCATGAAAAATTCAAATTCAATTCCAATTTTTCGATACCATTTTTATAATATGATTTGTCTTTAGTATCAAAATAGGCTTCAGTTTCCGCGATTACCTCTTCATCGACGCGAAATCCATCCAATCGCATTCAGTGAGCATCCTCTTGATGTCTGAGAATAGAAAAAGGTCGCTGGGGGCCAGATCTGGAGAGTACGGTGGATGCGGAAGCAATTTGAAGCCCAATTCATGGAATTTTGTCATCGATTTCATTGATTTATGACACGGTGCATTATCTTGATGAAACAGCACTTTCTTTTTCTTCAAATGAGGCTGCTTTTCCGCGATTTCGTCTTTTAAACGCTCCAATAACGCTACGTAATAGTCGCTGTTTATGGTTTCCCCTTTTTAAGATAGTCGATAGTCAATGAATATTATACCATGAGTATTCCGAAATACTGATGCCTAACCTAAGTCTCTCTATTTCCTGATAATAATGGATAAAATACAGTTTTTTGAGTACACCCATATCACATTTGATTCGGTTTGAACCTTCTAATAAGTCAATAAATTTTCCAAACAGTGATATCGCACAAATTTAATATTTTGGACGTATAGCAAACAACTTTGAAGCTTAAAATTTTGGAAATGGAAATTAAGAGGTAAAAGTTCATTCAGAAATAGCTAATGCGTAAAAAAACTCGTCCCCATTTTAGTATAAGAGAATTCATCTTAAAAGATAAAGAAAGTAAATGTTACATAGAAAATTTCATTCAAATCGGCTTAAAAATATGTACCTATGTGTAGAGACCACGATGGATTGACAGACATTTCTTGTATGGGTTCTATATCTTACCATTTGCCTACGAATGCATAAAAATTACATCAAATGAGACACTAACCTATAGAAAAACGTGCTGTATTTTTATAAACGTGCAATTATCATAAATATCGGAAGTTATTGCAATAAATGTTACATTTTGGTAATTTTATAGAATACAATAATACCTAGCTAACTTTCCTGGACAAAGTACGAGGAAAAGCAACGTAATTCAAACTTTTCGTTCCGAAACGCTTACAAACTAGATTTTTACGATAGTGGTAGAACATCCCTCCTATAAACCCATTAAAGTTTTTATTTGTCCTGATTCAATTTACAATACACCGAGTCGCTTTTATGGTTTGCTTTTTATGAAAATAAGGTGGTTGGTTGGTTACATTTATAAGTAAAAAGACACGTTGGCAGTTGAAGTTGTAAAATATTTCATCACGTAGATGTATAATACCATCAGAGTTCAGCCATGGCCTGAATAAATTCGTAACATGTCGACTTTTCTTTGACACCATTGTGTGTAATTTAAAAGTACAATGCCATAGAGCATAGTTTTCTACACATGTACCCACCTATCCTGTACCCGGATGTATGTAATATGTGTGTGTGTGTGTGAAAGTCGAAGAGAAGTAGAAAAACTAGGTGCGACGTTTTCTCTAAGAAAATGTGAACGTGCGAGATGCACTTTGGAATTGCATTGTCTAAAAAGCTGCATCGTAAAGATGCTGGTAAAAACGGTCATGTAACTGCGCATCTGCATAAATATACCATTTCTTGAGTGCTGTGCTAAGATAGAGACACAGAGGCGGCGACGCGCGATACCGGGAGATGCGACGCGACGCGACGTTCGTGCTCCATGTTTATTGTTTCCAATCGCGACTCTAACTTCTGACACCGTATTCTTCTGAAACGATGCAACCTTTTTTGTCTAGGAAAATTTCAGATGAAATGAAAGGATTATTCCCAGTCTGCTATCCCGCATCGCCTTTTACTTTATGTTTGCATGCACGTAGAGGGATGAAAAGCTAACGTGATGTTGGTGGTGGTGGTTGTACTGAAGGTAACCTTGTTCTAATTCGCCAGACGACTTCTTTGTTCTACGTAGAAAGCAGGACCAAAAGATGCCATCGTAGAGACCATTGAAACTGCGCTTTCTGAATAAAACTTTTCAGCCTTCATCCCTTTATTATTCATCCCTTTATTATATGTATCCTTAAATGGGTGGTTATTTTCGTTATCGTTTCAAATAGACGAGAAAGGAAAATTGCATTAGTCATTTATTCTCAATGTATCTATCCAATTCATACATGCAATGGACTCTTTTGTTTAAAGAAAATTAAATTACATTTCTTTATAGCAAGAAAATTTCATTTGCATAAGCCAGGAGAATGTAGTGAAAAATTGTGTCTGTCAAATAAAGAATAGATGTGAATTTTTCCTGAAAGCTATCAATCTACCCTCTTATATTTACGAAGACCCTTACTGTTGTGATTACTATCACACTCATAATAAAATAAAATTCAAACAAAGACACACAATACAAACATTTCATCGCGTACTATGTAAGAAGACAATAAGAACATACGTATATAAATGAAAAATTATCGATACAAAAAATTGTATAAAAAGAATTGGTATTTTGCGCCTTGATGAAAACCTCGAATGTTACGCCACTGAACACTGTGCACGGCAAATTTGTTATAAACTTAGGTTCACTCAGTAGATGGGAAACAGTCTGGTTTGAAAACAATTTAATGCTATGATGGGGTTTCATAGGTTTACGCGAGAATTTATACCATGTCAAAATAAAACTACGTAATGCAGAAACTTTTTATTTAAAAACTTCTAATTTGTTTAAGCAAATCACAATAATAACGATTTTTTTTAGTAGAGGTTAATTGCAATATTTTAATGTGATATTATTTTATTCTCATTAAACTGACGTATGTAAAAATTAATTAAAAAATTAATATCACGTTAATGTTTTCAAATCGCAATAAAAAACATACAGTTTACAACCCCTAATAAATGTATCTCTGTTATAACTAACTCCTTCGTTTAATTTACATTTCATGCAACACAATATAACGTTCTTTTTTAAATTTTTGTACATTTTTATATAATTTTGATATTATATCTTATATATCTACATTTTTCGATAGTATGTTTATCAACCAGTACTTCACACTAACAATAATATGCATTACAGGAGCGAAATGTGAATTTCTTTGAACGAGTGTCATTAATAACTTCTGTAATTAAACTTCTACGGGTATGATTTGCAAGAGTGGTATATTTATTTGGTAATTATTTATATAACAATGTGCTAGTGTAAGTATGTTTGTAAACGAAATCGATGTAGCTGAGATATCTGACGATAGGACATTATAGAATTAGCTAATGTCTCGCATAAGAATGGAAGTAACTAAATGGCCTACTTTCCATATCTAGGATGTTGTTTAATCGGATTTTTTAATTAAAAATCAGTAATCTTTTGACGCGTTGATGAGAGTGTTTAAATCTCAATATTCGGTCGTCATAGGGTCATAGATAGGATGTGGTAGTGGTTGTGGCTAAACACCCGCCGATATAATCATGAGATTAAATTAGATTGCGGTATGGAGGAACGCCATGTTTTTAAATGTAGCTGTTCTATGCACCACAGACAGAGGTACCAATCCGAGCAGTTCAAATAGTTTACATACTAATTTAAATACGTTCTGTTTAAAATTGTAAATATGTGTTTCAATGAATAGTAATTAAAAATGTGATTAAACGTTGTAAATTATGTAATAACTGATTTACAAGGACTAATTAATCATTGTGAAGTGCCGGTATGCAGAGATTCTGTTAGTTTAATGCTTTGGTTATATGGGTATGGTATGGGACGGGCAGCTGTTGATTGCTCTATACACTAATTTCTATGGAAATTAAACGCTTTTGATCAATCAGCAAGTTGCTATCTGAAGGATTAAATCAACCGAGTGTCGATAAACCGACCCTAAAGAGGAATTAACTGAAGGATTAGTAATTTATGCCACTAATTGGGCGATTAACTTTGCAAAAGTTTTTGAAAATGTAATTAACCATTCAACCGTTTCTTTATAATGACATTAAAGTAGAATAATTGGCGAGAATAGAACTCCTTCAAAGAAGAACGCCAATTTTAGATTAAGTTTACTAGATATACTAATTATATTTAATAAATTTAATAGATTATAATATAACTACCCAAAAACTGACAATTTAGAAAGGTAATTTTTATATTAGAGTCAGCCAGATAATTTAATTTGTAATTGTTGCAGTCAACAAAATAGAAATTTTTAAAAAAATGCATCAAGATGAAACCAAAAGAATAGATAACAATGTAATATCCTAAATAAGCAGAACACAATTTTTGTTAAATAACTAATTTTTTTTGCCATACGTAGAAGACGTTTTTGTAATTTGGACTGGAAAAGCAGGAGAACTCAATAATTTCGTTAATTACATTAGCCGCATTCATAGCATGACTCATAGACTACTAAATTTACCTTTGAATAATGCAAACTTTAATATTGAGAAAAATACAATAAAAAATATAACATTGAACAACGGATACTCTTCACAATTAATAGATGACTTATTAAATAAAAAACAAAAAGTAAAAAACCTTCGAGAAACGTATATAGTAAAACACAAGATAGTAAAAGACAATAACTATAAATTTATTTTATATATAGGAAATACCTCCAATTTAATAGATAAAAAAATTAAACAAAACAATAATTTTCAAATATCATCCAAAACTACAAATAATCTATTTATTTAATTAATAGCAAAGACAAAAACGAAAAAATAAACTCAAATGGAGTGTATAAGTTAAATTGTAATAGTTGCAATGCAATATACACAGGACAACCCGGAAGAGCGTTCAAAGAAATAATTCAATAACATGTGAAAAATTATAATGAAAATTCATCACTCATAAACCACGTTAATAACAAAAAACATAAATTTAATGTAGAAGAAAATTTCAATATTTTACATCCAGAGAAGAAAGGTAAAGAACTAGACATTTTGGAAACCTTAGAAATCAAAAACACATAAAAAATAGCAACTTTTATTAAATGAAATCGAAGATGTATATAGCTCAATAATTATAGATAAAATAGTAGATGCATCCCCACCAAGATTGTAATAGTATATAAGAAATTGTGTAAGCAAATTTGTATCAATACTTCTTCTGAAGATGCCCTTGTAGGGTGAAATGATCGTAAATCGTTTAATAAATGTATTAAGTGGAAATTGAGTGTGTTTCACCCAATTATTTGATTCAATACAATTTTTGTTATTTCTTTATTACTGTGTTATTTGATTACCTATAGTTGTTAGATTACGATTTTATTTTCCAATTATACTATTTATTCTGTTACATAGTTTTATGTATCATTTGTAATAATAATAATCAGTTGTGTAGTTGGTTAGTTAGGAATAATTCATCATATTTAACATCATATTATCATCATAATCTTTTTTTTGTCTGCTCATAGTTGCAGATGCAGTTCGGCAGTAGTATAAATTGTTTCAAGAATTCTTCTAATAATATATAAATACACAATAGAAAAATATATGAATTACCTGTGAACTATTCCAATGCTATGCATATGAGCGACGGCAGACATCAGTTGTCTGGCAAACACTTTGGTTTGTTTCTCTTCTAATTTTCCATTTTTCTGGTTTTTGATGAAAGTGCAAAGATCTCCCCCTCCAGCAAGTTCACTTACAATGTAGTATACGTTTCCGTTCTGAAACAAAAATACAATTTTATGTAACTACTTACTATTTCAAAAACAGTAAATTAAAGAGGTTCATTAAAAAAAAACTTTTGTGTTTCATTCCCACCAGATACTGGTACTTCAAACTATCAGTAGTGACTATTTGATGAAACATATTTAATAAATGTAACAAATAAAACAAAACTTTGGATGTTTCAACAATTATTTATTGAACTCGACAATATTGTTTCGTATTTTGTTTTGTATTTGGTTAGGTCGTTCAACAACTATGACACTTCTTTTGCGCCCTTCATGTAGGGAATGGGTGGATGGTGTGGTTAGGGGGAGAAAGATCAGACGGACGAAATGAAGACAGAAGATAAGTGAAAGATTATCTGTGGAATATTACTGCCCCAAAATTTGCCTAAGTGATCCAAGGAAACCACAGAAAACTTGGACCATAGCAGCCGAACCGGTGATATCCCGTATGCTACGCAATGATCTAGAGCACTAGACCACGCCGCTCGGTTCATAGATAGATGACATATGAAATGTAAAAAGGTAAAAGTAAAAGTATGATTACAAAAATGAAATGTAAATGTTCATCAAACTAAACTATCAGTAGTGACTATTTAATGAAACATATTTAATAAATGTAACAAATAAAACAAAACTTTGGATGTTTCAACAATTATTTATTGTACTCGACAATATTGTTTCGTATTTTGTTTTGTATTTGGTTAGGTCGTTCAAAAACTATGACACTTCTATTGCCGCCTTCATGATAGGGTACGGATCACAAGGACTATACAATTTGACCAATTTAACATGTCATTAGCTTGTCATTCATTTATTATTTAGCTGTAGCAATTCTTTTTCATCATCATTTTTATCTGTCTAGTTATGATAAGGAATTTTAGAAAACAATTTAAATTTGGCAAGCTTTTGCAATAGATAAGTTATTTACGTCATACGTCTGAGTCATATTTTTCCATTTTTCCTAGCATAAAAATAGTTTTGACATTTTGACAATAAGAAAAAGCTTTTATCTAATTTAGCTTTCTCTCTATCTCTTCAAATAAGCGACATTCTTCATGTTTACACTCTCTTCGTACTTTTTTCTGCATCAACGGACACCGTTCTCGCGATCTCGATATATTTCGTAGCACAATATTTCTTAATTATTTGTAGCAAAGACGTCTCCGGAAAAAATAAACCCGTCACGTCGAAAGTCCAGCAATTTATCTTCGAATTTCTGTTCACTTCTGCGACTTTCTTATTTTTTTTTCGACGGCTTCAGACATCCCCTAAGCCGATCCTACACATCGATATTAGGGATGTCACTCTCCATGTCTTCGATACGACAAAGTTGCGCGGAATTCTGGATTCTGTTGGGTCACGGACACAAGGGACTGAAAAATCGAAATTAAAACACATATTACCGCGCGTTGGAAATGATAGAAGGGATGAGAACAGGAGAGAGAAGCGCACTCTGAAGATGAGTTCCCAACCCTCATCACGATTCCCAATGGAGTAAAATTGGAGTTTTCGTGCATTCCCTGTGACATTCGAACTTTGCCTGCGGGAGAGATTGATTAATGTTTTCTTGCAGCAAGGAACAGCTTTCAACGATGTCGCGCAGATTTAAAAAATTGCCCTTCTTCTTCCCATACATTATTATCATTCATGACTTATGATGAAACGAAAACCACAAAAAAACGACTGTGTCTAAGTTATCTAACTGATTTTTCAGGAACCTTATAATACAGAACAGAACAACATGCATTTATATATTATCAAAAATACTTCAACAAAATTGCACTCTTAACTGCATTTCATTTAAAAGAAATAATTAATAAAATATTAGTAAAAAATAATATAATATAATAAAAATAAAAGAAATATTAATAATAAATAAGATGTCGGCGAAAAACTCTCATCATTCTAAAAAGAAACATACGAGCCAATAGTATTTATCAAGAGTCGTCTGGCATTCTTGCAAAACTACCAGTTATAGGGTTCCCCAGCAATTTCGAGGCTATAGAATTATTAAAAAAAACATACAGGATTCCCAGATTCACTTAGTTTCAGACTATCGTAACGTTTTAACGTTTTGTGGAATTTTGCGTGGAAAGCGAGAAGAAAAGGACGGGCTTTGTTTATTAATTTTTTAAATTAGTTTTTCGCGGCTATTATTGTGATAAGTGTGGTGGAATTGAATTTATTAGCACTTTTTCTAATTGAGACATGAAAAGGGTCGCAACGCAGATTTCGTCAACGTCCACGTTCTGTTTAGCAACGCCGTTGATGTTTATAATCAAAAGAGAATATTTATCGGAGACTCGAATTAAGATAACTTACCGGGCTTTTGGGTCGTGGTCTATAGGATTTTTTGTTGCCTGACGTTTCGTCAGCGGCTGCTGCTACATCTTCAGAAGAGTTTGTGGTTCGGTCGTTTGTTGTTCGTTTTCGAGATCAAAAGCTGTTAGAACGACCGAACCACAAGCCTTCTGAAGATGTCAGCCGCAGCCGCAGACGAAACGTCAGGCAACAAAAAAGCCTATAGACCACGACCCGGGCTCTTGGGTTACCTTATTCGATTGACGCCGGTCGTGAAAGCCTACATACTACAATTTAGCGTTGATAATGCCCACATTCAAAGTGGGCGAAACACGTGTCCGCTATTGTTAGTTTTTTGTGGTAAAAGGGGTGAGTCTCTTTAATTATTATTTTTCATAATCAAAATTCACTTTTTTAACATGCTTGATATTTTTTATTAACTTTTATTTACTTATATTCGTTAGTGTATACGGTTGGCATATTCATACTACTAATTACTAATAATAAAACAAACTAATAATTTACAATTTAATTAATAATCTTAACAATTATTTCACCCTACAAGGGCATCCTCAGTAGATAATACAACTAAGTTTATTAAATTAGAATAAAGTAATGGAATTTGAGTTTTTATGTAGTAATTGTAAAATACTTGTGTAACGTGAATATTTCCTTTAAGATCTAGGTTAACGGGAAGTACCCTACGGTAGATGGCGTATACTACGCTGTCTGTGGTTATTTACTCTACAGATACGCATTGAGTTAGAAGATTATCTTCTTTACGGGGAATCTTGGCGTTGTCTTCGACAGAGAGCTCACTTGGCGACAACAAATACAAACTACCCGTGCCAAGTCCCTCGGTGCCTTTTTTTCTCTCAAGCCCTTCTTCCACAACAGTTCAATCTCCCACCAAACCAAAATCCGTGCGTTCAACGAAATTATCAGGAGCATCTGCTCCTACGCCATTCCCATGTGGAGCTGCCATCCCCACCGTCTTAAAATCCTCCAAGGCACCTACATGCGGATCCTTCGCTCTGCACTCGACTACCTTTGGTTCGTCAGAAACTCCCAAATCCTCAAGGAAACCAGCCTACCTTCGCTCCCCAAAGCTGCAACCAAATTGGCAACAAATCTCCGGGCCTCAGTGTCAGGTCACTCAAATCCGTCTATCTTGGCACTTTCCGACTTCGCTCCTAAACAGAGCGACCGTTTTAGAAGGCCATGTCATCTTCTACTCTGAACTATCACACTTCGCTTAATCCTAGTTTCGCTTTTTCCACCATTCTCCCCAAAATACTCCCCCCCCCCCCATCACAACAAATCCATTTCCCGTTCCCAACTATCCCAGGGATGCATAATCTTTGGGTTGATCTCCCTTCTCTTGGAAAGGTTTTAGTCTTAAGGCGCCTCGGCGAATCCGACACTACCCCCCTCTTCGGGGGGTGTCTTTTGGAGATTTCCCCTCCTCGAAGATAAATTTAAAAAAAATCTTTACGGGTCAATAAGGAAGCATATTTTAGTACTTGATATTAATTTCATGTGAATATCTCTTGATTTGAATCAATTTGATCATTTTGAAGTACATAACCGTAGAATGTTGAAAAGAGTAAGGACGAAAGACAAATTCTGACTTTATTGTGAAACAACCAGAAATTAGTTGTCTGTTACATAAAAAGCCCTTTTATTTGCTCGTTGTGTTTTTTCTTTATTACGAAAAGAATAAAACTTTGTACATGACACAGTTCGGTCCTTTTCTGTTGTCACTTGAGTGTTAGGTTCGTCGTTACTGCCAAAAAAACAGGCAGCAGTTCCCACTTCACTTGCTATTTATTGCAGGCTTCATTCATTCGAGTCGGTAAGCGTTTTAGGTTTTACGATTCGTTATAAAGGAGTGTTCGTGGAGACTGCGGCGTAGCGGATCGTAAAATTTACGCCTTTCGCATCGTGCGGGGGCAATAGGAGGGCGAATTTTTGCGCGATAACTTGGAAATTTATCCGCACTTTGCGACTACTCAATTAGGAAAAGGATCGCGAATTCCTCCCTAAACAATTTGAATAATTAAACGGTTTAAGGTTTACGTTGGGACGAATAGAGGAACGCCACGTGAAAGGTGGCGTCCCGTTTGTTAAAAATGTATTTCGATGAAACTCTGAAACTAACTTTCTTGATATAATACCTACGATACTTTAGGTACAAAAGGTGGCAACGGATACTTCGAAATTTAGATTCTAAATTAATTTCCTGCCTGAGACGCTCTTATCGATTCGTTTTCGTTACAGTTGTCCAAAAGTTTCACAACCGTCGAGAATTTTAAATAGAATAAAGCAACTAAATTAATTGGCAACGGAGACTAAATGAATTCTTAATTACTATTCAACAGTATCTTTGAAATACCATTCTGTTCGTTAAAAAGTATTGGGAAATAGATAGTAAATACAGAAATTAATATAAAAAAATAATTAAAAAGAAAATTTTGTAAAATATCTACAACAACGGCTAAACGATTTTTTCCAATTATCCATGTTTTTTCTTAAATAAATAATTAATAATTGTAGGTGTTACTTGTTGAAACTTCATAATCAAGTTTAACAAATGAACAAAAGTTTCAAAATAATTTTTAATAGTTTTCACTACAATCGTTTCGTCAAAACATTGGCATAAATATTTATCTTCCAAATATAAATATGGAATCAACACAAACAACTATTGTATAGCTTCTGCCAGCGCCCACCTGATGAAACCCAATAGGTCGAAACCGGTCATGGGATGTGGCTTTCGGTTCGCTGTGTCTACTTGGTAGGACGCATTCCAAATGTGGGGATCTGTGATCCTTGGTAGTTAGACGAATAAGGATTTTTATTCCTTCTTTTTTTGGATACTTATCTTCCACCTGAAGATTCCAATGTTTGGGCGAAACAATTATAGTGGAAACTATTAAAAGCTACTATTAAACATTCGTTCTTTTATTTAAACTTAAACATAGATTACTAACACGAAGTTATGTTACTGTAACGAATGTGTACGTGTGTGCGGTGTATCGATTAATGTTGACACCCTCCGAAAGCGGCACGTTACATCTCGACCGAACTATAGACGCTCGAGAATATTCTGTTGTCATAACAAGTTGTTTTCTTTGGAAAGTGGTCGAAATATATTCGCGTGTTTTTTAATAATTTATTTCAGCAAATATATACCCTCATCTCTGGGTCAGCGAGGCAGTTGATTTCCGGACGCGTAATATAAATATACAACGGCGAGATAGAAAGTGATATAAATAAAGTGCTTTATTGTTTGTCAGATAAATATGTAGTTTACGTTTGTTAGTAGTGTTTAAGTGATTAAATAAATAATTGTTAAATAAATAGGTGAACTAGAAAATTCGTTACATTACATTTAAAATTTATATACTTTAAATTGTGAATCAACTTGTACACAGTAAGATCCATATTATGTAAAGAAATATGATATTGTTGGATCGTAGATTCAGTCCCATCCCCCAAGCCTACATGGAATTTATAATGACTTTACATAGCTTGTCGTATTTTACTCGACAGGCCCTTTATATGAATATCCATACTAAGGAGGTGGTGATGAAAATGCATTACACCATCTTGAGACATCGGTCATATTTAACCTGTGATGTCAGACAGCTTTGTCATCTGAATGACACAATTAATGCAAATTCCAAAGTTTGCTAACAACTAATCGAATCGTTATTACAAAAATTTTATCGAACGATAGAAAAAAAATTAAAATAAATAGTGTTGTGAAAAAACGAAAAACTCAAAGCTCTCGTGTGATGTACTTAATGTATTTCGCTATATGAGCTTTTACCTAATTAATTTAAATACTAGCTGTATGAAATAAAGAAAGGTTAACCAGTCAATATCCTTATTACCTTGTTTAACATTACTGAATACAAATTAATTCAATAATTAATATTGTATTAATGTATTTAAAATTAACCCCTACTAAAAATTCTTCAAATATTTCATTAACATTACTGAAGCCGATAAATAAGTAACAAATACCTACAGATGGTGGTCATTATCCTAGCAAGGTAGTTTTTCTAGGGGCAATAGCCGATCAGCTGATCAGTCGCCGTGACGGTTTAGATAGCATTGGTTAAAGGGGAGTTTTCGGGGATGATAAGAAATTGTTATTAGAAACGGTATTATATCTTATTCTCAAGATAAAAAGATTTAAAACAATATATCTATTCACTACTGTCAATTATTTTGTAGGGTGAGTTTTATAGAGTTGACAGTGCCCACGTCTGTAGGCATGTTTTAGAATAACTTAACATCATTTGCAAAATACCTATCTGGGTGGGGTTTTTATTAACGTTTATTGTTAACAATTTTGTTAAAGATGTTGAAAGAATGCCGTTAAAATTCGAACCTTTACTTATAAAGACCTGTCTTTGTTCTTAAAGTTAAAATAAAAAACATTTTCTGAAATTACCATAACTCAACTATTCTTGGTACCTATTAATAGTGTTGTCCATAATTTAATTGTTTTATTTTAAACAGTTTTGCACTTTATGATTATCATATTTCAGAAAAGGTGTTTGTACCCACTTTTTAGGATATTACTTTACCGCTATTATTGAAATATTATTTATTTTAAATCAGTATGGTGCCCAGAAATACTGCTGTATTCTATTTATTTTTTACTTCTTTTAGACATTTAGAAAAATATATTAAAAAAAACATGAAACTAAATCGTTAAAAATATTCCTTTTCACAAAATTAAACGGCTTCGAACCGGCTCTGAAAATTGAGAACAATCCGCCATGCGATCCTTTTGCCTTTTGCAAACAAACTGATAAAATATAAATTTGCAATTAATAACCTGGTTTTAGGAACAAAAGGGGCCGTTGGTTTATTTTAAATTTTCTAAAGACATTGTGAAGTGACTTCTATTTTGTTTAAAAACAGTTATACCTTCATTAAGTACATCTCATAAGTTCTCTTTTTATTAAGGCCAATACCTAAATTTTATGACTTGCTGCGCACTAGCAATTTTTGTTTTAAACAACTAAATAGAAAGTCGCCGGTGCTCTGTAGCCAACGACCAGTGGCTACTCAATGGTTGTTATTTTAAGTAAGTTCAACATGGATTTTGTAGAAATTGCATATATGTCCCTATTAGTTTAGCAAAAACGAAAGTTATTTTAGATTCACTCATTTCTAAGCTGAAAACTATTAGATGGACAATTTTATAAGTTGTCTGCTAGTTTGACAGAGCATCTGACCAAATCCTTCAATTATTGAAATATCTCAATCCATAATTTCTTTTTTAAATTCTTATCAGAATCATCTTTCTGTTTCGTATTGTAAAGCGGTTGTCGATTTTCCATTTCATTAATAAATAATTCAGTATCTAATAACCAACGGTGCGCAGCGATAGGTTTGAATAAGTATTGCTGATTCTCAAAAGTAACAATTTCCTCATTGTCAAAATAGTAAATGTGGCAATATTGCAGTTACTTCGATTTAAAAATCGCCCGTGCACGAGTTTGGATTTTAATTTGTGTAGTTAAACAGTCGCAGTAGTAGTGGTGACACTCGAATTAAGCACACAGCGTAAGCAGGTAAACAAGTAATTATCTAGGGTTTGTTTATCAAGAAAGGAATTGAGCACAGGGATCATACAGGTAGAAAATAAAAATACCGATGATAAGAACAACATTAACGTTGTAATATTGTTAAATATAACTGGTTTGTAAGGGGCGGGAGAAATTAGTAAAAACAAGGGGACTACCCTTATGTAACTGTTGCTTGTTCTACCGCCACAAGAAGTTGGTAGCTGTTTTGTTGATGATTTTATGAGTGACAAGGCCGAAAACAATTCTAGAGTTGAAGTTTTTCTGGATTATCTCGTTGATACGTATATAGACGACATTTCAACCTCTCCTCCCAGTCTTCTAGTGTCTTTAGAACAACCAATACTTGCGAGATACTCCATTCGAAATTTATGAGGAAAACGTCTCGTCGCATCCCAAAATCTATTCTTTTTTAAAGGTTCTGATTGATATTCAAACAGACCCTTACATAAAAATAAATTCAGTTAATCAAGTTAAAAAAAAGAAGATTAAAACGAAAAATACTGTTAAAAATCAATTTTATTGATCAAAAAATAACTAAATGATGGTGAAATATCAAGATATGACTATGTAAAATGTATTTCTTATAAAAATATGGTTAGTTAAGTTAAAATCATGTATCTATACTACTATACAATAAACTATATACTATATACTACTATATAATAAAATAATACAAATAAAAAAATAATTCAAAGTAAATATTGTTTTTTGTTATAACATTCCATTACAAAATTTACTTGTTTACCTACCTACTGCTTCAAAAAGAACTCAAATCCCTACAAATATTTTAAAAGAAAGCTGGCAACATGGCTTGTGCTCAATTCGGGTGTTTATTTAAATACATGCAGGTAAGAAAATATTTGTGCTCAATTCAGGCGTCCGTTTGTGCTCAGTTCATGCTTATTAATCGTTTTTGTGCTCAATTCAAGTGCACCGGTAGTAGTCCAAGAGAGCTCTTAATTCGTCTAAATATTTGACCATTTCCCTGTTTTTTTGGTTTAGTAGTTTAGTCTAAATAGACATTTATAGATTCTCTTGCTCGATTTGCTCATATAACTTATCATTTCAAGCGATAATGTCGATATATAACAATATAAATATAATGTAGACGTGCGTTCAATTTAGTCGAGTCGAATATATCACCAAATGTGTGTAATTCAATAGAAGTCTGTCTATTCACTTATTACGCTGGTAATGGAATTTTAGGAGCGCATATAAGTATATATGTGTATATAAGTGTGCCATCGCACAATACGAATGGATGCTCAATCATTGAGATTGATTCTGAAACTGGCAGGAATCCGACACGCCTATCAGTTAATAAGTTACACCATTTATTGTTAAGAGGAACACAACAGAAATTATCAGGGTATGTATTGCTTACACTCAATTATGTCTGACACAATGCAAAGCAGTTCGTTGTTCAGACCCTCAGGATGTTATACGATAGCAAGACCTGCAGACGAAGCTATTCCAAGTGACGTAATTAACAAATAGTTACAACAGCTACAGGGTGTCCACATTTATTTACATTATCAAAAAACAATAAACAGATATTTACTTATAAGGTACCCACGAACAAGTAGAAATTTGCTAATAGTTATTGTGGGAATCAATAATGTTTAATAAAGGTCCTTTTCTTATAAGTATATTTGCTTGTCAGACTGAGCCCATGACGTAGTTAATTAACTAACATATGTAATAGACAGCTTTAACAGAACACTATAGACGAATAGGTGATAAGTCTTTACCATAGACATAGAGAATGAACTGAGTAATAGCCTCACAAATTTGACGGCTCTCTAGAGAAATTTAAGACAATATGCAGCGCGTTGCTCTGTAATGGCAAGTGTAAAGATTATTATCTTAGGTTATAATTCTAATCAGTATTTATTTTACAGATGATAGGAAAGGTTCAGGATATCATCTATTTATATGGTCCTTATCGACAATACACATAGATAATAACACAGGTAAGTATATATCAGGTAACTAAGACCAGAAATGTTTTCTCCAACGTACGAGGGTAAATCAAATATAAACGGTACTTTTACTATTTAGCTTAGCACGTAATTTCGATTTAGAAGATTCGATGCTCGAGTGTTGTTTGGTTTATGAGGAGGGGGAAACCGGCTTAGGTAGCAGCTGCGCTCGGTTCTGTCCGCAGTACAGTCATGACTGAGCGTAAGGTACCTTCATCTATTGCACAAACCATCATCATAAAGTTTTTAATCAATGGAGGCGTTAAACCATCGGAAATTTTCACTCGTTTGAAGGCATAGTTTGGGATGCTACATGCTACACTGTCTCAGAATCGAGTGTATAAAATGAATGTCATGTTCGAAGCTCAACAAGTCTCACAAATGACAACATCCGTGCTGTTCGTGATTTTGTTGAAGGCGATCACAAGCAACCGGTTAACCATTGAACAAATCTCATCAGAAGTGGGCATCAGCTATGGGAGTGTTGAAATCATCACTGATGAACTTGACTTTGGTAAAGTTAGTACTCGCTGGGTTGGCTTGTCAAGGTTGTTGACCGAAAATCAAAAACAAAAACAGGACCTGACCTGACCATCAGTGAAAGACTTCTGAATCGATTTTGACAAGAAGGAGAGTTTTTTTGAGGCGTATCGTCACTTATGATGAGACGTGGGTCAACCACTACACTCGAACAACCGAATCAAAAATGGCGGGGAAGTAGTGGCGAAGAAAGGATGGAGGCTGTCCTGTCAAATGTCAAAGCCAAAACCTGTCTCTCAGCCAGAAAAGTACTTGCGACTGTTTTCTTTGACTCAAGGGCAGGGGAGTTTTAGTCATTGATTTTCTTCACGATCAATGAATAATGAATGTGGCTTACTATTCTGAGTTGTTACAGTCGACAAAAATCGCGTATGGAAGCAAACGACAGGGTATGCCCATTCGAGACATCATCTTCCTTCATGACAACGCCAGGCCACACACCATACATACCGCAGTTTTGACAAGGAATAAATGGGCTGAGAAACCCTCGAGCATCCTCCTTATAGCCCTGACTTATCACCATGTGATTATTTTTTGTTCGCGCCCTTGAATGAATCACTTGGAGGCAAAATATTTAAAAGCAATGAAGAAGTAGAGGAGTATGTGCGCAATTGGCTCAAACTTTTTATGAAGAAGAAATATTCAAGCTTCCAATTATCCACCATCCCACAGTAAGTAGCAAATATCTACAACAGGAAGATGGCGACGTACTGACATATTAAAATTATTTAAATCCGCTATACACCGAGCTCTAGTGATTTGGTTAGTAATTCATGTAGCATGCTAATGAGTTCTAATAAGATCGAAATCGCGATCCACGTCTGGTAGCTTTGATAAATTACTTGACCAAGAACTTATTTTTGTTCTTATTAAATATGTACAGATGATGTTCTCTACGCTGTTTGTACTTGTTCAAATGGAAGAGTAAGTTGTTACTAGTGAAAAATGTTGTATTTTATTTAAGAACCCTCAAGAACGTAACATTATGACAATGAATTTTCATTATGCAACACTAGAACTAATTACCTCTATTTCAGAGTTTGTAAACTATTGTGTTCAGAGAAAAAATAAGGATCTTTTTATATTTTAAAGTAAGACATATGTATACGCCCCCGTACCCCTTATTATAAGTCGTCAGTGCTACAGACTTACCTGCATTGTTTGAAAAAGTCCTGCTATGCAAGGGTGCTGAAGCTGCGACATAATCCGAGCTTCTCTGTACAAGTTCTTAACAACGTACTCTTCTTTAATTTGCGAAACGTCCATAATTTTAATTGCTACCTGCAACAAAGTAACATCCGAATCAGTTTTTTTACTCTTGCCACATTGTGGCAGACGTTTTTAGTAAAAAGGCGTCTGGGGCTTAATGGTAAAAAGGTGGTTACTTAGTAATAACACATAATGAAGGTCCATTCATATAATTAATAAATTCAAAGTCTCTTTTAGCTCGGCTCAGAAATTTGAATGAAATAGAACCGAATCCGGATGAAGTGTAATTTAAATTCACTTTTTCTTGTTTGTTGTTAAAATGTTAATTTCTAACATTACACAACCTTGCAATTCACAAGTGGTAACAGTTTTCTATTTTGCACATTAAAATGAAAACTTCACAAATACGTAATTGTCTACATTAAAACTTTTGAAATTTACGATTGGCGAAAGGCACATCTATAATAGTGCAGACTGGGATGGTGGGTGAGGCCTTCATCATGAGACATTCAAATTTTTATGAAAACGAGAATTTATTTGATTGGACCAGTATTTGTGAACTTCGATAGATTTTTCTACGATTCTATACAATTAACAGAATTTACTTTAAAAAGTTAATGAGAATCACTATCATTAAATTGATTCGGTTATTATATACTTTGTTGCGTCCCTTGGACCACCAACTGATTTATTATCAATGCAAGATGCGTAACGTCTTCACGCTGATTTTTAAATTCTGATTTTTAGCCCTATTGTCAATTTAGTTCAAAAGAACAAGCAATATCAATTCACATCAAACTGGCTAACTATCAGCTATATTCAACTTATATCAACAACAACAAATCTAATCAATTAATCAATATTCAAACGACAACTCAATCGTGACGCAACGCTCCCCGGTAGTTGCTACCAGTATTATCCGTGTATAAAGTGTAAATATATGTATAAAAACCTGCTTAAAGACTTTAATTCAAACGACTTACTTCAATCTAAAAATTCAACACAAACACCTGGACTTCATCAAGTTGCAGTCCAGGACGATTCATAACGAATCAAAACATATTTATATATAATAATTAAACAAATTGCCTTTCTAGTTAGTTTCTTAAAACTCTTATTATATATAATATGTACGTTATTCATCAAAATTCACTGCATTGGTTTTAGACATAATTTTATTGATGTTGAACCCTAAATTATGATATATGTATGTATATTATATAGCTATATAACCTATGTTGTACATATGCACAACAAAATATTCTAGTTACTTATGCCGAAAATCAAATTGAATGCTCAGGTATTTCACTCATATTGTTGGAGATGATGATATTGATTTTCCATTGGATTAGTGAACGAACATGTATGAATATTTAATGACGATAAATATTTAACGATTATTCAACATAACACATAAACCAAAGCCATAAATTGTACTCGATTAGTTCTAACACTTCAAAATCAATTGTATCAATTATACCTAACGTAAAGGGAGGATACTCATTAAGTATTAACGATTTTCTATCAATAATAATAGTGGTAATAATTGCAGAACATTATACTGTATAATGTGTACAGAAAACGAATTGTTACGAAAAATAATTTTATTTATACTTTTTACATTTTTTTTAGAGATTAGTCACATACTTAAATTGTTTTGGTTTTTATTGTTCAAAATTGGTTAATTGCAAATTCAACTGAAAACCCATTAAGGTAAAAACATAACGATATATCTTCCATTTAGGGATAATTTTTAAAAAGCCCTGTATGAAAAATAAAAATTATTTAAAAATTGTGATTTGGAAGTTGTAATTTCCTCCAGCATCGTAATTAATTTAATGTGGTAATTTTAGTTAGGTGGCCCACGGTTCTATCCCACCGTTGCCGCCAATATAATGGATATGCTAAGCTGAGGGGAGTAACTTGATAGATTTATACAACCCATTTTCTGCGGTAGCGTCGTCAGCACCCCTAGATTTATATATACTGTGCAGTCCAATAATCAGACACCGGTGGTTATGGCACAGCGCCACCGTTGGCAAGTCCATGGGGGACGCCACCGTATCTCCAGATTTACTCACACTTCATGTGATTGATTGTCAATGATCCTTTGAAGAGAAGATCACAATTCGAACCCTAATAGATAACCACCCCAGTTGGATCATCACATTTACTTTAAGTAGTTTATTAATATTTTATTCAGTTCAATAAATAAATTCATACAATCATGAAACTGTATCTATTACGTTTTCTTGAAATAAAGGGCGAAAGTGTTCAAAATTATTTTGTTTGGAACATTGAAAAGGATTTGGAATAAGATGAAGTGGTATCATTATACCTGACAAAATAATTTTTTAAATATTTTTATAAATAAAAACTGTTTCGTATGATTGAAAGGAAATAAATAAAAAAAATAATAATAAAGAAGAGCAGAATAATTTTATTTACGTGCCTATCATGTATATATGAGGGTAGATCCAGAAGTATTCGATCTAATGTATAGCTGGCGGTTTTTGTTTGAAAAGAAAACTGTGTTAGAAAGTCCCAAGCTTATAAAGCGTAATTTTGATATTTTGTAATGCTACGTAGTTCAGTATATATTTAGCAGCCATAAATAGTGAATGCTCTTAGTGAATTTGTAAACATGACCTAGCAGAACTTGTAGGCATTTCATAAGGTGTTGTACATCGAATATTGAATGAAAAATTGGAAATATGTGAGTAAGATGGGTGCCGCGATTACTCACAATGGAACAAAAACAGTGTCGTAGTGTTTTACAATGTTTCACATCAAAAAAGCCTACGAGTTTTTGCGTCGATTCATAACTATGGATGAAGTAGTCAAAACAATGCACCACAACATGCCCGCCGAGTCGAAACAGGTGAGTATGGAGTAGAGAAAAAGCGACGAGAGGGGATCAATGATTGCAAAGACGTGCTTGTCGGCCGGAAAGGAAATGGCAACAGTGTTTTTTTCTTTTCGCTAAGGTGCTTTCCACATTGACTTTCTCCATGACCGACGTACGATTAATGCGCAATATTATTGTGGTCTACTGGATGCCGCGAAATTGTCATTTCGAAGGAAAAGGAAGAAGCAATCGGTCACAAATGTCATTCTTTTGCATGACAACGCTAGGCCTAATACAGCCAATTTCACAAAGCAAAAATTGGATGTATTATGCTCGGAAACGCTGAATCATCCGCCATATGGCCCCGACTTGTCCCCTTGTAACTTCCATATTTTTGAACGTCTGAAGAGTTTCTACGATGATGTCATAAAAAGCTCTCAATCCGATGGGAAAAATGTTTTTATAGGGCGGGATACTACGTAGAGAAATAGTATATGTATCGAAGCCTGATTAAATATAGTTCGAATTTTTTACAAAACCAATCCCGGTTATATTTGATACACCCTCGTACTATAGTTAGCAGCAAATATCAGGAGATGGAGATATACTGCCAATAATTTGATATCAAAACAATTTTTTATTTTAATAGGGTCATCCACATTCTTGCTACCATCCCCTTTTTCTACGGCCATGTTTTTCATCAACTACATTTTTGTCATATGTAGTTGTATTTTACGTTTCATTTTATGATATTTTAAAAGTACTTGTGATTACGTAGGCAATTCTAATTTCTGACTGTGGTGTAACTCTTTTATATTACGAAGTGGATAATAACAGAAAGGTAAAATGTCCCGCAATATTATTTTATTCCGTCGGAATAACAGTGGCTTTGAAACAAAAAAAAGACCCCGCAGTCGATACGGACCGTGGTGCGGCACCCGGTAATGCGGCGTTCAATTTTTAAATAGGATAACGACGAAGCCGCCCTCGCATAATGGCCATCCTTGCATTTCAGTCAATTGATTTTGAATAAACTTCCACTACGAATGAACTCCATAATAACCCGTCGATGCGGTTGCCTTTTTTCTTCGACAATTGTAGTGTATGGTAGATGTGCATTATTCATGCAGTTAGACATTTGATATGAAGGGTTGAAATGTCCAGTAATTGTGAAAAGGTCATTTCTCCATTTACGCTTTTATACCTATCCTTCTTGTATCTCACTCTCTCTCTTTATATATATGTTTGAATTTGTAAATAGTTTTTAAACGAGTGACGTACATTTAGCTTAACTTCACCTTTAAGTTTTGTTTATATTCTATAACAGTAATATTAGTTTATGTTAAATGTAGTTTAAACAGTTATCTGCAAAAATTGACTTTTGAACACCTTCCAACCCAAATTAAACACCACGCCTTATTAATAGCCTATTGAAACTAAAATAGTAAGTTCCCGAGTAGCTGTCTGATATTTTACAGTATATCTGCATAAATAAACACATGAAAACGTGAATTAGATCTAATGCATCTCGAAAATAGAAACAATTTGTTTATTTTGGTGAATAAAATAGAATAATTCTAGTCAGTAAAGTTTAACAAAGACTAATATCGCGAGTGGTTGAAATTCGACCAATTTCCTTTTATTTTAAATAATAAAGTGTTTGGTATGGATAAATCAAAATAATATACATTTCACGCTTTTACAATTTAATTTACCTCAACTTTTGACAATTTAAAACAATTTCCAACATAAAATTGTTATAATCGGAACAGTTCGTACGTATTCGGATGTTTCGATTTACCCTGGACGGCTTCCTGCCAGAAGAAAAGTGTTCGCCTGGGCGACCACATTCTATTCCATGGCAATGTAATGAATCAATACATGACAAAACCCGGTGAAAACTTAAAAATTTTCTATCCCAATTTAATCCATTACACTTGCTTAGCATACGGGTTAAATAGAGTAGCTGAGACAGTCAGAAATGAATACAGATTGGTCAATAGCTTAGTAACAAATGTTAAAAAAGTATTTATTAAAGAGCCTCTAAGGGATCAAGTTTACAAAGAAAGATTACCGTCAACGTCTCTACCACCAGAGCCAGTTCTAACAAGATGGGAGACGTGGCTAAAATGTGTTAGCTTTTTGGCGGAAAATTATGAGGGTATTAAAATTGTAATTACTGAATTTGAGGTTGAAAGTGCAGCAGCAATAAAAAAATGCGTTGACATTTATAAAAAGAAACGGCTAAAAAAGATTTACAATTTATTAATTCAAATTATGTTAAAATTGCGGAGACAATAACTGCTTTAGAAGCACAGGGACTTTCTCTCAATGAAAATATTAGCATAGTAGACACGTTAAAAAACAAATTGATGCCATTAGTAATATAATTAAAAGTAATTCTAATGATATCAGTATTGACGATTATGTTGGAAGTATAAACTGCTTTAAGTTTGCCCCTATCTTCACCGAAAAAAGACATAATTTTAATTTAGAAATATTTAGTGACTTATTGTTTTCATGCAGGAAAACATTTGTAATTTAGTGTAGAATATTGTATGTATTGTATTTTTTTATTAATAATGTAACAATAAATAATAAATGAGTAATCAAATCGGAAGTTTACTTTGCATATATAAGTGCATATTTTACTATTTTTTTGGTGCATATTTGCATGCCTATTTCACGATTTATAAATGCATATTTTTCAAACTCTAGTGATGATGGTACATTATATCTTTCGAAGGATATATGTTTCATTTTCCTTCTTTTATGAATAAATACCGCAAAACTCGGGACAAACTTCAAAGCCCACATATATGATTACAGCGAAAACAGTTTAATTAATTAATTTCCACAGAAAAATTAAGATAAATTAGACAATGCTACACATCGAAGTAACCTTTGCTAAAATACTAAGGATCTTCTTATGTTCTACGTAATGCAGATATTCTAGCTTTGCGATAGAACTTCCGTATTTCTGCCATACATTTTTAAAAATAACACTTTTTAATCTTCTTAAGTTGCCAAGAAACTGTACCGTTGCCGTTCTTAATGTTTCGAATTAAGTAGAACTTGGTAAGCCTATTGAGAATTAGGAAACATGAATGGTCTTAGTTGCAATACAGAAAGTTCACGAGACGACAGAGACGTCTTTAATATCTTCTGTTCCAATAATGTTAATGTTAATTAAATTTTTAATTATACGACCGCAATAAGTTTTATAGAGTTTACAAACAGTGCGCTTAATTTAAGATGGATAAATGTATAATTAATTATTTTAGGCTTTCACAACAATCAATAAACCATTACGTTGTCATTGATTTTTCGGGATTCAGTCGCATTGGTGTTTTTTGTGGTGACGTTCCGTGAGCGTTGCAGTTCACTTCTTCAGGACAGACGAACTAAACTGACTCAAATCAGAACGAGCAATAGTAATACTTATAGTAATGAAAGTACATGCTACAACTTTTTTACATCGGCAGAAAAAGTACATGACAGTAAATCGTAATAATACATTTGGATACAGTCCCATTAAAACTCTTTTTATTCATTGATTGGTCTATATAAAAAGTTATATGTACATGGCGTGCAATAGTCTGTTGCTACTGATGATTATTTTTTAGAAAAACGAACAACGTTGCTTTCTTTAAAACCCGCTATTTGGCGAAGAATATTTCGTCCTCACATTAAATTTGTTAAGGGTAATTTTTAATTGAAATTCATAAATTACCATAGTAAAACACGTATTCTGAAGTAAATATAACATATAAACAATGGTCTAAACGATTCATATCATGGATATTGCTTGGTCCAAGTTAGACCAGCATTGGGTAAGGAAAATACCTAGAGACACCGAGTTTCGCGTTGATAATGCTCACATTAGAAGTGATGATAAAATAGTTTTAGTGGTAATTAGTGTAAGTCTCTGTTTAATTTATATATTCTGTTACCACCGTCTTCAATTTCTACTGTAAAATATACTATTTCTCATATTATTGAAAAATATCTTAAGTTTGTTTCGCTGGTGTAGTCCTGATTTGGGTCTAAAGGCCGTCGTCGATTGGAATTGTTTCCCAGCGTTTCGCTAGAACGAGTGGCAAGCTTCTTCAGAGGTCCTTCCATCTCAGATGCTGAATCTAGACTGACGAATTCTCGGGGCGGAGCTTGTTCCGCTTCGGTTGACATCGGGATATTGATTAGCATTACTCGAGCGTGCCTGAGGATAGAGTTCCAAATCTGATTAAGCGTGAGGGTATATTCCTTTTTTTTAAAATTATTGGGATGTTTGCGGATCTCTATGGCTTCCCTGACCAGCCTGTTGTAATAGTCATTGACTGATGCTAGCAACGTACAGTTCTCAAAGTGGATCTTGTGGTCCTTGTTGCTCAGTGCGTGTTCAGCTACTGCAGACTTCTCAGTTTGTCCGATCCGGCAGTTTTCTTTATGTTCCTTAAGTCTCGTTCCCATTGTTCTTTTTGTGGTTCCAATATAGACCTTTCCGCAGGAACAGGGTATGCGGTAGATTCCTGCAGCTGGTTCTTCTTTGTTGGCCTAAACGTTGTTGCGATGTCATGTCTCATCTCTCAGTACTCTGTCACTCCTGTCGGTGACTCTTGGAACATACGGAAGATATGCTTGAGATGTGGTGGGTCGCTGTTCGGTTTCCCTTGGCCTTAATGATTCAAGCCCATTGATCTCTCGATCCCCTCTTGCTGTAGCCATTCGCTTCAAATGCAGATTTTAGGTGGTCAAGCTCCGCTTGGAGGTTTTTCGGTTCGCAAATCCTTCGAGCTGGTTCTGATTATTCCATACTTTTGACTCGGGTGATGATGGAGCGTGTAGGTATCTGTCCGTATGTGTTGGTTTACTGTACACTGTATGGCTCAACTTGTCACCTCTCTTCCTCACTAGCACGTTGTTGGTTCTTCTCCGTCTCCATGGTAAACTGGATGCTGACTGTTGAGGTGCTGAAGAAAATTGTTGCAATTCTAACCGACTACGGCCTTTAGACTCGAATTAGGACTACACCGGTTCATCAACTGGCCGCGAAAGCCTTAACCAATTAAATTTGTTTGTTTACTCTCAGCCTCCTATAAACTATTTTTAGTAAGAATACCTACCTTCTAAAACAGCTAATTAATGTGTAATTGATCAAGTACAATTAAATTCAGTTGTTTAAAAAATGAAAACACACAAAAAGTTTCAAGATGTTTATTTAAATTCACTATAATTGTTTTGCTTAACTTATGCTTCTTCAGGTGAAGATATAACAAAATTTATGATTAGTTACTACGTATATATACCTACATATTATGGTGGGGGAATCAGACATTAACATTTAATAATTGAGAACTTCTAACGTCTAATTGGTTGTTTGATATTTTATTACCTTTATTGTGTCGATTAATTTCTAAACCTTCTAGTGAATCTAATTTTTTACTTTTTTTATAAATATGTAAAATTTTGAAATCCTTGTTGAAATTATGGCCATTAGTAAGTAAATATTCTGCGTAAGCCGAGTCGGTGTTTTTATTTATGAAACTTGTATAATGTTAGTGAATACGAATGTCAAAAGAACGACCAGTTTGCCCAATATAAACTTTTTCACAGTTGCAACAACTTAATAAATAAACACCTGATTTTGAATTATTAGGTGCTTTACATTTGTTATTTAAAATATATTTGCCTAAGGAATTATTTGTTTTAAATGACATAACTATTGTTTGTTTTTTGTAAAATGTTTTCTACTTTAACAGAAATCTCACCTGTATACGTTGTACAATTAAAATTAGAAGGTTTAATTTTTACATACGGATAAATTAACTTACAGGTTTTTTGTAATAGTTTTTTATTCAATATATTGTCAACTAGGCTGAGAGAATAACCATTATTTAATGCAGTACGATATAAAATGGTTATATGGTAATGGTTATTCTCTCATAAAAGAAGTAAAAAATTAGTTTTACTAGAAGGTTTAGAAATTAATCGACACAATAAAGATAATAAAATATTAAACGACTAATTAGACGTTAGAAGTTCTCAATTATTAAATGTCTGATTCCCCCACCATAATATGTAGGTATATATACGTAGTAACTAATCATAAATTTTGTTATATCTTCCCCTGAAGAAGCATAAGTTAAGCAAAACAATTATAGTGAATTTAAATAAACATCTTGAAACTTTTTATGTGTTTTTTAAAGTATGAATCAGTTTCAACAGGTAAAGGCTTCCACAATCAACAATAAATTCAGTTGCTCTTGATTAATTAATTTTAGAATCGTCCTTGAACAATATAAGGCTACTTTTGGGTTATATTACATGCATAAATTAAAGAAGCTAGTTAGCTAAGCTAGAATTTGGTCGTTGATTTTGTCTTAGAAACAGTCAAACAGGAATAGAATGCAAAACTTGTTGAGCTCGAGAGTCATCACGTTGTGAAATAAGACGGTCGTGGCAGGTACAATTTCAAATGCGGAATCTCGGGAGCTCGGTAATTATCCATAAGCACCTGTGTAACCGTCTGCTTTACAGGAGAAAGAGCCCCGTTGTCGGTCGGATCTGTCGGCCATTCAAAAAGCCCGTTGTACAGGACATTTCATCCCACGGGCACTGCTTCTTAGGCACGTACAACGTTACATTACATTCCTCTTCTATTGCTCCCGAAAGAGCTTCCTCCTCTTCAACAGACGAAATAATTAAACTGACAAAGAATGAAACTTTCAACAGATGACACGAATATACGAATAAACGAGTACCATCCCAGCATACGCACTCTGGTTTGGCTTTATGACGGCCGACTGTAAATTCAACTGAATTTAGATTTCTGAATTTGGCACATTCTTTTAAATATCGTATGGATTCCCGAAAACATATTTTGTCAAATTGTGAAATGTTTTGTATTTTTTTTCTTTTGCAAAACACGTTTTGGTTTTTTTCAATTGGTACCATAGCAATTGAAACATGAACTCTGTGGAGTTGATGAATTCGATGAACGACAACGCGTTGTGAACAGTTATTTCTCTGTCTTCGAATCCAACATGGATAAGTGTAAAGCTGCTTGTGTTACGTATCCACTTTTGATTATTAATCTGCAGAAATTACTGTTACCTTGCTGCTTAGATTTTCCTTATTACTTTTGATAAGTTATCCGAAGAGTCGACTGAGATCCCTGCAGAGCAATACTCTTTCTGTTGATCATTTACAATGCAAACGGGTACGATCTAAAAATTATTCATGATAACGCTAGTCTTTCTGAATTTCAAAACAGGAAGATTCTGGTGGTTCAACCGCACCAAGAGATACGAAACACTGTCAAGTAAATAATAAAAAATGAATTTAGGTCACCTACCTAAACAAAGTTTCCGGTCCTATCGCCACTGTCGTAAAAAATATCTTAAGCTAGTGATTTTTCGTATTACTACTGCTTTTGCAGACTTTTTAAATAATAATAAATTAATTTGAAAAAAATTAACAATTTTGTTTCACCACACAGTGGCATCATCAGGTGATACGTCGATGACATATTAGTTTACTTCAATGGTACCAATAGACAATTAGCATCTTTCCACAATTTGCTAAATAGTTTACATAAAAATATTAAATTCACTATAGAGCTAGAAGAAAACAATTCCATTAATTTTTTAGACTTAACTATAACACAAAATAACTCACAACACAAATTCAATATCTTTCACAAGCCAACACTTAAAAATATTGTAGTGTGTATTTTTAAGAATATATTTTTCTTGAAACTTCTTATTGTGGATATGTTTCAACGACTAGAAACTTCAACTCTAAAAAAATTTTAAATAATAGTAAATTGTATTTGAAATGGACAATAGATATAATTTATGGTAAATGATAAATTCCATTTGCACTTGGCAAACTAGAGGAGAGCCTTTGTAGCATTGCATTGGTCCAATAAATATTTTTAAAAGGTCATACACGGTATAGATCGGAAAGCAAGAACGACGGTACGAATGTCGTCTATATAGAATAAAATAAGACTAATCGTTGTCGATCTCTAATGCCATTAGAGGAGCTGCAATGGCCCTCTATAGATAGAAATAAATAACGATAATAGCAAACATTAAACCATAAATTACAAAGTTTCGAGATCATCGGACATGGGTTATGGCTCACATATTTCTTGGTATTAATCCTAAAGGAAATCATATATTTCAACGCTCTGCACTGCCTGGATAAATAAATTTCCCACGAAAGTATAAAGGAAAACAATAACACCCAATACTCAAATGATATTTTTAAATTACTCCCCGTTTTAATTAAAATGTTTCGATCAAGCAATTTTATTTGTATAGCGTTTCATCATCTGTATTAAGATTCTTTTTTTCAATATATGAATCATCACACACAGTTAAATTAAAAATCTTTTGAGCCGCTATATCAGTTCTTAATAAACAATAGTAATACGAAAAATCCAAATAAAGGCTTAATATAAATTAAATACAGACCAACAGCTATCAATTCAATTTAAAGTTAAATAAATTAAATTGAAATCACGTTAAAACTATTTGGTGGTGGGGAGATATTTGAAATTGTAGTTTAAGAGATCAAGATTGTTAAGTATATCTTTAAACACAATAAATTACATGGCAGAACTAAATATCATTAAAGCCGTAGTTTGCAACAATGGTTACAACTCCACATTAATAGACCAGCTGATTAAAAAAAAGACTGTTACAAAAGTCTTCCATAACGACAATTCTACTTATGGCAGTGTATATATATTATGTATAGTATATGTCTGTTGGTTATATATGTAAGCTGCATCGTCGATTCAGTTGGACATATAGATACCTTAGTAAAGTTCTTGTTTAACATATGAAATACTTAAGGTATCACCAGATGTCAGTAGATGGCGATATATACCATAACTAAATACTATAAAAGTTCGATTTCTGCCATATGCCTACAGAGACCTAACAATGAAATTCTTACGTGGTCCTTCGAGCAGGATAAATTGTCAAGGTAAAACTTCAAATTCAATTTGTATATTAATTAGATTTAGAAATCCTCTGCGGATTTATAAAAAACCCGTGCTTCTGCGTTTAATAGGTTAAAAAGTATTTGAAAAATGTTGGAAACATTTTTGAGTCCCATAACTCACCCTCGGTTAATTTTCAGAAAGACGCTTACAAAGCAGATGCGCCTTTTTTCATTTTCATTTAGAAAACAATGGTCGGATGCTATCGACCGTTTGCCATTCGCTTCAAATTCGCACTTTTCCTACTTGTCTCTTCTTTAATAGTTTTTTTTTCCACTCATTTGTCCAAGACAACCCTCTCTTAAATAATAATAATATAACCTGGTACGTCTATCTCAGTAATTTAAAACTTCACTTGCAACTAAAGTATGTATTGATTGAAAAAGGAACATTACCTCAATCTAGAATTGTCTAATTAATTAAGAAATTAAAATAATTCTTCTAGAATTTCATTAACTTCATTGAGTAAAATCAAATAAATCTTCTACACATTTTAAGATAAATGTATCTATGTATTTACCAATCGAGCGAAATAAATAAATAAAGAAAGAAAACTACTACCTCCAAAGCTTTTATTTTAGTCAAAGTTATTTGAAAAACTAATTGTGTAACAGAAAAGCCATGGCGAATTTAATTATCTGTTAAAATAAAATATTTCATGGACATATAACAGGCGGGCTGAAAAGTTCGTAGGGTGACCCATAGATGGCGCTAGCAGTATCAAATCCATATGATTTTTAGTTAGCCCTAACCTTCAAAAGACGCGCGTATAAATTTGACAGCTGTTGCACTATTAGTATCTGAGTTATAGCATTTTTAGTGAAAGAACTTTTGTTACTTTGAAAAAATGGATAAAAAGGAATTTCGTGTGTTAATAAAGCATTGCTTTTCGGCGAAAAAAAATACTGTTGAAACCAAGGCTTGGCTTGACATTACTCGGACTGTTAGGCTGTTACCTACGAAAACATCAAAATGTCCACAAAATATATAGATATCAAAGGAACGTGTTGGTCATGGTCATATCGTGAATGAATAATTGGATATACGAAAGCACTGTACAAACTAGGTGCCGTGCGAGATCACAATCGACCAAAAACAACAACGGATCGAATCGATTATTCTAAGCAGTGTTTGGAGCTGGGAGCTGTTCAATCGTAATAAATCCGAATTTTTGCGTTTGCGTCGATATGTGACGATGGATGAAACATGGCTCCATCATTTCTCACCGGAGTCCAATCGACAGATCGACAGTCAGCCGAGTGGACTGCACGTGATGAACCGACTCCAAAGCGTGGAAAGACGCAAAAGTCGGCTGGCAATGTTATGGCATCAGTATTCTCATGCTCATGCATGCTCATAGTATAACGTTCATTGACTTTAAAAGACGAAATCACGGAAAAGCGGCCTCATTTGAAAAAAGAAAGAAAGTGTAATTTCATGAAGACAATGCACCGTGTCCACAAATCAATGAAACCTATGGCAAAATTCGATGAATTGGGCTTCGAATAGCTTTCGCATCCACCGTACTCTTCAGATCTGGCGCCCAGCGACTTTTTTCTGTTCTCAGACCTCAAGAGGATGCTCGCTGGATAGAAATTTCGCTCCGATGAAGAGATAATCGCCGAAACTGAAGCCTAATATATTTTGAGGCTAAAGACAAATAATTCTATAAAAATGGTATCAAAAAATTGTATTGCATGTTAATGTATATTTGTGGTCCGAAAAACGCAAAATAATTTAAGCACTTCAAAATTTTGAATGCATAATAGGTAAAATAAAATAATGTCTCTGTCATTTTTAGTTTATAAAAAAAAGAAAACAAAGATATTTTTCCCTATTTATCGAGTCGAACTCTTTCCTTTTGTGTATACAATAACAGCAGGGACATTCTGGTTAATTAAAAAACAGAAGAAAAAATGGTTTTAAATTAAAGAGCATTGTATTAACAGAAGCAAAAATTTTGTTTTGTTGGTGGTACAGCGTACGTACATACAGCTTTAGTTCATTTCGAAGCCGTCATTGTTTCGTGACTTTTGACATTGTCGGTTAATGAACGGGAACGTGTTGAAAAATGTTACGCAGTTGGGAGCATGTCGTCTCGGGTCGTGTCGCGCCGGTCGGTTGGGTATTCGCAGCTTTTGCTATTGCAAAAACTTTGGCTCAAATCGCGGCTTTATCCATCATGTGAAAACAGTCGGCGCCCGACGCCGTGCCGACCCGATCTGCGAGTGCGGATTTTATTTAAATTGATCACTGAAGAACATAAAAGGTGTCGTTGAGAAATGGATTCGTCGGTCGTATTAACAGGCGACACTCTGACGCAACAAAGGGGAAGCACCCGGACGATGTTTCTATCAGTATTGTAGGGTAAAGCAGGGACCTTCTGCAAAACAGTACAAAAATTGCTTATTTGTCTAAACAAAAACAACAGAGTCATTCAAACTGAGTGGTACATTAGACGTTCTAGGAAAACTAAGCATGTTACAGATTTGAATATTTGAGAGTAGGGGTTATCAAGGATGATCTATTTAACTAAAATAATTTCAACTGTCGGGCACTTTGGACCGGAAGTTGATGTCAATTTTCTTATTTTAAATAGAATGGTATATTTGTTACGATAAATAGTTTCTGAGATAATTTAATTTATTGGAAAAAAAGATTGCACCGCAAACCCAAACTATAAAAACTTCCATAAAAAATGGCTTAGAATGTTGAATTTTTTACTAGTTATAGCCAAGTCATAAGGCTAACGCCATGCCAAAATTAAGCTTTATAATTTGTACAGGGCGTTCAGGAAAATAATCCAAAGTTTAAAAACTTCAAACACGAATAACTTCATTTTCTCAAATGGCACCTAACTTATTTTATTTTGTCATTCGATTCCTTTTTTTATCCTCTTTCTATCCATCTGGATATTTCCTACTGTTATTTTAAGTAAAAATCCAAAATTATTCAAAAATTTTCAAATAAAATAGTATAGTGTAAACCTAACCAAAAGGTTTTCCTATAGTTATTGTTATTGTTATCACGCTTTTACCAGAAATTTTGGGCGGACCTGCTGAAAAAGGCCCTAATCTTTCCAAATTTCTTTTATGTTGATCCCTGAGGATCCTGGGTATAGGTATTTGACAAAGCTGTTTTATGAATGTTTCCAGTGGCGGCTCGTCATGAAATAAAGCGGGTGTTTACTCATCGAGTTAGAAAGTTAATTCAATCCTGCGATCCTAGAAGCAAAAGTCTATAACCCCCAATTCCGGCAATGCTTTATCACCGCCGAAAAGTAAATAAGGAAAACCAATTGTTCTTTGATAAACATTTCTATTAAATTGACGTTTATATGCAACGTCCAACCCTTTTCGCTTCTACACTCAATAATCCACACAAATTACAAGGGCGTAAATAAAGACATTCGCTCTCTTTTAACTAAATCTGTACCCCTATTGGAGATGAATAAAATCAATAATATAAGAGGCGTGAGCCCATTACACGTGGAGATATCAATAACATACACATGTAAAATATTACGTCTCATATGCACTATCAATTTAAACGAGCTGCGTATTGCCGCCGAAAACATTACATTTGAGTCGTGCAGGGCGAAGAATATTATGCTTGTCTGCAATGTTTGCATCGATTGCAGCTCAATTGGCCTCCTAAATTCGCTGTTTTATATTAGTAATTGTGGGTGCTGAGGGGAGCGGGCATGTTTCCAGTGGTGCGCAGAACCACTCTGCTGGAACAGTCGAGCATTCCATAACGCGATCGACCACACACTCAGAGAATTCATTTGGTGCACTACTCCGCATAGGACGGCCCACAAGAGGCGATATTTAACAAGCACATAAGCATCGAATTTTGTATAGATACACTAAATTATGGTATTGATAATTTTTAATATTTGGGCCACAAAAATACTAAAATATCCATTTTTTTGTAGTTTGTAATAGGCGTGGTCTAGTGCTCTAGACCATTGCTTACTATTCGGGAGGTCACCGGATCGAATCCGGATCCGGCTACTTTGGTCCAAGTTTTCTGTGGTTTCCTTGGACCGTTTAGGCAAATGCTGGGGTAGTAATATTCCACAGATAATCTTTCACTTCTCTTCTGCCTTCATTTTGTCCGTATCATCAATCTCTCACTAACCACACCACCCACGCATTCCCACGATTCCTGAAAAGAGGCTGAAGAGGGTCTTACGCCTTATCCTCCGGCTTTGCACTACAGTGTAGGTCGGACAGACTGCCCGCCCACCAACACAGCGGAAATGAAACACAAAGTTTTTTTTTGTAGTTCTGCAGCTCTACGTATGGAATTTTGGGGATGGATATCTCATTTAGTTCAGTTTCACATAACTCCAATTGATTTTGTTTTATGAACATATTAATAAAGAACTGAAAAGTAAAATAATACGAATATATATTCTAATTAAAGAAAAATTTATATAGAACATTTTACGGGGTAATGGGTAGATTGTTTTGCCTATTCTTCCTCCCGTAGAATGAAGGAACGATCAAAAGAAAAAAGAATACCGAAAACCTCTCACCATTTCATCTTTTTGTTAGAATATATTTACAAGTATAGGTATTGTATAAGTTATAAAGGCAGCAAAAAAGAAATACTGCGAAGGTGGTATACAAAGGGAAATTTATAGCATCTTTATTACATCTGGATAAGAAAAGGGACTTGTGCATTTGCCGAAAATAACTAAAAACGTCCCATTTATATTTAAATAAAGCAGAGAAAACCACTAAAAATAAAAGGAAAATTATTCAGTGCATAACAGACTCTAACGAATTCTACTGAAAAAGAGAAACATTTTTTTGAGTGAAAAATGTTAGTACCTACTGGAGCTGCCAACTGTCTTACATAATTTAATCGAGATGCCCTGATTTCATATTTTCGTTTTCCACATTCAGATAAAGGGCCTATCAGGGTACTACTGTTTTGTCCTGATATTCAAAACTGATCAATTTTTGTTAGTTAGTTATTAAAATAAATGAAATGAAAACTCACTATGTTAACTCTCAATATAAATTACTTAAAATTATTACAAAATTTTTTCCTTAAGTACTAACTTCGGGGGAGGGGGTAGGAACGGGGAAGATGTTTAATAGAGGGGAATAGCCTACCTCTATTTGTTCATTAATTAACAGGTTATTATTTTTAAATTTGTTTATTGTTAATTTTTCTAACATTGATATTTTATACGGTTTATTTTCATATTGTACAATTTCAAAATCTTCATTGAAGTTGTTATTTTCATTATTTAAGTGATTTGCATAATTTGAGTCAGTTTTCTTGTTAATGTAAGAATGTTTATGCTCTTTAATTCTAATTTTTAAATTTCTGTAAGTTTTCCCTATATAAAACATGTTGCAAGATTTACAATTGATTTTATATACACCTGATTTATTATTTTTGTCAGTTACATCTTTGTTGTTTTTTAGGTATTTACTTAGCGTATTGTTAGATTTTAATGCTAGTTTGCAATCATTTTTGTTGAACTTAATAAAGATGACAATTGTTTAGTTGGATGTGTTAAAATTTTATAGTTTTGTTTTTCTTGTACTGTAGGGTATATTGAGTTTATCACTTTTTTATATAGCATCTTTTTTAATAACATCTTATATATTAAAATAAAGGCTACACAAACTAAAAATTAATGGTTAAACAATAACAGTAACTTTCAAGGTCCTTAATTTGACTTGTATAGGTATCTAGTTACACCAAATCACGAATATCAGTTTGTTTTTAAATATTTTACAGTAAATCTTGAGTTAAAAAAATTAGCTAACATTATTATTTTCCGCTGTCATTACGCAAGCGACTAATCGTAGCATCGTATATATGTAATAATTCAATCCTTTAATATTGTGACGTGTTCGGTCACGTAAAACTCGAATATACAGTATGTCCAACAAATAACAACGTTTATTGATAAACAAATTTAACAAAACTAATTACAATCCAACTAGTTATACAACCCAAATAACTTCGCACAAAAACAATGTATCGCAAAACTGTCACTAAATCAAGTCACTTATCGCTCTTCAAACTTTCTCGCTTGTTTCGCTGTCAACGCTCGCTATCAACTGACTGTAGTTTGACAGTCGCCGTCGCTTATATACCTCCAGGCCAATTTTCCAGAATGTTCCATTCTTTTCTCGAAGGTTCGAGATTTTTCCCAGTGTATTTTCTGTATTTGTGTTGATGTATTCTTCTGGAATGTTCTCGATTCTTCTAGAGGGGCCCAGAAATCTATTTTCCCGTACAAAAAGATGTTGTTTACCGAAATCGTAAGTACAAATCGTGACAATATAATATTCACTAGTCCCCAACGAGTGTTTTAATACAATGAAAAAAGTACTAGTGATGTGCTGTTAAAAATAAATAACGTCACGAGAAATGTTAACATTTCAATAAAATAATATTCAGAAACCTTTTCCCTCAATTTTTTCTATAAATATATTTCATTAATTTGGGTTCGTTTTGTTAAGATTTTTCCCCTAATTTGTTTCTCCGTAAAATTTGAAAGGAATTCAATTTTAAATGTAAACGGATTCCGAATAACCATTGCTTTTTATACGGGGTGGAATATTATACGGTGCATTAGTCAAATAAGCCTGATTTTGTGAAAGGAACACATTTTTTGCGAGTGAGCGAATTGGGAAGCCGATTCGTTTTCATTCATCGTACCTTGCTACTTTCTCTCTAAACACGACCCATTCGTTTCTCTGCACAGCAACGACTATTGGAATATTTCACGTTTTCGATCGGGGACCATTTCATGGAACGACTACAGATTTAGGGGAGAGAGAAAACGGCGCTGCTGGCAAGGTGTGGGTGGGTTATACGCGGTAGAAATCTCCTTCATTGAAATGCACCGATTCGTTGGCTCATACGGTATTATCCATTTAAATGGCTATTATTATTTGCTTCCGTCGTTAATTTCAACGTAGTGACGTTGATGCAATTCAGACTAAGGCGTCCAATTCAAATGCAAATTGAGGCTGAGTGTCTTCTGTACTGGAAATGTGACATTTTTGAAAACCTAACTAACTGCTTAACCATTACATTTAAATCTGCAAGAAAAAAATCGGGAAAAACATCGAAAGGAACTTTAAAATCGCGACACACCTGTAACGTCTGTTAGGTTACTTGATGAAAATCCATAATCCAAGGAATAAAAACACCAAACAAGTAGATTTTCACAAATTTGATTAAATCAATACTTACTTACTAGTAGTAAATACTCGCATGTCTGATGAAGCCAATGTTGATTTACATGATTTTTTTAGCTCAAGATTTACTGCAAAATATTTAAAAACAAACTTATATTCGTGATTTGGTGTAACTAGATACCTATACAAGTCAAATTAAGTACCTTGAAAGTTACTGTTATTATTTAACCACTAATTTTTAGTTTGTGTAACCTTTATTTTAATATATAAGATGTTGTCTACTGATACTTGATTGAGATTCACGATAATAAGTAGATATGTTATTAAAAAAGATGCTATATAAAAAAGTGATAAACTCAATATACCCTACAGTACAAGAAAAACAAAACTATAAAATTTTAACACATCCAACTAAACAATTGTCATCTTTATTAAGTTCAACAAAAATGATTGCAAACTAGCATTAAAATCTAACAATACGCTAAGTAAATACCTAAAAAACAACAAAGATGTAACTGACAAAAATAATAAATCAGGTGTATATAAAATCAATTGTAAATCTTGCAACATGTTTTATATAGGGAAAACTTACAGAAATTTAAAAATTAGAATTAAAGGGCATAAACATTCTTACATTAACAAGAAAACTGTTTCAAATTATTCAACAGCTGTCAAATTTAGACACGCGTCTTTTGAAGTTTAGGGCTAACTAAAAATCATATGGATTTGATACTAGTAGCACCATCTATGGGTCAGCCTACGAACTTTTCAGCTCGCCTGTTATTATTGTGTTTATTACTTTGAGTACTCGTTTGTTTTTTTTTGTAAAATTTTTAGCTGGTTATACAGTAGCAATAGCAGCAAAAGCTTCATACCAGTCTGTCACATTGAACCATTGTCGGGGGCAACTTAAATTTCTACTTTAATAGCTAAGCAATATCAAGTCGCGAAGTTTTGATTGAAGTGTGGCTTATTACACGGTAAATTGTTTCCTTGATCTGGCATTCAGCAAGGCGACGACAGTGACGGGGTGGCGTCGAAACCGGAAACTTGTTCCTCTCAAGAAGTTTGACCTCACTAATGCTTTTGATGTATAGTACATGATTGCTGGTGAATCCGTAGTCAAGAGTATTACGAAGTTTGATCCATTCAGAGATGGTCGAATCGAAAGAGAAACAAACATAAGAACTTTTAGCGGTTCGGATTTACCTTTTGGCTAATGTTAGGGCCAAGAGTTAATAATGTCCTTCGAAAGGCAAGATACGCTTCTATATAAACGTCTACCACATAACGAAACTTTTCGGTACGGAAAATGTAATGACCGTTTAGTATATTTATATTGATCAATTTTTTAAACAATGTTACCACTTGGTGAAACACTTTTTATAAATTAACATTAAATAATTAAATAAATGAATTAAAACACTTGGCATGTTTCACAATGTTAATTTATTTCTCTGACGATCGTTTCGGTGTTAAAACCATTTTCAATGAGTATAAAAAAAAAGTGTACTAAATATTATAATATAAATTTATTCCTCAAATACTATTGTATCCTATCTTTGTCTACATGAATGTTTATATTTTACTGATACATTGATGTAACAATTTTATATTATCTATATTTAAAGAGTGCTTAAAGTCTAGACAATGTTGGGCTATGCCCGTACATTTATTATTTTTTTAATTGATTTTTTATGTTCTTTTACGCGTGTTTTTAAAGACCGTCCAGTCTGACCTAAGTAAAACGAATTACAATGTAATAAAGGTAAACATTTGAATATGTTGGAAATTTATAAGATAAACAAAGCAAAGTCATTAGGACTTCCCATTGTTAATGAACAACTAGATTTCGATATATCACCCTTATTAAACGTAAACATTCATGTAGACAAAGATAGAATACAATAGTATTTAAGGAACAAATTTATATTATAATATTTAGCACACTTTTGTATACTCTTTGAGAATGGTATTAACACCGAAACGATCGTCAGAGAAATAAATTAACATTGTCAAACTTGCCAAGTGTTTTAATTCTCTTACTTTAATTTTTTTTTTAAAATGTTTCACCAAGTACCAAGCGAGTCTACAATTTCAAATAAATTAACATTAGATCAAGCAATTTCATTAAAAGATTTTATCAGCTTAAAAACCACTTTAAAAATGAGCTAATTGTCGAAACGCGTCAAGTTTAACAATAATTATTTTTCAAATGTTCGTCTATAAATGCATTGAATTTTTATTTACAAGATTTATTTATCATTTTATATTGTAAAAGTCACGATATAAACAGCTTGTAACTGGACCCATTTTTTTAAACAGTTATTTTAATTAGTGCCCTTCGTTCTTTACTTACGGTGTCGTGTCTATTTCAGTTGTTGTAATAGTTGACCTAAATGGTAATAAAAGTATTTCTCAAATTGGGTTTAGTTCAGCTAAATGAGGACATTTGTGTAGTTTACAGGGCAATAAATGAAATTGTCGTTTACTTCATCGACATCGATACCAGTTTATTTTTCGACTTGGCATTATTGTTCTATTATTTGTTTTCTGTTCCATTATAGAAGCAAAAAACGATAGAAACTAGCTTACAAGGTCTGAAGTTAACATTATAATGACGAAGCGCTTTTCTTTGCTTTAATCATTAAGCAGTTTTACTTCTGACATTATATTTTGGGAATTCTGCTTTAACGCATAAGTAAACTTTGTTAGCTTCGGAAGTTTCCTTATAAAGATGTAAATCAGACAGCAATTTAGACTCATTTAAGCTCTCAAGCCGTCAATGTTAGTTATCAATCACATCAAACTCTCCCGCCTTTATATTAACCCAATTTCAATAATCCATTAATCTTTGTTATTGGTTCCATGACTACAAGAGATGTTTGGATTAAGAAACTACGAAAATACATTGCATATTCTTACTAGTTTACCAATTACCAAGAAATTTTTGATCCCGTGCACATTTAATTTTTAAATTATTTATTTAATTTACTCTATCGTTAATGTCAAACAATAGTAAGGAAAAGACTAAAAAGTCCAAAAAAAAAGATGATTATACGTACATATTAGATTAGATTCAAGTACGTGTGACTAAATGCCGTACATTTCCTTTGGAAATAATGGGTGGTGATCAAAAATTTACGCCAGTATTTAAAAATAAAATTTAAACCTAGCTGTAACAACTTTTGTGGTGAAGATGTAACTACTTTGCAGGGGTGGTTGGTGTACAGTTGCTACAGATCTGTAGAACTGTCAAAAAATTAGATATTTACGTATTTTTGTATTATAATAATTTAGTGTAACTGTACCACAGCCAATGCTGATGTGTTTGTACAAAATCGTCTTTCACCAGCCGTTCTATTGTGAATAGTAAGCCAAATAAATTGGCTGGACCTTGGTGAAGTGCATTGCGATGTTCTTTATTTTATTGAACAGGGCCGTACGAGGCGGTTTTAGACGCTACTTCGGAAACCCGCACCGCCTCCCTCTCCACTCCCATTTGTTAGCATAAAGCAGCGAATTTAGATGGATAAGTGATCTGCATTCTATACAGATAAGGTGCGCGGGGGCAACTACGCGACTGCATCTGTTGTTAAATGTTTTTTGAGGTCTGTGAACAGCCAGTGGTCGCTGGGAGCCAAATCTGGAGAATACGGTGGTATGGAGATATAGGAGCAATTCGAAGTTAAATTCATGTATTTTTGCTATTGTTTTGAATGACTTAACTTGTGACACGGTGTGTAGTCTTGATGAAACAAATTTTTTTCTTTGCCATATGCAATCGTTTCTTTGTAATTTCAATTTTGCGGTCTTCAAACGCTTCAATAACGCTATATAATTACCACAATTCACTGTTGATGGCACATCCCAAAATATCGAGACCATAACCTTTCCAGCCGATTGTTATTGTTGTGCTTTCGTGCACTTTGGACGAAGTTAACCAGTTGCTCAGATGACAATCCACTCAGATGACTATCGTTCTGATTCCGGAGTTTCACGTTGCATTCATTGTCACATATCGACGCAAAAATTCCGGTTTGTTACGTTTAAACATGGACAAACACCTGCTCAGAACACGTTTTTTTTTTTGGTCAACAGTGAGCAAACGCGACACCAACTTTGAACAGAGCTTTCTCATAGTCAAATGCTCATGCAATACACGTTTTTTTGATATCTTTACGATGTCAGCTAACTCACTCAATTTCATTTTTAGATCATTCAAAACGATTTTGTGGATTTTTTTGATGGTGGTGGTTTTCTGGTGTTACCGCCTCATTTGGACGTCCACTGCGTTCTGCATCATCAGTGCATTAGTGTCTCTACGACCACGTTTGAAGTCAGTAAATCAACGTTTTATTTTATTTCGATTGTTTTCGATGGAGCGGAGTCTCCATAACACTTTCAAGCCATTGCTCATTGCTTCGCATAAACGGTATTTTTTCCCATTAAGAAGCAGTGTAAAATTAAAACACGAAATTGCTTTTGACTCTTTTTGAAAATAACAAAAGTAGCCAGATAAAGTCACTCTTAGCACAATAACTCACAAACTAATGAATAGAATATCATGACCAAATTTTAACAGCTGTCTTTTGAAGGTTAGTACTAACTGAAAAAGAGGTGAATGCAATAAAACTAGCGCCATATATGTGTTGGTCCCGGGACCTTTTAGCCACGCCCCAATTTAATGGTGGATTCGAAAAAACAAAAATTTGACGCTGCAACAACAAATGCATTATTTTGTTTTATTTGTTTATTTTTTGGCGTCGATAAAGCATGGACGGATATAGGGGTAATAGATTTTTGCTTGTATGAAATATCGTAGGATTGAGTCAACTTTCAAAAAATAGGTAGTAAACATTAGGAGAGCATCCGCTTCATTGCATCAGGGGCCGCCACCGCCATTACTTACTTCACTTAACTTCTTGTCGCGATTGTCAAACTGAAGATTGTACTCGGTAAACTTATATATGTTACGTTATACATTTAAAGTGTTTACAAAGCTGTAGTTAGTTGCTTTGGCAAAGAGTTTAGTAAGGTTGACACATGTTTAATACGAAACCGCCACGTCAAACATCACGTAAAAAGCTCTTTCAACTACCTTATGTACTTTCGCCAATCGAAATATGACACAAGAACGAGTCAGGACGTACGTACATGAATATACGTATGTATGTATATTATATTGTATACGTGTATCTATATGTATTGTATTCAGTGAACACCTGTTCGGAAATTTACTTTTCAAGTGCATAGAGACGTCAACATCAACGCTCGTCGGCTCTCTCTCCCCGATTTCTTCGATAAAACATTTCTTTTTTGATGTTCGAATGGCGAGTGCAAATAACGGATACTGAGCAGAAGGGTGTACGTGTTGGTATGCTTTCGTCGTCATCTTCGTTTCTGACAACGGCAGATCCAAAGATATTTTATACCTTTTTATAAGTGTACGACATAAAACGGATTAAAAAAAATCCGATTGTTCACCTTTGCAGAATCAGTTTCGTGTTATCGAAAAGGATCGTGCAAAGCACAAATCGAATTTACAGCAGGAAATCACAAAGATGTACAGTAAATAACTAACTTCCTGTTTACAAGCACTGTATTATTTTAGGAAACTATATACCTACCTACTGGAAAAATAAAATGACAATAAAACTGGCCAGGTGCGAGCTAATAAACTTAACAGACGGGCTGTGAAAAGTTCGTAGGCTAGTATAGAATTTTTTTTATTTTATAGAATTTGATTTTATTATTGAATACAGTTCCCTTCGAGAGCGATACAACGATTATAGCGGTCATACAATTTTTCGATACCATTTTTATAATACGATTTGTCATTAGCCTCAAAATAGGCTTCAGTTTCCGCGATTGCCTCTTCATCGGCGCGAAATCCATCCAATCGCATCCAGTGAGAATCCTCTTGAGGTCTGAGAAAAGCAAAAAGTCGCTGGGGGCCAGATCTGGAGAGTACGGTGGATGCGGAAGCAATTTGAAGCTTAATTCATGGAATTTGGCCATCGATTTCATTGATTTGTGACACGGTGCATTGTCTTGATGAAACAACACTTTCTTTTTCTTCAAATGAGGCCGCTTTTCCGCGATTTCGTCTTTTAAACGCTCCAATAACGCTACGTAATAGTCGCTGTTTATGGTTTTCCCCTTTTTAAGATAGTCGACAGTCAATGAATATTATACCATGAGTATCCCAGAATACTGATGCTGATGCTATAACCTTGCCAGAGGACTTTTGCGTCTTTCTACGCCTTGGAAACGGTTCGGTTCATCACGTGCAGCCCACTCCGCTGACTGTCGATTGGACTCCGGTATGAAATGATGGAGCCATGTTTCATCCATCGTCACATATCGACGCAAACGCAAAAATTCGGATTTATTACGATTGAACAGCTCCCAGCTCCAAACACTGCTTAGAATCATCGATCCGTTGTTGTTTTTGGCCGATTGTGCGCTCGCGGATCGCGCGGCATCCACTTTGTACAGAGCTTCTTTCGCATATCCAAATATTCATTCCCGATATGACCACCACGTTCCTTTGATATCTTTAGGGTTTCAGCTATCTCAATCAACTTCACTTTACGGTTATCAAAAATCGTTTTGTAGACTTTTTTGATGTTTTCGTCGGTAACAGCCTCTTTGGGGCATCCACTGCGTGCATCGTCTTCCGTGCTCATTTCGCCTCGTTTAAATTTAGCAAACCACTTTTCTACGGTTGATTTTTCTGGTGCAAAGTCCGAAAAATGTTTATCAAGCTAAGCCTTGCTTTCAACAGTATTTTTTTCGCCAAAACGCAATGCTTTATTAACACAAGTAATAAAAGTTCTTTCACTAAAAATGCTATAACTCAGATACTAATAGTGCAACAGCTGTCAAATTTATACACGCGTCTTTTAAAGGTTAGGGCTAACTAAAACTAATATGGAATTGATACTAGTAGCGCCATCTATGGGTCTGCCTATGAACTATTCAGTCCGCCTGTTAGATATAATATTGTTTCGTACATGGAAACTAGAGATTCTTAAACAAAATCGCACGAATTTATTTACGGTTTACGTTGCTCCTTCAAACGAATCGTCATAGTGAATCGTAGAATCGTAGAGAACACGTGACTACCCCCAGCTCACTCAGCGTACCGCACGAGCTAATTGAACCATCGTCGCTCAAATGAACGAATCTGAGAATCGATTCCTTTTATGAAAACCAATGGTTTGCATCGATTAACTATAGAGAATCGTATTGTCCACCTTTAACGTGTACGTTTATTCAATTTAGATAATGTAGTTATCGCGTGTGACCGAAATCCTACCAACTTGCTTTCTATACCACCTATACCAAAAAGGTGTACTAAAAAGTTTCGAAGTTCCCCTATTAATATAATGATTTTTTCTTCTAACATAGCATATGTACCTGTCCGGTACCTTCCTTTACCGAGAGGCGTTTCAAATAGTCTATATCTCCTGAAAGCAGTTGTATTATGAGACTAGTGGTTGGACTTTTTGGGATTAATCGGGTCGTGGTGTCATCAGTAAGTTGAAAATGTTTTTTTTTAATTAGTACAGCGGCAACTTTCTGAACGTAACAGTCGGAGAGAGAAAGGGATTTAGGACTGTAATTGTCACTCACAAAGCTGCGATTGCAACTTCGTGGTTCCTATTAGCATATTAATGAGGGAAAGTACTCCCCCAAACGACCAATCCGAATTAATCCAGTCGCAATAAACACTGATTAGGGTAGATTGCAATGAATTCGACTGGAAGATATGGCGGATTAGTCCATTTAAATGTTAAAATATGGTGATGGCCCGGAGGAACAACGAAAACGTTCCAATTGTTCCTCGTCTTAACAGGCAGGCATGGCCAACTAACCGTCAGCATTAATTTCACTTCAGACAATTGTCGACATCTGCGGTAGACGTGAACCAAACTAAATTTTTCCAATAATGAAGAAACTCTTCCTCCTATTCCTAATATAGACTTAATTAATGACTACTAAAGCATAAACGTAATCTGAAGAAAATTTACTATTAATGTGGATTCATTTATGTTTGAGAAGGTCCTATTTTGTTAAGGATTATCGAACTCAAACCCAAATGAACCCACAATTGGTGGCAGACGGCGTTAACTATGCTGCCTGTGCTTATTTATTAAACGTTGTACATCAGTAGTAGCTACTATTCGGTCGGAAGTGTCTATGGTATGCTGTTAATAACGAACAAGCTAGAAATCGGAATCCATGTCAGACAGTTTCGGTACGTAACTGACTTATTAAATATATACAGTTATGCTAGATTAGGTTTTGAGGTTTATCCAATAAACCAGTAGTTGCTGATTGATATATTATACAAATGGTAGACACCGTATATGGGAATAAAGAAGTATAATATATATATATATAATTTTAACTGAAATCTGCATGTCACAATATGTATTTCAATTTAGAAATAATATCTATAAACAAGTTAATGGCACAACTATTGGAAATCCACTTTCTCCTTTTTTAGCTAATTTATTTTTAAGTTTTTATGAAATTAAATTTAAAAAAACACCTATCACCATTTTCCAAAGTTCCGGGTTAGATATATGGATGATGTGTTTGTAATAGTGGATAAAAATTTCGATGATAAAAAAATGTATAAATCACATAAATTCCTTTTATGAGTCTATTAAATTCACATAGGTATGAAGAAGAATCGGAGATGTCACTTCCATTTTTAGATCTAAAAATTAATAAAAAATTATCTTTAAATATATTTAGAAAACCTACTCATACAAATAGATACATTTTGAACAGTTCCTACACAGATAAAAGACATAAACTAGCAGCTTTTAATAGCCTAATTTTTAGATTATTCAATATCCCTATGGACGAAGAAAAATTCGAAAAAGAAAAAAACTATATTTGTAATACTGCACTTCAACATAAGTTTAAAATAAATGAAATTAATAAAATCTATTCAAAACAACAAAAACAAAAAATAATAAAATAAAATAAATAATAATAAAATTTAATAGACACATAAAAAGACTTTGTAAAAAATTAGAAATACAACCAGTTTTTAGTAATCAAAAATTAAAATTAAGTAGTATCCTTGGAAATCCAAAAGACGAAGATAACAAAACTTTAATGTCAGGAATTTATAAAATTAGTTCGTTAGAGTGTGAGTGATGTGAGTATGTTACATAGGCTAAACTAAGACAAATCTAGTCATACGTTTAAAAGAACATCTGTACCACCTAAAAAAGAACGATGCCGAAAAATCAGCAGTTGCATACCATGCCTTAAACACGGGACATAGTATAGACCGCAATATTGAACTATTAAAATTTTCTCACAATTACATCGACCTAAAAGTTTACGAGTGTATTTACAGTCATGAATTCAAGGATTCTTTGATGAATTTTGACCTGCCGTTCACCAACAACCTCCTGTTCAATAGTTTTCAATAAGTTACATGTAGTGTTTTAGAATATATTTAGGTATAATCTTTTCTTAATCTTAGTTTACTATTAACATTGAAAATAACTACCTACTTCATAGTCGAAATGTATACATTTGGTTGTACCAATAAACATTGTTTCTAGTGTTATAAGGCGCTTTAATCTATTTTTTATAAAGAAATATTATTTAGTGTTTTAAAATTACGAGATTTTCCACTATAGACTTTCATTTCAGTAGTCATCGTTTATTCCTTGATGATCGAATTAATTTTTAAATATCAAGTTGTAAAGTGACTACAGGCAAACACGAAACGCTTTACCGTTTCTGCACTTGGAACGACAAACAGATCAATAACTCTAGATTATCGTAATAGACTTATGTTCTACCGTTATTACTTACAGTAGTTGAACCCGTCCAATTAGTTATAGTAGTTGAACCCATCCAAATTTGGTTATATATATTATCGATGGTACAATAGCACTTTTATATTTTAATCGTCGCTAGATTCCTATAGTAAGCGTTTAGTCCTAGTAATTGTCACATCCTATTTACGACTTTACGATGACCGAATATTGAAATTTAAACATGTCCGAAACGTCAAAAGTTTACGATTTTAATTAAAAATTCCGATTTAACATCCTGTATATCGAAAGTAAGTGCGTTAATTAGTTTAATCCTATAATTAGACGTTTAAATGGTCATCTAATGGCAAAATATTGTATCACCGGACGAGATATCTCCACCGATTTGCTTTACAAATCCAGTGATATCGAAATTAACGTACTATAAAGGATATTCAAAAAAGAAGGAATTAAAATTCTTATTCGTCTAAATATTAAGATCAAAGACCTCACATTTGGAACGCGTCCTACCAAATAGGTACAACGAACCGAAAGCCATTTCCCACGACCGGTTTCGACCTATCGCGTCTCATCAGGTGGGCGCTGGCAGAAAGGCTTTTACAGGCTATATTATAAATATAAATGTAAATATAATTAAAAATATGGAATCAACAAAAACAACTACCTGATGAGACCCGATAAGTCGAAACCAGTCGTAGGCTTTCGGTTCGTTGTGCCTACTTGGTAGGATGCGTTCCAAATGTGACATCTTTGATCTTAATATTTAGACGAATAAGGATTTTAATTCCTTCTTTTTTGAATATGTTATATCTTCGTCTAAGAATACAACGGAATCAACAGTGTAATTCAATGCCGGTAGGGAATTAGCCCTCGGAGTGGTTGTTTCTGTTGATTTCATATTTATATTTGTACTATAAAGGGTTTTATTGTCTATAAGTACCAAAAAGCCCGTACCTCTGTGACCTCATATATTGGACGCCATTGGTAGAAACTGACTCAATGTATCTTTAGGGATTAAAAAGATGACGATGAGCATAAGCCATACTGCAGTTATTTTAAATTTTCAAAATTTCTGATACCTATTATACAAACTTCTCGTCTTCAACGAATATTGATGTCATCAAACAACTACGACCCGCCGAAAACCCTTACATAGCTTTAATCATACCAAATATTAACTAAAACTTTGCTGCTGTTAATCTACTTCTCCCTTGTATTTGTGTTAACAGATAAAGTTTAGCGTAATATAAACAGGGTCGATGAACAAAATGTGGTCAATTAATTAGTTTAGAATTTCAGTTTTGGGATGCTAAATCAACACATATCAACTCTGATATACCATTTGCACGTATGTACGATAAAGCCCAGTTAAGGACTTTCCATCGTTTAAATAAATACGGTTTCGAAATCAAACCCCATAATAATTTCAACGCGCAGATTTCTCTCTAAAATACTCGATAAACGTTTGCATTCGGTATCACTAAAAAAGAAAAAAAGTTTTTGAAATTTACAGGTTTGTATCGAGTGTGTTCGATCGAGAATGGCTTTTGTTGTGTCGATTGTTATGTTACCCCGTCTGATTTATGTCGTGTGTAAATGTGAGGGTTCAAATTCAATTTGATTCTGCATCTCTTTTCATCCTCCCTCTCTATTCTACACGCTGAGCTGATACAATGCTTCAGGCATCAAGTCTATTTTTCATTACTCTTTTAGAGTCATTTTACCAATTCGCGGTTCCTGTTTGAATAGAATTTTTATGGTTTGCACTCTAATAAACGACCCTTTATAAAAGAAGTGGTAGGTCAGCATTCTCTCCATTGCATCAATAAAACTTCGTGAATGTGATGGTATAGACGTATAGAGCATAGCATAAAGAAGAAGAAAACTTCAGTTTTAGTAATTTATTTAAGTACTTACTGTAAAACTATTGAGAGATTACGGTTACATCATCTACATATTCTCTACGAACCAATTCGAAAAGTAATGACAACGCCAGATTGAACTCACTTGTAAGTAATAGCTAACTTTCTACGCTGTATAATATACGTGCGGTATGTCGTTGAATAATTGATCTACAAGTAATCTGCCAGTAATCTTACGAAAGATTCTTTTATCAAATAGAAGAACAGCATATAAGAACAAACATTCATTCGTAGTTTTCGCTCACGTGTGAAGGCAGTTTTATCATACAGACTGACAAATTTCTCCAATTTTCAACTTACAAACATCGGTTCTCATTAACACGAGAGAATCTATCAATCAAACCATAAAAAATATTAATAAACAACAGGTACCTACTGAGCTTCTGTCTATGACCTAAGGAATCGTGATGAAATGTTCTAGATATCCACATGGATCCCTAGAACTATCCATGCTTCTCTGTATTGTATATGCAAGGAAAAGCGCTATTCCGTGTGTTCTGCTGTACCACATTAAATGAAATCAATTCTTCAAATTGTTCAAAGAATTTAATTTATTATAACTACGGATATATATACAAATAACTACAAAAATTAACTTTCCGTGAAGCTAAATGACAAATAACTAAAACTAATCGAACGAGTAAAAAATGTACAATGGAAAAGGACCTATTGACGACGAAAAAATGTGGAGATAGTACGAATCTCCGACGACTTTTAGATGTTTCATTCCCACCAGCTGTTCGACTCGTTGGAGAGCAGTCCCTCCGATCTACATTGTAGTGCAAAACTGGAGAATAGGGTGGAAAATCCTCTTCAGCCTCCTTTCAGGAATCGTGGGAATGGATGGGTGGTATGGTTAGCGAGAGAAAGCTGAGACGGACGAAATGAAGACAAAAGAGAAATGAATGATTATCTGTGGAATAGTATTGCCCGTGAATTTGCAAAATTGATCCAAGGAAACCTCGGAAAACTTGAACTAGAGCAGCCGGACCCGAATTCGAACCGATGACCTTGCAAATGCTAAGCAATGATCTAATCTAAACCACTAGACCATGCCGCTCGGTCTCTTTCTTGACTAACTAAAATGTGTTTATAACTAGATGAAATACTGAGATGCACGTACATCGGTCGTTGTGCCGATTATTATATATGCTGGTTACAGAAATTTCCTACAACCCAGACAGTTGCAAACAGGCAAGATTGTAAGAAGGTGAGCTTTACTTTGAATAACATAAAATTCTAACAATATATAAACATAATAAATTACATTAAATCATAAAGATGATATTGATAGAAAATAGTTGTCGTAAAAATAACTATCTTTCTTTGAGAACCGGACAGTCTAATTGCCTTTAATAATATGTTATTGAAAAATTCAGACTGATATGCCAGTTTCGAAGAGTTTTATTAGAATATGACAAGGGATGTAAAATAGCCCGCTTAATATAATTATTTAGTTAAGTATTTTTCTTTAAAATTTCATATTTTGAATCTTTTTCTATAAATAAATTGTAAAAACCAATTTGCATTCGTAGTATTTTGGTCGTTTAGGTGTTCTAAAACGACATAATAAAGAATGTGTGGGTGTATAAATTAAAGTTAATATGTACACTATGAGTAGTTATATACAAGGATGAAGAATGAAGAAAAACAAGTAGGAAATAACATGTGGTATCTCATAAGGACATGGTTGATTGAATAAGTTTAGGTGTGTTGACTGAGTTAGAGTGACTTTGAGTGACTGACCTGATATTTTTCGTTTAAAGGGTTTTTATGAATGGCATGTTAAAAGTATGAAAGAAGCGGGGGAACCGTTTCTAAGGATTTTAGTTTGGCGTTATTCGAAGTAAGGATACTAAGAATTTAGGAAAGTGACCATGAGGAAGGTAATTGGCGTAAAAAAGTGAAATTTGGATCGGATGCAGAAAAGGGTCACTTTCTACTGGCGATGGTAAATGGGTGAGAGCGTGACGATTCGAATAACACCAACTAAGGGTACAATAGGAAATTACAACCCTAGAAGAGGCGAGTGTTGCAATAAACGCCACAGTATAATAATACAATACTTTGGGATTATGAAAATTGACAAAAGGTGTTCGATTACTGCACATAATACACCCGTTCATACTGATACTGTTTCACAAGTTGCCACCCACGAATGCGGGGTTTCAAAAATCGGAATATATACTGAATAGCCCGAACATGGCTCCTATTAATTATTATTTATTGTATAATTTAAAAAAATTCCCTCAAAGGATGTCGTTTTAGTTTCAAGCAGCTGTAATGGAACATTTTGAGGAAAATCAAGAATTATCAATTGATCGTTGGAATAAATGTACTATAATTAATGATAAAAAAATAAAAATAATTTAATCTGTCCAAGTTTACTGTTTCTATGTTATATATTGTTGTCTTCTTACTGTGCAAGAAAAAAATTGTAATCGTTGCATTATTAAAAAAGTTTTGTACCTTTTTTGACATAATTATTGTAGTACAGTTAGAGAGCGTTTGAATTTAATAAAATGCTTTAAAAGCCTTAATAAAGCCATTTAGTTGAGACGTTAAGATTTTTCACGAATTTTCTTCTAACGAAAGCGAAATAAAACTGGGCGCGTGCTTTTACGCCTTTAAACGCCAACACCGCGCTCGCTCGTGCTCTTGATTGCTATTAATTACAAGAAGTAAGTAATTAAAAACAGTATTTCACGCATCCCAAATGAAGGATCGATGCAGCCGGATATTACAATAACTTTTCGTGATAATTAATCATGGCCCAAGTTTTCGCTGTTTAATCGGAAACGTGTTGTCGCTTAGTTTTCTCTCTCGTCGTGCAGCACAGTGGAATAAAATCATTAAAATTTATTCATTTTTAATAAGTTCTGAAGTTCTAGTTATAAAATCATTGTGAAACATGATTAATAAGAATAATAATCAGATAATAAAACACTTGGCTATATTTTCACAAAAATTATTTATTTAACACACTCGACGTATGTACTCTTGAGAATGGCCTACGGCCGAAACGTACGTCGCGTATGTTAAATAAATAATTTTTGTGAAAACATAGCCAAGTGTTTTATTATCTAATTATTATTATTTTTTTGCAATTTGTTTAAATGTAATTCCTATAAACATTATTTCTTTTAGAATTGGCAATATGATTTAACGCATATATGACAATCTAAGTTCATTTCAAAGGAAATACACCAAAGCAAGTAATATTTAAAAGTCTTTATCTTTTTACCACTTAGGCAATAAGGATATAATTAATCAAAGTATATTTTACTTGTTGTAACAATTATTAACAGTAAGTAATATAAAGTACAATCTACCTTGAAAGATCTTGTTAACTGAAATACTCACAATTTAGCGAAATAATGCATAGGCTGTACGAAGCAATTCGAACAGTACCGACTGAAGTTAGCAACAGTACATATTGAACTCACTTGAAATACAGAAAAGTAGCTAGTTAACTATTGAACTTGGAATGCAAATGATAATAGTAGTATTTTAAAATAACTAAAAGGGAAATCTTGTAAGTATAGTTATAATTCAATTCATTTTTGGTAGATACTGGTATTGTAAAAATACTACTTACTAGACTTTTCAAGTATTAAAATTGTAAAAAAAAGAAAAGAATATATTTTAATACGAAAGCAAAATAAACAATAAAAAAGGCAAAACAAAAATGAAAACAAAAAGCACGCAATGGCATAGAAGAAACGGTTAAATGAAAGTTTTATTTCTAAATTCACACTTGTTTATCGCGTACGATATAAACTACGTTCAAGAATTGTAGGTTACTTAGATGTTTACTTCAGTCGAGTAGAGTGAGCGTAAGTCATAACTAACTTGACATGTTGTATGACATACGTTTCAGTTTATCTCATTGTTGTAATACGAGGCAGTACGAAAGAGGATGTGCCGTATGTCGTTCAGTAATAGGTCCAAACGCAATCTTATAAAAATGCGATAATACATTAAACGATACATACATGACTGTAGGTGTTAAATTTAAATTTTAAGATAATCACAATTCAATTAACTAAATATAACATTCTAATATAGTGAATGTGAAGACCTCAGTAATTTTTGATCAAATATTTTAATTTTATTATTGTTAAGAATCCCAGTAGTAACGAAAAACCACTTAAAATTTAGTAAATTAAAATAAAATAAAAAGTTATGAAAACTAAAATCTGCCTACGAAAAACCTGTTGTCAAATAAACAATAATAAACAAATTTATAAAATGTTATGGGTACTGCTCCAGACAAAAATCACTTCAAACAATTCTTTAGTATGTTAGATTAGGTTAGGTTAGGGTTGGGTTGGATTACATTACTTTCGTTTACTATAAGGGGTTTGTCACCTCCACCCCTGCGTCAGTAATCTTAGCTGTCCCATCTATGAACACTTTTAGTGTTGTACAAGGTTATTCCCACTCCCTCAAATCGTTACCCGCCTCCGAAAAACGGCCCCATCATTACTATTATATTAGCACATAGGTATTTCTCATTAAGAGTCTTTTCGCGGTTTTAGTTTCTTTATTTTTAAGCTTTTGTTGAATAAAGAGTTTCATGACTAAATCAACACAACGTCGTTTAAAGTCACTGTTCTGTTTTTGCTGCACTGTGTGCCGCTTACTTTCGTATTTGCAACCCCGGGCCAGAGAGAGCATTTTCACACTAAGTGATATCTAGACGATTTAATGCGTACAATATCGAGACCAAACAGTGACATATACCGCAACATGACTGTTACTTACCTACTAAAACCATTAATAACTGATCTAAACATCGGATGTAGCAATCGAATTGTATCAAAGTACCCATCTAGATATGTACAGTGCCCGGCATCTAAAGAGATTCAAAAGCCATAAATCATCGGGTGCACACAAGCAAAGCTTAGCCCCTTTAGGGCCGGGATAATCGACTGGTAGGCAGAATGATAACTGCTCAGTAAGGTTCAGTAGCGTAGTGGCAAATAGTTGTAAATTAACAGAGTAGAGAAGGGGTTGTTAGGGTAAGTAAAGAAGTTGAATGAATTCACTTGTGTTCCATGTTCAGTACTTCTTCTCTCAATGATACGCGCCGCTGAACTACAAGTTGACGTTTCGGTCCTGCTATATTCTTATTGGCTCTTTCATTTATTGCTATGCTAGAAGTTTCCGCCTAGCCACCTGTTAGTCTGACCGTTGCTGAATCTCCTTAGGTGTCGGCTACTGTATATTCTTCAATACCGCTGTTACGAGTTATATCGTCGCGATATCGCGCAGTATGGAAGGACTCTTAAGCTACATCTCCCTGTTCGCGAAATTTGCCAAGAGCCGTCGAGTTGGTTACCGATAGATTAAGGTGCCGGCACCTTAATCAATTTGAAGAATTGGGGGCGCTCTTCATTCTTTTATTGCATGTTCTCGCTTGCAGCGTCGAGCCGCCCAACGCTTTCTGTCCCGGTTTTAATTAAATAAGGTCGTAATTAATGTAATTCTTCAATCCGACTAAAAGCTGTGTGATTCAGCGCAATTCCAAAAATTAAATGCTTCACATGCCGCGTGTGTATGTGTAAATAATCAGGCCGAGGTAGAGATAAAAATAATAATAATAATATTACGAGGCCGTTTTCAGATGTTCGTGTATAATGTAATAATTGGGGGGCGGTTTTTAATTAAATTTTATAACTAAAGGCTAATAAACTAATGTGACGCTATCTGATTGAAAAGTGGAATAACCCTTTTCTGTTTTAAGCGTGCATTATTTTATTGATTATGATAAAAAGGACAACGATCCTGTCGAACTTACAACTCACATTTATTTGCATCTAAACACAGTGGCGGCTAGTGGATTATTTTAAACAAGATCGATGAATTTTCGTTCTTTTTTATAAATTCTTGAATCAGTTAAAAAATTAGTTTGAATTGGAAAAAACACATTCTCGCCGCGATATCCTTGAAATCAGTTACAATTGTTGGTAGAAGCATAATTGGATTTTAGTATTACGTGTGACTAACTTCATACAGTACTGTCTACTAGACTCTTAAAAAAGAAAAAACTTTTTGTGTTTCATTCCCACTTGCTAGTCATGCTGGTGGGCGGGCAGTCCTTCCGACCTACACTATAGTGCAAAGCCGGAGGGCAGGGCGTAAGGCCCTCTTCAGCCTCCTTGCAGGAATCGTGGGAATGGGTGGGTGGTATAGTTAGGGAGAGAAAGATGAGACGGACGAAATGAAGACAGAAGAGAAGTGAAAGATTATCTGTGGAATATTACTGCTTCAGCATTTGCCTAAATGATCCAAGGAAACCACAGAAAACTTGGACTCGGGTTCGAACCGGTGACCTCCCGAATGCTAAGCAATGATCTACAGAACTAGACCACTCCGCTCGGTCTTAAAAAAGAATAGCATGAATCTGCTTATCTTGTAGCTCGTTTAAATCGTTGAGCCGTGAGCCATTGCACTTAGGACAGCGCATAAGTTCCTCGAACCATCATTGTTCAAATGAACGAATAGTGACAATCGATTCTTTTTATAAAATTGAATCGTTTGAATCGATTCACTAGAAAGAATCGTATAGGCCACCTCTACTGTCTACTGAGCACTAACATTTGCATTTCATTATTATGTTCTCATAGAAAATAGTTCATATTTAAATTAACAATTCAAAATAGTTCTAAATCACGTATTATATTATAACTAGTATCCACGTATGGTTAAACTTTTCAACTTATTTCGAAACTTATAACTAACGTTATTGATAAATTTAATGGAACAGCATTGTTGACCTGAATTATTAGATTCCGTCGGGATAGCGTTGTAGATTAATTTTGAAACTTTCGTATTAAGTTTTTTGTTGATTAAGGTTGTCTATGATATTGAATATGTAACCATTGTTCTTTGCTATAAGTTTTATTTTATTTATCGAAAATAAATTAATGTGAAACATTTTACGTGTTTTCTTTTACGTTTAAATTAGTGTTTTTTTTTAGCTTGTCCTGCTATGTTTCTTGGCGATTATTCATTCAGTGTCCACACCGTCGTGAAATCCATGAGCTGCCACTGCTTTTTAATATTATATACCATAATTACAAAAACTTTATACTAATTAAAAACTATCACGTTATGTTATTTTGGGTGCGAACCAAAAAAAAAAGCATTTATGGCACCAAAGTATTCCCATAATGATACCATCGGACTGCGTTTTTGGAACTTTAATTATTCATGCTAATTGAAAAAGAATGTCGTATTTATTTTTACTATGTTTTTTTATCATCTGGACTCTGACATATAGATTACAGACTTACGATTAGGTAAAGGTGTATCTGCACTAGTATATCACCATTGTGATTGTGTAATTAGCGCATTTCGTTGATAAAGTACGTTATCCTGTGGGTCATGTCTTTACAATGCTTGCTCCCTATATAAGAGTCATTGGTCATTTAATATGCTTGGTGTGAATGTTTTATGTATGAACTTTATTTTTAGCTTCTTGTAATGGTTTGTTCTTCACCTGTGAAATTTTCGGGGAAACATATTATTGAAGGAAAAAAATTGAATCGATGAAGCCTTCAAATATTGTAACTCCATAATCACATTTAATAAAACACAGATGAGTTACAGAAAGTTTTTATTGATACCACAATAATGTTATTTCGACATACAATGTCTTCTTCAGGTGGTGAAGTAATCTAAACTTAAACTAATTACAAGTCGACTTAAATACTAAAGTATAAGGGTAGGGGTGAAAATGTTAAATGTTTAGTAGAGGAGAATTGTTCAAATCTGTTTGGTCATTTAAAATTAATCCTAAGTTATTTAATTTATTTATTTCTATGGTTTCTAGTAAATTTAATTTAATACCTTTAGCTTCAGTATGTAGTATCTTAAAGTTGTGTGAGATAGAAATTAAGTGATTAGCATAAGTAGACTGATCATTTTTGTTTTCAAAGCATTTCTTGTGTTCTTTTATACGATCCTTAAAAGTTCTTTCAATCTGTCCAATGTAAGATTTGTTGCTACTACCGCAATCAAGACCCCACCAAAAAAGAAAATAAATCTGGAATTTATAAGTTAGATTGTGGTAGTTGCAACAAATCTTACATTGAACAGACTGGAAGAGCTTTTAAAGATCGTATAAAAGAACACAAGAAATGTTTTGAAAACAAAAATAATCAGTATACATATGCTATTCACTTAATTTTTAACTCATACAACTTTAATGATACATACTGAAGCTAAAGGTATTAAATTGTACTTACTAAAAAAGTTTAGATTACTTCACCACCTGAAGAAGACATTGTATGTCGAAATAATATTGTTGTGGTATCAATAAAAACTTTCTGTAATTTAGCTGTGTTTTATTAAATGTAAAGGAAAAGAGGTGATTAAATCGCCTTTACCTTTTCATTTCAATTATAGGCCTAATACCACTTTCGTCATAATACATACATATATATCTACTATAATAGTAAGACAAAAAGACCCTGTTGTAGACATAACCATCTGGAAATATTAATAATTTAGTTGCCATATTCTGCTGATGCGGCAGCACGGGCAGTCCACGCTTCTTTTCAAATTGAACTACAGGGGATGTTAAGAATTACGCCAGGATTTCCTTTGACGGAGCTTTTGTTCATTTCCTAAGCCCTTTGCAATTTCCTTTGGATTCAGCGTTTATACATCGCTCGCGTTGCCGGCTCAGTTCTTGAAGGCCGCTTTCTTCTTTTGAAAATTCCTTAAGGGAAAAGGGAAATAAATTATTACCTCTAACGTTTTCCCACTCACTTTTCGCGAAATTCGTACCTATATCTCCCACTCTAGTAATTGGAGCTCCGGAATCAAACAATTACCGGATCTCTTTGATGTTACATTAAAAACTGAATGGTCGGGGATAAAATTTTTAAAAACGGAGAATAATACGCATAATTTGTTACCTTGTTATTGCACGAAACTCAAGTAAAATTTGGACGAACCGATACATTAAATCTAATCAGAACTTATTTTTCTACCTATTTGTTCCCTTCGAGGGCGATATAATGATTATAGCGGTAATACAATTTTTCGATACCATTTTTATAATACGATTTGTCTTTAGCCTCAAAATGGGCTTCAGTTTCGGCGATTACGATTACCTCTTGAGATCTGAGAATAGAAAAAAGTCGCTGGGGGCCAGATCTGGAGAGTACGGTAGATGCGAAAGCAATTCGAAGCCCAATCCATGGAATGTTACCATCGATTTTATTGATTTGTGACACGGTGCATTGTCTTGATGAGGCGGCACTTTCTTTTTCTTCAAATGAGGCCGCTTTTCCGCGATTTCGTCGTTTAAACGCTCCAATAACGCTACGTAATAGTCGCTGTTTATGGTTTTCCCCTTTTTAAGATAGTCAATAGTCAATGAATATTATACCATGAGCATCCCAGAATACTGATGCCTGATATCATAACCTTGCCAGCCGACTTTTGCGTCTTTCCACGCTTTGGAGTCAGTTCATCACGTGCAAATCAAAAATTGGTACCGAGCGACATGGTTTAGTGGTTTAAATGATAATTTAGCATTCGTAAGGTCACCGGTTCGATTCCGAGTCCACCTGTCCTGGTCCAAATTCTTCTATTCATTTAGACAAAAGCTGGGGCAGCAATATTCCACAGATAATCTTTCACTTTTCATTCGTATTCATTTCGTCCTTCTTATCAGTCTCTTTCCCTACTTATTACGTACCCATTCCTATGATTCCTAATTCCTTACAGAAGGCTGAAGGGGATCCTTCGTTCTACCTTCCGGCTTTGTTCTAAAATGTGGTTGAAAGGGACTGCCCTCACACCAATATTAGCAGCATGCGGAAATGAAACAAGCAAAAGTTTGAAAATTGATTAAATTGTGGATGCTGTTTATGGTCTCGATACTGTCATTGCCAATCACGCGCAATTTAGGTTTCAAATCATGGCGTAGTATCGCCCAGGAGCTGATGATCGGTCACAAAACAGTTTTAAACCATTTGTGTAAAGCTGGACTAAAAAAAGAAGCTCAATTTTTAAGTGTCACACGAATGAAGCAAAAAATATGTTGAATCGAATTTTCATCTGCGAAATCTTGGAAAAATGAAACCAAATCGAATCATTAATGAAATGGGTGGTGATTGAACATCAAAAATAGGCTACATTGGACAATATTATGGATAAATGATCGTGGTCAAAATGCGACGAAACGGCTGAAGCGTGGGCCAAGCAGGAATAACGACCAGGAAGGTTTTGCTGTATGATTGTGGGACTTTAAAGGAATTATCCATATGAGCTGCTATTGAAAAACACTAAATTCAGCCCTCTACTCTACTGTTAACCTTTGGGCCGTTTGAAGTTAGCGATCAACCAGAAGCGGTCAGAATTGACCAATAGAAAAGGAGCTGTGATCCATCAGGACAACAAACACCAGGCTACAAGACTATAATGATTTTCCAAAAACTCCAAGAGCTTCGTTGGGAAGTTTTAATGCATCTACTGTTCATTTAATAGTCCGAATCAAGCACCAAACGATTACCATCTTCTCTCCGTCACTGCAAAACTTCTTTGGTGATAAGAAATTGTTCACTTAGTCTATCTTTTTGGCAATAAGGAGTAATAAGGTTTCTATGAAAGAGGCATAATGAAATAGCCTTTAAAATAGCGACAAATTTATATCGAACAATCCTAACTATGTTAAATAAATGCCTGAGAAAAACTATGAATGTATTTTTCACCAACCTTAACAGTATTTATTATATTAGCGTAAGAAGCGCTGAAGTACTAATTTTTCTACTTTAATGTCCTAATGCAATATCTGCTAATCCGTCTAAACGTTTAGTTAGAGCTGCTTCCTTAGATGATTAGGTGCATCTGAAACTGCCGAATACAGATTGACTTCAAATTATATGTACATAGGTAGATATGTTTATCTGTTATGTGAAAACCAAAGTGTGTTTTATACCGCAAATAAAGCGCAGCAGATTCATAATAAGATAATGCAGTCAAACTGTACTTGGATTTTATTCGAAAAGGGAATCCACGACATTGCATTGCCTACGTGTCTGCTCACTTCGGTTTGTATAAGTACATACATATACACATATACATACGTAGTAGACGCGTTATTTCAGCAAAACTTCAGATGCAGAATGCATAATATCGAATATCTAATTTAAGATCGAACGTTGTACGACGATATGTATAAAACTATACCTTCTTTGTACTGGAGGGAATATATTTCTTTCTTTTTACCGGAGGGACAAAATAATATCCACGGTTTCATTGGTTTTGATTCCTTTCAGCGATACTATTGAATCAGGATAATCGTATCAAGCAATACAAGGGGAAAAGGTATGTTGTTAACATGCAAATTTACTCCAACGTTTCGCTTTTTTTGGTTAAAATATTCTTAAGAATCAATGCTAATTATATATTTAGTATTTTTGCAAAATATTGATGGATTTTGAGTTATTTAATTTTTTTCAAAATTTTTGACATTTGCACGTTAACATTTAAAAAACCGTAATTCAATTATTTTTTGACATTTTGCTTTATAACTCGTAACAATTATTTATAACTATTCACATCATCGAAAAAAAATTGTGCTTTTTAACTTGTGGCAATATTTAATTTACATTTATTTTTATTTATTTTATCTTTGCCACAGCCAACAATTTTAAGTCTGTCTATTGTAATTTATTTCAGGTATCTAATGTAGTTATGAAATATTCAAAATTTATTTTATATTATTGTATAGTGTATCATTGTTATCGTGTAAATATTCTTTTCTTACAATTCTATTCTATATATTCTTCGAGAATTTAATTGCTTCAGTACTTTCTTATAATCCCTCTTAACAATTCAACTCTGTATACTAACAGCATGCTGTCTATAATTCTTACTTTTCCTAATAACAATTTTACAATGGGTTTCTTCGGTACATTTGGGTTTTCAGTATTGTATGTTATCGACCTTTTCAAATTCATCCCTACTATGACTAATAAACTTCTAGCTCCCTTCTTATCTATTTTTCTACAATATTATTTTAATAACTACAATCAGTTCTCTTTCGATCTTCCTGGTAACAACATAAATTCTTCACTTCGTTCAATTGTATATTCATTTTTACTTCTAGTCTACATTAAATTTTATCAGTTAATTATATATATTTATTTTTGGTTCAGTGCTTTATTTTCTTCGTCACCTATAACATATTAACTCAAAGAGTCTAAAAACTAAACTATACAGGGTGTTCAAAATTGGTCAACTTCAAAAGGGCATAAGTCAATTTTTTTTTAATGGAATGACCCATTTTTCTTCATTGAATTTGGCGTCTATTGATACGGGACTATCGTATACCTTTGTTTATACTTTTTGAGAAAATTTACAATTTGTGAAAATGTTGCTTTTTTTCACTGCATACGTATAATGTTAATGAAAGCAGTGTGCTGTAATTTCGAAACAATTGAACAATCAATTGTTGTTAAGTGTCAGAAAGAGTATGCCGTCTTCCAGACCCACAATTTTGAATTGTTGCAATAAAGCATCCGCAACCAAATATTATATTTTAAATTTATTTTATTTACATGGTGAATGTTGAAAAATTGAAAAAATTGAAAAACCCTGTATATATATATATATATATATATACATATGAGGAAAGGGTCGTAAGGGTTACAATCCTCCTTTTCAGAAAACCAAAATTCGCTCTTTTAAAATAACAAAATTGGGTGAGAACAATGAGTTAAAATAACTCTTATCTACTAATAAATCAGCTTTCGTAAAAATATTATTATAAGTAGCTGTTTGATACGTAAATTAGTTTTAAATACCCCTTGAAATGGCTTTAAAATAAGTAATAAATTATGAAGTGAAGAGACCTATGACAGCGCGCCAGTTCTTTTGTTTTTCTGTATTTTTTTCCAACTTTTCACCTATTTTTGTAAGCACGACCCGCCACTGCATATTAGATTTTGTTATATGTTGCCTAGATTAATATTCTCCGACAATTTAACATTATTGTTACAAGAATCTGAATAATGAATTTATCTTTTATTAATATTGAACAGATCCGGCTCTGATTAAATTAGGTAGGTTCAACATGGAATCCGCATCGAGTATCGCATTACTTTTCGGATTCGGACCTGTTCAGAATTCAAGATAACCTGGTTAGGGGTCAAATTCAATCCCAAGGAAACATTCTAGTCGAGTATACTTTAAAGTTCGTTTTTTTAAAGGACGATTGATGGTTACTAATCCTCGTTTAAGAGTTCTTCGGAATCTCAATAGTTTTATTACATTACATCCATCACATTCTCGCAATTTATTTTAAGATAAAATAGTAACCACAAAGTTGCATCTTGAATTAATTGGGAAGTCAAAGTTTATTATAAATGAATATCTCACTAAAACTGTTTTAATAATTGGATTGATTCAGCCGTTACCTTGTGATAATTCATCTTAACGATAAATGAATAAACACTACTTTTGTTTACAAAGAATGCAAATATATATCATTGACGTACTTTGGTAATATTTCAACAAAAATCGCTAATGTTCTATCTGCAAACAACCTAACAGTTAGTTTTAAGACAAACACATTTTTAATTCAAAGGATAAAACTGAGAAATTTGAAAAAACTGGAGTCTACAAGCTAGAATGTACAGATTGTGGTTCCTTTTACTTAGGCCAAACTGGAAGGTCATTTAGAACTCGTTATAACGAACACTTTAGATCATTTAGATTAAGAAAAACATTGTTTAGAAACAGGCCATCAGTTTCCTACTATAGAAAATGTTAAAATTATTCATAATGTAAATAAAGGCTTTAAACTTAATATTTTAGAATCCTTAGAAGTATACAAAGCATCAAAAATTTCCGAAAATAACCTATTAAACGACCAGGTAGATTTGTACCACTCAGTATTAATTAGTACATTTAATAATTAATGGAATTTCCAAAATATATATAAACACCACTGTACATCTGTTTATATTCATTCAATTTGAATCGTTTGTTTGACAATGACATGCTATTTGTCGAAACTGTAGTCAAAACGATTTGTAAATAAAAAAAGTGATATTAAACAAAGTAGTGTTTATTCATTTATCGTTAACACTGTTTTGTTTTTTAGTAAACCGATTGCACTAAACCTACCCGAAATCTACTTTAAATTGAAACTTCCAAATCCACTGTTATAATTATATTTAATTTCGTTATTACTATTTACTTCTAACACAAAAAAGGCGTAAAAAATTTGAAATCCTCTGACTACAGCTCCAATTTAATTAGGAGCTGGTGGTTGTCCTTTCTGAGTTTATAAATTTCCATTTTCATTTAAGAACCTCAAATGGCATTAATTAAATAACAGAAATAGTATATAACATCCTTCAAGTTAGTAAATAACTGGAATTAAATTAAAAAAAATTATCTTGTAGGTACTGGAAACAGAATTTCATATGAAAATTCTTACGTAATACAAAGGTATTACAATCTGTTGTAAGTTAGCGAGAAAGGTAATTTTATTTTATGTATTAAATATTTAAAAAATAAGAGTAATTAAATTGTATACAACTAACAAAAGAAATGATATTCAATCTACTTTAGTAGTATATAGTTTAATATATACAATACTTTAAAACGCATAAATATTTTTTAATAATTCTATACTTCATCTTTTGTATGTAATTTTGGTTGTTCCATGTTTTAAAAGTAAAACTTTGTAACTGTGTGAACAGTTATGTTGGATTACTATTCTCTCTTAAAAGTTTTAAAATTCAAATGAAAATGGGTCCAAGTTTACCTAAACACGAACTTGGATGATTGTTTGCAACACGTGATGGCGTTTACAAAATTACACATCTAGCACTCAGATAGAGAAAGCAGTGCAACAAAACTGGCTAAAAGGGCTATTTATCGTTTGGGGTCCTGAAAACGGTTCCGGTGGCACCTTCTAATAAATTATGTAAATTGGAGAGATCTACAGGTAAGAAACATAGGTCATGTGAACACTTTGTCACGAACATTTACTGAAAAGTATCTGCATTATGGACTACGTGACTTGTGAAGAAATTATTCAAAAAACAGTAACAGAGAACAAATTATTAGATTGATAATTAATAACGGCCCTTCCATTAATAATAAGCAAATCAACAGTACCTCTCAAACTTCTAACCTTACGTAAGCTAAACATATTTTAGATCGTATTAAATCTAAAAATATAATTTTGATCGCAATTGTAGTAACCTTTAACAAAATGAAATATGTTGTAATTAAGTACCTACATAACATATTCATACGTCCACAGGTTTAATATCTAGCCAGAAATTATTACAACCACTCTACACCCCTATTAGCAAAATAGATGGATAAATATGTGATAATCAAATTATCCCAATATGCCTAGGACAAAGCATGTAGCAAACTTGTTTATTTTATTATCAAGATAACAGTCTTTATCTAATCGACTGAGAATAACTTTTAGGGTAGCTTCTTCGTAAATCTATATAATTCAGTATGGAGTTTAAGGCTATGAACGTGAATTATTGAATTATTAAATAATACGGGTCGGTTAACGTTGATCAGCAAATTAAGGCTACAGACGTCATTTCCGATATAGTTAAAAAATTAATTTTAAACATTGTAAGTTTAAATACTCGTAAATTTATTTTTGAAAATAGTTTCTGATTCATTTCAATGTAGACTCAACTTCTTATTTTGTGCATGCCTTTGTTTCGCCTTTCATCGCATGCGCTTCTTCCTAATAGCTGATTTTACCCTTAATTGCTTTCTCTTGAATTCTGTATTGTCCTAACTACTTAATTCAACGTATTTTTATACACTAGTCTCATCACTTTTACTTTTAGTCCTTTTCTATCTCGAACTAACTACTAACATCCTTGTCCTATTTATACCCAGAACATTTCAAATCTCGACACGACACGAGCGGCGTGGTCTAGTGCTCTAGATTATTGCTTAGCATTCGGGAAGTCACCGATTCGAACCGGGTCCGGCGGGTCTGGTCCAAGTTTTCTGTGGTTTCCTTGTATTATTTAGGCAAATGCTGCTAATCTTTCATTTCTCTTCTGTTTTCATTTCGTCCGTCTCATCTTTCTCTCTCTAACCACACCACCCGCCTATTCCCACGATTTCTGCAAGGAGGCTGAAGAGGGCCTTACGCCCTACCTTCCGGGTTTGTACTACAGTGTAGGTCGAAGGGACTACCCGCCCAGAAGCACGAGTAGCTGGTGCGAATGAAACACAGTTAAATCTCGACACATTGCTTAGCATTCGGGAGGTCAGTGGTTCGATTCCGCGACTTCTCGCCCACCAGTACAAGAGGCCGGTGGGAATAAAACACCCAAAACTTTTTTTTTATATCTCCATATAGTCTACCAGCTACTCCAGTTCGCTATACTTGTAAGTTTATTTCTGCCTATATTGTCTGCATTGTTTAATTGTTTGTATATATGTATATACATATATATATATTCTATCTATTCGTCTTTTAAATAAATATTTATTTGTTTGTATTTTATGGTAGTCATCATTTTTGTTGTATATAAAGTGTTTTTATTAGTGTTACTGTTATTGATTGGCATATAGGTAAGATTAAAATTTAACAGACGCTAAAGTTGAAGCCAACACATCAGAATTTTGAACTATTAAACCCCAAATTAAAAAAAAAATGAATTTTTTGCCTTTTTTGTGAGCATTATTACGTAAAATAAGAGGACAAAATAATCAACATAGTAGTTGTTTCTGGCCAATCTTTGATCGCTGAACCAGAATCTGGCCTCCCAAATACATTAATTTTTTGAAATATTAACCTCAAAATCCAACTATTTAGGGTATCTATAAGTTTCATTGCGCTGGGCCAACTCTGGGGACAGATTCGAGTTCGTCGTCGTATAATATATCTTTTTCATCTCTTCAGTAGTAGTGGTTTGGAAATCGAAAGATCCCTTGAAACAGAGGGCACCATAATAGCGGGTTGAAAGCAATAAAACACGACAAGGGTAATCATTTTCGCTGTATTTTCGAAGGTGAATTCGAATTTGTCCCCAGAATTACCGTAGCACTTTCAAATTTCCAGATTTCCTCATCCAAAAGTAAAATAAGCCAAATTGGCATTACTTGTATCTTAAGATTAAGATCTCTCAAAATTTCTATGTTCTAAGGATATTCTGAGACCAGATTCTTATTCACCGTCAAAAACTACTTTGGATATGATTACTTTGTTGGTTGTTTCGTCTTCTTAATCAGGTACTTTTGTATTTTTTCAATTTTTGCGGTAAGGATGTCTTAAAATCCCGACGTACTGAAGCAGATTTGCAAATTACGTCGTAAATAACTGCTCTTTTGTTTATTTTTAAACTCTGATTCCGTTTACCTGTGTAATTAAAGCATTTTGAGGAGAATCGCTTATATCAGCAACGGCGTTTTCTTTTTATAGCAAACGGTATTAAAAAGCTTTTTTTACCCTGTTACAAATTGATCTTCGTTTAACTTTAACTAAACGACAGACACTGCAGAATAAAAGTCACCCTCAAATTTGAAACTCGATTACTGCATACAAATGAAAATTCTTTTGGGCGCCACTCCAAAAGCAACCGCGCCTTTCTACAGGCTCCCGCCGCACTGTTCCCTTCCTATCATCCCCAGCGAGTTTTTAGTGACTGCCTTCATTTCTGCAGGTGGTGCTAAAAGTAAATTGAGTTTTCGCGGAGATCTGTTTTCCACGGCGCTCATTACGCGCGTCGAAAATTACGTATGGCTGCCAAGGGATTCATCAGCCAGTGTAATATAGATGAAATCATAAAAAAAGGTACAGCAGGGACTAATGGACGTTCAGAGAGTGATACACGCGAACGGCCAACAAATTTTATTTTCTCATTTCATGTCTGGCACCGGCATCGCGTCGGCCGCATCGAGTCGGTCACAGCCGGCATTTCCGTTTTGCCGCACAATCACTCCGTCACGTCTACTGCTTCTACGAATGTTCAACCGATTCCGAACAAATTAACTTTCTTGTTCAACATTATCAAATAAAGAATATATTACATGACATCATACACTTCATATACGGAGTCTTCAGTTTTTACAGCCTGACCGACTTTTTGATATTGTAATAATAATTACTTAATGGTCACAAATTGTTTTCCAATCGGAATATTATTATCATTTTCGTTGCCTTATTCTGATAATTAATGATAAGAATAAAAGACAAAAGAATGTTTCAACGAATCTATTTCAAAGAACTCGACATATGTTTCGACCGGGCGGTCTTTATCAAGAGTAGATTAATACTAAATTATTCATTAAACGCTCAAACCTTACATAGTAAGTTAAAAACAAGTTAATATACATTAATTGGGGAAATTAACTCAACTTTTCATCATAAATCGGTTATTAACAGTGGGGTATTATTTGTCAATATTTCAATTTGATTATTCACTATGTTGTTTTTATTTGAAATTGCTAATTTGATTTCTAAATGCTCCAAAAGTGTGAGCTTCCTAGACTTTTCTGAATTATCTAATAATTTAATATTTTCTTTGTCAAGGTTATGGTTATTTTGAACACAATGTTCAGCAAAACCTGTTGAGCAAGTTTTGTTTTTAATTGAGCGCTCATGTTCACAAATACAATTTTTTAGGGCCCTACCGCATTGTTCAATCTAAATGGCGTCACAATCCTTGCACGATAATTTGTAGATTCCGCTTTTTTGTAATTTTTCTTGTTTTGGTTTATTATTAACTATGGTATTGCCTAACTTTAATCTATTGACTTCTAACACTTTAAAATCTAACCTTCTTAATCTATTTGAAATTTTGGAGCTTACATTTTTAATGAAATTTATTGCACAAAAAGGTTTTTCGTCTTTCGGGATTGTGGCGTCAGTGGTGATTGGTTTCCGGTATATATCGAAACTTAAAAAACCGTCCTTATTTCTAGAGATATTTAAATCTAAAAAGTTAATACTAGTGTTTTCCTCGATCTCCATGGTAAATTTAATTTTTTCATTTATGGAATTCAGGAATGAGATAAAATTATTTAATCGACATATCTGCACCAGAACTGAATATTGTGTAAAAGATTATCATTGCTGAAAAGGTTGTTTTCAAAATGATCCATGAAAATTTCTGATAAGTAAAATTTCCTATCAAATTTAAATAGCTTTGATGTAAACAAACAGTTACAATTTTTAACGATTCTGTTTTTTCTTCTTTATTTAAAAGACTAGTTTCGATATTATTGGTCACTATAGTTTTCAGTTCTTTGATGGGTATGGATGCGAATAAACTACTGACGTCAAATGATAACAAGATTGAGTTCCTGAGAGTGTTAATATTCTTAATTTTTTCAATGAATTCTAAAGTTTTTTACACTATATTTAGACTTAAAATTAGTATGTGAAATTAAAAGATGATTTGTCAATTTACATAATTTGTACCACGGAGCATTTACTTAAGACACCACAGGTCTTAAAGAATTATTGTTTTTATGAATTTTAGGTAAACCGTATAATATGGGTGGTCTCGGATTCATTACTTTGAATTTAAAACTGTCTTGAGGAGGGACGAAAATATGTCGAGTTTTTCGAAATAGATTCGTTGAAACATCCTTTTGTCTTTTATTCTTATCTTTAATTAATTATGTTTCATCAACAGTGCACCGAAAAAAATTTACTTATTCTGATAATTTCATTTAAGAGAATATGACCACAATTTCGCTCAAATACATAAAAAGAAACATTCTTTGAATTCCGGAAACGAAAAGGGCTACACCGGCAGTGTGTATATTACACGACCTACCTTTGCCTACCCCCTATAGTTCAAAAATTATTACACTTGCAATTCTGCATGTTTAGTTAGGTTCTCTAGACATCGACAATCCCAAATTTCATGAATGAGCCCATGATAGTTTTTGAATTATTAAGGTCAGAAAAGTGCTATTTTTATCACTCACTCATCAAAAATAAAATTAGAAAACTTTTAGGTGACTTAGAAACTTGAAAGTTGGAATATGATACAATAGTGATATATAGGATATAATGAAAAAATCTGAAAACTACAGTTTATCGACTTTTGGCAAAGTTATTGGCAAGGTTACATAATATCAATGGAGATGATTTGAAATGGATGTATTTTATTATGATTACAACAATAAAACAGTCTTTTTGAGGCGTGCAAAAAGGGTAAAACTTTTCAAAAATTAATATTTTATACAAAACGTAAATGTAGAAAGGGAAACAAATGTTACGTTCTTTGGTGAATTTAAAACATGATCAAGATAAGGATCCTTATCATTTAATAAGGCACATCCTAACAGAACCTGATCTGTTCCAGATAGTAGTAGGATTCGCTGTAACATTTTTGTTCCCAGTTCCCTACTGTATTTATACTTAAATCTGTAGTAACGATGACTGCAAAAAAGCAGAAATACTATCGATCAAAATTATTTCGCAAAATAAAATTAAGTTCTTTGACCATAGATTATAGAAACTACCATCAGATGCAATTATTACCGATTTGTAATTAAGGGTGATGAGTATGATGTGAGAAAAGCAAAACACATGGTATGTTTTAAGCACTTGTTTCAAGTTGATTAAAATATAAAAAATAAAACATAATAATTGTAATTATTTATGGAACACCTTGTAGAAGTTATGATTCTTCGAACGCCACGCAAATCAGTCATTTGGGTTATACCAAACCCACAAAAGTGTTGACTGAAATAACTCTAATTATGTCGTATTCGAACGAAAAAAAGGGCGGACACTGTCAAGCACTTTTCTGGTGCTAAAAGAAACAAAATAATTGTGCGGACTATATCTCGACTTGCAATTTACATATCGTTTCCTGACAAACTGGACTTTTATTATGAAAAAACCGTCTGTCATTTTGCTGCCTAATTTTCAACCTTGATCGCGTGATTTCTTACACCAAAAATGAGAGGTTCTTTCTTTTTGTCCCATTTATTCCTGATTCACAGTTTTGACCGCGAACTTAAGGAATTGTAATGCTAATGAAACACCTAACACAAGGTACAGTTGATTTTTTATTTCGATAGAATTGAAAAGAATAAACCCTCTTTGATTTATGAATAATTCTTTTATTAGGCAACTGTCAATTGTTCATGTTATCTACTCGAATTTATCTAGAACTAAATTCGCAAAATGTTCCAGAATAAGTCTCGATTTAATTTTTTGTAAAATTCAAAAGATTAAGATAATTGAATAAAAGCATAATCCAACAAACAAAAATAGTTTAAATGTGAACTTTTCATATGTGATTTATTAGCTACTATTCTTTAATGAATTTCGGTTTTAAATTATTAATTACTGTATTAATGTTGAAAAGACCTAAGACAGGAAAACAAATATCATAAACAGTTCTCAGGCTTTCACGGCCGGCGTATGTTGATGCAGTGTATTCTTTCGGGCTGTTTTGCCGTGGTCCATTGAATTGCATTAGCAAAGCACGGCGAAACGTCTGGAAAAGAAAAATTCCATGGACCACGGTAAAACAGCCCGGAAGAATACACTGCATCACAATCATAAACAATTTCATATTTCCTTAGCCTTCTATAATAGAAATTAATTAGTTTGTTAATCAAAACTACTTAACTTTTACTAAAAGGTCTGCCAAGAAAGTTTTTTAATTAATTCTCCTTCTTTAGTAGTCAAATTTGTAAAATTCTGTTTATGACTATCGTACACATTCAAGCATGTACTAATTTAATTAATAAAAATTCTATTTCGAAGAGGTAGAAAGGAAAAGCTAGTAAATACAACCTTTCTTTATGCTATTGTGAAGTATTACATGAATTCCTTTTTTTTTTCCTTGTTCTAAGCTAACAATGAAGTACTCATTTCGAACGACGTAACGTTCATGCTCAACTAGCAATTCCATTTTCTTGATAAATCGCTTAAACGTGATTCAGTCCTTTTGTAACAAGATTATTTGTTCCAATGAATTTGCTTATTTTCTTTAATGAAGATCGAAACGAGCCCTTGTCACATTATCATTTAATTATTGAAGAAGAAAATCGATTGAAACGTTTTACTAAGCTCCAGAATATAAGATGATCATTATAAAAAAATGGTATTTTTTTAATTACACATAACTTATGAAGAATTGGACTATAAAATTTAAAAAATAAAGGACGAACATATAAATTCAAATTCAAAGGACTGATAAGAATCAATAATGAATTGGCAGAAGGTACAATTTTCTGATAGAATCCATTAATTATTATCAACATTTAACCTCATAATTACTTCTTTTTCTCCTCAATGTTATAATGGTAATTTCAGTGCCAGGAGCCATTAAACAATGCCTTTCATTCAAATATTTAAACTGAAATGCAGGATTTGCGCGTTAGTGTTCCAAATTAATATTTATATGGAATTTTTTTCTAATCTTTTTATGACAGCGGAGTTTCAAAGCGTTATCTCGGAATCTATATAATTAGTAGGCACAAGAATGGTTACAGTACTTTATTTGCCAGCTCTTTTGTAAAGAAAGGAAGTAGGACATTAATTTTAGTAAAATATTCATTTTCACTTTATATTTTCTCTTTGAACTTAAAGCTTACTTTGCTTTCACAAGGAAAACCTCCGAAGAAATTCTTTCAAATTGCTTTCCTTTACTGCTGCTAAAATTTTAATAAATCAGGTTTATTCTGATCGCACTAAAGTTATACATTACGCTTGGAGGTAACGAATAATTTATATAACAAAAAAAAAATGAAAACAAAAGAACAAAAAATGAGTAAGTACACCAGAAAACAAAAATTTATTGTTGAAATTTCGTGTAAATATTTTCTTTGAAAATATGTCGAGTATATTGAAATATTAAAACAGGCTTCTTTCGAAAGAAAAAGGAGAATACAGGAACATTAGCTCTAGATTGAGATAATACATCTACCTAAGTCTATACGACTTTTAGAATTCCGTACGAGCCCAGAATGCCTAATTGTCCCTTTGTCAGAGGATTAATTAAACATCATGAAACTTGTAAAAATAAAATAAAACAAATAACGTTTCACCAAATTTATTATACCCGACTTAAGTTTCGATAATGATCGCTATCGATCGAAGTTGAAAAAATGTAACCCAAAGAACCTACTTTAGCTTAAAAATATTTTTATAAAATATTCAGTATATTGGTGCAGTTGTAATGATACGAAACGTACAATTTACTTATTTCTAAACATCATTCTGTGAGGTATTTCTTACAACATATTATTATTAAGGTTGTTTTGCCGTTAAAGTTGTGTATGTTAAAACAAAAAGCTGTCATTTCTTCCGCGATCGCATCAACGAAAACTAACAAACGTATTCATCCTGCGACCGGTGCATTCAAATGTTTCATGGAAACGGCAGCAGCAGAAACGGAGGCAGAAAAAGCATTTAGAACAAAGTACATAATGCAGTCCATTTATTTGGAGAGTTGCGCGCCATGAAGGAGAGTCGTGGAAGCCGGCGAGAGAGAGTATAACTGGTAGCGTGTTTAATTATGGAGCGGAGAGGTGGCATTTGTATGTAAATCAAGCAGTGGACCAACTCAGCATTTACAATATCTCATGAGAAAGGATTACGATGAAGGGGAGAGAATGAGACAGCATGCGCGCGAAAGAAAGGGAGAGAAGGGAAAATAGAGTGTTCCTTCTCGTTGGCTCTCGACGTATCCATGGTTCTAGAGTACGTACGTATTTTGTTATTCTGCACCTCCTGTTCCACTTTCTCTGTTTACCATTCACTGCGAAAGAGGAAAATCTCCTGCTGATGCTGTATTTAATCCCTATGAGACTTTTTCTTTTAGATTTACAAAAAAACGAAGAACCGGTCTCGATTCTCTTGTTAAAAGGAAGTTGCATATTAACCATCTAATTTCTGCAAACTAAATGTTAATTATCTATAAGATTCAAGAGCATCTGCATGTTGCAAATTACTGAATAAGAACGGTAAAAGGTGAAAACAAGGACGATGCAATGTTTGGTCAATAATACGTAGCTCTACTATTTAGCTGTATCATCAAATTTATTTTTGTCCGTTCAAGAAATATGGATATTATTCTTATAAAATGTCAACTAATATAAAAAAATTCAAAGCAAGACAAACGTTGTCGTATGTCAATTTAACTATTATAGTTGTAGTTTTACAGGTGTTATGATGATTCGAGAGGAGCTGAAGAGTTTAGCAAAAATTAAAGTATTTTGAAACTGTAAAAGAGAAAAAAGGGTATCAGATAGAAGTAGGGTATCAATAGATCGGAATTTAAATAATTAGAAAATACTAGAGATAATAAATACTAAGAAGTAGATTACAAGAAACCCATTATTAAAAAGCAATTAAACAAGTTCAGAATCATAGGCGTTATGCAGTTAGTAATAGAATAAAAATATTGCAAGGGATTATAGGAAAGTTCAGAGGCAATAAAGTTATTTGTAAAGGGAAGAATGGACAGAGAAATTTAAGTACAAATACAAAGACATTATTTACATATTTACACAACATGTATATATACAGGGTGTTCTAGTGGACGTTAAATACTATAAATATAAAACTCTAATTTATTGTTTCTGTTTATAGTAATATTTAAATCTAGAAAGTTAAACGTTTTCCCCAAATTTCTAGGGTAAGTTGAATTTGTTTGTTTTGATTATTGATGAAATTTAAAAAATGATCTAATTGTCTGTCGACATACCTATACCACAGATGCATATATTTTAATAATGGTTTATTTGTGTTGAACAGGCTTAATTCAAATCTATTCAAAAAGTAATCAGCGTAAAAAGGGAGAAATAGCAGATTGAATGTGAAATAACTTTGGTTAAAGCTTACATTTATGAGATTGTTCAAATCTTTTTTGATTTCTGTATCAAGGGCGTGAATGTTTATATCCGAAGTTGAAGAATTTTTTATTTCTTAAATTGGTATTGACGGGAATAGATTTTGTACGCCGAAGGATACTAATATTCTGTTTGAAGGTATTACGTTATTTTTTTATTATGTTAGTCAATTCTAAGCTATTTTTAACAGTTAAACCTGGTTTATAATTTAACAGTATTTGAAAGTATAGAACTTAATGTTTTTGCAAACAGCTTGATTTGGGGCATTAATGCAAAAACTGATAGGTCCAATAGGGTTTTCTTTTTTGTGAATTTTTATGAGACCCTAAATAACCGGAGGTGAAGGATTGCTAGTTTTTAGAAAGAATTACATTAAATCAAACAAACGTAACTCAGGTTTAGCTTGTCATGTCTTAAATAATAATCACTCATTATGTAGAGAAAATCTTAAATTGTTAAAAAATATAAAAGGAGGTCCCATACTGAACAGATGTGAAATAGTTGAAATAAATAAAGCTACTAAAAACAAAAAAGGTCTCACTAACGATCAAATTGATTTCGGTAACAACCCAATTCCTGTATTAACCTTAGTACTTGTAATACTCTTGAAAATGCCTTAACAGAGCGATATGCGCATCGAGTTTAATTAATAAAATTGGTCCAACTTCCAAGTATCTTATTTATTCATTTAATTAAAAATAATAAATAGATCCATATAGAATTTCTCACAATGTTATATTATGAAGGAGGTATCTTTTTCCTTAAGCACAATATTTTCTCTTAGCGAATACTTGAAAACTCAAAGCTCCCCTGTACCTACATTGTATATATATATAGATTTATTGAAAACCAGTCACCTGTTCACTACATAACGCGTGGTTTCCATAGTAATTTGTCTTTCATCATAGATAGAGAAAAACGGGTAGTTAGATCGTATTTCCGGCCATGAATCTTCGTCTAGAAAATCCTAGATGAATCTCTTCCATACTCCACTTAAACACTTCATAAAAATATTGCTAACCTTTTGCACCCTCAGAAGTCGATCGAAAATCATTTTGAATACCTTTTCTTAGTTTTTAAAAATACAATGTAGAAAAGCGAAAAGTAAAAGGTAATAATTAAATACTTACAGAATTAGTTTTACCGTTTTCTCTAATGAATTAATTTTTTTAATATTAACTCGTTTAATTTGTCATGTTTTTTGAAATGTCTTCACAAGTTGAAAACTGTATAAGTCGTATAGGTAATTACTTATTATCTGTGGTGTTTTAACAATTTTTTAAGAAAAAAACAAAACAATATGCAAAAAAATATTTAGAAAACTATAATTGAGGATGACACATTGATTTAGAATTTTGTGTATTAGTGTTCTGATTAATATTCAACTTATTAAAATAATTTTAAACCAATCTGTAGATACCCTTGTGTGTAAAAAATAAGCTACAGAAGTAAAAATATAAAAACACTATAATCAGAAAATAATTTTTAAAATATTTTTCATTACTTCAGCGTAACCTTGACATTTGATTGCCTAGGGCTACAGGGTAAATCTATTAATATATGAACATATATAAACGTTATGGTATTATTTGAAGAAAGATTGAAGCATTTATCAGGTATTCAAAAACGTATTCTCATCAGAGTCAAGTAAAGAATATACGACAAAAATCGAATATATGAGGTTGTTTTGAATGGCTTTTGGATTAACTTAAAATAAAGAAACAAGACTTGCTAAAGTTTCACTAGAATAATTTATTGTCTCGACAATATTGTTTTAAGCTTTGGGCTCATTTTAAAGAGTATATTTATACTAAACTTAAATACACAAATCATAATTTATAGCCTACTTAAAATTAGGGGGAAGGAAAAGTTTCTAATTCTAACTGGTTGTTCATTAAATTTTCTGCTTTATATAGAGCCTTGTTAATTTGAAGTGATTCAAGTAGAGATAGTTTCTTTCCTTTACTTACGTTAGTATGTAAGATTTTTATATTTTCCAAATCTAAAGAATGACCTAGGGAGACACAATGGTCGAAACACTATTGTCGAGACAATAAATTATTCTAGTGAAACTTTACCAAGTCTTGTTTCTTAATTTTAAGTTAATGAATATGTTTCACAAAAAGTGCACCCACCAAAGTTTAAATGGCTTTCGGTTTTTCCACCGTTCCCTTTCCTTTGATTGATATTACTTCTTGGAACACCCTGTGTATCCTTCACAAAATACAAAATTTTATCCCACAACGGTAACTTTAATCCATGTTTTGTTAGAATAAAGTTAACTTGTTTAGACAAAAGTTAATTTTAAAGTCGCAATACGTGGTGTAGAAGATTAGATTTTTTTTGACGTAATTATTGTTTATTCAATAACCTGAAAATAGAAATTTAAATAAACAATCGTCCGATTCCATTTATTTAGTACATTGGATCCGGAATATATTGGACGAACAAGTAAAGGGAAAGAGAGTTCGGCAAATAGTGTGAAATAAATTTCACGAGATCAAAATTGTTCGAGAGAAAACGGGTAGATCGTGATTCCGGAGCAAAGGGATTTCTTTGGGTAACTTGATAAAAGGGTGTATATATTCGAGCAAAATACACACATTCACACACGCACACAACTCCTTACTCCCGATATAGCGGTTTACGAGCTAAATAACCGTTTTGTTTTGACGCGAAAAAAGCATAAATTACAACAGAAAAAAATTGGATGTAATTCAGTGAATGCGCCGATTTCTCTTAAAATATGCCAACGCACACACATCTTTCCCATAAAACAACAAAAAAAGGGAAAACCAGTAGTTATTTACGAAACTAAATAAAGGGGAATTGGCTCATAAATACGAATTTCAAACGTTTATTAGTTCAAATCAACGATGAAAGACTAAAACCTTTTTTTAATCACTGTTAGATTGCGTTTGAATGCCAAAACTCGAATTTAGTTAACGATACTCAACTTTTCTTGGTGGAGGATTAAAAAGACGTTGGATATTAAAAACTTAACAAATATATTTAAAATAAGAAGAATTTGACTCAAAGGTACAACTGCAAATTATTATAATGGTAGGAATAGATAAAATGTGTGTTTACTATTCAAGAGCTTGAACGAAGTCTCTTAAAGTTCTAGATATTACTTACTAACTACAAAATATTAGAGGGGGTTGTGAAAGCAGAGCGTCAAGCAACCCTGGTTACAAGAAAGTCAGTGACAATTTCTAGGTATATCGGAACTCGCTTGAAGATAGATTATTGAAACGTACAAATATAAAACTGCTAAATACAAAATAAATATCTAGATGAACATTACTTACATATTAGTGAATTTAATGATAAACAAGACGATAACTGATGAATACTGAAAATATGTGTAACAATTAAATACTACTTAACAATCACGTAGGTAGTAGATTTGTTTTAACGATAAGTGTTAACCTTCATCAAATCATTTAAAATAAAAAATAACGATGATAAACGTTTTTGGATTCAACTGTTTAAGATAAGAACTCTTTAATATTTTCTACCGATACCACATTTTCAAAGATGTGCTATGATTAATTCTAGTTCTAGTTTATGGGAAAACCTTACATTGACGTAAAATGATGATAATAACAAGGGTATGTATGGATCGAGTATCCACTAGATTTCTTTTTTTATTATTCAATGCTGTTTTGATTTTTAAATTCTCAAACATGTTTAACAATATGCCTTTATATTGAAAGTGCAGCATCTTGATATTATCTTCATCTAGAACATGGTTTTGATGAACACAAAGTTTCGAGATGTCTGTACTACTAGGTACTTTTGTTTTTATGCAATGGTTATGTTCGCGAATACGACTTTTTATGGCCTTCCCCGTCTGGCTTCTGTATATGGAACTGCAGTTCTTACGTAATAATTTCTAAACCCCACTTTTTGAGTATTTGTCTAATACCTCTTTGTTGTTAACTAATTTCAACTATATTTAATTCAGAGAATTCTAACGAACTGTACCTACTTGTTTTTCTTTCGTAAGATTTTCAAATAAATAATAAAAAATACCTGTAGGCCGTTTATTTCAATTGTTTGACTCTAATTCCAGTTCCCTTCTAAATTTCAAGTGACCTTTTGTCTTTTGTATTTGATTTTATTGAATTATTTTAACCTTTACAACCCTAATAGTGCAGCTACTTTTGAATGTTTATACGATTGAACCGGGCGAGTCTTACAGTCAGGGTGGATGAGTTTTTAAATAAAAAAACATCAAGGTCTCCAATAAAGCAGGAAAATCATAATAACCGAATATAGAGTAAGTAATGAAGGATAGATATTGTCAACGTGTATTATACAACGACATTTTTTCTATGCTACTGTTCTCCCCTTGAGCAATACGCTTTTGTGTTTTTGTATATTTCGATCCGAGCTTTCTGCCCTATGCCGTTTTGTCATCCCCCAAGATTTCTTTTTCAATGTTTGCCTGCCATTTGTTTGACCCGATGTAATCATTTCTTGAGCTAGAAGTGATGAGTTCTATTAATATATCTGCTGCCTGGCACTCGAATAAAGGACCGTCTCTACTACGATCTTGTATAAATCATATCTCATTTATCAACGCTTTAATCCCCGTTTTTCGTTCGTGTAAGACATGCGGAAATAATCGCATGGAATTTAATACAAAGACAATGCTTATAAATTGAACGATTAGTAAAAGTTAGAAATATTAAAAGCGATATTGAACAAATTCATTCCATAAACACATTAACTAATATAATAATAATTTTACTTTCAAAGTAAGGCCTGGAATGAGAGTATTGAAGAAAAATATAAACACAGAGAGAAGAACATGAAGAAATCTAGAATCCATTCAGAATTCAGACTTGTTATTACGATAACTGATGCCGATTTTTAATTGTAGGGATTATAATGAATTAAAATTGAATAGTACATAAAGATCCCAATGTAGCCATAATTTCTGTTATAAATTCAGCCACAGTTTAATCAATATGCAGTAAACTGATTTAAAGAAAGTGTAACAGCTCATTTAAAAAGAAACTCTAATTGGAGGCGTCGCGATGCCGTAGCCATTCGTCCGTCAACGCCGTCGTATCCCGTTTCAATTTCGTCCCTCAATTTTTCTTCTTGCTTCCTTTTTTTCCGCTATGATTTCTCGTATTTTGTGACTGCTGGGGGTCGATATATCCGCTGAACCAAAACATCATAATTACAACTGCTCGTCGCGTTTTAATTTTCCACTATATTCCTTTCTCTTTCTCCCTTCCTCTCTTTTCTCCTTGTTCCTTCTATCTTTCCAACGTTTTTTAGGTAGACGACGACGACAACGCTAGCGAGGTGGAATAATGCCTTCCTTGGGGAGCGGAAAAGCTGCTGGCATCATTAGCGTGCCAACATGAGATCTCGACCACTTTTCAACAACTCTTCTTCTCTATCTTTGGCTGGTCCTCGATGCTGTTGTTTTCTAAGTTGTTTTTTCGCTATAATTTGTCCTTCGTGTTCAAGCAAGCACTCGAAACAATATTTCGGAATTTTTTTTAACAGAAGATGCATTCAGTACGACTGGTATTAAACAATGATTTCAGACAATACTACAAACTTATCATCCTATTAAATTATAGAAGAGGATTACCAAATGGACCGCGAAGGCAGTAGTCTATTTCGCAGAGGAAATATAGACCCATCAAAAATGACATTTATTCGATTTTGAAAAATACTGAAATTAGTTAAATTTTATCATGATCCTGTCATAAAAGAGCGATATCCTTGTAGTAACAAAAGGAAACTTCGAATATAAATTGTTATTATTTGAATATTTAAGATTTTATTTCAGAAATAAAAAACCAGTGGAACTCAGTCTCATGTTCTAGTAATGTAAATATTAGACACTGCTAACGCATTATAATGTTACAAAAATTACCAATATGCTCTAGCACATTAGAATACTAGCAGACACAATTCAGAACACCTCCTGGTAGACTTCTAGGAATGTGAGGTAAAAATACTAATTATATATTTTAGACTGGCTGTGCCCGCGACTTCGTCCGCGTGGAATTTACCAAAAAACTTATTTTTAAAATTTTAAACGAAGTCGTTGAGACACAACCGTTAGCAATAGCCCGCCCGCACGACAGGCAGCCTTTGTGATATTAAGTGGCGGGAGGCGCTATTACAATTTTTATCTGTCTGTCTGTCTGTTTGTTCCGGCTAATCTCTGAAACCGCTGTACCGATTTTGACGGGACTTTCACTGACAGATAGCTAATGTAATAAGGAGTAACTTAGGCTACTTTTATTTTAGAAATTAATAACTATTTATTGATAATAATAATTAATTTCTAAAATAAAAGTAACCTAAGTTACTTCTTATTACATTAGCTATCTGCCACTGAAAGTTCCGTCAAAATCGGTCCAGCAGTTTCAGAGATTAGCCGGAACAAACAGACAGATAGACAAAAATGTAAAAAAATGTTATTTTGGTATATGTACCGTGTATACATCCATATGCATCTAGTAAAAAGTGGTTATTTTAATATTACAATCAGACACTCCAATTTTATTTATATATATATAGATAATTTAAAAAACCACATACGCTATCCAAATGAGCAATTAAATAAAAAACTATAACCGAACAATGGATAAGTTTCTATAGACTTTTCGAATTATCAAATAAATCATTATATAGTGGGATTAGGAAATGATTTTCAACTAATGACTTTATATATTATAAATATACACTTAATTTTAAGCTAATCTAAAATAGTAAATAGATCATAACGATTAAAAATTGAATCAATACAATTAATAGGTATAGTGATACAATACGAAAACCTATCTTTGCAAGGAAGAAACTTCATTATTTCATTATTTATCATTTCATTTTAATTTTCAATTATAAGGATAGAAATTTGTTCATGTAGATTTCTACAAACCAATTTTCAATTTATCTTGAGTAAGCTTTGTACCGTAACGCAAAAAGATGATGTTTACTGACACAATAACGATCTCTTTGTCAAGAAGAAGCTTCGTTATTTTCGTATATTTCAAAATTCAATTGCCTTTACAATCGAATTTCGATCTTGACAATTGCTTCTAACTAGCTTTAAATAAAGCTGTCTACCTAGATATAGTATAACGCAAAAACACTCATCTTTGCCAAGGCGGTAAATTTAATTGTCAATTTTATACATTTTGTATTTGATGTAAATATGTATTTTTTATATATTCCATATCTAATCGAATGTATTTCTGTTTCTTTTCACATTTTTATTTTGTGAATCTAATTCTTACAATTTCATTCTATTCATTTTAACTTCCTTACAAATCCTTTCTTCGAACATTTCTTATTGTACCATTAGTTGGTGTTATTCGAATCTTCACGATCTTACTTATTTACCCTCGCCAGTAGAAAGTGACCCTTTTCTATATCCGATTTCACTTTTTACGATAATTACCTTCGTCGCGGTCACTTTCCCTAAATTCTTGGTATCCTTAATTCGAATAACACCAAACTAATATCCAAAGAAATGGTTCCCCCACTTCTTTCATGTCTTTAACATGTGTACCCTTTAAACTATGTTTTTTTGTTACGGAAGTAATTCGCCATGGACTCTTATTTAAACAAAATATGAGTAAATTAAACACTTGGAGGAGTTTCACTTTATTTTATTGATTACTCTATTTACATTTTGCCTTGCTAGGGCATCATCAGGAGTATTTAGAGTACTGAAGAGACAATAATTTTGGTTTAAATATACCTACACATTATGATCTATTAACTTAGGGTCTAAGAGGGGGTTAATACCGAATTGTACTTGGTCGTTGGATAATATTTTATTAGACAAAACAGCTTTATTAATTTCTAAAATTTCAAATCGATATAAAAAAATTTTTCCGCCCTGTAAATGATGTAATAATTTAATGTTGTTTTTATTGCAAGTATGTTTATTGTTTATTAAATAAGAGGAAAGTCCAGAGGCATGTTTATTGTATTTAGCGTTTCTAATGTGTTCGTCAAAACGAATTGATATAGCTCTTTCCTATGTAAACAGTAGGGCAATCAGAACAGGTAATTTTGTAAACGCCACTTTTATCAGGGTTGTTGCCCTTGTTATTTAATTTGTTATTTACCAGAAATTTGCTTAAGGTGAAATTATTGAAAAAGGCAGGGTTAATATTAAATTCTTTTAATTTGTGACCTAGGTTAATACTTATATTTTTACATTTATTTTATTTATTTATAATACTTAGATTTTTTTGGTCAGTCACTAAAAGTCAGTCATTCAAACTCAGCCTAGTCATTAATTAACACTTCGTATTTTCTACTTGTCTTCCTACTACCACGAGTTTATTCATTTTGTATATACCCCTTATGAATATTATACATATAAAAATTTACACACGCACGCATATTTCTTTTATTGCGTCGTTCCAAAACACCCAACGATCAAAATGTTAATTGACATAATCAAAAAGAAACTTCATTACTTTATTATATACCATTTAAATTCACAATTTCATTGTAAGGGTAGAACTTCGTTCTTGTGTATACATATACCAAATTATCTAAAAAATGTAATAACGATTGTATTGTAGACACTTAGTTTAAAATTAGTTATAGAACACAAGGGTGGATGATATTATCTATATGTGTGAGATTGCAAAGTGCAAGTGAAGCGTCGCAATTTGATTAGTAGCGAACATAACTGACGTAGTTGATTAATTTGCTACTTGTGCTTTAATTAGTTATCGACCACCCTGCACGACGATGCGCCGCGGCGGCGTTAAGACAGCGAGTATACGGGGGTTGGGTTCAACTTCGTTGCCAGCCTTTTTACCCTCTAGGTCTAGATGAACACAGATACATCCATACATGAACTATGAAGTGGATCTCACTTTAGAGTCTGCTACTGCTGCTGTTGCTGCGTCTGAAGCGTGCTGTCTTAATTGAAAAGCAGCTTGCATCGCGTGTCGCGTTCTTTTTGATGTACTACCCATTATAATTTGCGATGTAGTAAATACAAGTAAGTATCTATCCGCATTTACGCGCTTTTGTTGAAGGAACGTTGTTAATTAGGCAGTTGCCAACGCGATGAATAGTTTAACGATGTTGATTGGCACTCTTGACAACTATATTCTACCGTCAACATGTCGAATAACGCATTTGGAAAACATCGCACCCCAAACTACGTAACTGAAGTAGTATGAGAGACGACGACGTACGAAATTTAATTCATTAAATCGTAAACAAACAAAATCACCCGAATACATATTATTATATACAAAAATGAATGTAATTATAATAAAAACCAATAACATACTAAGAATTTATGTTAAATTAAAATTTATAGGTTACACTCTGTAACTTTGAGTAATGTAAAGTACTTTTCTATTGTATGTTGAATTTGTCTAACATTCAGTGTGTCTATAGTGACACAATATTGCAATCATAAGTTAATTAAATATCTTAAACCTTCTGCGTTTATCAATTAATTAATTAGATCTCATATGTATGTAACAAAGAAAAAAATAACAATCTGAATATTAGTAGAATTAATATTCGGGGTAAAAAGCTATTGTCTAAATGAACTGCTAGGTCCAAACGTTTCGTCGGAAACTGCGGCTAGCATCATGAGTGGTAGGTATTGCGGTGACAACATGGGTGAAGGTTATACCTTGAAGTTTTGTCCACTCAGTCGCTGCCAAGACTTCGAGGTACAACATTCGCCCACGTTGCCACTGCAGGACCACTGATGATGTCAGCCGCAGTGCTGACGAAACGTCTGGACCTAACAGTTCATATAAACCACGGTCTTCTACCCCGAATCTTAATTCTAGTATCGATTAAATTTGCATATTACTTTGTCAAAGGTGGACGTCTAAATCCATTTAAAAGAATTTGATCTTATTTTTGTTTGTTAAAAGACAAATTACCGAATATATCTATTCTATTTCGAAAACAACTAGGTTTTAGAAGTAAGAAAAGACTGAAAATTTATTAAATTAAAATACCTATAGATTTCGGTCATACAACTGAGTTAATATTATCTACGAGAATAAAAAAAAAATACTTTATACTCCTTTGATGATGATCACCCGAGTCTAATGCTCTAGATCATTGCTTAGCATTCGGGAGGGCACCGGTTCGAACCCGGGTCTGGCTGCTCTGGTCCATGTTTTCTGTGGTTTTCTTAGATCACTTAAGCAATGCTGGGGCAGTAATATTCCATAGATAATCTTACACTTCTCTTCTGTCTTCATTTCGTCCGTCTCATCTTTCTCTCCCTAACTACACCACCCACCCATTCCCACGATTCCTGTAAGGAGGCTGAAGAACTACAGTGTAGGTCGGAGGGACTGCCCACCCACCAGCACGAGTAGCTGGTGGGAATGGAATACAAAAAAGTTTTTTTTTTCTTTGATGATCAACTTATTTTATTGAGAAATGAACACCACAATACTTTACTATTTTTGTCGAGATTTCCATTATATTTTGAAAAACTCATCGAAAAATATTGGACAAGTTCTATACTTACATGTGCAGGTACATTGATAAAAGAAAGGAATTGGAAGTAAGACAGACAAAAAACACTTACCATGATATCTTTTTCCAGATATGAGATATGGGTAAATTTTGAGTTTCGATTTTTTTGTTTCTAATAGAAAAGCAACATGGAGTTTCGTAATTTACATTAAATCTAAGTAATTCGGAAGCTTATAAATAATATAAGCGTTCAGAATTTTTTGCACATTTTAATTGTTATAAATAAACAAATTAAGCACTGTTTTGCAAAAGATGGTCCATCTATCATCGCATTACCCTGTATGTTATATTGATTACGTATAACGGTTTCTTTACATAATACATAGAAAGTTTAATGGGAAAATCATCGAATACAACGAGCAATAAATTCATTTTTAAGACGGAGACGAGAAGAATTTCAAGTTCAGAAGCAATTTTCTTGAAAAGCGGACACAAATTGTTGTTCGCACGTGAACTTATAAAAGCATATTTCATATCGTCAATCTCCTTGGTAGGATTGCATTTCGTGTTCTCGTGTGCCGATGCCACACCACGTTACCGGTCGGAGATGGCATTGGTGCTGCGCTGGGAGCCAAATTATCTCGGGAAAAATAATAAATTTTCCTCGCGACAACGTCAATACCTAATCCTGGCGCTGAAACTTTATTTCATTACGGCCAACTTTACCATCAGAGTGTTATTTAATAAGGAAGCTCGATAAACAAAACGGTCATCTGCTTACACGTCTGTCTACAGAAGGGTTGGCTATTTTGATGCAGTCGTGCAGATTTTAAAGAAACAATAAAAACTGAATAACATTATTTAATAAGGCAAATAAAACCTACATTGTTGCGAACGTTTTAAAACCGAAAATTAATTACAGGTAATTAAATTTAAATAAAATTGTGGCGGTCGATACACCCTGTATAATATTACATTGTATGTTCAAATTCATTTGTATAAATATTCTTTTGTATTTGTATATATTTCTTTGTGTATCTATGTAAATATTTCTTAACATTATTTTCTAAAGCTTTTGTATTCTGTCCATCTGTGCCAATAACTTTTATTACAACTTTATGACTTGCCTACGTGCAAAATGCGATATTACAGTTAACAGAAAGCTGGTTACAAGAATCGAATGAATATTGTCTTATCACCTACTAGATACAATACCAATACCGACTAGTTTTTGCCGGTTTATTTGAAATAAAGTAAATATGTTAAAAAAAAATATAATGAAGTCATTGCAACGTACCACATTTTGCACGTTTATTACTCCTCTAGTTTCCGATTTCTTTACTTAATAATCGTTCAATTGCTGACAAGGAAAACCGGAAAACAGTCAGAGAAAGTGATTTGTAAACACCCTGTATCGACGACTCCAGCTCAATTCAACGTCGCGTCCGAATAAACAGAACCATCACGAGTATCGAGAGAATAAATTGAATTTGGAAAACTTCGGAAATGCGCTGAAAGGTATACAGTTGTAAGCCATTTACATGGGAATACTGAACTTTGCCCATATTGTTTTGATAGTATGGATTGAGAAAACTAGACAGGTACCATATTTACCGTTCCAAAGAGAAAACAATGATTTATTTACGGAAACAATGAACAAACCCGGAAACTGACAAACAAATCTAAATCTACGGACTGCGAACTCAAACTGAAACTATTTATTGATAAGATTAAAATGCATTCGAGACTAGTAATTCGCTTTTGTATGTCAATACGTGTCTACATATTTAAAGTTTTTATTTTCGATTAAGTTTAAATAATTATAGGAGCTACATTTTAATTAAAGAAGGAGAATAAATAATGTACAATGTTTCTACACTCACTGTGTAACTGTTTCTTTTGTCTCTGTTTGTGTTAACATCAGTTGCCTCTTGGTGAAATATTTTAAAATGTAACATCTACTTACGGTAGTATATCGGCATATTCTGATCTCTGCCGCTAACTGGAGCATTTCATGTAAGAGGTAAGTAATTTTTATAAATGAATTTTTCTATTTACATTAAAATATTCTGGTGCAAGTCTTTCGCTGTTACAATTTAGTCTACACTAACTCGAATTCTCCTGACTTTGTTTATATGAACTAACTATGTGCTATAACGCGGTGAATGAATGACCCTTTTTTATGAACACAGACGCTGCTCCCTTAAAAACTATGTTTACAAGTCAGTCTTACAAAAGTCGCCGACAGTAAGAATAAAAGAATAAAATATTTTGTGAAAGTGGTAGTTTTGAAAACAATAGGTGAGTTGCCAATTTTACATTTCTTTTAAATTGTAATATAAGATAATTCATTGTTGAACACAAGCACTATGCACCCGATTACAGGATAAACTAGTTTTGCCTAGGCTAAACTAGTTCTTCATATACGCGATAGTATTAACTAGTATAGCCTAGTCCAAACTAATCTGTCCTAAGCCCGATAGGATAAACCAGTTTAGGCTAGTCTAAACTGATTTGTCCTGATATAAACACGCACACTCTAGGATAAACTGGTGTGGCCTAGTATAAACATTATAGTATATATAGATAAACTGAATAAAATACTCCGTAATTAGAAAAATAATCATTTTTATTAAAACCATAATGATTCGTCGTTAAAAGTTATGGATAATTGGTAATACAAACAATCATACTATAACAAATAATAAGTGTTTTTTTAATAGAAGCAATAATTATATCTCAATTATTAAAATTATTATTTATTTTTACATGGAGTGCTTTGGTGGCATCTGTTTGTGGAACAGTTTTTTTTTGCAGCTGCATCTCACAAAACCTATCTATCATAACCTAACCTATTTATAATTAGGACAAATCAGTTTGGACTAGCCTAAACTGGTTTATCCTATTCGGCTTAGGACAAATTAGTTTGGACTAGGCTATACTAGTTAATCCTATCGCGTATAGGAAGAACTAGTTTAGCCTAGGCAAAACTAGTTTGTCCTGAAATCGGGTTTGACCGGTAACATCTTCACTGTTTATCATCATAAATCTGTATTAGCTTTATTTATTTCCATGATTCGGAAACTATTGAAATACAATATATGAATTATTATTTATTCGTTCATTATGATTAATTCTGCATTAATAATTTAATTGGTCGCTCACATATTTCTTTTTGTTTATTTTCAGGTGCGTTATTTTGGACGTGCTTGACGACCATGATTAATCTTGACATACTAATATTAGTTATTATCACTATTCTTGTTACCTTTGATTTTATTGCATTTGTTATATAATAAGTTTTATTCATTTACCTTAAAATTTAAATATTTATCTTCATTTTTTTAAATACATCCTATATTCATATTAGAAACGGCCTTACTTAGAACTAACTGAATCTACAACGCAGCATATATAGAAGGTCAGTGTTTAACATATGAAATGATTCAGTTAGTAGCAGGTATCAGTGTAGACCATCGAGACTGTCTATTACGTGTTGATGAGATCTAATAGATCAAAATCGCGATCCACGTCCGGTAGTTTTGAAAAATTAATGATCAAGAACTTGTACCGTTCTTACTCATTTTAGAGTATTAAAACATTTCATATTAATTTATATAGGAGTACAATAACACTGCACTGAGTATCCTATAATTCGTTGAGATAATTAACTGTATCTCAATAAATATTAAATATATAATAACTTATACATACTTCCATATACCTACATAAATGTTTATGACAATTTGGAAAATGTGAGCTATATAGTCTAGATCAGATTGTGAAACTTGTACTTCAATCGGATTAACAAGATTTCCGTGAATTCATAAGAAACAAATCAACAAAAGAAAACATTCTTCTTTATAATATTAGTGGCATAAGTGTTACCGTGGTATCCAAGAACGGCTTAGATCACCATTGTAATATTGTGTAAACAAAAATAAGTTGTTCTACAATAGTTAGAGTACTTGTAGGAGTATTTCTAGAATTTTATGAACATTTTGTTTTGTATATTTCCTTGAGATCAAAGTTCCCAATTATTGCAAGTTGCGTATCACGTCCATAGAACTCAAATATTTGATAATATTCACTGTTAAAAGGTCACCCAAAACTCGAACAACTAATAGTAGTTTATTTGCACGTCACAGTCAAAAAAATCTTCGTAGGAGATGTGCGTTAGCAAATCATATAAATTCAAATAGCTGAAATAGAAGCTTCAACACTATCAAGTATCTTTTTGGAATTCGGGGTTTATAATAATACAGGAATGTATTTCAATCTGATACTGTCACGAATATATTACTTTACATGTGTATATTCCTAAATCCCCGGAGTTTATGCACTCCATCGAATTCCTACAATCGAATATATCTTCGAGAATTTTGTTTCAACTTGAGTTCATATTTTCCGTACGCTTCTTAAGCAATAATTGGAAGGTAGTATTCGCAAGGAACAACTTTTCAGAATGCATTATCTCAATACGGGAACGTTTTATTGAAAGAATTGTCCTCAGCGAATGAGATAATAATAAAAAAAACAAACCGAAAGATATTGCCTTCTTCTTGGAAGCGATGAACGTGGCAGAGGTAGTTACGTTTCTAAGTTAAACCTATCAAATAGTTGAAATAATATCTTTCCGAGTAGCTACTTTACATTCTTTTGAAACACAGTTTGCCAATTTCTGTGCATTTCATCTGAAGATGGCAGTTTTGCATGTGCTGATAAAAAGGAAAGTTTATGGCGTCTTCTGTTCTGAATTTCAAAGAACTTAGCTCCTTATAATAAGATCGTAAAAGTTTGATGAACCCGTTGATCCAACCGAAACGAAACAATAATAGTGAGAAGAAAATTAAAATTTTAAATGAAACATACTCCTGTAAAAAGTTTAATAAAAAATGTAGAATTTAAAAACGTACAGACGGTGTCGCGTTAGTGCAATTTATGCGTTCTCTAACGTTCCAAGCGGAGTTCGTTAAAAATTTCATTTCAAATTTTGCAATGCTTCCAAACATAAACTATGTATTGGCTTATTATAATTATGTTTTTCGCAGTGCATAGAGTTAATAGCACTTTTAATTCTCCAAAAAATAGCAAATGATGGTCATCAAAATTTCTTTCCCGCAACGCCTACCGTTCACTTGTTGCGTCTAAAAATTCATTTTTATCGGTTGTACCTTTTTCAACGTGTATTTTTATAATTCTTTTTTGAATTTATTACTTTCAGATAGTTCACCCTATTTCAAGATTTTATTGCTCATTGTGTCAAATTCTATTTTACATATTTTCAGTTTCATCTGTTCAATTTCGATTAGCCCCCAATAATGTAAACTGCAGTTTTTCCAATTTATTATACTTCTTAGAAGCCGTATACATCTGGTTCCCAAATTTCCGATCATGTATTGTACACGTGATCGTACGCCCATTATTTGGAAGATCATCCCTCCTATGATATCTCTATCTTTCTTCGGTTACAAATAATTGTATCTCTATATCACTTTTAACAAAATTTACCCCTTCCAAACTCCAAAATATTCCTCACTCTTTTCGAAAAATAGAAAAAATATCATTCGTTTTCAGCAATAGAGTTGCAATTTGATCTTCGATAAAAACAGTCGATCTTTTTTTCATACATACGTCTACGCAACATAATTTAAGTTATTTTTTTGTAAAGTTTTTATTAATGTGTTTGTTAAGTCGTAAGTGTTTGTTTGTAAGTTAAGTTGTTAATAAATATCATATATTAACGATCGAGTGGAGTCATTTGTTAGAACAATTTTCGTGAGCAAAACAATCATTGCAATAAGTTCATCAAACCACGGCGACAACAACATTTTTAATAAATATAAATATGGAATCAACAGAAACAACTACTCCAAGGGCTAATATCCCTACCGGCATTGAATTACACTCTTGATTCCGAACGATTATTAGACGAAGATAACAATCCAAAGGAAGAAGGTAATAAAATCCTTTTCCGTCTATATATTAAGCATCACAGATCCCACATTTGGAACGTGTCCTATACAGTAGGCACAGCCCACCGAAAGCCATATCCCACGACCGATTTCGACACTTTTTTTTCTAATTTCCAAATTAAAATGTTCGTGAGCTATTCTTTGTTTTATGTCTCTCTATCAGACTGCCTAGAGAATGGTTATAATTCTTCCATAATAGATAGGATTATAAACAAAAAGAAATATAAACAAATTATGAAATTATTTTACCATAATATCTTAGAGAAAAATCAATAACACACTTCATACTATTCCATTAATTTTATCAAAAACGTAAAATACAAATACAAAGACAGGTTAAAGGTTTCTGCTGTACAAAATTACAACAAGAACATTAACAATAAATCAATGAGGTACAAGAAGACAAAAATTGGTATTTATCAATTATTTTGTAACAGTAGTAATGTTACGTATATTGCTCAGAGTGGAAGAGCGATTAATACATGAGTAAAAGAACACATACATAGAATTTCTAAAAAAGTTTAAAAAACAGGTTTTTCGGAACATTGCGTCAATATCCATCATTATAAAGTATCAACAAAAGCAGAAAACTTGCCTTATAGGAAAACTTAGAAATCAAGAAAGCTTTACATAATAGTCAAACTTTCAATTACCAAATCGAACTTAATTCCGTAAACTCCTCAATCTTACTATATAGGTGGTAAGAACCTATAAATATTGTTTAATTAGTTTTAAGCTTCAGTACATTTGTTACTCTCATTCTTAATAATGGTAATTTTACCGAAACAATTTCAGAATTTATAATAAAGTGCGTACTAATGTTTTTGTTTTATTTTTATTTGTTGGAATGTAAACTGTTAATATTGCGTCCATTTTATTGAGAGCTGTCTGTAACTCCTCCCTACTAGCTGCTAATATTGCTATACCATCCTCAAATTTAAGTATAATAATCTTTTGCCACTGTTTGTCTATCCTGTCTATTAAATTAAAAGTTCCAAATACTTACTACTTTATGTTGCCATTCAAATTTTATATTATCCTATCTTTCTATTTACAAACTATATATCGTATTATCCCTGTATCGCATCCCTATATTTTTTTAACTGTTTTTGCATCTTGTCCCGTTTGATTTTAATTAATCGTCAAACGCTTTTTTCAGATCTACGAATCTTACGTATGCACTTTTCATTCTTCTATTGTTTTCTCTACTATTACGGCCTCACGCCTTGCTCTATTTCTTCTAAACTCGAATTGGACGTTCTTCAATATTTCTTGTCTTAGTTTCCATCCTGCTCTGCACGATTCTGGTTAAGACATTTGACGCATGGGAGATATGTACTTATATATATCTTCCTCTACGTTTGTTTATACTCGATATGCGTTGGTACTTAATTAGCATAATCGTGAAAACTAAACCAGTTCAATATAAAGTAAGTACCTATCAGGACCAAGACATTTGATATACTCCTCTCATTGTCATCCAGCGTCGACATCGGTAATTTTCACAACCCTCTGTGCGGAACGGTCGTTGTCGACACGCGTGAATCGTTATCATTCTGATATCGCCAGCTACACAACGTTGCTAAATGAGTGCAACAAGCAGCGTCGGTTTGTCCCCGAATATATCTGTTCATGCCACACGTTCGCCTACATAAAAGGCAAACATAAAACGAACCGTTTCGTCGGTGCTCAGGGGTGTATGTGTGCGTGAGTTTGCCTTGTAGGCTGAATACTCTCCTTGTTAATAAAATGTAAACACCGTTTGGATCACGTACTACAACACACCCGACTGTTACCAGCCTATTCGACCCAAGCAACCAACCCTTGGGAATTACCATCATCTATCTATATATCTCATTTCGTAAAGGGAGCTCTCTGTAACGATTTTGGCAGCGACTAAAAGCATCACACAACAAACAACAGGTAAACACTGATACTAAAAATATTGATAAGCAAATAGAATTCTCGATTTCGATTGGTTTTTTGTAAAACATTTTCATTGTAATAACATTCATTAATGAAAAACTTGGTTTAAATTTCATTAAAGGATTTTTTAATAAATTCGGCGCGTTTCGACTGTTAAGTCGATAACAATAAATTTTTAATACGAACTCAGTAATGGCGGACCTGGGATTTAGAACTGCAGTAAAAAGTTTGAATGTTGCCTTTGCTGTCATAAATTTATAGATCTGAAAAATTATATACAACGAGCTACGACTGAATAAAAACCCTAAATTAGGTAACAGTATCTACATCTAAATATAATCTAGAGTTAAATGGAGACTGTGGTAATTAAATAGAATAAAAAACAAAATCTGTATACTACAAACTCTTTTGTTTCGCCCACTTCTATTAGTCAGCCTTGCAGTGATAATGCCCACATAAAGGTGGACGAAACAAGTATCCGAATTTTAAAAAAGTTTGTGGTATATAGGGGTGAGTCTCATTGATTTTATTCTAGAGTTAAATTATTTATTTTTAATGATTCTTCGAAATACAGTTTCTAATCATCAATATTTTCTGCATCATGCTGATGATAATTATATTATATTTTCTCGTCGCTGACTAGTCAGAATAATCGTCAAAAGCCCATCTAAAGTTTTGAGAGTTAGTGAAGTTTACAAAACGGGTCCACTATCTCTTCTACTGAAATTTTCCTGTGGATATTGCCTATTGCTAAATCATTCAGTCTATTTTCTGACATAGCCGCTCAGAAATTTCAGCAAATAACTTCAACACTATCGGAACGTTAGGGACAAAATGAATGACAGTTTTTGTTTTTAAATTTATCAAAGCTTCGATTGCTGCGTTTCGAACTCGCCATTCCAGCAGTAACGATACGACAAAAAGAAAGTAATTTATTTAATGTAATTAACTAACTAAAACCTAACTTTTGGCATTACTTACAGTAGAAAAGGAAGTGTGGCTAATCATTATTGTATTAATACTATCTAAAGACTTGATGGTGCACACGTTGTGAAAGGGCATGATAAATTCAAAATCAATTAAAAGAAAACACTAAACTTTTACTAATTTATTGATCGAACTCTATTATTGTTTCGACAGAGTCTGTCATTTTCAAGAGTAAACGAACTTACTAAAAAAAAAAAACTTTTTGTGTTTCGTTCCCACCAGCTACTCGTGCTGGTGGGCGGACAGTCCCTCCGACCTACGCTGTAGTGCAAAGCCGGAAGGTAGGGCGTAAGGCCCTCTTCAGCCTCCTTGCAGGAATCGTGGGACTGGATGGGTGGTGTGGTTAGGGAGAGAATGATGAGACGGACGAAATGAAGACAGAAGAGAAATGAAGGATTATCTGTGGAGTATTATTTCCCCAGAATTTGCCTAAATGATCCAAGGAAACCACAGAAAACTTGAACCAGAGCAGCCGGACTCGGATTCGAACCGGTGACCTCCCGAATGCTAACCGGTAAAGAAAAAATATATTGCAAACCTTAATATACCTGAAAACGTATAACTAACCTACGACAAGATGTTGATCAAATGTTAGGATCGTCGCACCGCCGAAACATGAATATTAACTATTGTTGTCGGAAATCCCTAATTTGTGTAATAATAAAGGCGAATGGTTTGTGAACATTTCAGTTTCATCATTAACTATTATGTATTTTGTTTTGAAAATACTGCTTTACTTATCTCTAAGTTTTAAAGTAGATTTAATATGTAGCCTTTGTTATTTCTATGTAATAATTTAATATCTTCATTAACCTTGTGACTATTAATTAAACAATGGTTTTGAAAGACCTGTGCATGATTTTTTTATTGTAATATCATGTAAATGTTCTTTTAAACGAGTTTTTATGGCTCTGCCTGATTGTCCGATGTAAAGAGCATCACAATTATTACAAAGTACTTCTGTACGCTCTGATACCCAATATTTTTAGTCTTGCTTTTATTTTTAATGATGTTTTATTAACGAAATGTAGGGGACGAAAAAAGTTATTGTTATTGACCTGATTGATATTGTAAATTAAAGAGCGGGTTTTCTTTCTAATTTTTTGTTTAAGAATATTGTCCACGAGACTGGTATCATAGCCATTTTTTACATAAAAAACACAAAGTCACTTTTGTATCAACGTATATTTAAGAAAACTCTTACAATTGTTTCAACCAACAGGTCATTATCAAAGAGAAATATATAATAATACTTTTACTCCTTGATAATGACCTGTTGGTTGAAACAATTGTAAGAGTTTTCTTAAATATACGTTAAAACAAAAGTGACTTTGTGTTTTTTATTCATTATGTTTCTGTAAGATTGCACCAGTGTTAGTTATGCCATTTTTTTACAGCTATTTGTTTAATTAAGTTTAATTCTAAATAAAAGTTGCCCTCACTAATGGTATACTAATTAATCTACAAAGAGTTGAGTGGAAAAATGAATGTTTAATGGCGTTTGTTTGGTTAGAAGAGTTAGGCATTATTGCATCTGTTGTTGTGGGTTTACGGTAATCCTAACATTTGGTCAACATCTTGTCGTAGGTTAGTTATACGTTTTCAGGTATATTAAGGTTTGCAATATATTTTTTCTTTAGTAAGTTCGTTTACTCTTGAAAATGACAGACTCTGTCGAAACAATTGTCGAGTTCTATCAATAAATTAATGAAAGTTTACCAAGTGTGTTTGCTTTTAATTAATATTAAATTCATTATTGTATTGAAAATTCGAATGGTACTGAATATTGTTTATTTCGACTAAAGTTGTATGAGATAAATACCGACAATATCAAGATAAAATTATTCATATCAAATGAAATAGATAAATCTTTTTTATTTTACTCATTAGGAAGTCGTAATTGCGTATTTATAACAACTGAGAAGGCAAGTAAAATGATCATTAAAAGCTAACACAAAACCCCAAAATACAAAAGAGGTTATTAAAGTCAAGATGAAAAGGAAAATATGAGTGCTATTCAGGTTTTAAGTTATTTTCTTTGCCATTCTTAAGCCACAAAGGAGAGAAAGAGGCTCGTCGCGTCGTCAAAACATGGTAGTATAGCTACCTGTCGAGAAATATATTTCGTCGGATTTTAAAATTAAAACTCGAAAAAGGAAATGGGATGCGAAAGCCCTGGCTTTACGACAAACGTATTATTAACCCTCAGGATGATACCTTGCCTTATTCGTTCTTATTAGCGCAACGGGCGATCTTTTCCCTTTTCAGCTCCTTTTTTCATTAACGCACTTTCTTGGCTAATTTTTGCCAGAGGCACATTCCACTGGAACAATGAGTGCCAGTTCAACATTCATTCATAATTGCTTCGAAGCCCTCCGCTACATCACTACCCTACGGCTTTAATTAACAGGCGATGATGTTTCCAAATTATTTTTAATATTTCAAACAAATTAATAAGAACAAAGAACATAAATTTCACAGTCAAATTAAAGAATAAATTGTGACAATTTTATTCGCCATAATACTTTGTTTTTGTTAATACCTCAATACTTTTATTCAATTTCTATAATTATTGTGTAAATATCTCTTTAAATCTCCCTAGTTTAAAGACTATTCATAAACAAAGGAAATAAATAATACTGCTTTTTTGTTTCACACTTGAAATTTTATAAGTGTAACATCGTACTCTATTGAGAAAGGCTTAAATCAGCCGAAACAATTGTCGAGATTTAATACAATTTCAAGTGTGAAACAAAAAAGCAGTATTATTTATTTCCTTTCTTTATTTATAAAATGTTTCACAAAAAAAAACAACTGCGTATACTATTCATGCTATTAAATACTATTCTATTATTGTCACTATGTAATTAGTATTTCCTATTTTGAGTAATTTTCAACTATAATACAGTTAAAAATTAATAATATTACTATTTATCAGTCGTTATGTTTTTATTTAAGATTTGTTTTGTTTATATTCGTTTCTGAACGACGCCTGTTTTGTTTGTTTATTTACTAAAGATTATTTTACAGTGGCCATTATCAGTCAGGTAATATCGACTGCTATATTAGATATAGTGTTTGTTGTTGTTCTTTTGTTCAGTAGTCCAATTCTGTCTTTCATTTCAAACAACACGCCTTAATAAATAATCTCCAGATTTTTACCTTTTTTATTTAACAACTTCTAATTGGTTCCTTACTTTAACCTGAAACTCCTCCCTAAGCTGTCTTCCTACCAATTTCATTTTCATACTTCCAATTTCGACCTCTCTTGTGTTACTTACGATCTGCTCTTCCAACTTGTAATTTTAATCTTCTGTTAGTTTCGTTCTTAAGTTTTTGTTAATTAAAATTGTTACCGTTATAGGTATTTGTTTCATTTTTTATCTTGATTAATGTAAAAATAGTTTTCATCCCCAAAGTAACAATCAAACCTAATGAATGTTTATATAATAATTATAAGAATCGTTGAAAAATAAGGATGTAAAGTTGTTTTCCAGATAACAGTAAGATAGATAAACGTATCTAAATAACTATTTTCATATGCTTTTTTGTAGCCGGATGTGGGTAATAAAAAATTTGTTGTAATGTGTTGTCTTTTCTGAAGTAAACTTAAAGGGTAATAAAAGTAGGAATACGTATATTCCTAACTTATTTCAAATACTTCTGAAAGGAAATTTAATTTTTCTATATCAGTGCCTCATTCAAATTGCAATATACATTTTAAAATTTACAGAAAACCGACTACTATGGATATTATAGTTCCAGCAGATGCTAACCAGTCTTATAAAATTAAAATTTCAGTGTTCCATAGCTTAATACATAGGTTAGTTAATAATCCGATGTCAAATACTGATTTCAATGTAGAACTTAGCATAATTAAACAAATAGCCACCACCGCTAATGGCTACCATTTAGACTGAATTGAACAGATTCTTCACAAAAACAACAAACTAAAATTCAGACATACTTTATTTTCCTGTTTATTAAGTAATGATAATCAGAAGCCAACATTTTGTGCCATAAATTATATAAAGAACGTTAGTAGTAAAATAAAAACAAAACTACGTAATTACATCCTGCATGCCATTGAAGTCAATAAACGTAATTTAGGCTCAATCATTGTTAACAATAAACAAAAAATAGATAATATTGTAAAAAGTGGAGTATACCAGTTACATTGTAATGAATGTAATGCTAACATAGGGAAATCTGCCAGAGCAATAAAAACTCGCATTAGTGAACATATTGCTAGCATAAAAAAGCACAATAATTCAACCAGCTTTTCCGAACATTGTGCTAATAATAACCAGAGCTTAAATTTAAATAACATCAAAATTTTACATACTGAAAATAAACATAATATGCTTAGGATGTTAGAAAACCTAGAAATTACAAAAGATCAAAAGAATAAAAATAATGTTTTAGCGAATAATCAAATAGAAATATTAAAAAAAGAAGGAATTAAAATCGTCTAAAAGTCCATCGGAATCAACAGTGTAATTCAATGCCGGTAGAGGTATTAGCCCTCGGAGTAGATGTTTCTGTTGATTCCATATTTATATTTATAAAATAGAATTATGTTCGGACCCCACCCCCTTACTACTTTCTAATTTATGACCTCACCATAGGTTTAGACATATATATATATAAGGAATGTAACTGTTTTGTATCTTCAGTATTATTACTCTTTGATAATGACCTATTGGGTGAAACAATTGTAAGAGTTTTCTTAAATATACGTTAAAACAAAAGTGACTTTGTGTTTTTTATTCATTATGTTTCTTCAAGATTGCACCAGTGTTAGTTATTCTATTCTATCTGCACATATACGTATTTTACAAGAATTTGGCAATTATTTTTAGTTTTGAATTATTTTAATAAAATAGTTGCTTACACTAATATTAAATAATAAATTCAAATGAAACAATTACAAACAAAAACACAAATGAAAGTTTTTCCGAGTGTAACGAATCTTCCTATTTTGTCCTTAATAAAAAAAGTGTTCGTTGCATGTATTTCTTCACGTAATTAATACATACTTGATCATGAAAAGGAAGCGCAATATTACGTTCTGAATTAGTCCGAGACTGTTTCTCCTTCTGAGCTGAAATTAAGCTATCAATTATTTAGTGTGAAATTTATATGTTAAGTTAATAAACTATAGAGCTCGAGTTCGTGCGAAAAAGAAAATAATAGACGATACCTTGACTAACAATGAATGAATAAAAGGCAAATTATATTAGAAGGGAAGATGTCATTTACTTCATTTCATATGTAATGTACAGCTGTAATTATAGTAATGTGATACAAGCAGACGAAGTTGATATTTCAACTTAATTTAGAGGTTAGTTAGCTTTGATACAACGAAGCAAATTACGAGTGATATTGTTGGAATTAAAATTAAAAAGTAACAGTTAAATGAAATTAATTACTTAATAGTGGACTGAAGTAATTTTGTCTATTATTAATTTAATATTCTAGTGATGTTAATTATTGAAATAACCTATATTATTTTTATCATTTTTGATTTTGACGATCCCAAATTAGTCTAGAAATAACTTTTTAGCAATATCATGGAGCAAAAATTATTTTGTAATTTTTTAATATTTTTATCGTATAAAAAATTACAAAAAAAAACTTTTCGTTTCCGATTTTACTGAAAAGTTGTTTCTGGGTTAATTTGGCGCAGTAGAATTCAAAAATGTCAAAAAAGCTGGTCGTTTATGTCGGAATCGATTTATTTGACCTCTAAGTTTTTTTATCGTTACTGATTTTTCAAAGGTTCGGCAAAATATTCCTAAAATGTAAACTGTCTAAAATATACCTTTACGGTTTAAAGACAGTCTTCGCTAGATATCGGTCTACAACATCTAAAAAACCCAATATGAAACATTGTCCACTTCTTGAAATGCAAAAGATTAACAAAAAAGGTTCCTTCCATTTTGTGAATGCCGTATTTTAAAGTCCCGCCAATCATCTTTATTTAATTTTGATTCTTTTACAGCGGCATTTTGGCAGAAACTAAATAACAATATAGACAATCCTTTGAAGAACAAAATTATTTTAAAGGCATTATCATCTACATGTACCTTGTAACGCACAGTGCAAAAGATTCGAATGGCCAAAGTAAATCTCATATAATATGTTGGTAGTTTATGTATTAGATATAAATCTCATTTTATTATGTCATTTTATTTAGGCGCATTATTATGATTTTTAATTGTATCAAGTTGTTGTATCAGGAGAATTTTACTAGTTCCAAATCAGGAAATCCTGGCCAGGAAAGCAATCAGTTACACGTCAAAAAATTCTGGCTGGAAAAATATCAATCCCACATTCCTGACTAGTTCCCTAGTATTCAGACAACTGTTTCTGCCGCCGCAGCGTGCGGTTAGCGTTCCGCGAATGCGCACTGAGTACCTACATCACTCACCTACGCATTGACGCCATTACAGTCTGATTCGCCCTTGTTTACGTTGTTTACTGAGTGTTTAAGATGCCTTCGATAATCGTGAGTCCCGCCGACTGTGAAGTCCGGGCTGTTATATGATTCCTTAGTGCTAAAGGACTAAAACCGATTGATATTCATCGTGAGATCTGAGATCTGTGCAGTTTACGGACAAAACATTATGAGTGATGGAATGGTAAGGAAGTGAGTGAGATCATTTAAAGATGGCCGCACAAATGTGCATGACAATGCCCGTCCGCATGTGGCTAATCGGACCAAAGATCTCACCACATCTTTTCACTGAAAAACTCTAGGTCATCCTCCATACAGCCCTGATCTGGCGTCCAGTGACTACCATTTGTTTCTGTACTTGAAGAAACATCTGAGCGGTCAGCGTCTTCAAGACGATGACGAAGTGAAAACAGTTGTGATGCAGTGGTCAGACGGCAGAGTTCTATGAGAAGGGTATTCAAAAACGGGTCAAACGTTATGACAAGTGCCTCAATATTGGAGGATATTATGTAGAAAAGTAGATTAATGTACAGGCTTTCATGTAAAAATAAAATTATTAAGATATCTTTCCACGTTTTTCATTAATTTCAAAACGGTACTTACTTAAAAAAACATGCCTCGTAGGTTAGCGGACAACCCGATTTCAGGAAAAACAAGTTTTTCCTGGGTAAAACGATCGCAGGAGGTGAAAAATGCGAGGAAGAGGTAGGAATGATCTTGTAGAACATTAATAGTTTTTAGGCGGGTGTGGAAGGCTGGAAGCGCAGGGTGTGGAGGCTAAATTAGGTTGATACATGTTTATCTTCAAAATTATGCACTTTCTACAAACATTTTATTGTATTTTGTGTAAAGCATAACGCAGAAGAACTTAATTTTAAAGTATGTGTTTATTTTAAGAAAAGAGTTAGTCTCCACTTCGCCGCCCTCAACTAAATACAACTTCTTAGTATATCAAAAAAGTCCAGATTTACATTCTCTGGATACAATATACATAAAGTTGGGGCAAAGTGATATCGTGAAAATAAAAAACAAGCAGTTTCGCTCGACTATGAAATTACTTATTTGTTGAAGTTATTGAACATTGTTGGAGTGATTACGACGAATACTATACTAACATCTGGGGATCAGATCATTGCAACCTTGTTATTTCTTCTTCATATACCTAATATTAGTTCAATCAAAATTTAAGACGAACTTCAAAAAGTAGGCCTAACCGATACTATGAAATGAAAGTGCATTAATATTAATATTAATATAAACAAGCATTTAGTCAAGGGTTTTGTCAAATTTCAAAAAGAGGGCCACGATTGGTTCAATATCAAACAACATCCATTCTACTAAAGCACTGTGTCACGATTAGCCATTCCTTACGAGTCCCTAATTTTAAATAAATGGCACCAATGCCAAATTTATTACCGAATTCTGTAAAAGTACGAATCTAGATTATTTTTATTTTGAATTTCTTATTTCTAAAAATTTGTATGTAATTAATTAATAGCAATTTTAGTATTAGGCCATTATTTTAATATACTTTGTATTAAGACAAGTGCTTTTCCTTTATTCAGTAAAAATATTGATTACAAAGCAGTATGACTTTTTCGGAAATTTTAAAATACCTTGCAACTACTTCGAACGTTTGTAGAAGTGGGCTATTTTCATATGCCAATGGCAATTAATGATTTTAATGTACTCTTTTTCGAATATACTGATTTTAAGGAAGATTAGGTCTATTGCCAAGAGGACATTACGGAGAGAAATATAGACAAGTTTGAGTATGGGAGTAAGTGATTAATAAGAGAGAACAATCTGTCCGGCAGCACTTATCCGAGAATGATGGATGAACGGTACGAACATAAATCCAATGTTGTAGGTTGGCTCGATCGCTAAATGCGATGTTAAGCCCCTTTTATGGCCAATGCCGGGACCTATCTAACGGGACCGGAGCTGTTCGGCGGTAAATTTGTGGATTTCGAAATTCAAATTCGTACGACATGTGGAGCTAATGCCCGACGGAAAAGAGCTTAAATCCTACCTCGATCTGGACAACGGACCGAGAAAATCAATTGGTCTTTATTGGAACCACCAGTATTATGGGACACTGATGCACGTGATTAAGTGATGAAAACTCCAATTCAGGAAAAGATATTCAATCACGTAAACAACCTAACATGCTCTCGGATAAATTTATCTATTAAGTGTCATCGTAAAACCAGCCAATAATCAAAAATTATATTAGGAATATTTAAAATTTTTTGTATCTTGTCTAAATGTGTTTTCGCATGTGTTAATAGTGAAAGAAATCGGTTGGACCGAAGTTGCCACTAAAAATAAAGATCTACCTGCTACAAAATTGGGGTTTTAAAAGTAAACAACCAATCTTGCCACCAGAGAAAAGGACGCTAACCTACATGATAAGGTAGTGGTAAGGAGTGTGGTCCCTATGTTACGAAAATGACAAACGCGTGTAAATCATTTCACTCAAAATTTAACGAATCTTTCTACACAGCTCATCCATCAATATATATATATATATTTGTCGAGAAGTTAAAATAATTTCAAATTGACACTTATGTCAAGATTCAAAGTTTAAAAACACCTTTCAAAATTAAGGATGCCACCGTAAGAAGTAAAGTGAAAACTATCATAGAATTGTGTATCATATTTATAGGTTTTTTTATAGGTATGTATTTATAATGCCTTTACTTAATTTAATTACTGTTAAATAAATGCCATAAAATATCAATAAAGTATTTTCCTTTCTCGTTAGAATAATTTCTACCTATTAGGTGTTAGTGGCACAATCGTTTGTACCTTTTCAAAGACCCTTTTTGGTGAATGACAATATCGGTTGTACTTTGGTCAGGTATAATTTGGTGGCACCTTCGGTTACTGAGCATTCTCAACTGATAATCAAAATAGCGTCTACATACGACTCATTCCATCAGGATAATCACTCAAAGAATAATGTTCCGGATTTACCTTATTATCATCCTGTAGCAAAAGATTTGAAACATCAAAATACACAAACGTAACAGCGTTTGGCGAAGTTTTATTTAGTTTTATAATAATCTAACACATAAGTGAGTAATTTGTCTACAAAACTACACAAAAATTGAGAAGATTAAGAGTCATAAACGAAGTATAGAGAATTACTTTGGATGGTGCACGGATGATGAAGCATGTTCTAATAATTAAGTAACTCAAAACACAATCTAGAGTACCACTGTTCATCCGAGACAATTGATGAGTAATTTTTAAATATAGTTGTTGAAGATTGCGTTTTAAGTTTCTTGATTATTGATGTATAGAGGTTGGAATAATCCCTGCTTCGGTCAAGCAGGAACGCCATTTAAACAGAGAATTAAAGAACACCTTAAACGTACGCTGAAACACCTTTTTACATTTCGAGATTTACAATTTACAATTAAAAAGTGTGGCAATAAATAAGTAAAATAAATATAAAGTCGTACTTATCGACCAGATACAACTACATCCCTATTTTTAGGGTTCCGTACCCAAAGGGTAAAACGGGACCCTATTAGATACTTGGACTCCGCTGTCCGTCTGTCACCAGACTGTAGATCATGAACCGTGATAGTTAGACAGTTGAAATTTTCCCAAATGGTGTATTTTTATTATGTATTAAAATTGATTGCTTCATTATCAAATTATATAAATTCTGACCAACCAAAATAGGATTCGCAAATTTTTAAATCATTCAATGCACTTATTTAAATATTAGCCCTATATTTTTTCAAATAATTGATTGTATCCGCCGTTACTTTATGGAAATTCATTTTTAAAAAATAAAATGAACAGAATTCAAATTTTGTAATTTCCACTTTATTATTTTAATTGTCTTTACAATTGTTTCGCCCTACAAGGGCATTTTCAGAAGACGTATTACTGAATAAACTTTGAACGAAATAGAAAATGTATACCAATCAATAATATAAAATAAACTTGTAAACATCACCCCTACTATTATAGGGTGAAACAATTGTAAAGACAATTAAAATAATGAAGTGGAAATTACAAAATTTGAATTTTGTTCATTATATTTACCTATATTATTAGTTACACAGCTGAAGGTGGTTTGACTAATTGTAGCTATTAATTTTTTCCATTCAAATGCAAAATTAGGTACTTCTCTTTTATGCTCTATGAATGGTAGGTAGTTTTCATATGTTTCAACTGCAATTTTGTCGTGTCACGTTGGGAGCATTTTCATACGGGGCGCCGCGTTTCAACCGTGCTTGCTCCGTTATATGGTACCTCCGCTTATTCAAGTTTTAGAAACTTCCGAATCAGTTGGCAAGATGGTTCAAAACGAGATGAACGTGACAGCATGTTTCATCTAAGTATATAGCGTTGAGAAGAAGCTCCAAGAAAAAGGGAGGTATATTTTAAGTTCACCCTCATTACACCCTGCAAAGTCAGGGTTCCGGAATGTTTCAAGTACATGCCTCACTAAAACGATCTAAATGATAATAGTTGAGAAGTTTTAATGAAATTCGTAAATTTTCGAGATATCATGAAATATTCGTTTTGCTCGTTAACGGTATGTTTATTGATTTCACGGAGACCTCATTTCAACTTTTACAATTAAAAAAACTAACCGTTAGAGATGACGATTATTTTTTTACTGAATCTATATTTCAAAAATTAATCCGTTAAATTTTCAAATTTTTACAATTTTTTTTTAAAAGAATTTATTTAATAGTTTTGTTTAAAAAGCCTGTAACCTTATTAAAAAAATATAGTACATAGATCCGTAATGGCATCTCTTTAAAAATATTATTTTATTTATCATTTCAACTTTAACTTTCAAAAGAACTTTTAAAACAGTTGGATTATCAAAAAATGATGACACCGGTTTTGGCGGGCATTAAATTCCCTACATTGTCCCGTGTAACTAAACTTTTTTTCTCATGCTAATTAAATGGAAAAACTGCGTTCAAGAATCACTAAATACTGATATTAAAGGCTTAAATTATAATCGCAGTCTTATTTTCTGTTTCTACAACTATTAAAACGTGTGACGTTGAAAAAACAAATGGTCGATTTTTTTTAAAAAATCTAATAAAGTACAAAGTTACAGTTTTCAGTTTCCGACTAAACTAATAAATATTTAATACTCAAATATGTCATTGATAATCAGTTATTTGTAGTGACATATTTCAATTTAGTTATTCGAAGTCAATTGGTCGATGGATGTGAAGTCAGCTGTATGGAAAGTTAAAAAGAATAGGATGCAGAATAATTGACGAACGGAAGTCAAGTCATATTCTACGCAGTAATTCAATTATACAAGGGGACGACGTCCCATGGGAGTGTTTGTTATGAGGGAAAGTTAATAAATTCAGACAGCAGAATTCTGAAAACTGAAGGACATAATCAACTTAAAAAACGCTGGTTAAGTCATTTTTTTGCATTCAACAACAAGAATGGGGAAAATTAAATCAAAGTTCGCCCTGAAATAAAAACTCGCAAAAACCTAATTTACTGTTAAAACGGAAGAGAACATAAAACTTACAAAAAAACGAGGACGCAATCGTTAATCATTGAAAATTTCTCCGAAACAATTTAACAAATTCCCATAAAAACAGTTGTAGTGTTTAAAAGTGATGTTTTTACGACAAAAATAGTATTATGGAACTTTTGGATTCCTTACTGTGGAATACTATTTTTTAAATAAATTATTTTGTATTTATTCAAAAAGAAGAAGGAATTAAAATCCTTATACGTCTAAATAATAAGATCAAATATCTCACATTTGAAACGCGTACTACCAAGTCTTACCGAACCGAAGGCCATAACCCACGACCGGTTTCGACCTATCGGGTCTCATCAGACGAATAAGGATTTTAATTCCTTCTTTTTTGAATATCCTAAATTATTTATTTAGATACGTATACGTATTTATAATCACTCAATAATAAAAATAAATCTGCTATTGCCATAGAACTGGATGGGACTTATCTACTCTATGGATGTTACACAACTAACTTCATTACGTTTACACGGTAGGCACAGCGTACCGAAAGCCATATCCCACGAACGGTTTCGACCTATCGGGTTTCATCAGGTGGGCGCTGACAGAAAAGCTTTTACAAGCTATACAATAAATATAAATGTAAACATTGAATCAACAGAAAGAACTACTCTTTGATCTTATTATTTAGACGAATAAGTATCCATCGGAATCAACAGTGTAATTCAATGCCGGTAAGGGTATTAGCTCTTGGAGTAGTTGTTTCTGTTGATTCCATGTTTACATATATTTATATTTATTTTGTACTTACTTTTTTTTTCTCCTTTAGGAATTAGAAGATAAACTGAAAAACATTTATTTTTTGTCACACGCATCTCTAGATTTCATATATTTTGAGGAAAATATAAAGATATATTACCAGTTTTAAATAAATAAAGAACACTTTTATTTCATTTGTAAAAACAAACGGTAGGTATACACATTTATTGTAAATCAAATTATTCTATTGTTTGGTATCTAATAAGTTTTAACCCTTATAGCTTTGCTTTGTAAAACCATTTGTCTATTAACTTGTATGTCACAGCTTTGGACAATTTTTAAGAATGTCTTCTCTTGTCAGTTACAAACAATTACTTTTAATAAATTTAAAAAAAAGTATTGTTGAGTACTTGTAATTAAAACTGATTGAGCATAACAGGCGGGCTGAAAAGTTCGTGGGCCGACCCATAGATGGCGCTCCTAATATCAAATCCATATGATTTTTAGTTAGCCTTAACCTTCAAAAGACGCGTGTATAAATTTGACAGCTGTTGCACTATTAGTATCTGAGTTATAGCATTTTTAGTGAAAGAACTTTTGTTACTTTGAAAAAATGGATAAAAAGAAATTTCGTGTGTTAATAAAGCATTGCTTTTTGGCAAAAGAAAAATACTGTTGAAACCAAGGCTTGGCTTGATAAACATTTTTTGGACTTTGCACCAGAAAAATCAACCGTAGAAAAGTGATTTGCTAAATTTAAACGAGGCGAAATGAGCACGGAGGACGATGCACGCAGTGGACGCCCCAAAGAGGCTGTTACCGACGAAAACATCAAAAAAGTTCACAAAATAATTTTTGATAACCGTAAATTGAAGTTGATTGAGATAGCTGAGACCCGACCCTAAAGATATCAAAGGAACGTGTTGGTCATATCGTGAATGAATATTTGGATATGCGAAAGAAGCTCTGTACAAAGTGGGTGCCGCGCGAGCTCACAATCGACCGTAAACAACAACGGATCGATGATTCTAAGCAGTGTTTGGAGTTGGGAGCTGTTCAATCGTAATAAATCCGAATTTTTGCGAAAGACAAATCGGATTATAAAAATGGTATCGAAAAATTGTATCACCGCTATAATCATTGTATCGCCCTCGAAAGGAACTATAAAGAATAATAAAATCAAATTCTATCAAAAAAAATATATTTTTTTTTCTATACTAGCCTACGAACTTTTCAGCCCGCTTATTATATACTGTACTCATTTTTGAGTAATTAGGTCTAAAATTATCGTGTACATGTACGACAAGATGTTGATTTATTGACATAAAGTTTTTAGTTTGGATAATTCGAGCTGGGGTCAGTGTTAATGATCACACTGGATGCTTGTGATTTAGTGTTCCATAAAGTTAACAACAACATTTTAGGCTAATAAACAGGAACAATCGTTGCCGAAGTATGTGCACCGCAGGAATGCCGATTAATTTAATTAAGGGGCTCATAATTCATGCATGGACAGGCTAATGTGTGCGTGAGCAGAGCCTTTGTACGTAAACACCCTTTGGTGCGTATAGGGCGCGTCATGGGAGACTCCCTTCTAATTCGCTATCTCGCAAAAGCAACGAGGCCCAGGAAGCCATAGATCAAGCCCGTAATGTACCCTTACAAGTTTAGGCGCCATTTATTAATAATCTGATTGCAAGTTGCTAATACTTGGTACGTTGGGATATGACGTAAATTTCGGCAGGAAGGATCATCGTAAACAATTTTGTACACTACTAAGTTATAATTAGCCATTACCACTTAACTAGACCCATGACATTTCAACTTAAAATAACACGACTTAAGATTTTCATAAACTTTTATCAAACATACTAATCATTGTTTCTCCAAACAGTGGTTTCGTCAGACTACGTTCAATAAAAGTTTGTGAAAGTCTTGTTATTTTGTGGTAATAATGGATTTTTATCAGGTAATGGTCAAATATATCCAACATTTCAACTTATTAAAAAAGAAGCCGTACAGGAGGTATGTGTACTTTCTTTATGTGTCTGATTAATTTGTGTATGTGTATATTTTCTTTTATATGTGCTTTTTTATTATCTTAGTAGAAATCTATATATTTGCGGATAAACTTAGTTTAACTATTTTTTCAAATTATGTTTATACAATTTCCAGTTTATAACGCCTAATTTACTAATCAGATTCTTCTCAGCTTACTTTTACAGACCTTTTGTGTCAGCAAAATTTAGCTACTTTAAAATTTTCTATGAAGTACCTATCCGCTGTCACGACCATCGGAACAAATTGTCATATACGACAACGAGCGTTCATTATAGGGTTGGCTACTTTCTACATTCAATTGCACCCAGCTGAAGATGCTTGGTTGGTGCATCGTAAATACGAGGTTCGTTTGATAATTCCGTGACTTTGAATTTTCCGCGCAGTAACTGTACTGGCAACACTGTTTCCGTTAAGTGCCATCTATCGATAAACGATCGATTTCAACGGTTAAAAAGTGGTTTACTGAGTTTCGTTGTGGCCGCACCAGAACAATTGACGCCGAACGTTCGACCTGAACGTCCACAAGAAGTCGTTACGCCAGAAATGGAATGACACAAGATTAGATGATCGAAGGTTGAAAGTGCGTGAGTTGGCTGAGGGCAATTGTGTCATTCTCAACAATCAAACGACCAAACAATGACCAATACAGCTCTTCTCAAGTGGATTAAATATTTCAGTAAACGCCGTGAAGATTGTAAAGATTATACAACGTAAGGACGACACTCAATCTCATGAGTTGATGGAAATATTGAACGTGTGCGGTCTCTTGCGTTTTCCGATCACTGATTTACTGTCCAGATTATTGCTGATGAGCTAAATTTGGGAAAATCGTCTGTGTACACAAATCTATAAAAACATCGTCCCAAAGTTGTTGACACTTGACCAAATCCTGAGAAGAACCGAATACTGCATTGAGTGGAACAAATTTCCTGAGAGTACTGGTTTTCATGTAAGAAATCGTAGTTCTACGTGTATGATATTGAACCTTTAAATTAAACACAGAATGGAAAGAAAAAGATGAACCATGAACGCAGATGAAATGTTGACAAAGATTATTCAAAAGTTATGTTGCTCGTTTTTTTATTTATTAAGATTGTGTGTGACTGTGCCTGTAATCGCCGCAAAATTTCGGTTTTTTCGTATTAAAGCAACACGAGCGAATTGCTGCTGGTTCTCCCTCTTCCCTAGCGATACAGGCCATCTTCGCATCTACTACTATCAGGTCACTGACCTTTCTGTAATGTAAGAAAAAAAGTTCCGTTTATGTTTGATACACCCTCGTACAAACAGAAAATGCTGCCTTCTACGTGGAGGTTCTCAAGCGTATGCATCGTGTGACATTAATCGATCACCACGTTAAATCACCTCCCTATTTAGCAGACTTAGCCACTGCAATTTCGTTTTATTCCTTAAATGCAAGGCGGTCATGAAGCGTGGCGGGGGGGGGGGTGGAACTGGATGGATATGGAGACGATAGAAAAATGAAATAACCAGGCAGCTAAAGAGCCTAACTTCCAGGCATGTTTTGAACAATAGAAACGAAATTTGGAAGAAGTGAATTGTCACAAATTAGATAATATTTTGAAGGGGATACGATTGATGTACGCTAAATTTTGTTGGATTAAGTTTTTACGACCTCAGTTCACATATCCATAAAGTGTGGGGGACTATTGAGGAATATAATCAAATGGTACCAAACCAAAGAACGGACTTTTCGATTTACACAGAAACATAGGTTAAACAAAGGGTTAAAAAATAATTGTAAATTAATTGTAGTATGTAGGCTTTCACGACCGGAGTCAATCGAATTAAGGTAATTTACCAGGCTTCTGGGCCGTGGTCTATAGGCTTTTTGATTGCCTGACGTTTCGTCAGCGGCTGCGGCTGACATCTTCAGAAGCGTTTGTGGTTTGGTCGTTGTCGAGATCGAAAGCTGTTTCAACGATCAAACCACAAACGCTTTTGAAGATATCAGCCGCAGCCGCTGACGAAACGTCAGGCAATCAAAAAGCCTATAGACCACGGCCCAAAAGCCCGGTAAATTACCTTAATTCAATTGTAAACTAATTTGGTAAAAGAGAAAATTTATTAACAATTCATTAATGTTTCGCCCGCCGCTGTTGTTCTTTCAACATTAAAATCATCAGAGAGAGAATGGAGATTAATTGGTAAAATTTTCCGAGATCTATAGTATTAGTAAGTGGTTCTTGGCAGCCCTTTCGTGGTCCTATTTCTTGGTTCGTTAGTTATTTGTTAATTATTCAATAAATAGCATTAAATGCGAACATTGTTGTCATTAGTTAACCTTTGCTTTTATTCATTTTACGTACGAAAATGAAAATAAATGGAAGAACCTTTTTGTATCGTTTGTTCCATATATGCATGCTTTGGCAATTAATTTCGAAATGCCATTGAATGCGATCGTTTGTCGTGCGTTTATTTACCTATTAAACTCGGTGTTAGAACATCGGTGTCCGAAGGCTTAAGCGGACGTAGAGCGGGGAGTTTGTTATTGATGATGTTCGCCGCTAAGTGACCGCTTCTCTCTACCTAAGCACCCTCCATTAATGTGTACAGACGAGTTCTTCCTACAAGTACAAATTGAAATTGTTGGGAGGTATAAGTTTCATTCGTAATTTATCAAAGTAAGTGAGCAAGTAAACAGTCCAAGGGAAGGCCGTCAACTGACTCCACCGTCGCCGCCATTGCCGCCACCGTTTCAGCCCTTTATAAATACGAACGGATCGTCCATCACTTTCGCGAGACTTACTCTCACCCACTCTATGTTCTAAGTTCTTCATCGTGAATTTTCTTGTCAACAAGCGCACATCAATAAATCGATTTTCCCCAGTAAAAAAGTGGCTTCCGATATTTACAAAATCTCGTAATTATGCCAGTATATTAAACATCCAATGTATAACAGGGAAATTTGGAAAACTCTTATTATTTGTATTAAAAAAAAAATTGGAAAAAAGCAATGAAATTTCATTCCCAGGTGTATGAACTAGTACATAAATACTTAACAATTGGGTTATATAAAGTACAATATTATTATCAAATTCTTTTACCCGTCAGGGTGCAATAATTCAGTATTATTGGTTTTCAATGGTAGTAGTCAATATCTTACGTTTCCGCATGTGTATAACACGGTTGCATGAGGGAACAACGTCTACGTCTAAGGCAACGAGGTTGAGCGATAAGATCGAACAGCGTGAGTCGTAAAAGGTAGATGACGAAATTTCTTCAGACGGAAGACGTATTTTAGGACGGGTCTATCATTGTGTAAAAGAAGAAGAGACTGTGACGACGTGTGTTAATAGTAACATGTGATTGTAATCTAATATCCGAAACACTTTTTACAACCATAGTTTTTGTACTTATGTTACATTGTGCCAGTGTTTTGTACCTTTATTTCTGTTAATCGATTTTGTGTCTTTTTGTTTCCTGTATAACAGGCGGGCTGACGTATAGATGGCGCTACCAGTATCAAATCCATATAAGTTTTAGTTAGCCCTAACCTTCAAAAGACGCGTGTATAAATTTGACAGTTGTTGCACTATTAGTATCTGAGTTATAGCATTTTTAGTGAAAGAACTTTTGTTACTTTGAAAAAATGGATAAAAAGGAATTTCGTGTGTTAATAAAGCATAGCATTGCTTTTTGGCGAAAAAAAATACTGTTGAAACCATGGCTTGACTTGATAAACATTATTCGGACTTTGCACCAGGAAAATCAACCGTAGAAAAGTGGTTTCTAAATTTAAACGAGGCGAAATGAGCACCGAGGACCATGCAGTGGACGCCCCAAAGAGTGCAAGCCGCACGAGCTCACAATCGACCAAACACAACAACGGATCGATGATTCTAAGCAGTGTTTGGAGCTGTTCAATCGTAATAAATCCAAATTTTTGCATACATGCGATATGTGACGATGGATGAAACATGGCTCCATCAAAAATTGAATTGAGGAAGCCATTACTTCGTGATAGTTAATCATGATGATATACAGGAATAAAACTACAATTGTGTGATAGATACAAAGTAGTTTTATTCCTGTATATCATCATGGCTCCATCATTTCACACCGGAGTCCAATCGACAGTCAGCCGAGTGGACTGCACGTGATGAACCGACGCGAGAGCGTGGAAAGACGCAAAAGTCGGCTGGAAAGGTTATGGCATATGGCGTCAGTATTCTGGGATACTCACGGTATAATGTTAATTGACTATCTTAAAAAGGGGAAAACTATAAACACCGACTATTACGTACCGTTATTGGAGCGTTTAAAAGCGGCCCAATTGAAGAAAAAGAAAGTGCTGTTTCATCAAGACAATCTACCGTGTCACAAATCAATGAAATCGATGGCAAAATTCCATGAATTGGGCTTCGAATTGTTTCCGCATCCACCGTACTCTCCATATCTGGCCCCCAGCGACTTTTTTCTGTTCTCAGACCTAGCTGGACAGAAATTTCGCGCCGATGAAGAGGTAATCGTAATCGCCGAAACTGAAGCCTATTTTGAGGCTAAAGACAAATCGTATTATAAAAATGGTATCGAAAAATTTTATGACCGCTATAATCGTTGTATCGCCCTCAAAGGGAACTATATTGAATAATAAAATCAGATTCTATTAAAAAAAAATTTTTTTCTATGCTAGCCTATGAACTTTTCAGCCCGCCTGTTATGTTCATAGTTTCATCATTATAGTTATTTAACTAGCTGGAGTCTTTTTATTGGCCCCATGCCCCTAGACAACGAAGAAAAACCCCTATGTTATTATTATGCATATTCAAATATATTAGACCTTCAATATTTGCGATATGATTTGTAGAGTAAATACTAAGTTATCGGAATGTTCATAACTGAATTTACAAAACCCAACATTGTTCAAACTCATTGGAAACCGCTCCTGAAAATTCGAACTCTGTTTCGGAGACAGATAAATGAATTAATTATGATCAGAACTCTTTCTCTATTCCGTACTATCCTGAACTCGTTTTCTCTCTGTGCATCCGCAGTAGAACGAGCGAAATATTTAAAGCGAAGAGAATAAAATCTTCTGCAAACAACAGAGAAACAGTCGGAGGAAACTTCTCTCAAACGAGAACTGTCTGAATGTTCGAACATATAGCCGACGAAACCGAATGCGCACCATCCAGACGAGAATTTATTGCCCCCATTAATTTAAAATTGTTTCTCTCTAAAAGGTGTTTGTCTCGACTTTGTCAAAAGTTTGTGCATAATTTAACGACCACCACTGTTTGCTTAAGTAAAGAACAATTAAGAAAGAAAATTACAGTTGTCTTATTGTCGCTCGAGCGACTCTAACTTTTTGACATAGAAAAAGATGCTTGCTTACTTACGCCCAGAAATAATATTTCGAATCAAGTGACAGAAATATTTTCCCAGACTAATCTCAATATATATTATGATTTGTATAAATTAGTACTTTCTTCGGAATTCCGTATCAGAACGATATAGGAATGATTACCATTAAACCTCGGTGTTCGTCTATTTACCTATCTGTATATAGGTCACCATCGAAAAAAACCGAGCGGCGTGGTCTAGTGCTCTAAATCATTGCTTAGCATTCGGGAGGTCACCGGTTCGAACCCGGGCCTGGCTACTCTGGTCCAAGTTTTCCGTGGTTTCCTTGGATCATTTAGGCAAATGCCGGGGCAGTAATATTTTACAGATAACCTTTCACTTCTCTTCTGTCTTCGTTTCGTCCGTCTCATCTTTCTCTCCCTAACCACATCACCCACCCATTCTCACGATTTCTGCAAGGAGTCTGAAGAGGGCCTTGCGCCCTACCCTCCGGCTTTGCACTACAATGTAGGTCAGAGAGACTGCCCGCCCACCAGTACGAGTAGCTGGTGGGAATGAAACAAAAAACAAAACAAAAATGAAAATAAAAAAACTTTTATGTATTTGATTCTAACAATCCAACGGTTGAGTGGTGGTTGAGGTAAGAAGATGAGACGAACGAAATTAAGACAGAAGAGGGGTAAATGATTATCTGTTAAATATTATTGTCCTAGCATTTGCCAAAATCATCCAAGGAAATTACAAAAAAAAAACATGAACCAGAGAAGGAGGACCCAGAATCGACCCGGTGACCTAAGCTATCATGTAGATCGCTAGACAACACCGCTTACTGTTTTAATGATACATTCATTTTCATTGCAAAATTATTTTTTGAATCAGCTCCTGGGTGATACTATGCCTGATAATATGTTATGCCCAGATTCGAATCGGTGACCTAAGTTATTTTCTAGTCCGCTATATAACGCCGCTCTTTTACTTATCTACGACGAATGCTGCAGATATTCCAAATGTAAAACTTTTAATAATGCTTTCATTTTAATTGCAAATGTGGAAAATATAGAACGAGTAGGGTGTTATAGGAAAAAATTCAGCGTACAGATTCCTAAATGTCTTATTAAACAGCTACTTTTTGGTTAATTACCAAATTAATTTACAACTACAAATTATTTTGTTTACAAATAGTTCTAAATATTAATTTTGAATAAAACTCAAGTGTAAAGGATACTAATTATTTTCTAAATTTCTGAATGATCAATTAGAGAAGGTAATGTAGGTATGAAATAATGCGAATATTAATTGTAATATACATGTTACCGGCCAAACCGGATTTCAGGACAAACTAGTTTTGCCTAGGCTAAACTAGTTCTTCCTATACGCGATAAGATTAACTAGTATAGCCTAGTCCAAACTAATTTGTTCTAAGCCCGATAGGATTAAACCAGTTTAGTCTAGTCCAAACTGATGTGTGCTGATATAAATAGGTTAGGTTATGATAGATAGGTTTTGTGAGATGCAGCTGCAAAAAAAACTGTTCCACAAACAGATGCCAGTGCAAGAAGGCAATGATACTCTGCAATTCTAAGTGCCACCAAAGCACTCCGTGTAAAAATAAATAACAATTTTAATAATTGAGATATAATTATTGCTTCTATTAAAAAAACACTTATTATTTGTTTCAGTATGATTGTTTGTATTACCAATTATCCATAACTTTTAACGACGAATCATTATGGTTTTAATAAAAATAATTATTTTTTCAATTACGGAGTATTTTATTCAGTTTATCTAGATATACTATAATGTTTATACTAGGCCACACCAGTTTATCCTAGAGTGTGCGTATTTATATCAGGACAAATCAGTTTGGACTAGCCTAAACTGGTTTATCCTATCGGGCTTAGGACAAATTAGTTTGGACTAGGCTATAATAGTTTGTCCTGAAATCGGTTTTGGCCGGTAACATATATAAAGGACATTCTTTCTGAATGTCTTAAAGTAAACAGATATACGTAATTCAAATATATCAAATAAATGTGGGTAGTTTGCAAATTTTTTTGGCTTGGGAAGTAGATGGTGGATGTGGTAGAGGAAACCATGTTTCCAATAAAGTTATCGCTTATGTGAAAGTTATAAGTTAAACGCGTTTATCTCAAGGGAACGGGAGCTTTTGTTGTTACGTTAGCGCAAAGTTTTAATGGAGCAAACAATAATCTGTCATTTTAAAATCCCGGGGGGTATATAAAATGGTGAAAAGGGAAGTGAGGAAATGTCCTAAAGTTTGTTAATTCTGCCGTCCATGTGAATGGAATGTGCGGGCGGCGGAGAACGAATATTTATGAAGTTTGCCTAAAAAGGATGCCGACGCCTCAAAGATGACGCCAACTTTCCCGGAAATAGGATGAAACTTTTCTTCTCCGGTCGACATCGAGAATTCTTTTGACGCCGGAAAGTCTTGGTGTTAAAATGAAAAATAGCTCGAATTTAAAACGTTAGCTTTCAATTCCATAATGCGTCTCAAGTTTACATAATGACATAAAATATTTTCAAAATAATAATTTTAAACATTAACAGTAAATATAATGGACGGATCAAAATATAATGTACAATAAATATATTGGTACCTTTAAATTTGCCTATATTGAAATCTCTACTTACATTAATTACCTATAGGAACCTAGTTAATAAATTGTTGATTGTGGAAGCCTCAACTTGTTAAAACTGGTTCATAATTTTAAAAATTTCAAGCTTTATATTTGTATTCACTACAATTGTTTCGCTTAACTTAATCTTCTTCAGGTAATGATATAAAAGGGATAATTATGCGTTTGCATAGCTGCATATTCTAATGCATATTTAACCTATTATTTGGTTAAAGGGCATATTTTGGTCATTTTAAGTTTTATCTGCATATTTAGTAGTTAAAACTTGTTTGCAAATATAATTTATACGCTTACCAAGGTCAAATACTTAGTCAACCCCCTACGGAGTGGTATATTCCGAGAAAGCAATGTAAACATCTCCACTGATAATTGGTTAAAAATATGTAAAATTGTAAATAGAGAAATATAACCCTTAAAATTTGTTTTATTTCAATCTAAAAAACATTTGAAAGCATATTTAAATGCATATATTTAATATTTTAAATGCATATTTGCATACATATTTTGTACTTTTTTAATGCATAATTATCCAAAGCTTGGTGATTAGTAACTACCTATATATACCTACTAATTATTATGGTGGGGGAATTAGATATTAACATTTAGTAAAGGAAAAATTTTTACATCTAATTGGTCGTTCAAAATATTATGATCTCTGTTATATCGATTAATTTCTAAACCCTCTAGTAAATCCAATTTTTTACCTTTATTATGAATATGTAAAATTTTAAATTTTAGATTAAAATTGTGGCCATTAGTAATTAAATGATCTGCGTAAGCCCAGTCGGTTTTTTTATTTATTTTTTTGAAAACCATTTCATTTCATATACTTAAAATACTTTTTGTAATCAATATTTATACAAATACATACATTTCATGTTCAATAAAGATTAGGTACTGAATTGTTAGAAAGGGAATACATTTACATATATTAAATATGTAATGAAAACGACTGACAAAACAATCAGCATATGTATTATGTGTAAGTTAATAATTGTGTTCATATATTTACCATTCCCGTTAGATATTCCGTACATATGTACATTCTACAGTTATAGTGAAAATAAATTTTCTCTGCATTATGAGAGGGGGTGAGTGCATTAGCCTAGCATTGTATTCCGTGCCTATCAGTTCATTGTTTGGCTGATAAACTAACTTATTAAAATAAATTGTTTTTGGAACGGTTATGTTCAATTAAATTATCGAACTTTTCAATTGCAAAATTTTGATCGAAGTCAGTAACAAATAAGGAAAATTACTTACGTAATTGGAGAATCCCAAAAAATAGAATGACATACCTGAAAAGAAAAAGAAAAGGTATGAATTATAACTAATAAGGATTTTTCGGTCGGATATAGTCAAACAAACAAAACATAAAAACAAAACAAAAACCTTCTTGGACAGATACTGTTATACATAAAACATCGTGTCATCCGAACCAACATAAACTAGCAGCATTTCGTAGTATGATTAACAGACTATTAAGTTAACACTTTCAGACAAAAATTACATAATAGAATTAAATACAATAAAACAAATAGCAATTTATAATGGTTACACGTCAAAACTTATAGACGATTTAATTAATTCAAAAGAAAAGCAATATGTTACGGATTAGTATACACAAATAATTCTAAAAAAATCTAATACTAACTACAAAACAATATCATATATTGGAAACATTTCAAACAAAATCTCAGAAAAACTGAAAAATAATAACTTCAAAATAGCTTTTAAAACGGAAAATAAATTATCAAAATTTTTGATTAACAATAAAGAAAAAACAGAAAAAATGAATAAAAGTGGGGTCTATAAATTGGAATGTAATACTTGCAAGAATATATATATATATATATATAGGACAGACAGGGAGACTTTTAAGGACAGAGTTAACGAACATATCAAAAATTACGCAGGAAAATCAACATTTATGAATCATATTAAAAATGAAAACCATGAATTTAATATAGAAGATAATTTTAATATTTTACATTGTTTATAAAAAAGTAAAAAACTAGACATTTTAGAATCGTACGAAATTAAAAAACACAATAAACAAAACAGTGAAATTATTTTGAACGAAATAGAAAATGTATTCCAATCAATAATATTAAATAAACTTGTAAACATCACCCCTACCACACCACTTTTAGACTAAGTTACCTATTGTACATATATATAAGAACATCTTAAAGTTTATTGAGTAATACGTCTTCTGAAGTTGCCCTTGTAGGGCGAAACAATTGTAAAGACAATTAAAATAATAATGTGGAAATTACAAAATTTCAATTTTGTTCATTTTATTCATTCCATTGAATTCTTCGTAACTCAAAATCGCCATAAAAAAAAACTGTAAAGGTATAATATTCGTTGCAGTTTTCTGTAAAACTTAGCTTTTTAGAAATGTATCTGTAGCGGAATAGTACGTTATTATCTTATAATTTTGTCAAATGTGTAAATAGTATTTTTGTAAATTTTAAATTTTCTAAATTTTATTTCTATTTCAATGTAAATACTTTCACTTCTTATCTTGTGCATGCCTTTGTTTCCTTTCAAACCAAATACTATTGTTCAGTCACGTAGCCTCTTCGTAGAAATCTATCTTCACCTTTACCTGCATGCACCCTGTACTAATAGCTGGTTTTACCTTCAATTACTTCAACCAACCTTTTCCATTGCTTATTTCCAGGTGTTTACCGTCTGTAGACTCGTACCACTCTTACTATCACTATTTCTCCCTCTATAGAACAGCCTCTCTTTCTACTAACAACCCTGTGTATAAATTCCCAAAATTATTCTATAAAAGTTAGTCTACTACAATATACAGCTCTCGACCATTCTGTGATAACGCTTCTTTTTTTTGTTACGTGTACATAAACATTTGAGTTTCATTAGTGTTTTATTTCTCTTGATTATTTCTTATAAACTGATCAAAACGCTAAATATCCTTAATTTTATTTTTGATAATGTTTTTGGAAATATTTCACACAAAAAGCGTTGCGTAATACCCAAGTGACCATATTTACTTAATAATGTCAATGATTTCGCGAAAAATTCTAGAAAATCACAAAACTAACATTAAAATAATACTACGTAACACATTTCTTGACCCTTCCGCCTCCCTGTAACGCACCGTGACGTTTTATTAGACCCTACCTCCAAATGGCGTTATGCAATACTTGAACGGCCTCAATGGTAGATTTCCTTAGTTCGACTTTTCGTCCGATCCTCTGGAGGATTATCGCTTAATATGTTGCAACCACCTAACATATACGCTTTTTTCAGCAGGTATGTTGCATTTAAATATATGAGATCTTACAAGTTTCAATTACGTAGTTACATGTCAGCTATAATAAAAGGAAAATTACGTTTTGGTGATTTTGATAGCAATATTCGTTGCTGATAAGAAGGCGTGGGCTACACACGAATGGTTTCAGTTAATTAAATTTCGCAAAGCGCTCTCATACCATGGGTTTTATTATATAAGTATTAAAGCGACACTAAGGATTCTGGCCTTATAAAATATCGACTTAATACGCTCAATTTGCTGATGTCATGAATATTTTACGGCGCATAAAATCAACACAAGTCTACAGGCTGGCAGCACCCTTCGTACTTCGTTCGTTCATTCTTACGTTGGGTTGTTACGTTGGTGGGTTCGTTCATTCGTTCTTCGTAACAGCAGATGCCTTACATGCAGAACGTTTTATGACCGTCAGTAACTTAATTTAAGTGCCTGTATACTAGTATTGGTAGCGAATGTTTACATCTGGTTCGTGAAAATTGAATTGAGAATCAATCAACGTTTTCGTGTTTGCAAATGTGAACTATTTGCACAGAACTGGGAACGATTTATGAGCCACTTCGGAAGCGAAGTCGCCTGGAAATTTGGAAGAAAGGGCAGCCTGCAAATGTGGATACTTACGGGCAACGGACCACTTTCCGCCCGAATCTATTGCCGCTTTCACAAAGGCAATCGCATTCTTATAAACTTCCCGTACTATTTCCGCACATATAACATTACCAAAACGTTACGTTTCGGCAACCAATACGTTTCAGTTTTCGAACCTTTTTTTTCTCATATAAAGAGAACAATTTGTTTGCTCACGTCGAACGGTTAGTACTTTTGTTACAATACAACTAAGGGTAATTCTCTACGCTTCCTGTTCCGTCGTAATGTTCGCTCCCCCGCCCTCTTCCTTTCCACCACAAAAAATTTAATTACATTTTCAAATAAAAAAACAAAAATCAAATTTTAAGGTGATCTTTTTCAAAATGTAACCGAAGGCAAGGATCGCGCGGCATCTAGAATTTAATCAAACTTTTAATTTGATCTAGTTACTTTTCTCAGTAATAGCTTATTCATAAAACTTTTCACTTAATATCCGTTCCAAACACGAAAGCTGGAACTTCGATTACGAAAAGCGGTTGTTCCTCTCTCTAAATGTATAAACGACAACGTTATCATTTCGAAAACGTCTCAACGATGTATTCTAATAAGTAAAAGAAAACACAGATTTAAACAAGCAATTGTTCTTGTTAAAACAAACTTTGTACAATACTACATCACGTTTAAAGTACATATAGTCGATTAAATAATAATTTTAGTTAAAAATTAAATTTTCATATCGTATAGGTAAAAAGATCTAAAATCGATAACTGTAACGGACGTGTCAAATATCTAAGCGATATCGTATCAGCCTTGTGAGAAAAATCGAGATTAAAAGTCACGAAAATTCAGCTTTCTATTATTGCTTGGAAGTCAATGAAGGTTTTTATTTGAATAGCAGATTTAAACGTAAAATTCCATACAACAATGATTTTATACATTTTTTGTACATAGAACTATTCTCGTCAACCCCTGCCGTCACAAGAAGAGCTGTTTCAGACAAACTATACATTTGTTATATTTCACTTTTACAATTGTTAAATGTTACAACTACAAGTTTCCTAAAAGAAAAAATTCTGCTCCCCGCAGGTTGAAATCGATTTGGACATTTGATAAAGTATCTGTTTATTTACTAGTAGGTAAAATGTTACGAATAGAAATAGAAATAGAAATACAATATAAAAGTAAAGCATTACACCAGCCTTGCCCTGTTTGTACAAGAACTAAATTTTAGCAAATACTTCTAGGATGATCAAAATCTGGTACATATTCAAACTCTTATGGAATAATACTTAATTTTTCCAAATAATTCCTCTACTTTATGAATATTTATTAAATTGTAAACGACTTTGAATATTGAAAATTTTCATTCGTGGTTTGTATAATACAAGTTTCTAATCCTTCATGAACTGATAATCAAATTAAAATAATGGAAAAAGTTCGTCAAGACAAATCGATTTTTTTTTTGGGTTTCGGCCGCAGAAAAACTTGGACCAGAGCAGCCAGACCCAAAATTGAACCGGTGACCTCCCGAATCCTAACCTACGGTTTAGAGCACTAGATCGTTGGAGGCTATTCATTTATTACGTAAGAAGAGGGTCAAACATGTCTCATTTTTTCTTACAGGAGGGTGAGAGGAGGTCTCGATAGTTCTTAGATAAGATCACGAAAATGCGCAAAGTTATGATTATACCACAGAAGAGTTGGATCTTGAACGATGAAATGGAAGCGACATCTATCAGAGATATTCCAGAGGTAGGTCCATTGTCCGAGAAGGTTTTAAGACCCTGGACTGATCAAAATCTTTAAGATTACATACCTATATTAGATGATATGTAAAGATGATTTTAATAATAAAAAACAAAACCAAAGTTGATTATATGATTTTCATTTTTTCCTTTACATTCTTACGTAATAAATTTTAAACAGGGGGAGGGGTCGGTCTATTCTTTTGTTTGCATAGGGGGGAGAGGGGTCAAAAACTGTCAAAAATCGTCTTACGTAATAAATGAATGGCCCTTTCAAAAGCCTAAACTAATGATACAATCATAATTCTGTCTGGCGACACATCCTACCTAGTTGATGTTTAAACATTAAAACATCGTTTTCTTTAATAGCAGTTCGCGTCGTCCTCGAGTGCAAAATTATATTTATCAACTATCGACGACATCGATAGGTAAATATGGTTATTGCATTATTGAAAATCGGTTTATAAATGCCCACAGGACGAAACCATCCGGCAACTCATACCTGTGCATTTGTAGGATTATAATGAATGTCAGCCGAGAAACAAAGTGCAGGTATCGGTCGGGTTCTATTGATTACAGTCCGCGGTCGGTTAGTAATCTTGACCGAAGAAAGTAGCGAGCAAGTTGGAAAATGTTGGAACGTTACCTGGACTCGTTGCACGCTACGTTTATTACGACCCTGTCGCTCTGTAATGCCTATCGTGTAATTAATCTTTTCAGAAACAACTCGAAGGCAACCAACCGTGTTCCGGCTAGATTCGAATCTTATCGATAATTATGATGTATTTTGTATTACACTAAAACGCAACCTGGACAAGTAATCAAACACGGCAATTTTACTATCAAATCTGGAGATAGACCCAATGTGTTTGGGTCTATAATGTGTTTTCACATGTTTTATGTTTACCACTATTAATATTAACAAGACTAGTACTACGTGTACGCTACGCTGTGTATGAATTGCTACAAGAATAACTAAACATAAATTAAAGTTATCGTCGTTTTTCGCGTGATACAAACTGTAGTCCTTATTATTTTCCGTATGTACACCTAGAGGCTACACCTGCTTGAAAAATAATAATTTATAAAGAAAAAACTATTTCTATTCAAAAAAGGAATTAAAATCCTTATTCGTCTAAATATTAAGATCAAAGATCTCACATTTGGAACGCATCCTAACAAGTAGGCACAACGAACCGAAAGCCATATCCCACGACCGGTTTCGACCTATCAGGTCTCGTCAGGTGGGCGCTGGCAGAAAGGCCTTTACAGGCTATTTTATAAATACAAATATAAATATAAACATGGAATCAACAGAAACAACTACTCCGAGCGCTAATACCCCTACGGGCATTGAATTTAATTTCTTCTTCCTCTTTTGTCTCCTCTCTTAGCTGATATATTTATGGATAGTTAAAAAGTAAAAAACACTTGATAATTGTTTCACAAAAAATTTATTGGATTTCTCTAACAATTGTTTGGGTTATTACACCATTTTCAAAGAGTTACTTATCAACTAAAGGTACATTTCCAGGTAAATATATTTATACTTAACCTATTGTAGTTTCAAAAGGGGGGAATTTCCAAATTCTATTTGGTCGTTAGTGATCGGAAGACCATTTAATAACGCTGTATTTATCTCGGCTATTTCAAGGAGGTTAAGACGTTTACCTTTATTCTGATAATGAAGCAAGTTTACATTCTTGGAATCTAGTGAATGGTTGAACGTAGGACAATGGTCTGCGATCCCTGTACATTTTTTACCATTTTTTATTGATCTTTCATGCTCTTCAATTCGTTTTTTAAGAGCCCTACCAGTTTGTCCGATATAAAACGCTTCACAATTTTTACAACTAATTCGGTATACACCATTTTTACTTAAAATATCTGTTTCTTGTTTCCTAATTATGTAAAAAAAATACATTTTGCTAATAAAGGAACTAAATTAAACGCTTTAGAAACTTTCGAAATTAAAAGAGCTCTTTGCAACGATAAAAATAACTTGTTAAACGAACAACTAGATTTAAGCCAGTCACCGCTGTTAAACCCTAGGATGTTTATTATGGGAAAACCAGTAATTAACCCTGATACACTGTAATATTATTATTAAGTTTATTGCTTCAGTTGTTACTAAACTCCTGTCGATGGCATAACTGCCGAAATACGTATAGAGTTTCTAAATAAATTTATGGAACATTTTCACCGAATGGTTTTTCATCTTTTGTCCTATTATAAAATAAAGTTAAGCATAACGTTTGCGGGTAATAGTTACTATGTGAGATTCTAAGCAAAAATCATTCCACTGGAAATTCATTTTTAGAGTAGAATTAGATAATTGAAAAAAGACCCTTTATTATACAGAGTGTAACTAAAGGTCTCGGTCAAACTTCACCTTCGTGCTTTATGAAACCAAATGATGAAACAAATTCCTATGAACATTACTTAAGGAGTTATACATAAATGAAGCAATTGATTTTCAACTAAGGATAGTATTTTGTAACTGCTTCCTGCAGCAGTATATCTATCTAAATTTTCATTTTGTTGTACTTTTTGCGGACGAAACAATTTTTTCAAGGGATGAAGATGATTATAAAGGCTAAAGGGAATCCTCATACTATTAGTCAATCAAGACGTGAACAATCTTTATAATGCAACGTTTGGGCCTACATTTTTGGTGATTATTTGAAGACCAATGTTTTTATCAAATTAATGGACAAACTTGAAAATGATCTTCCTCTTACTTGAAAACTTTCCATCGGAACTTACGATGTCAAGAATGGATTATGCAAAGAAATTAAAATGATTATTAATTTGTAGTTACCTTACTTCATAGTCACGAATGTTAGTGTGAATCGCTTCTATTGTAATATAAAAATTTCAGTTATCCGATAGAGTTAATTAAAATTCACGATTAGCAAAGGAGATTCAAGAAATTTTAATATTCTCATATTGTATCTGATTGTTTGAAATGGATGGAAATTGACGTAATGACGTTATACAGATACTAATTTTAGTTATTGGAAACGTTAATGAACAACTGCTTTATTGTTAATTATTTTTCTCGAAATAAGAAGGCATCATTTTCATTGACTAAGTTCGACGAGTTTATTAGGGGTTCAAATAATTCATTTACCTCAGGATAAATTCATTTTTTAAGGATTTTGATAAACCTGTCAACTTGAAGGCACAAATAAATTTTGAAATGGATTATTAATTCATCGAGTGCTATATAAAACGTGTTTTGAAATAAAAATCGCACTGAATTTGTACGATTTATGCCTAAAATGCTAAAACATCCTGTTTCAAATATTGATATAACTTGAAGAAAAAAAGCGAAACAATAAATGTACAACTGTATTCAAATATAGCAGTAATACCCGAACCTATTTGCGATATTTTTGATGGAGTGTCAGTTATGAAAAAAAATCCAATTTAAATTTGTAGATAATGAATATGAACATACGAGGCATGTTTTTTAAGTAAATACCGTTTTGAAATTAATTAAAAAGTGTAAAAATATCTTAACCATTTTATTTTTACATGAAAGCCTGTACCTTAATCTTCTTTTCTACATAATTTCCTTCAATATTTACTTGTCATAACGTTTGACCACTTTTTGAATACCGTTCTCATAGAACTCTGCCGCCTGACTTGTTAACTGTTAACCACTGCATCGCAACTGAAGACTCTGACCATCTGGATGTTTCTTCAAGTGCAGGAACAAACGGAAGTCACTAGGTGCCAGATCAATGCTGTACGGAGGGTAATCTAGAGTTTCCCAGTGCAAAAATGTGATGAGATCTTTGGTCCGATTAGCCACATGCGGATGGGCATTGTCATGCAGCAATACGATGCCCTTGCTCAAATGGTTTTGTTCTGGCTTGCACGGCGCAGACTCCTTACCATTCCATCACTTTTGTCCGTGAACTGCACAGATTTCACGATTAATATCAACCGGTTTTAGTCCTTTAGCACTAAAGAATCGTATAACAGCTCGGACTCCGGACTTCACAGTCGGCGGGACTCACGATTATCGGAGACATCTTAAACATTCAGTAACTAACGTAAACAAGGGCGAATCAGACTGTAATGGAGTCAGTGCGTAGGTGAGAGATGTAGGTAGTCAATGCGCATGCACGGAACGCTGACCACAGCGCTGCGGCGGCAGAATTTCAAAACGGTACTTACTTAAAAAACATGCCTCTTAGAAACAGAATACAAAAGAATTTGAACATAATATCTGAATAAAACATACAAACACCAAAAATCAATAAAACGTTTAGAAACCTAAGATGCGTTTCGACACCCAAGGTGTCAACCTCAGTTAGACTGCAATAATTACAAAAGGAAATAATTTTATACAATATTAATCGAAAGAGTAGGTACCTTTTTCAATTGTTTATCCAAGTAAAGGATGTGTCAAAAACTTGGACAGAATGTACGAAAAGGGCGCATATACTTAAAAAAAATACTAACAAATTAATCTTTTGAGGATACCTAATTTTTATATTGTAGTAAGTGGCGTTGTCCGTCACACTGTACAATTATTGAGAAATGTCATCTACGTCATCAACATAACTTTTACAAACGAATCAACCAAATACCTTCCTATCCAAAATGGGATATTTATACCCTACATTCACCATTGTCCTCTACTAAGGAAGACTTCTGGATACGCCCCTGAATTATTTGTATGATTTATACTGAAGTGGAGGTATCAGATGTTTTCAAATTAACTTTAATTATGTACTGGTTTTAAAAAATGATGGAGGACATTAAAATTTTATGTATAAAAGATGAATTAACCTTCTGTACACATATTGATAGTAAAGACTTGAGTGGTTTTGAGTGAGAGAGGGGGTAGTTAGTTTAACACATTATAAGAATAAGCTGGCAGTCCGAGCCATAAAACTCGAGCAGTTACGAGTGAAGTCACGTAGTAAATTTAATTTAGCCAACGTGGCTTGAAGTTGACATTATAGTGGTGGCTATAATTAAATGGTACTGGAATTACTTTTCGGCCTACGATGTCGAAAGCTGCCTAATCTACGGTAAAATTAAAACTTGATAGAAGGGGAGTGAAAGTTTTACATCGCTCTTGGACCTATTGTTTGTTTATAATCACTTCACTTAATCTTCAAAACATTGCCAGCCGAATGAATGTATACAGAACGAATTTGTTCAGTGAGTAAAATTTCAATAACTTTTACAATAACAATCGGAATTTGCAATGCGATTTTTGCGGTTAAAACTTATCGATAAATAACTGATTTTGTCAAATGGAATTAAATTAAATATTGTTTTCATTTCTTAAATGCACATACTTGATGCTGGATGTAATTTTTACAGATGCCGTCGGAGTCGCTCCTTTAGCAGATAAAACTTTCATTAGAATTATAAATTGCATGGTGTCTTAGTTAATTAATCGCACAAACGCCAGATTGTTCCATTAATATGGAATATCACTCCAGAAGCTTTTTGTTCAGTTTGCTCAACGTAGACACAACTTTGACAACGGTCACTTACTTCGTTTTGCATTAATCACAACATTTACAAAACATGAAGTGCATAGAGAATGCCAAGCAAGAATGCAATCATAGGTTGGCCGTTTTTATTAATGAGATGAGAATATGGCATTCTACAGAGAACTCAGCCAAAATGTAAAGTAAACTGTCTTTGCAACTTTTGACCTTTTCAAAAAAAGGCTTTAAAATCCTCTTTCGTCTAAATTTTAAGGATCACAGATCCCACATTTCGAACGCGTCCTACACAGTAGGCACAGCGTACGAAAAACCATATCCCACGACCGGTTTCGACCTGTCGGGATCTGTGATCCTTAAAATTTAGACGAAAGAGGATTCTAAAGCCTTCTTTTTTGAATATGTTATATCTTCGTCTAAGAATCTATAGGAATCAACAGTGTAATTCAATGCCGGTAGGGGTATTAGCCCTCGTTGTAGTTGTTTCTATTAATTCCATATTTATATTTATATTTTGACCTTTTTGTGAACATTAATACTTGAAGTAAAAGGTCACAACAATTAGGAGACTAGTCATTTTATAGATATTTTTTATCGCTGAACTAGAATTTGACCTCCGAATTGCCCCTGTACGTCAATATTTTGAAAAATATTTTACATTTTAAGATATCTCAAAATTTCAATGTGGTAGAGCTTCTTTTGGGGTCCAGATTCGAGTTCGCCATTAAAGAATTCTTTCATCAAAAATAATCACATTGTCTGAAATTTTTTCCAGGCCCTATAATAGTTCTCTCGAAAAACAGAAGGCTTTGAAAGATGAGAGCCTTGTTATGGCGCATTGAAAATACAAAATAAGAAGGGAGGGAACTAGTTTCGATAAATTTTTAAAGGCGGACTTGAGCCTGAACCTACAAAACCCTTTAACACATTGAAAGTTTGAAATATTTTATTTCGCACCAAATTAGTTTGGGGTTAACATCTGAAAATCTTCGTGTCGATAAAAAAGCAAAGAAAAGCAGTAAGTAAATAATAAAATTCAAAAAATCTTTTACCCCAATTTACCACAACACCACTTACCACTTAAGGTATTGTGGTAAATTGGGGTAAGACATTTTTTGAATTTTATTGTATTGCATTGATCTTTTACTTCTCATAGTAATATTCACAAAAAGCAAAAAAATTGTTTTTTTTGAGTTTTGAGTATTTCAAACTCCTGACGTACTGAGGTAATTTTGAGACAAGATTCGGCCTCGGTATTACGTAGAATATGACTACCCCTCTGTTACTTCCCTTTTTGACCTCAGTTTTTGTTGATCAGTGTTATCAGAAGGTAATATGAAAATATTACACGATACATAGAAGAGTAAATAATTATCACACTTAGAAGAAATTATCTTGATTTCAAAAATATCGCTAACAATCAGAATCAGTGTACTACCAACATACCTGTAATATTACCTGCGTTATAATTAATGTTTTTTTTTCGATACTCCTTATAACACAATATGCATATTAAAGGTTTAAAAACGTCTTTAACATTAACTATTCGATAATGACCCGTTGGTGAAAACTATATCTTCACAGATAATAATAAAGCTTTCAGTGAAAATTACACAATTATGTGTTTCGTAAATCATCCCTGTGTCTATTAAGTGTTTCCGGAATTCTATACAATGACGGATTACACACATTACCTAGGAATATTTAGTTGGGTACCTTGTGTATGGATTTTGGTTAACAACATTTCCCTTACGGATATTTACATGGCCATGTATCGAGAAGTACCTTTCGTCCAGGTTGTTTGTAAATATTTGCATTTCAGCATACATATCCGTTTGTATGACGTTCGTAGGTGGATATAAATGTATACGTGTATGTGTGCTCAGGATTTCGGAACGGTTTATCACGCTACTAAATTTTACAAATGGAAGCGGCTGTAATGGGACCAACGTAACGGTGGGTGCGAGACCGTTACGGTGAACCTTCGCATAAGGGACGCCAATGAACGGACAAACGAACGAATGGACAGACGATCCGATGCGATGCTATGCGATTCGACGTACGCCTTATGCAAACAAAACTGCTAAATATACAGAAAGGGAGAGAGATATTGATCGCAAAACACATAAACCCTATCATTTATTAAAATGGGGACGCTGATTACGGACCCTGGCGCTATTTTTCTAAGCGTGACCTTATTTTGATTGAAAATACACGTGAGAGTTTTTCTAATGATTACCTAAAGCCTAAACTATTCCCAATAACGAAAAGAAAATTTGATGTTTCGAAATACTACGCTACAAGGTACAAGTATAAATGTTGTAATAAATAGTAGTATGAATGCTTTCACGACCGGCGTCAATAGAATTATGATAACATACCGGGCTTTTGGGTCGTAATCTATAGGCTTTTTTGTTGCCTGACGTTTCGTCAGCGGCTGCGGCTGACATCTTCAGAAGCTTTTTTGGTATGGTCGTTGCTGTCACATATGACATTAGACGTTTTTGAGATCGAAACCTGTTGCAACGACCATATCAAAAAAGCTCCTGAAGGTGTCAGCCGCAGCCGCTGACGAAACGTCAGGCAACAAAAAAGCCTATAGACCACAACTCAGAGGCCCGGTAAGTTATCATAATTCTAATGTTGTAATACTTTACAATAGCAAAAAAATTTGGCTGTTTATGATCCAAAATGAACTATTATGTATTGAAAATTTGTATTTTTTGAGTTGACATACCATCTTTTTAAGAGTTTTTAGGAACTCGTTGTGTTTTTAATATGAACAACTGTGATAGATGCTGGAAATATTTTTAAATTATTTGACTGATTGATGCCATAATGTTTACATTCATCAAGTTAAAAATTAACTAAGAATAAAATCCATTGTATTGAATTAGCGGATACTTGATGAAAGTCTAACATATTGAAATAAATACACAGTTGATAACTTTCACAATTTATTAAATAAACTTAACACGTATTTCGCCAACACTGTGGCTTCTTCAGAAGTACAAAATCTACTTAAAACTACGTCAAAGTAGAAGTCTATAAATAGGGTGGTGCATCTTCATTAGAGTGAGGGAAAAGATTTAATAGGGGTTTATATCTACTTGGTCATTAAGTAATATGTCTGTATTTTTATATTTGTTAATTTCTTTAGATTCTAATAGTGTAAGTTTTAAGCTTTTATTTTCAATGTGTAAATTTTTTAGATCTAAATTGAATACATGATTATCTTCTAACACGTTTTGCATAGTTAGAATCGGTTTTTTGGTTTCTATATGATCTAAAATGTTCGATTAATTTTAATTATAAACATCTACTCTTGGGTAGTTTTAAGTAAATTTTGTACTTCTAAAGAAGCCACAGTGTTGGCGAAACACGTGTCCTAGTTTATTTAATAAATTGTGGAAGTTATCAACTGTGTATTTATTTTAATAAAATCCATAATAAAACTAACTATGGTGGTGTTGTGATGAAACAAACATGTTTAATATTTGAGAAATCAAAAAAAGAATAGTAGATGTTTCAAAAATTTTTTTATTATTCACTCAAGTATTGCCAATGTACTCTTGAAAATGACTTGTTAGTTGACACAATTGTCGAGTGAATAATACAAAATTTTGTTTAACATCTACTGTTTTTTTCGATTTCTCAAAATAAATAAATTCGTTTTGGTTTGCCTTGAAGGTCATGCACCTCCATCTTGCCTTTAATTCACATTATTTGTTTTGATAAACACGGTTAAAACATCAAAAACGATGCTCGAAATTTTTTATTTTTTATTTTTTATTTGCTACTTTCATTTAATTACAGGTTCAGGAAAAGTAGTGTAAAAAAGAAAATTGAGAGTATATAATGCAACTATAAAATCACAGAACAAATATCTATTGATTGGGATATTCACCATAGAAAGATTCCAAAAATTAGATAAGAAGATATCTTCTTCCCTTCACGAACACTTATTAAATTCTTCCCGCGTATTTAGCATCAGGGACGGGGTGTATACATATATATGTTGAAACTCTTGCTTTTCCTGGGAAAATCGAACGGTAGGTACTTGGTATCATGAATGCGGATGTTGAACTCACTCGAAGCCGTTGACGTGTACGGTACGGACATTTCAAGTTCAGTTTGTTACACGGCAAAATTGGGACACAAGCCATTCTGCATCATCTTGTGAATAATTTACGGCCTACGAGCAGTCTCTCCTGCGCTCCGTCATGTAACCCGTGGAAGGGAACCGAGAGCAATTTGTTGGATAGGAATAAATAATGGAACTGCTGGGGAAAATCTCCGTGCAGCAGACAGAGGTTATAGGCCTGTTTAGGAACATGGCCCTCTCTCTTCAATGGAACACGGCCTACATATTTTCAATTTCCTTTCTGCTTTTCCTTAGTTCGCATTTATACGCAACGCTGATTCTTTAGAAGCATTTTGTTGTTTCCATTCTAATGTTCAAATCGGGCTTTGGAGAACGCTTACATGAGTCGGCGTGCAATTTTACAGAATGCTGATATTATACATCATATCTACGTGAATATACAGGGGTTTTCAAGTTGATGGGCTATTAGAAGTATACGAATTAGTAGAATGAATTCAATTCTGAAACTTGAGATCATTTGGTTATTGTTTATGCCGCTTCTTTTAAAATTATTTTCAAGTTCGATTTATATACGGTTATACCGGAAGTAGATGTTAACTTTTAAATGGAATGACTTTTGAAATACTTTTTTATGGAAATAAGAAAAGCTACAAAATGTAATAAAAAACTAGCAAACGACTAAATAGACTTTGGTAACAACCCTCTGTTAAGTCCAGATTTAGTTTAAACAACCCCACCCCTAAAGTAAGTAAGTAGGTAATATAAATTGAATAGATACTAAAAAACACTGTAGTTTAATATAAGCTCCTGATGAAGCCGTAACACGGCGAAATACATATAGAGCAAAGTAAATAAATAAATGAAACTCTCCAAGTGTTTTATTACTAATTTTATTAAATTAATAATCATGTTACCAAGAGTTAACGGCAAATACTTTTAACATTTATTTATATTTATAAACAGTTGAAAGTAATACTTTGATTCTGTGTGCGAAATATTTGAACGAGATCCAGGAAGTTAATTTAAATTTCTGTATTTCCTTTCTGTGATGCCTTAATTTCCCTATAACTACCTACTAATGTAGGAAACTTTTGATGCAATATTTTCATCCATTCCTATTTAGCTAATATGCTCGTTCATTTCCACTCTTTAGTTATATAGAATAACCAAAAATGCAAAACCAAAAAGCGTTTAATACTATAGCGGTGATCGTGAAATAACAAATAATTGTGGTTCGTCTTTCACGCTCTAACGTGGCTGTCCTTTCTTTAGCACTATCTCTCTCTGCCAATCAAGACCGCATTAGAGCGAGAAATGCGAACCACAATTATTTCGTATTTCAGGATCACTGGTAATGTAATAAATTTTGTCTTCATGTTTTTATTGTCTAAGAGTATTGATTGTTTCTGCCGTTACTTTATGGACAAAATGATTAAATGTAGTATATACAAACTCAATTGTAATGCATGAAACGCAACATACATAGGACAAACGGGGAGGACTTTCAAAGAAAGACTCAATGAACATTTAAAAAACTACGCAGGGAAATCTACTTTTATGAACCATATTAAGAGCAAAAAACACGAATTTGATGAAACAAACAATTTAAAAATCCTACATTGTTTAGATAAAGGTAAAAAACTTTGCATTGTAGAATCACTAGAAATTAAAAAACGTATTCAACAAAATAATATTATAACATTAAATGAAATAGAAAATACTTATGAATCAATTATTTTAAATAAAATTATAAAATGTTCGACCCCTATTCACAACACCTTAGATTAATTTTACAAATGTATATATATATATATATATATATATATATATGTGTGTGTGTGTGTAAGAAGTTTGTACTTAATTGGGCGAAACAATTGTAAAGAATTTGAATAAACAGTGGAAAAGTTAGTTACGTATTTTATTATTTCATCAAGTGTCTAAGAGTATATACTTGACTCACAAATTTTCCCTATGACCTATTTCCCTTAAATTTTATTTTTACTGTCACGTGCCTCTTCTTCTTCCCGGTTGGTCTTTAGATAAATAAAAAAAAAACAAAAAACAGGAATGTTGAAGTTTCCGATAACGTTTCTTGGTAATTCCTTATCCGAATAAATTGAAGATCAAAGGGAAAAAATGAAGCAGTTTCAATTACTCAGCGGAAGTTTGTTAATACAATTTACATTCATCGCCGATATCGTTGGCAAGAAAAACTTCTTTACTGTTATATGCCTTGTCGTATTCGGAATTAAATTACTTCCTGCTAAAGTGTCGTTTTCAAAAAGATCCAATTTCCTCTAGCCGACCAGATATATGAGTTTTCGTATTCAGCCATGGCCCTGAATGGTTATTGGGGACTGGCTTTTACCGCAAATAGCCATGGACTCCAATAATTCCTGCAAATTATGAGACGGGAGAAATAGACCCGGATCGGTCGAAATTGTAGGACCCTCTCATTACTGTAGTTCTTTCACGTCCTGTCTTAGCCTGCCAATATAAACACTAGCACAAGTTTCACCCTCATTACGGCTGGATAGCACGCCCCCAAATAATAAACGACTTGCCGAGCTTTAATCCACCGTACACGTTGTACATAAACCGACTCGGATGTTCCAAGATCCGCACATCATACCGGCACGGCATATTATACAATGCTGCTTTTGATGAATTTCAAGTGAAATTCGAACTTTGATACACACTTGAGCTTTAATAAGCAAAGTTAATTGGAAACCATAAAAATTAACCTCAGATCTAATGCGTGAAAACTAATTAAACGTAATCTTACTGAAGGTTTAATATTAAATAGTAAATAATTTTTGTAATATAAAAACAAAAACAGTTTTGGTTTAGGTAGTTTGTGTGATACTATTTGAAAGTTGATCAACATGATGAAGAATTAGTAAAAATAAAACGCACTAAACACTTTCACTCCACTTTTTTGTAACAATTCTGTTTTATCTTTTCTGTTATTTAAGTAATTAAATAAATTATTTGTTGTTTTAAAAGCAACTCTTATCTTGTCATTGTTAATTATAGAAGCTATTTTTTCTGAGGGGCGGCCTAAATAAGTTAATGTCTTAAATTTAAAATCATTTGAGTTAACATATGGAAAGACTAAGTTTAGACATAATTTTTTCTGTTTTTTAAATAGTAATTTATCTATAACAGTTGTATCAAAACCGTTACTGAATGCTATTTGTTTTATAGTAGCAAGCTCTCTATTAAAGTTGTCTTTATTTAAAGGAACTTTACCTAATCTATCAATCAAACAGTTGTAAGCGGTTATTTCTGTTGTAAGGGGTGAAGGGAAGTCCAAAAAAGTGGAGTTTATAAATTGTGTTGTTATACTTGCAATTCTTTGCATATAGGTTAAACGGGGAGCGCTTTTAATGTTAGGATTCATGAACATTTAAAAAATTATAATGAAAAATCTTCTTTCATGAACCATATTCGGGAAACGGGTCACAATTATAACTTAGAAAATGTAAAAATTATTCACGTGATTGATAAAAGCCAATAACTAACTATTTTTGAAGCTTTAGAAATCAAAATTCATTTAAATTCAAATAGTAACAATGTTTTAAACGAAATAGAAAATGTTCATGATTTCCCTATAGTTAAAATGTCCCCTTCTCCTACCCTAAATTTTAATATTTAACAGCTCACTTGTAAGACTTAGTTTATAATTTCTTCTTCTGAAGATGACCATGTGGGTTGAAACAAATTTGTAAAGATTACAATAAAAATTAAGTGAAAGTGTTTAGTGTGTTTTATTTTTACTAATTCTTCATCACGTAAAAAAGAGGTGTGTATTTCATTCTTTTATTTGCATATTTGTTTAGTTTAATAATTAAGTATCTATTTAAAAATGTTTTCGATTATTATATTTGAAAACACTTTCAAAATTATTAGACTTACATGGACATCGCAGAATATAGCGACGAAGCATAATGTGTCATTTTAGACGAAGGAAGCCTCTTATGGGGATGTAGTAAATATTTTTAGCTACTCATTACATAATTACATTAAATTAAAATGCAGCTTAAGTTTCGTTACATGATATAAAATAAAGCTCGATAGCAGATATTATTTCATATTTTAATAACCAATTATTTTCTCAAAAGTTTGTTTGTTATCAAAACTAGTTAATTAATTCGCCTTTAGCATTAAATTGGAAGAAACTAAATAATTATGTAGGTCATGGTAAAGATAGAGAATTTTCCTCAAATTATTGTTTTTCAGCAATATACATTTTAAGCGTATAAAATTTTTCAATTTCAAAACTAAACTACTTATAACAAAGCATATCGCTACTTCTTCCTGAATTTATTCAACAAAATGTAATGTAATTTTTGTCCTATGGTTACGGTTAGCCAGTAGTATCTACCTCAGCGTTTCCACTTTAACAGCCTCAAACACGCTACTTTTTGTTCCATCCTTGTTATTATACAGGGTTGTTCAAACTGAGTTAGGCGTTTTAGGAAAACTAAGCATTGTGAAATTTTTTAAATAGTTTTGGGTTTTTTGTAAATAAAACAATGGGAAACATGAAATATAAATAAATAAAATAGGGTAGGTGCCATTTATACGTAACACTCTGTATAAATTACGAAGCTTAATTTTGGTAAATGTCAACACTCTAAGTCATTTTTTATGGAAGTTACGATTTCTTCATAGTTTAAGTTGCGGTAGCTATCCTTTTTCTATAAATTAAAATTATCTCAGAAACTATTCATCGTAGGCAAATAGGCATAAAAGTTGGATATCAAAGTCACTTAAGCTTTTATATTTCATACGAATTCATCGTAAAAAATATACCATTCCATTTAAAATAAGAAAGTTGATATCAACTTCTGGTATAACCAGAAGTGGCAGACATTTGAAATTATTATTATAGATAAATAGATCATCCTTGATAACCCCTACTCCCAAATTTCCAAATTTCTAACGCGCTTGGTTTTCCTAAAAGTCTAATGTATCACTCAGTTTCAATGACCCTGTATATTATTCATGTCCATGTTCTCAACACGCAAAAACAACTATAACTTTTAATATTATTTCAATAACAATCAACAAACTCTTCATTTAAAAGTTGTAAGATAAATGTTTTATAATATTAATGAAAAATGATTTTAACAATGCAAAAACCACTTAATGCAAATTGCATTTGTAACCACCGCAAGGAATTCTGTTCTTGCACTTGCTCAGTTAAATTTGTTTGAAATTAGAAAACAAGCTCTGAAGAGAATCAGATCGTTGTGTAATTACGTTTCTACGTAACTAACCTAACGATTCCGGCAGAATAATTTCGCAGCATGAGTGAAAGAATGGAGACGCGTCCCTAATTCGTCGAAAGCCACCGGAATCCTTAATGTAGTCCCAGTTAGAAGATTTGTGGTAATCTTAAGTTAAAATAGCGCTCTGGTTGCGGCGGATTAAAATTGAATTAGAAGTTGGATGCCATACTTGTTCTGGGAATCAGCCCGTCAAAAAGGTTAAACGAATAATGTGGAGAGAACTTGCGGCGACTGACGCCAACAGCGACGCGTCGCGACACACTGTGACCGACGACTACGTCGCCGTCCATCCCATCGTTATAGTCGTCGTGCATGAAAAATGCATAACCATTATATGCCGCGAAACGGTGATGATTTGAAATTATGCTAAGTGAAACTGGACATTGGTCGACGGGAGGATGACGTGGCGGTTTCACTCGTAAAAATTGACAATCGCTATTGGCAATCGGATTGACGGCGTCATCGTAAATCGGAATTTCACGTAATCAAATCAGATCAATTCCTGACATTTCCGAATCATCCCTTCCGTTTTATTATTACCAAAGGTCTTTTCATTGCACAAAGTTTTCATCGATACCATACTACATTATACCGTACTAACAATGCATCAATATTCAATTCATAAAACAGTAATAAAAATAGAACTGATGAATACAAGACTATGGCCTTTCTGTTATTTAAAACAAGCCGGTATATTCTTCCAGATCAATAAAAAAAACCGTAAACTTCTGTTTCACTAATAAATGTCGGCAGAAAATGAATGGAATTTATTCTTAAGCGTTTAATAGTTGTATAACGACAGCAGCGAAAACCAAACAGATTACTTAATAAGTTATCTTTCATGCACACTTGATGAAACATAGTTAATAGAAATAAAATTCAACGAAAAGTTTCAACAAAATATATCAAAGAAAATCTCTTAAAACTTTTCGTTGAATTTTTTTACTATGAAACAGATTACTTTTACTACTGGGCACAAAACAGTAAACAAATCGATAGTTATAGAACATCTGTATAGATTTACACCGGTCTCTAAAATCAATTATATGTGACCAAAATAAATGTAATTAATTTTGTCATAATTAGAATCAAAAAAGAAACACAAGAATATTTTCACCAAATAATCTATTGCCTCGACAATATTATTTCGGCCGAAACGGCCATTATCATGAGTAACAATTGGATTACTAAAGTATAAAATTTACACTGTTACATTTGATAATGACCGTTTCGGCCGAAACAATATTGTCGAGGCAATAAATTATTTGTTCTATATGTATAGTCAGAAAAAATGAATAAAAGTGGGGTCTACAAATTGGAATGTAATAATTGCAAGACTATATATATATATAGGACAGACAGGGAGGACTTTTAAAGAGAGAGTTAACGAACATATCAAAAATTACGCAGGAAAATCAACATTTATGAATTATATTAAAAATGAAAACCATGAATTTAATATAGAAGATAATTTTAATATTTTACATTGTTTAGAAAAAAGTAAAATACTAGACATTTTAGAATCGTACGAAATTAAAAAACACAATAAACAAAACAGTGAAATTATTTTGAACGAAATAGAAAATGTATTCCAATCAATAATATTAAATGAACTTGTAAACATCACCTCTACCACACCACTTTAAGACTAAGTTACCTATTGTATATATATATATATATATATATATATAAGAACATTTTAAAGTTTATTCAGTAATACGTTTTCTGAAGATGCCCTTGTAGGGCGAAACAATTGTAAAGAAAATTAATATAATAAAGTGGAAATTACTAAATTTGAAGTTTGTTCATTTTATTTATTGGTGAAAACATTCTTGTGTTTTTCACAATTCATGCACCGTAAAAAGTTTGAATTATAGCTAATTTTGTCAATTTTAAACGTCTACTGTCTACTGCAAACTATACAAGTGTAATCAACACCTAGCATAGCAAAAATCCTTATGGTGTCAATGAATACAGTTTACGACCTATACTAGTAAAAGAAACAAATACATCTCTCTGATTTAAGAGATGGCCGTAAACACAAGCCCCTAACCTAACTTTATGCCGTAACCACCACTATCAACACCAGTTAGTTATTATATATGAGGATCTTATTAGGTAATTAGTTGAACCAATCTAAATTTGGATGGATAGGTAGGTACTGTCATCGATTTACATTTAAATGTTAATCGTGGCGGGCATTTAGCCACAGCCGCTACCACATCGAAACTATGATCTTACGGCGCAAAAAATTACAATCTTATTGTACCTATCGTCCTCTTGAATCTTTACTATGCCGAAATGTGTACTTTTTTAAAATTATCAATACAAAACTGTGAAACTGTAGTTCTTAGGCTTTCACGGCCGGCGTCTATCGATGTGGTTTTGTATTCCGGGCTTTTTGGCCGTTGTCCGTGGAATTTGAATGTTCCAAACGTTTCGTCGAACTTCGCTGACGGCATCTTCGTAACGTCGGTTATGACTCAGCACAGTCACCACTGAAGATGCCGTAAAGCGACCTCATGGAATCACGTGGGCGGCACACAATTATCACGTCTTAATCATTAACAATGAAATATTTTTTTGGAGATTTTTTTGTTTTGTTTCTTTTGTACTTTTTAGTAGAGGTAAATTTACATGCATTAATGTGGTATTAATTTTCCAATAATTTATACCTACTGCAGATTATCTCAAAGAGAATAAATTTGTTACTGTTGTCACGCCCTCGCCGGGAATCGAATCCGGGACCTTAGGCTTTACGCGCCAATGCTCTTACCACTAAGCTACGAGAAGTGACAGCAGCAATAACACAGAATCGGCCGAATCAATGTATATTATTACTAATCATTAATAATGAAATATTTTTAAGTAGAAATTTTTAATTTAAGTACATTAATATGATATTAATTTTCCAATTAATTTGTATCGAATACAGATTACCTTAAATTAATTTATGTATGAGGTAGTCTGTAGTGGGTATAAATTAATTCAATAGTTAATATCGCATTAATGTATTTAAAAAATTTACCCCTACTAAAGAATTTTCATGATTAATGATTAAACTGTGTTTTTGTTCTCAATATGTTACACTTCCATCGAGTATTCGCTAATTCAATATAAGTGATTTTAGTAAGTCAGCATCACCTTTAGTATTTCTATTTAGCCTGATACAGCAACGAGCTTAAAAGTGAATATTATTTATGTCCATGTCACACACCAACTCAAACATCAAAAGCTCGACGAAATTCTAAAGATTTGTTACTTCATACATCTTCATTTGATTATATCAGAGCTTGATACATACCAATCTAGACAGCGTATTTTATCGATAAGCGATCGCGGCTCCAGTTTGCACATCGAAAAAGAAACGTGTCTAAAGTCGCATATGCAACGATACGTATCAAGAACGAGTGCAATCTCAACGGAATCACAGAGTCCGGATGGTGTGAGAGCCGAAACGTATCTCTCTGTTATTCGAACGATATTGGTTTGAGCACTACCGCTACTCAACGATAGCGATGGTGGTAATTTGATAACTACAGGGGAACTTTACTAAAATTGAACATGGACTTCTTTGGTACAAATTTATCACAGCTGTTTAGTTTAAACGACGAATTTCAATTAAATAACCACAAAAAAGGGGGTACATTGTCAACCATTGTAATGTCACATTGATAAAGCTTAAACAACACACACCACAATATAATTTTCTGCAAAGTTTGTTTAAATTTGTACTAGTCGGTGTAATTGTTTTTCAAATTCCACCTCTACAGAATTAATACTCTTTATAAATAAAGATAATAGAGTGATAATAATGGGAAGTCTGTCTATCTACTATAATTCCGCGTTATTATCTATTTCTCTAGAAGACGGTTTTGTGTAGGCATAAAAAAATTTGATTGAAAGAGTATTATGGATAACTAGTCTTGAAGGAAATAGGTAGATAATCAGAAGACGAAAGCATTTTTGAGTAATATAATGTTTTACCAAGCTCAGTACAAATGTCACAATCATGATCACCAAGTAGTGTAACTGTTTTTCATATCAAAGCTTTTTGTACAAGAAATATGATGGACGGCTGTCTAAATCAATAATTTTTACACATTAATAGCTTAAGTTTTAAATTTATCAAAATGAAATTTGGTACATTATTTAAAATCTAATGATTATTCTGTATAACAAAACTTAATCATACTGATATGATAATTGAAAAATACAATAAAGAAAAGAAAGGAATTAGTAAATATGTTTCATTAAGTGCCGAGCAACCAATCTATTTCTAAAAAAAGGAAAAATTGAAAAGATTTTAATATTTCAGACATTGCTGGATGATCTGAATGGATACGAAATCCAAATGAACCGAATTGTCCCTCCATCGCTTATGAAATAAAAATAGACTATTTGAATTTGATAATAAAAAGTACGGTCTTCTTGTCGATGTCCCCCCGTACAGTAGTATTGTGAACGAAGGGATGCTATAAAGTTAGTTGAAGCGATGGCAACGTATCACCCCAATAGTAACGTCACCGAGCGACCAGCAAGTATCACTAGCAGTATCAGCATCCTGTGGCTTCAGTAGCGGTAGCGGTAGCAGTAGTAGTAGTAACAGGAGCTGCTGTAGCAGCAGCTTTGACTTAATGTCGAGCTTTAGTAAAGTGGCTCGAATTGCCGCCTGTAATCGTTATGTCGAGCGCTCTCCAGCGTCCTTGATCGCCTTGCTTTGCCAACGGTTCTCGCTTAATGGACGCCACGTTCACATGCACTTTGCAATAAACACCGCTGATATTTACCGAAAATCATTTCTCGTTGGGAGCGAGCTGCAATTTATCCACTTGGTAACGGCGACGCTGCCGACGACGCTCATTGTTTTCTTCGTTTTTCCATTTCTCGTTTCGACTCTTCTCTCCAGTTTTAAAGTCGGGATAAAAATGAAAGCGCGCAGTCCTCGCTTATATAACAACCGACAGATAAGGAGAAGATGAGAGCGTGGTTTCTTCTTTGCAATGTCCTGCGACCAGAAAACCTAAAAGCTTCTTTTTCTGCTTCTTCCGCTCACGCTGCTTCTCCTTGCTTTCTACCCACTACTCGTACCATTACTGCTGCCTCCGTCAAGCTAAGTGGATTGCGATAAGTTTTTAAGTAATGCTCACCGTTTTATAGCGTCTTTCTTAATGACGGCTAAAATCTCCAACTTCTTATCCATGAAACGCCGCGCCGGCTCAAAATAACATCGAGGAAATTAAATGAAAAATTTAGAAGATACTGCCATAAAACACGGCTTTTTACGTGCATAAGAACAATTTTGTTTTTCTTAATGGGAAACAATTTTCATCTCACTATTAATACGACAACGGATATAAAAAGAAAAAAAAAACAGCTAACTATACAAATTAACAATCATCATTAGGTTATCATTAGAGAGATCGGTAGTATAATCTAAAACAATCCGCATAATAAAAACATATTATTTAGAGCAAAGGTTCTTGTTCTTAATGATGCATAGTTGAAAAAACAAATTATAAACTAAACACGTGTGGCGGTCGATACACCCTGTACATAACATTCTATGTTCAAACCCTTTTGTATGAATATTCTTTTGTACTATATTTCTTTATGTATCTATGTAAATATTTCTTAACATTATCTTCTAAAGCTTTTGTATTCTGTCAATCTGTGCCAATAACTTTTATTACTGTAGGTACTTTCCTATAATCCCGGCTAATATTTCAACTTCATGTACTAACCGCATGACATTTGTCCTTCGCTGTCCTCCCTAATTACAATTTTACGATAGGTTTCTTCGGTGGTTTGGGTCGTTGCTCTATTTCGTCATATTTCTGGTCTCAAAATTTTGTAAATTGTGTAAATATATGTTGATTGTTGTGTTATTGTTATTTAGTGTTTAATTGGTTTCTACTGAGAAACCCTCAAACTAAACACGGAAAGGAAGTGTTTTAACCAAGTGTACAAAAAGTATAACTATAATAATTGTTTCGGTCAAATGATTACTCTGAAAGAGCAACAAAATTTAATACAAAAATAATAATTTATAATTAACACAAGAGTACAGTTGACACTTACTGTTCAGTAGTTTAAAAACTTATTTAAATAACTTTTAAATATGTAAGTACTTAAGGATACTATGCGCGCGCATTTTCTTCTCTTTTTCGCGCCTGTGACTTCGGGAGTGCTCGGCCCCTCCGGAGAGTGTAGCGATTGATTTTTTAAAGAAGCTACATTTTCGATTTAATAATTATTTACCTGCGACCGTGTGACCAATCACGTACGTGACTTATAGTGTGGTGTTAGCGCGAAAAAATATTGTATATTATGCTGCTATAATTCTTTATATATTTATATATGTTATACTTAACTTATTTGAATATTGCAAGCGAAGCTTGTACGATGTTTTTATTGCTATTGTGCATGTATTTTGAAGAGAAGGTTCTGATTGTTAAAAATCGAGACTGATCAGTCGTTTTACGTTCCTATTAAATAAAGGAATTACGAAGGGTTTCTACGCCTTGGGCTTTTACCCTCAGAGCGTCGAAAGCTCAAACAGTGTTTTATTTATCAGCTCCCAATTCACACCTATACTAAATTTTGATTAAAGTGAAAAACAACAAGTTCGAGAGCTCACCATGTTTTTTTCGATTATACACTTACTGTGTCTAATACTTTTTAGTGGTTAACTTAAAGTCAGTACATAATTGTTTAACGAAAACTAAACGCTATGTTGAAAATTAAATCCTTAGTAAGAGAATAATAATTCATTTTTAGTACATATTATAACTTTCAGAATTCTCTTTCTAATTTTAATCTTTTTGATCGTGAAGCAGTTTAATACCTAACCAAGATAACTGGATTTTCTTTTAAATTTATGTTATTAACGTAAATATGCTTATATGTGCCGTGAGATCATCAGTTAAATTTCAATTATTCCGGAACAGTGGGAAGGACCTTAGAACCTCGATGAGGCAGTAATTTAGTATCAAAAGACGCGACTTTGTATAGCCGTATTTTTTTAGAACTAGATTAGAAAATGGAAGGAAAACAGGGAAATAGGGGCATGCACAGTCCTTAACATATGATAATAATTTTAAATTTCTAACTTAACGGGATTTCTTTTCATAAATTGAAGGTATTTGCCGTTGTCACTTGGTGAAACGTATTATATTTAAAATTAAAATAAAAGATATACAAACACAACACTTGGAAATTTAACTTAATTTATTTTTGACTCAATATGCATTTCGCCTTTTTCAAAAAAAATGTATTGTTAATGTAGTTAACTGTATAAACCCCTGATGATACCCTAAGAAGGCGAAATGCGTATTGGGTGTTGTGTTTTTATATTTTTTATTTTTATTTTGTGGGGACCTACGTCCCACTATTGTAAAAATATTCATTTTCGTACATAAAAATTCTTTACTTTTGTATAAATTATCTTGTGTAAATTCTGTGTAAATATTTTGTATAAAATTACTAACACCCTTGAGCATGCCTTTTCTCAAACATGTTTTCTACAGTCTTGCCTGTTTTAATTCTGAGAAACAGCTTTCTTTTCTTGTCTATCTTTCATACAAAAACCAAAATTCCTGTCCCTTGTCACCGATCGCTTGCAACGGTCAATCATAAAAAGTACCGTTGCCGATCCCTACTAAAACTACCGCTTCTTGTTTCGCTACCCTCGGCATGCTTTCAATAAATAACATTTACCGTTGAATACTAACTTTCTATATTTTCAAATCAACACTTCTTCACCGACCGTTACAAATAATACTCGTCACAACCATTTGCACATTTTTTACCACTCAATATTAAATTCATTTCAATTCTTTCATCATTTTCACTACTGTCTGTACAGTAAATAAAATCAATTATCCATCATCAAGTTTTATTTAAATAAATATAATATTAAATAATCACCCGCAACACCACAATTTCTTTTAACTTGACCTGTGCCAAGAATATGTACATCGGAGGATTTAATTTTTAGCTTTAGTATTTGTTTAATAAGCCATCTCAGTAAAACAATTGTTAAGTTTGCTTTTTAATACATATATTCTATGGGAAACTCTCATATTCGTGTTTTCTTTTGTTTATTATTGATACCACTGGGGATAGACCTATTGTCGACTTTCCCTTAATTGCCTCAAAAATCTTGTTAGCTTATTTCGGCCTTAACATTTCCGAATTTAAAAAATGACAACCCCGTGATAATAAGCATCAATGGAATCAGATTATAGTATGATTCAGAGGCCATCCATCCCTAAACCACTTCCGCGTTATCCCCCATGTATTGTTGCCCTTGGTAATGCAACGCTCTCGTTAATAACTGCGTCGGTCGTCTCGAATATAGACCTTGTGCAAAGCAAAATCGATTTTGCTAACGAAGTACTTCGACGGGTGAAATGAGTTCGAAATTTTTAAATGTTCCATGACGACCGTTTAGGGCTCCAAAGTTTCAACTCGATTTTAACTCTGCGCATGTATACTGCTACTACATATTATACACACATACACGGTGGACCGTCAAATCAATTGGAACAAAGCTACACTTCGTTTCAATTATATTCCTTAAATGGATTACAACGTATCAGTATACAGGGTTTTTCAAGTTGGGGCTATTAGAAGTATATGAATTAGTAGAATGAATTCAATTCTGAAACTTGGGCTCATTTGGTTATTGTTTATCCCGCTTCTTTTAAAAATATTTTCAATTTCAATTTACATCCGGTTATACCGGCAGTACATGTTAACTTTTAAATGGAATGACATACTTTTTTTACATATATTTTATAGGAGGCACTATCCCGAAAATATTGATCGATTTTGAGTTATTTAATTTTTTGACATTTGCATGTTAACATTTAAAAAACTGTAATTCAATTAATATTTAAGATGTTGCATTATAGCTTGTAACAATTATTTACAACTATTCACATTATCAACAAAAAAAATGTGGTGTTCAACTAAAATGTACAGGGTGTTCAAATTTTGTGGTCAAATTTGGTCAACTTCAAAGGGGCATAAGTCAATTTTTTTAAATGGAATAACCCATTTTTGACTGTATATTCGAATTCCTCATTAAATTTGGCGTCTATCGTATACGTTTTTTAATACTTTTCGAGTAAATTTACAATTTGTGAAAATGTTGCTTTTTTGCACTGCATACGTATAATGTTAATGAAAGCAGTGTGCTGTGATTTCGAAACAATTGAACAATCAATTGTTGTTAAGTGTCAGAAAGCGTATGCCATCTTCCAGACCCACAATTTTGAATTGTTGCAATAAGCATCCGCAATCAAAATATTTTAAATTTATTTTATATACATGGTGAATGTGGAAAAATTACAGTTAGAACTTGCAGACCTTTTAATGAACGTTATCCAAACAAACCGAGAATGATTATCTTCTCTGTCTACAATTGGTTTCGTGTGATTGTATTGTTTTCCGATACCATTTTGTAGAAATTTTGATTCAATTCTTTCAATTTTTTTTCCAGTTGTTCTCGAAAATGGTCAGGGGTGGATCTAAGTGGAAGGAGTAGCTCTCGAATGCAACTCCCAAACTCTCGCGAAATTCCAATAACCCAAACTATTTAAATCCCCTAACCCTATAAGCCCATAACCTAAACTTATTAAACCACATGACTTTCTATTGTGAGCTTTTAAAACCTCACAACCTAGGGGGCAGCGACTCAATGCTTTTCAATATTTAATTGATATGTATTACCATAGTGACATAAACTGGTTTAGGTTAAGGGGTTAAGATGTTTAAATCGTTTCGATTTGATGTTTGGGTTATTGTTTTTTGATAAATGTCCCTCTAAATAAAACTTCTGAGTCCGCCCATGAGAACACTTCAGTACATTTTTTTTGATGCGGTTTCTATCATTAGCGACAAGTTTCGGAGTGGATCTTTGGACAAGGAACGGTAAAAGCAGAGGCAAATGTAGTGGAAGCGTATAAACAGCTTCTTCGTTCGGTTTCCAGTAGGATCGGTCGACAGGCAATCCCGATCCAACTGCAAAACTATTTTAGCAATTTTAATGAATTGAAAACAAGGATTAAATTCACAGCTGAACCCTTGTAATTAATTACAACAGCCATTGCTGTTCGGTTTGCAACGATGCAATTAAAATAATTAAATATGGCGTTCCACGGCTTTATCGAATAGCGTTCTGTTAGCGCCTTTCTCCTAATTAAATGTTTTGCAGCACGAAAATGAATTATCGTTTGATTCCAAACGAGATCGCTTATTATTACTCACTTTGTCTGAATTCGGATAAGTGTCCGTACGGGTTTATATACAATCTTTGGAAAAGTCAAATTATCTATTAAATAAGGATTTACCCTTTGATGTGTTAGTTAAATTTTCAGAACGCTCATCATCATCATAGGGTTGTCAGTAAGCACCTCCACTCCTTCCCCATTTCTCTAAAGCTAGAACATCTAACATCCCTAAATATTTGCGAACAGGAATCTAAACCAGGCCTTCCTCTGCCGATTTTTATTCCTATTTCTGCTTTGAATATGTCTCTAACTAGCCCTTCATGTCTCAAAGGGTGTCCTACAAACACATCTTTCCATTTATTTATTGACTTTCGTATTTCCGTTTGTTACTGCACAATAAAATTTTTTTTTGTATATAGTTAGAATTTAAGTTGTACATTCGTACATTTATAGTGGTTGAAATTTATTCATTTGTCTAAATAAATGTTTTTGTGGATTAATGGCTAAAATCCTTTTTCTACGTTTATTAATTACTCCATAACACTACTATTCATTAAATTTGAGTTAGTTATTTTACTTAAGGTTTTGCAGTATCGCGATTTACTGTTTTTTTTTTCTCATAAAATTATCTAGCAAGTTTCAAATTGGATGTCGAATGTGCAAAATTGGGCAACAATCGGAAATATCGGAAATATTCACTTTTTATTCACAAATATACAACACAAATATAATAAAAGGTATAAGTCTTGGCGAACCATCATGAATAATTAAATCAATAAAGAAGATACTTGTACGTTGGTCACAATTTTATTAATTAAACTCGATGCGCATATCGCCCTGTTAAGGCATTTTCAAGAGTATTACAAGTGCAAGGTTAAAAAAAAAACTTTTTGTGTTTCATTCCCACCAGCTACTCGTTCTGGTGGACGGGCAGTCCCTCCGACCTACACTGCAGTGCAAAGCCGGAGGGTAGGGCGTAAGGCCCTCTTCAGGATTCGTGGGAATGGGTGGGTGGTGTAGCTGGGGAGAGAAAAATGAGACGGACGAAATGAAGACAGAAGAGAAGTGAAAAATTATCTGTGGAATATTACTGCCCCAGCATTTGTCTAAGTGATCCAAGGAAACCACAGAAAACGAAAACTTGGACCAGAGCAGCCAGACCCGGATTCGAACCGGTGACCTCCCGAATGCTAAGCAATGATCTAGAAACAAGGTTAACACAGAAATAGGTTAATACATAAGAATTGCAATACAATAGAAGGATGGGAGGTTAAATTACAGATGCGCTAAGTAGGGGGTGATTACCGAAATCAATTTTTGCAATCATTAATGATGAAATATTTGAAGGATTTTTAGTAGGGGTAAATTTTAAAAACATCAATGCGATATTAATTATTGAATTAATTTGTACCCACTACAGATTATCTCAAATTAATGAGAGAGAGGGAAAATTTGTTACTGCTTAGTGGCAAAAGCATTGGCACGTAAAGCCAAAGATCCTGACTTCGAGTCCCGCTGAGGGCGTGACAGCAGTAACAAAATTTTCCTCATTAATTTGAGGTAATCTGCAGTTGGTACAAATTAATTCAGTAATTGATATCGCATTGATGTATTTAAGAGTTTCTTTGTTTTTAATAGCTTTTTTAGTTCAGCTACTTCACATCTCTTCAGTATGGGACCTCTGTATATATTTTTTAACAATTTGATATTTTCTCTACATAATGAGTGATTATTATTTAAGACATGACGTGACTGAAGGAAGAAATTAAAAAGTGGTTTAGTCTACGAAATAAAGTCAGTGAATATTTTTCATTACACACACTCAGTTAGCATAAAAACTACACTTTTTCGAATTTTTAACCTTTACCGCTTGAGTGATAGAAGAAATTAATGAATTAGCCCATAAGCAGTACATCGCCCAAAAGAAAAAATTGGAAGCCCTTATAGCAACAAACACTAAAAACGTTCATCACAACCGAAACAAATCAGAAAGAAAGTAATTTTACCCGAGAATCAAAAACCTCACAACAACAAATTTCACATAACCACAAATCCAACTTCTACAAAAAGTTTTTAAATACGCACCGAAATTTCAAATGAACAAAAATGCTGTAGAAGAATTCGCTATCTATACTGACTCATCATTAGAAAACAAAAACATCATGGGTAAATCGGTTATAGCAAAAACTATTTAAAAAAAAACAACTTCACAAAGAAAAACATACCAAATTAACAGAAAAAAGCCGATCAGAAATCATGAATTTAAAATCTATTAAAAATAAAATAAAATGCAAAGACTTAATTTTGTGCAAAGCTTACTTACAAAAAATGGCCGAATTTATTGAAACTATGAACACGTAGTGAAGTATTGAAAGTAGAAAAAATTTAAATTAGAAATAGCTAAAGTTGTAAACGATGTTTCCATTTCTGACGATTGATAAAAATTCTTTCTAAAAAATAGTAATCCTTCAGCTCCGGTTATACTAATCTTACTTTATGAATTAAATTTATAAATAACAAAAACTTAAGCGGAAATAATTTTTTTCTTCAAATATCGCATTGATGTTTTTAAAATTTTAAAAATCCTTCAAATATTTCATTATTAATGATTGTAAAAATTGATTTCGGTAATCACCCCCAACTTAGTGCATCTGTAATTTAACCTCCCACCCTTCTATTGTATTGCAACTCTTATATATTAACCTATTTCTGTGTTAACCTTGTTACTTGATCATTGCTTATCATTGGGAACGTCACGTTGACAGGTAGGTAGGCGGAGACTTTTAGCATAGCAATAAATGAAAGAGCCAATAAGAATATAACTGGATCGAAACGTCAACTTGTAGATCAGCGGCGCGTATCACTGAGATAAAAAGTACCAAACACGGAACACAAGTGAATTCATTCAACTTACCCTGATGGGGTTTTAATCATGTATGCCAAGTGAACAATTAAAATTTCACTATCATCATGAACATAAGGAGACAATCACGGTTTTAAGTACCTAATTATATAAATCTAGGAATAATAGTTAATTTAAAGATTATTAGGTATGCATAGAAATAAGTTTTTGACAAACAAAATAAAGCCGAATGAACAAAACTTGATAATATGAATTATGTAGTGTATCTTACCCAGGTCTATTTGTTAAGGCATTTGTTAGAAAACTTAGTTTGTACAACCGATCTTTATATTTGTTATTTTTATATTTCGTAGTTTCGTTTATAGTTGTACGATTTGTGCATGTACCAGATATCATAAATAATGTTGTTTAGTCTGGGTATTAGGTTCGCTGGCGACGATAGAAGAATATAGTGGTTAGTAGTTGTAAGTATAATATATTATTCTTTTACAAACAACCTATTCTCTATTCTGTTAATTTGCAACTGTTTGCCACTACGCTACTAAACTTTGCTGAGCAGTTATCATTCTGCCTACCGGTCGATTAACCCCGCCCTAAAGGGGCCAGACTTTGCCACTGCGCATCCGATGATTTATGGCTTTTGAATCCTCTTACGTGCCGGCCACTGTACTTAGTAGTATATATAAAAATATTAGTCGGTACTCAAGGAACGAGTAGATGCTCCAGAAAACACAGCGAATAGGTACTCAGATGCTTGAGATCCTACTCACAGTTTAAAGCGTTTAAAATGGAGTGGATACTTTAAAAATGTAATACTATAGTAAGCAGTCAGATTTATGCACACCGCCCCAAGGAAACCGGTAGTTCATTTAAATGAAAAAGTGGTATCAAAGAGAAGAGAAGAAAAACAAATAAGTTTCACGAAATTTTTATTGTCTCGACAATACTGTTTCGGTAGTGTAAAATTTGTTCAAAATATTAGTCGTAGATTCAAATACAAACTAGAGAATTCTTTTAATCGTAAAATCATAGAAAATAGTCCAGTTAATATAAAATCCATATTATGTAAAAAATAAAACCATTCATCCCTTAGAAAAAAGTGGTGTTTATCGTTTAGGTTGTAATTCGTGCAATGCTATTTATATTGGACAGAGTGGCAGGTCTATTAAAAAACGCGTTTCCGAATATAATAACGCCATTAACAAAAAGGATAGCAAATGAGGTTTTGCTGAACATTGCTTTACTAATAATCATCATCTAGACATGGATAAGATAAATATTTTACATTGTAATATCCCAAAAAGCAGGAAACTGTCTCTCCTTGAAAATTAAGAAATAAGAAAAACTGTTCATAATAAATGTGATCTTGAAAATAACAAACTAGAATTAGTATCCCATAATTCCCCTTTGATTTTGTATAAATTATAAGTTATCCTCCCCACCACGTTTCTTGTAATTTAATAGTATAAATTGTTTGAACACATTTTACATATTTAGTAATCTTTTGTATTCTCTAGATAATGGTCGAATCGACCGAAACAATATTGTCGAGACAATAAAAATTTCGTGAAACTTATTTGTTTTTCTTCTTTTCTCTTTGATTTGAAATGTTTCACAAAAAGTGAACTATTTAAAGTTTAAATTTTATTTATAAAAAGTGGTAGACGTACATATAGAACTTCATAGAAAAAATAATAAATCTAACTAAACGTGTTAATGCATACGAATGGTGGGTTCTGTGACAGGTGAGAATTACTAAATGTAATATGAGAAATTACATTTAATTACATTGGCGCCAAATTTTGAACCGCAACTAACGACATCAATACTTTAAAAGTGAAATGTTTTATTGAATACTACAAATTTTAATGTGAATTGATTATAATTATACGGTGGGCATATTAGGTCCATTATGTCTGAACATTAGGGCATTAAGTACAAGTCATGCTGATGGATTTGCAGTTTGCATACGTATGTATGTATATTTGTATCTGTTTATGTTATATATAATACATATTGTATATGTGTGCCTATATATACATAGATCCGTGTGTAATTTCTATGTATCTCCATCCATGGTCGGCCAGCAATTACTGAATATGCCCGATGCTTGTTTACATTTGCTTAGTGCATGTTAATAAACTGTATAATTAGATTGATTAGCAGCATGCATCATAGGGAAAACACGTTTATCATATAGGTACCTATATAGTAATACAATATATATAATAGAGTTCATATTGACACATAATAGAGACATTAAATAGGAATACTGTTACTGAATATCGTGTTGAAACGTTGTCCTGCGTAATTAACTGTTTAATAATAAAATTTCAGGGGTTGTACGGAAATGACGGCTATCGAATTTCTCTGTTGACAATATATTTTCGATTCATGTGCAATTTGTTATAGAGATGAAAGTAAATCATCGACACATTCACAACATTCATTAAAATTCTCTACAAAAACGGTAATCAATGTAAAAAGGAAAATGAATTATGGTCACGATTAGTTTGTTGCTTCATAAATATTAACCAAGTATTATAAAATAATGCTTTAAAATTGCACATTGTTGACTTTTGTCTGCTTTTTTCTTATTATAACTATTTACAAAACCGTGATACATTTTAATCTATTAATGGTAGAAACTTTTAATTGTTGAAACTGATTCATAATTTGATAGATTGTGGATTACAATAAAACAGTTTTTTTGTAATTTTTGTACATTTTCAAATCTCAATTTTAAAAAATAGAGCACAGTTGATAAAATATTAAATTCTTTGATATTAGAAATAAGATTAAGCAATACAATTAATTCGATTAGTAAAATACAGATTTTTTTTGATTAATGATAAGAATAAAAGACAAAAGAATGTTTCAACGAATCTATTTCGAAAATCTCGACATATGTTTAACCGATACTGATTAATCACTATTAATCTACTCTTGATAATGACCGCAAGGTCGAAACATATGTCGAGTTTTTCTAAATAGATTCGTTGAAACATTCTTTTGTCTTTTATTATTATCTTTAATTAAAATAAAAGAAAGAAAAACACTTGGAGAGGTTTATATTTATTCAAAAACTCTATGCACATTTCGCCTTGTTAGGGCATCATCAGGAGTATGATTAATTACTAAAGTTAAGAACGTATTGGTTACTTAAATACTAGAACTTTTAGGTGTTATAAGCTTTGGGTCTAGGAGGGGGTTGTTACCAAATTCTAACTGGTCGTTTGCTAGTTCTTTATTTAACAAAATGGCTTTTTTGATTTCTAAAACTTCATAGCGATGTAAGACTTTTCCTCCTTGTATGTGGTGTAATAGTTTTAGATTATTTTTATTACAAGTATGGTTATTTTCTATTAAATGAGAGGAGAGACCAGAACAATGATTATTGTGTATAGCGTTACGAATATGTCTATTACAACGGGTGGCAATTGATCGTTTGGACTTTCCAATGTATATTGTTGAACAGTCAGAGCAGGTTATTTCACATACACCACTTTTCTCAGAATTATCTGGCTTCGTATTTAATTTGTTGTTGACAACGAGTTTGCTTAAGTTTGAGTTATTAAAATATGCCGGTTTGACTTTAAATTATTTTAACTTATTTCCTATACATGTGCTTACATTGCCATAAAAGGGTATTTTTTTCCAAACATTTTCGATAGGATAAATTAGTTTATTAAAATTTTGTTTTAATTTTTTCGATAACATCTTGTTAATAATACCCGGATGATATCAATTGTTATATGCTATAGTTTTTATTGTATTAATTTCCTTGATATAATTTTCTTTACTTAACGGTATACCAATGAGTCTGTGTAACATTGAATGAAAACTCTCTAATTTTATATTAATGGGGTGGTTAGAACAAGATTGAATAATGCAATCACTAAATGTTTCTTTCCTGTATATAGATATCATTAATGAATAAAAATAAGTGAAACCTCTATAAAGTGTTTTTCTTTCTTTTATTTTGAAAAATGTTTCACCAAGAGTTTTCGACTAACTATCTTTTTTATCTTTAATTAATTATATTTCATCAACAGTGCACCGAAAAAAGTTTACTTTTTTAATATATGGTTTAACAATTGTTGGCATTGGAAAAACAAATAGCTTATAAACAAACAAAAAACTAGTTATGACAACAAATTGCGATATACTGATATCTGCTGCTAATTTCTTGTATATATAAGTCACAATTGTAGATAGATTTTAGTGCAACACTCCACTTGAAAATGCTACTACGTAGTGAAACAATTATCGTGGATACAATTTTGAGTTTTATTTATATAAAGTTGAAATCAATAAGTTTATTTTCCTACTATAAAAATTTAAATATTCTCTTGCAATATTTGACAGGATAAATCAGCATTTTTTGTTTGTAGTGGAGGATGATGGCAAAAGCGCTTTAACAACTTTCAACCAACTTTTTTAGACGGTAAAGTCGCCGATACTTTGCACGCAGCTGAAATGAAAATGTGGTAATGACGTTAGCCTTAATACTTGACTATAAGTAATAAAAATGTCAATACTAAGTCATTTTTTAATGGAAGTTATGATTTTGTATAGTTTGGTTTTTGGTGCAATCTTTTTTCCAATAAATTAAATTATCTTAGAAACTATTCATCGTAGGCATATAGGCATACAAGTTGGTTATCAAAGTCACCTTAAAATTTTATGTTTCATACGAATTCATCGTAAAAAATATACCATTCCATTTAAAATAACAAAGTTGACATCAACTTCCGGTATAACCGGAAGTGGCAGACATTTGAAATTATTATTACAGATAAAAAGATCACCCTTGATAACCTACTCCTAAATTTTAAAATCTCTTAACACGCTTAGTTTTCTTAAAACGCCTAATGTACCATTCAGTTTGAGTTGAGTAACTCTGTATATCCCATATTAAGGTTGAGTAGGTAGAAAATTGAATGGTATGTACTCAAAAAATACTTTTAGAATAATAAAAGCCATAAAAATCATACCTCGAATTCTGTAATGCCTTATTTCTTTAGTCTGATAGGTACAACTACACAAACAACGTACACAATGGTACATAACCGACGTAGATGTCTGTCTAATCGTAAGAACACATCAAAATACTGTAGTAGTAACCATTGGAACTTTATGCGTCTTCTCTCTTGTAAAATAATGTACTACAACATTACGTTAATGGTAAATTTATTAAGTACACGATATAATTAGAAGATTATTTTTATAACCAATACCCGTCAATTCACAACGCGATAAATATAATAACTTCATTTAACGATCCGACACCTAATTCGACCACAACTCGACTGAAATTGTTCGTAATCTCGGACCTCTAATGCTTTTACAGACATCTGGAAACTAAATCATATAAAAAAGTGGCATAAACAGCTTGTTTTAGATAAGACTTTAACCGACAGGAATGTCGAGGTCAAATAAAAACCATCTCGTTGTTAAAAATAAAGAAATATTTCATTTAATTCGATAATACTGAAGAAAAAGATAGCATGAAATTTAAACGAAATAATATAAACGATCGCGCACATTATACCTGCACGGACGGGCACGAACCCGCACAGCGCGGACCTGCAATGCAACATACGTACATAGCTTCCCACACGTGTCCAACATAGATCAGCAACTTTATTATTATTAATAATAAAATAAAACTGTATGTCATTTTCACGTTCCTTGCAACCGGAGACAGTTTCAAAAGAGTATCATCCGTATAGGGGAAGCAATTATAAGGAAAATAAATAGTGTACCCTACTTGTAAAGCTATATGAAAAAACTTGTAATGATTCTGCGGTTGGGTAATTATGAAACATATTAATTAATATAAATAAAAGATAAAAAGATGCTTTTTTATGTTTCAACAAGTTTATTAGACTCTACAATTGTTTCGGCATATACAATTGTAGAGTATAATAAACTTGTTGAAACATAAAAAAGCATCTTTTTATCTTTTATTTATATTTATATGAAAAAAGTTAATGCCAGTTGCAATTCCGGCACCTTTCAAAGAACAATGGAAAAATATTGAGAAAAAAATCAGAATCAAAATCAGGGCTCTTGATGGCAAACACGTCGTTACAAATGAACCTCCAAAATCTGGTTCCTTATTTTTTAATTATAATCAGGATAAATGTTTAAATCGAAACCTACATACAACAAATGCTTTAAATAAAAACCTTATAATAATCTTTTTTACTTTTAACCTAGTTGCAAAACTTATAATATGTGTTCGATATGCTTAATAACGATTAGACCAAGCAATAGGGATATTAGAAATTAAACAACAATAATACTTTTACAAAAATATTTAATGCATAACAATTGTTTCGCTATCACAGTAGATTTTTCAGGTAATGGAACAGCGGTTTAAGGGTATTTGAGTTTATATATTTTTGTTGTAATACAGCAGTGGGGGAAGGGGGAGATTAATATTACAAATTTACAAGAAATGTTACAATTTTAAAAATTACAAATTAAGAATATAATTAACTAAATTAATTTTAACTTAAATACATAATTATGATACACATGAAATGAGCTTACAAAGTAGAAAATATTAAATTAAGTAGTGGTGAAAAGTTAATATCTACTTGATCTTTTAACAGTAAAGATGATGCTTTATATTTGTTAATTTCCACAGCTTCTAGTAAATTTAATTTTAAACTTTTATCTGCTATCTCGTGTTAGGTAAATGGTTACATTCTAATAAGTGGGTTGAATAGATTGAATTCAAACTATTATTATAACTATATTTTGTAACTTTAATCCCCCCCTTCCCCCACTGCTGTATTACAACAAAAATATATAAACTCAAATACGCTTAAACCGCTGTACCATTCAAATTAAGATGATTTTCCGGACTTTTGGGCCGTGGACTATAGGCTTTTTTGATGCCTGACGTTTCGTCAGCGGCTGCGGCTGACATCTTCAGAAGCGTTGGTGGTTTAGTCGTTGTAGCAGCTTACAATCTCGAAAAGTTATACTGCTGAAGATGTATATTTTACATCGAAACGTCAAAAAATATGATCATGTGGGATATCGTTGTAAAGGTAATAAAATACGCTTTCAAAATTAAAAAAAAATCCAAATCCGTATTTAAAAAACAAACTTATTAGTTGTATCTCAAAAACCGCACACGAGATCGTAAGCTGCTAAAACGATCATACCACAAACGCTTCTGAAGATGTCAGCCGCAGCCGCTGACAAAACGTCAGGCATCCAAAAAGCCTATAGACCACTACAACTAACCGCTGTACCATTACCTGAAGAAGCTACTGTGATAGCGAAACAATTGTTGTACATTAAACATTTTTGTGAAAGCATTATTGTTATTTAATTTCTACTATGATCAACTTTCATCAGGTAAAGGCCGATTCCATTAGATCAATAGGGAAGTTTTCATACAATATTTTATTAACAGCAAAGTTGTCTCTACCAAGGGTAATATATATGTCGCAGGGAAATAATGAAAAAAGAGATTTGATCAACTGATCATGCTAGAAAAAAATAATAATAATTTAATCAAATCTCTAAACTGTTTTAATGAATAGATGAAATAAACAAATGCACAGCACCATTGTCTCATCTGCAATGTTACTTGCATTATACCAAGAACTAAATGTTCTTTATATAATCTATACTTTTATCCATATATCTATATATTTCCATAAGAACGAGTAAGAATTTTTAGAAAATGACAACCCTTTCTTATACGAAAGTAAAAAATGTAATTAAATGTGTTGAACTCGTTAAAACGGTTCTATTTGTTTAGCGAAAGAAGTTATATTTAATTGGTAATTACAGTAGTGATAAGGCTTCGCAGTGAACATACAAAAACAGCTTTAATCATGTACTCTCATGAACGAAATCGATAAACGCTTCTAGTTCTCAATTTCAGAAAAATCCCAAAAGAAATACCCCCTTACCTTGTTCGATCAAACGAACGTTTTCTATTCCAATTCAATCATTCGTAGTGGTTGTATCGTAAACTGAGGAAAACGAGCGGGTGTAGTGTGTAGCGCGGTATTATCGCTGTGAAAAGCTGTCTTACCGACTGTTGGCAAAGCTAGCGAGGCGACGGTGCCGTCCGCACTCCGGTAAGCTGCGGCACGTTTTAAACATTGAACTCAAAATTAAAATGGAATACAGAACTGTATCATGGAACTTCTAATAAACGGTATTTCTGGGTGCTCATGGGCATATACGAATTTGAATTAAAAATAACTTAAACAATAATTTATTAAAAAAAGAAGGAGTTAAAATCCTTATTCGCCTAAATATTAAGATCAAAGATCTCACATTTGGAACGCGTCCTATCAAGTAGGCACAACGAACCGAAAGCCATATCCCACGACCGGTTTCGACCTATCGGGTCTCATCAGGTGGGCGCTGGCAGAGAGGCCTTTACAGGCTGTATTATAAATACATCGGAATCAACAGTGTAATTCAATGCCGGTAGGGGTATTAGCTCTCGGAGTAGTTGCTTTTGTTGATTCCATATTTATATTTATATTTATATTTTTAAACAACAATTTATAAACTAAGCAGAGAACGACGTTATCAATGCACAGGCTGCCAAACTGCAGTAATCAGCGCCATTAAAGTTGTAAGTTTGCTTATCTCAGTTCCTCGTTCGTTTCACTACTTTGCAGCCAATCTTCAAAATTCGGCATTTTCAAAAATTGATCGAGAAGAAGAACTGTTTCCTGTTAATTCTTTGTGAACATTCAAAATTATTATGTAAATCAGTCGATCCGAGTCATAGTTTTGTTGTTATGTCTATTGTTTAACTAGAAACGTTCCATTGTGTTTAGCTGATGGCATTTTTAACACGTTTCGTATCATGAAAATCAGGCGCTGACCGTAATACGGAAAGCACTGAAGACGCCAGTTACTATGCATGGCGAAACGTTTGTAAAAGACATGGCAACAAACAACCGAAAATAAACCTGTTTCATCCAACACTGGTCCTGTGTTTCACAGTTCTTCAAGCTATGCAGAACACTGCACTGCTACAGTTGGAATCGTCATTATAAGTTACAATAAGATATACCATTTACTTTATAAATAGCAAAAATAAATAAAATAGGAGACTTGTTTCGCCAACTTCAAACGTGGGCATTATCAATGAGTTGATAAATCAATAGACTAATCACAATAGAGTTATTTTATTTTTTCGTTCGATGTTTGTTGAGAAAATGTAATGTCAAGTAAGTTTTAAATTATCGACAACGAATCAAATAGGCTAGCTATACTGAATTATTGTACAAACTGTTTATTTTATGTTGGAATTGGTTCCGTTTAACGCACTGAATTTATAAGTTATAAATATATAGGTTTTTGAAACAACGTAAAATTTAAAAATTAAAAATTGAAAAACTTTGCATATAAAATTTTTAATTCCATAAAATAACAAATATAAGAGGAGACTCAGTTCCCACCCCTCACCCCCACACCCCACTAAAATTGATTGATGGATTCTCGCCTACCCAGCTTCCCCCCAGGCTTATACCAAATTTTTCAAAATTACCTAATATATAACAACTACACGTTTTTAAATTGATCTACTAGTCTAACCTAAACTTTATTTAATACTCGTCACTTCTCATCAAGTTCAACCTAACTTCCTTAAAGGGAGCTCCTTTGACGATATAGAGTTCTATAGTTCCATCTTCGTTTTCCGTGTTGGGCGACAATAAAACAGAACCGTATTCGTCCCGTACACGACAAATTACATGACATAATGGAATGTGTTCGGCTGGACTCCTTCGAGTATTTCACGTGACTAGATATACACAATAACCTACCATCAGGAACGAATGACTAGAACAGCCGTTATTTCAATTGTAGATCCTCAAACGAACTCATTTGTTCGGGACACCAATTATCTATCAATTAGATCATGTTGGAACGTGGTCGCTTTGGGGTATCTATCAGTGTAAATCCTACCGTATAGGAGACGACACAAATTCAATACACAACGCGAATTCACCATCCAATCCATACGTGTTATATGAGAACAAATGGGAAGCGGCATGAGACATTCTGTTTGTGAAATGCCAACCAATATTCTGAAAAGGTATCTCAATTCCGATAGTTTCAAAACGATTACCAACAATAAGAATAATAATATTGAAGCATTGTAAATGTTGTACATTTGGTTAAAGTAAAAGACACTTGGCAGTTTCACAAAATTTATTTAAAATAGTTGATGAATTAGTTTCGGTTGTTATGATATTTTCAAAAATTAGTACAGAAATACTAAGTTTTACAAAAAAAAAACTTTTGAGTGTTTCCAGTCCCACTAGACTTTGCACTACAGACTAGGTAGGTCGTAAGACCCTCTTCAGCCTCTTTTCAGAAATCGTGGGAATGGGTGGATGATAGTTAGGGAAAGAAAGATGAGACGGACGAAATGAAGACAGGAGAGAAGTGAAAGATTATCTGTTGAATATTACTGCCCCAGCATTTGCCTAAATGATCAAAGGAATCACATAAAAACTTGGACCAGAGCAGCCGGACTCGGGTTCGAACCGGTGACCTCCCGAATGCCAACCAATTGTCTAAACTACTAATCTGCCTTTGTTATTAAATTTACTTGAAATGTTTGAAATAAGCAAAGCTTTCTCAGCCTATCCTTACTACTAAAGCCCGTTATCTAATATTTAAGCTTAACTTTAGTTTGTAATTCTGTACTCATTTTTGAAAATGCCATAACACACGATACGAATTCGTCAACTATTTTAAGTATATTTGTGAAACTACCAAGTGTCTTTTACTTTAACAAAATGTGCATGTGTAACATTGTGTTTAATATTTATCTGAAGTAAGGATTATTACTAATTGAACTATAGTAACTCACATGAATGTGTGACTTGCTAGAAGCATCTCAAATCAAAACTTTTTAATAAAGGGTTTCGTAATACAGGTTTTCGAGATACAACTAGTAAGTTTGTTTTTTAAATACGGATTTAGTTTTTTTTAAATTTATTACCTTTACAACGATACCCAACATGATCATATTTTTTGACGTTTCGATGTAAAATATCCATCTTCAGTTTATAACGATAACAGTAATATGATGTTTTTTAAAAACCTTATTCTAAATAATGTTATTAATTTTCAATGACTATATAACACCCTAGGATTATCACTGTAACATTATTGCAAGGTTTAGAAAAACATCTCATTTTTACCACATTATCATTAATTTCGGAAATGGAGAAAGAATATGCTTAATATGCATGCAAAATTCAATACAACTTAAATTTGCCCCTATTCATGTGTTTATTACTATATCCAATGGATAAAACAGAAAGGTGCATTTACAATGCTTTAAATTAATGAATATTTTGATAGTACTCATTCCCTATATGACAGTATTAAACTGTTTCCTGCATAAACATAAGTTTATTATTTATGATATTGTAGAATGCAAATTACAGTCATGGGACAGCAACTCCTTATAAGAAGACAAGTTGTATAATGACAACAGTAATTTTTGTCATAGGAAATGGCATGTCTATCTACGCATATCAATCTGGTAAAGTGTCATAAAGATCTAATTAAATTCACGTTATAATTATTAGATAAAACGTCATGTTTATGGCAAATTGTAACAGGAACTGGAAATTGAATTGCTATGTTAGTGATTAAATATTAATAGCAACTACCATTTACCGAAGCATATGAACGCATCTACTCTGAAAATCTTTGATGAGGTGGAATATTAGATACTAATTTCAATTATTTGCAAATTGTACGGGACGTTAAATTTGAAAAATTAAAACCACATTGTAAATAATTAATCAAAAATTGTTATGAATTTTAAATTTATGTAAGAAGGGTGGGAAACAAGGCTCTTTATTATTTTATTTTTTTAATATACAATTAGTTAGTTGAACCTGTATAAGTTAAGACGGATAAGTACCGCTGTCGATGGTGCATGGATGGCACTTACATTTTTACCATGATATTCTTCTATACCAAAAAAGAAAGCATCAAAATCCTTGTCCGTCTAAATATTAAGGATCAAAAATCCCACATTAGGAACGCGTCCCACCAAGCAGGCACTAAGAACCGTAAGCCAAATCCCACAACCGGTTTCGACCTATCGGGTCTCATCAGATGGGCGCTGGCAGAACGGCTTTTACAAGCTATATAATAAATATAAATATGGAATCAACAGAAACAACTACTCCGAGGGCTAATTTCCCTACCGGCATTAAATTACACTGCTGATTCCGAAAAATTCTTAGACGAATATGTTATTGTTGATTATTAAAACAGAGTGCTTTGTTGGAATAGTAAACTTTATTATTAGAACAGAACAGAAGAGAACAGAAAACATAAATGCACAACATAACGGCTTAAAGACTAAGTGAAGACTGAGAGGGTAACCGAGGGCAAAACGAAATGTAATCGATAACTGGCCACCTGCATGAATACGCACATAGCAGGTGTTCAGTGTAACTGCAAAATACAAAACACACAAGTGCATGTTTGCTAGACAGAGAAATATCTCCAACACGCCCTCTCAAACTGCACGTTTTCATGAACATTAATTACTAATGATAACCAAACCCAAAACCATCTAAACATTTTTCATGAACAACTCGAGGTAATGGTTTTGTCAACACGTCTGCTATCATCTTGCCAGTCGAGACATGACTTACATTAATCAATTTCTTATCAATCGTTTCGCGTATGAAATGAAATTTGATATCTATGTGTTTAGTTCGCGCATGAAACTGAGAATCAGCTGCCAAACATTGCGCACCATGGTTATCAACAAAAATAGTTATTTTTGTCCATTCATTCAAATTCAACTCACATAATAGGCTACGCAAATACAACGCTTCTTTGGTAGCCTCTGTTAAACTCACATACTCTGCTTCTGTCGACGACAAAGCTACAGTACGCTGTTTCTGCGATTTCCAGCTAATCGCGGCACCACTTAATAAGAACACATAACCGGAGTAAGACCGTCTATCAACCGTACATCCACCCCAATCGGAGTCCGAGTACCCAGTTAATGGTTCGTCAACTTTACTATAAACAAGTCCAATACTTATAGTTCCAGCCAAATATTTTAACACGCGCTTCGCAGCTAACCAATGACATTTACGCGGTTTTTCAACAAATTGAGCCAATCTCGAGACCGTATTCGAGATATCTGGTCGTGTTGCCACCGATAAATACATTAATGCACCAATTAATTCGCGATATGGATAATCTTCGTATGGTTCATTTTCATTCGCATCTTCAAATCGCATATTTACCTCTGAAGGTGTTGCTATTGGATTACAATTGCTCATACCGTACTCTTTAAGCAAACCGGAGATATATCCCGATTGAGAGAGCTCAGTTTGCTCCTCACGTTGATTTATCTCTAATCCAAGACAATATTTCGCAAGACCAAGATCTTTTAGTTCAAAATCATTCATTAACTCTTGTTTTAACTTATCTACATGATTTACATTATTTGACGCGACAAGAATATCGTCTACAGAAACTAAGACTAATATCATATAACAATCATGCTTACAGAAAAATAAACATGGTTCATTCTTCGCAGACTCAAAACCAATGCCTAACAGTTTTTTACTTAGCTTCGCGAACCACTGGCGACCAGCCTGTTTCAGGCCGTATAATGCCTTTTTTAACTTGCACGCATTACCACCACCTTTTAACTTTTCTAACATTTTCTTAGCACGTGTACGCACTACCGCTTCACAATTGTTTTTGGCGATGATCCTCTGTAGCATCTCGACTAACATCTCTGGCACCTTCATGACCACTTCTTCTTCCAGTGACCCGTTCAAGTATGCAGTCACTACATCGAATTGCCAGATCTTCAGTTTGAATTGCACTGCTAGAGCTAGGATTAGCCTTAAGGTTTCTAGCCTCGCCACAGGTGCGAACGTTTGGTGATAATTAATGCCGTACTTTTGAGTGTATCCTTTTGCCACCAATCGTGCTTTACGCTTCACAATTTTTCCACTGGTATCATACTTATTTGTTAATACTAAACGACATCCAACAACGTTCTTTTCGCTGTCCATTTGAATAATGTCCCAAGTATCATTTTTTACTAATGAAGTAATTTCATTTTCGATTGCATCTAACCATTCGTCCGACATATCACTATCAAGCGCTTCTTTTACGCTAATCTCTGCAACATTGGCAACCACTTCATCTTCGAACTGATCTTCATTGCCTTCTTCACATTCTGGATTACGTTCGTCGCTTGATGTAGCACTTCGCGATTGAAACAACTTTCGCGGTCGTCCTCGATTTCCTGTTCGGACTAATCGGGGTCTACCACGCGCACGTTTTTCATCTTTCTTTTGAGTTTCAGGAATCTGAATAGGTTCTGGACTCTCTCGTATAGAACATGGTGTCAATTCAATGCTATCTTTATGATCATTTAATTCCGGCACTTTTTCTAAAGTTAATTCATCGAGTATTCGCGAATCATAAGGACCGTTACACGCATCCTCACTGAATTTTATATCTCGCGCTTCAATCAATTTTCGCGCACTAGGGACCCACACACGAAACGCTTTCCGTTCCCTTGGATAACCTACAAAAATGCCACTCACGGATCTCGGAGCCAATTTATCTTTATTCGGCTCTTTGTCTAGTACAGCTACCCTTGATCCGAACTTTCGAAAATAATTCACATTGTTACGTTTGTTTGTCCACTTTTCATACGGACTTGTGCCATTCAAACTACTTGTGGGGCAACGATTACGAATATGACACGCCGTAGCAATGGCCTCTGACCAAAACATCGCGCTCATACCAGACGACAACAGCAGACATCGACCCATGTCCAATAAGGTACGGTTCATCCGCTCACTCACTCCGTTTTGTTGAGGACTGTTAGGTACACTCAACCTACGCGTAATCCCTTGATCGGCCAAGTATTTATTGAATAGTGAATTACAATATTCGCGACCATTGTCCGACTGTAAACACTTAATTTTCTTGCCTGTCTGTCTCTCAACCAATTGTTGATATAGTTTGAACGCGTCGAGAACGCCACACTTGCGTCTGAGGAAATACACCTCACACCATCGCGTACAATCGTCAATAAACACGACAAAATATCTTGCCCGCCCGATAGATTCAGTTCTAAACGGACCAACAACGTCCGAGTGTACTATTTCGAGCACTTCTTTACAGTTTTCGTGTTTATTCCGGAAAGGCAAAGCAGCCATTTTGCCTTTTAGACACACATCGCAACGAGATAACCGATTCGCGTTACTCACGTCCATTTTTGGTAAGATTCGGTCATTTACTAGTTTCACAAGGTCTTTACTATTCAAATGTCCAAGTCTTTCGTGCCACAACCGTAATTTGTCATCTACTGGTTTGCTGGTTATTACTTTGGCACATTCGAAACTTTCGCGCACATAATAAAGACCGCCCTTACGATCGGCGACCATCATTATATCTCCTTGAGGACTACGTACAATTGCAGAATCTTTCTTAAAAGTAACTTCGAAACTTTTATCTGTAATCTTCGCGACGGAAATCAGATTTGTTCTCAAATCCGGCACGTACAAAGTATCGCGAAATTGTATCAGTTTTTGACCATTATCACTTCCTACTGACACGAGTACGTCACCCTTGCCTTTAACTTCAGTAGTCGCGTCACTCGCGAGGTTTAATTTCACTTTCGGCGCCCTGCCTATTTCTTCAAATAGTATATCATCACCACATAGGTGTGATGTGCAGCCACTGTCCAAAATCCATGGCTTGCTGTTGGTCTCAGTTTTCGTTTCGTACACACAATTTGAGTTTAAAACTGTATGACTAACCGCGAAAACCCCGTCAACGTTATTAGCCGTATATTTTGACTTTTCTCGTGAATTGTTTACATTTTTACTAGGGCAAACGTTTGCTTTGTGTCCCTTCACACCGCACTTGAAACATTTCAAAACACGCTTTTCTTTTGATCGCGCCGCGCCCTTGTTCTGACGAGCTGCCATTGCGATGACATCACTTCCGTTTTCATCTCGCATAGATTCATTATGTTCTAGAATCTTCACTTTCAATTCTTCTGGAGATGGTAGTGAATCACGCGTCTCTATTGCTGTGCGAAACCCTTGATACGATTGTGGAAGACTATTCAATAGTAAAACAGTCAGCAAATTATTACTGATTACTTCCCCCATGCTTACAAGTTTATCAGTGGTATCAAAGAAATCATTCATATGTTCTCTGATATCATTACTATCGCACATTTTTCGCTGAGTTAATTGCTTCAGCAACGCTGCTCTTTTCGCAGGTCCAGTCGACGCATGAATTGATCGCAGTTTATTCCAGACTTCGCTAGACGAAGTACAATACTTTATGTCCTTTAACAATCGTGGTTGAATCGACAGTATCAACTCCGTTCTGGCTTGATCGTCTTTTTCCATCCAATTGATGAACGAATCGGGCGGTGTTGCCAATGAACCACGTTCCGGTTTTACCAGCGTCCCGTCGATGTACTTCCATAAGCCGTTTCGTCTTAACCACGCTTCCATTTGAATTATCCACGTGTCGTAATTATCTTTCGACAATAATTCAATCCGCGATGCTGACGATGCCATACTTGCGGCCATTTTAAGTTTTACAGAAAATTTTCTTTGTTCACAATTATAACGGATAACACACGTACACTACGTATGACCACCAAAACAATTTTCGCGTAATACTATTTACTTTAAATCACTAATGAGCACTCTGGGCCCATAACCTGTTGATTATTAAAACAGAGTGCTTTGTTGGAATAGTAAACTTTATTATTAGAACAGAACAGAAGAGAACAGAAAACATAAATGCACAACATAACGGCTTAAAGACTAAGTGAAGACTGAGAGGGTAACCGAGGGCAAAACGAAATGTAATCGATAACTGGCCACCTGCATGAATACGCACATAGCAGGTGTTCAGTGTAACTGCAAAATACAATACACACAAGTGCATGTTTGCTAGACAGAGAAATATCTCCAACAGTTATGGTATGTTATCTTCAACAATAAACAATCTTCAATGCCGGTAGAGGGTATTAGTCCTCGAAGTAGTTGTTTCTGTTGATTCCATATTTATATTCTTCTATACCGTAACCTAATTTAACCTAAATATTCCGTCTGCGGGCATTCAGCCACAGCCACTACCACATCCTATCTATGAACCTACGATCATCGAATATTCACATTTAAACACGCTCAACATGTTAAAAGATTGGTGATTGTTAATTAATTGTTAACTTAACAGCTAATTCCAAAATAGAATTATGATAACTTACCGGGCTTTTGGGTCGTGGTCTATAGGCTTATTTGTTGCCTGACGTTTCGTCAGCCGCAGCCATTAATTGTTAACTTAATAGCTAATTCCAAAATAGAATTATGATAACTTACCGGGTTTTTGGGTCGTGGTCAGCGGCTGCGGCTGACGAAACGTCAGGCCTAAAAGCCTATAGACCACGACTCAAAAGCCCGGTAAGTTATGATAATTCTATTGACGCCGGTCGTGAAAGCCTTCATACTACTATTAATTCCAAAATGTCTTACCATCGACTATTTCAGCTTCAACGATTTCCTGTACAAATTATCAACTCTAGATACGTAGCACATTATTACACACTGATCTTTAGAGGACTTTTCTAGCCCCGTAGGCGAAATATGTCTTTATTAAATTAAGAAAATTACATATTTAGTCAGAAAATTGTTGAAACTATCAGAATTGGATTGAGATTTCATACTTATTACTTCTTATCAGTTCACCACAGATAGATTTGATTATCGATATAGTGTTCTCGATTTATATCTAATGATTCATATACCTTATTTGCGCCATAGATTCATATTAACAACCGTATATGTACCTACGTAATATTTTTTATACAATTGTAACGAGCCTGTATGTGTGTGTACAAGAGCGGCGGCGAGTTCCGGAAACAGATAAGACGGGTTTCTCGAATACGGTCGTCGGTCGGCGCTATGATAGAAATACGTAAACAACAACATAATAGGAGTTCGAGAAAATACTAGAAGGTCGTTCCTGATTACTCCAGAACCTTCGATACCTCTATAAATATTATGTTGTCGACGGTCAAGAACAGTTTGAAAACAGTATAGTTAGAGAAACAGTTTTAGTTTAGTTTAGTACACCGTCACGGTTTGCAGGTGATAGTAGAATGGTAATATAAATACGATATACCGAGTGATATAAATAAGTGGTAATATAAATACGATATACTGAGTGATATAAATCACACATTTACCTTGTCATATAAATAAGTTGTTGCATTAGAGTTTAAGTGTTAAGTAGCGCATAAGTGTTATATAAATAGTGTAAAATAAATAATTGTTTAAATAAATAAGTTGATCTAGAAAATTCGTTACACAATGTTTGTATTTACTTACGAATTTTATTTAAAGTCAGAAGTGATTAGGTAATATTGATGATTATTTGAAATCACATACTTATGATTTTTTTAAATAATTGTAAGCAAAACTGTATACCGTGTAATAAAAACGATAGGATGCATTCAGTGACCTTTTTGGCAATAAATCCTAAAGTAACTATTCACTGTTGTAGGCATTTACTGGCTTTTGAATTTCATAGCTGACGGCTTGAAATATTATTTTAGCATGTTTCTTCGCTAGAAATTTCCGATTTCAACCTGATCTTGTTTTAATTTCGTTTCGCACAATCTTCGCCAGACATTCTCAATATTTTATGTACCTATCTCCTGTTCTAAACGAGGTCTTACCGTGTCCGTTTGATTGTTATCTTATTGCTCCAGGGTTTCGAGCTGGACGCCCTATCCGGAGCCATGATGAATATAACTTGACTGAGATAATAACAGTTTTGTTATGGGTAATTAAACTACCAACTTTGTTCAAAGGAAAATGCGTTGCGAAATCCCGTTACACAACTCGCCTCGTCGTCGACGAAGACGGAGACGCCATCGTTTCCCCACTCGTTCACTAACCGCCTGAGTTTCCAAACAATACCGGAGAAATTCGTCTTCTCTAATTAAATTAATGCGCAATTTTATGTTCAAAGGTATTACAACTCGCTCTTCGTTACGACAAAATATATAAAACGATGGTTTTTGTGATGTAAATACATTATATCGGTGGAACGAAAGTTTCGTAGAATAGGTAACGCAACGAGATCCTTTTGTTACATTTTCTTGCCTACAGTAACCAGAAGTTGAGTTTTCTTAAAGACAAAAGTCTCGAGGCAAAACAAAAGTTATATAATGACGGTATCAATAAAGTATTTTGTAACAAAATAAAGCATAATGGGAAGAAAGGAGTTGAATTCCACAGTTCTGGAATTTCTACACATAAGTACTTGAGAACGCCAAAAAGCTGCAGCAAAGAATGCGGATAAAAAGAAGTAAATGTAAGAATTATGCGAAAGATGGTATGATCATTAACATGTAAAGCCAAAGATCCCGGGTTCGATTTCCGGCGAGGGCTTGACAGCAGTAACAAAATTTTCTTCATTAATTTGAGTTAATCTGTAGTAGGTAAAGATTAATTCAAAATTAATATCATAGTGATTTATTTAAATTTATCCTTCACCAAAAAAAATCCTAAATTATTTCATTATAGGTAATAGAAAAGTCTAATTTAACTTTTGATTTTTACAATATTTTAATTAATTAAATGAAAACGAAGAAGTACTTAAGATAGGTTAGATAGTTTCGGTTTCACTAAGACATTTGCAATAATGATAAAAAATAAATGATTTTTAAAGAACAATTAAATTATATTACTGTTAACACATATCTGTTACATAAAATGGCAATAACACGCTAAAAACATTACTAGTAAATATAATGTCCCGTTGTCGTAAGATAATCAATAGGTATATTATTTTAACTAATGTATGTTTTTTAATTCGAGGAACTGAAATTACCCCTCAATATGTATAGTTTTGTTCAGAGCTGGACTGTGCTTGAAAACGTGTTTCAAATACTTTTAGGGCTTAGAAGCACTATAATTCAAGCCCTTTTGTTAACAAGTAAATATGGCTTGGATAACGAATTAATTTTTAAAACTTCTTTGTAATTTGTATTTCAGGTCTCATTCATTTTACTTGAAGCCGTTTAAAAGTGTTTAAAGTCCTATAACTTTATATTCGAAATTAAGTAATAAAAACATCAAAACAATCTGGAATATGATAGAAATATCAAAAGTGCTTGAAGCCTTTTAACATATTTGAAGTTAATTTTGTTAATTTCAAGTCCTTATGCTGTTCTAGCAACCTTACGTTCGTTAATTCTCTCTCTAAAGGATCTTCCTGTTTGACTAATATATACTGCCTTACATGTGTTATAATTTAATTTATACCTACACTTTTACTCATTTTTTCTTGTTTATCTTTAGTATTGATCACATATTTTGATAACTTATTGATGTTTTAAATGAAATTTTAATATCCTTATTCTTACTGATTTTTCCTGCCACTTTTTTTGAAATATTTATACAATTGATCTGTAACATTTATCGTTTTGGGGATTTTTATAATCATTAATGTATACATCTTGTAAATATCAGACTTTTCGTTTTTTGTTAATTAGATCATTTATTAATTTTTGTAAAATAACCGTTATTTATGGCGATTTGTTTTATGCACTTTAGTTCTAATAAAGAATTAAAATTGTTTTCTAAAATGTAATGTAATGTAATTTTAACGATCTATTAATCATACAGAGGAAAGCTGCTAATTTTTGTTGTGTTGGATGGCATAACTCACGAATTATTCTGAGTACCATTATTATTTTCTATTTCTAACAAACTTTATTCTATCGTGTAATTTATTTATAAATTCAACAAAATTATTTAATTCTACCATATCTCCGTTCCATATTATCAAGATGTCTTCAACGTACCCTTTATTAAATTTAATGTAATTTTTGTATTTATTATTATGAATTTAAATTTCTAAGTTCTGCATAAATATGCCATATCCATGGGTAAACTATCTTTTCATTTATAAATTTTATTATTAATATGAAAATAGTTTTGTTGCAAACATAATTGTAAACAATTAATTATTTCTTCTGTAAAGCCCGCCTAATCAACTTTGGTAATTCCTGAATAAGGTATTGATCCAAACAAATTGGTTACAAGTAAGGAGATAAGTAATTCATTGGGTTTTACTATTATCTATATTAGAAATTACTTTTGAAAGTTCAATGAAGTTATTTTGAATTGAAATTAGTATGTTTATTTATGATTGCCACCAACTCTCAGGGTACATTATTTTTTGAATTATGTTGAGATCCTTAAGAAGCGAAGAAAAAAGAAACGACCACATGTTTGTATGAAAGCGTAACATATTATACGTATTGTGCGTTCTGAAAATTAAAATTGTTTCCCCTAGCAAAGGGTGTTTATTTGCCGAGAAAGGCAATAAAGGGAACTTTATAGGTATCTGTGTGTATTATATATCTTTCAAGCACTGGCGCAGATGTCGAGGACAGCCAACGTGAGTTTTCCACACACACATACATACATACACACAAAAACACGCATTAGTACGATCATGTTCAATGAAAACGGATCTCACAATATCAAAAAATCATAAAAAAGGGAAATGAAAAATTAAGGATTTCATTTACTAAATTCTAATCTATAATATAAATTAATTTCTACAATATCGAGGAAATTTAAAGGGCAACCATTTCTTGGAACGGAAGCCGACCCTTTCTACCGGAAAAATGACGAGAAGGTGTCCATTTTAGGGATATTTATTCATACACCCGGGACATTATTTGTTTCTTGACTATCATTAAATAATTCCATCAAACAAAATCCAAGTATACCTACCATTAAATAAAAATTAAAATATGTTTTTGGTCAGTATTGTGTAGTAACTGTCAGAAGTGGATCGCGATTTCGAACTAATTGGTTCTCATCAGCACACCGTAGACAGTTCCGATTGAACACTGAGCAACCAACCTGCTGCCATTGAACAGCATTTGATGAATAAATACTGACAGAGTATTGAACGCCGTCTGTAGAAAATTAGTAAATAATTGTAAGATTCAGTAATGTTCATTTTATAATAAGGACTAGTACTTGTCAAACTGAACCCACGGTGCAGGTTTCTACGTGGTAGGCAGGTAACCAGAATAAAAATATGTTCTTGGGCAGAAAATTACAGAAGGAATTGTAATTTAGAATAAATTATTGCGATATTTAAGTGTAATAATAACTTTTACACTTTTTCAATATATAATTTTGTAGTTTTTTGGAATGTTTACTTTTTTATTATACTGTTGTATTTGTATGCATCTTATAACGGAATGTTTTTATTGTTTACAGACCGTTGGTATATATATCAATATTTATGGCACATTGTATCGAAGTCTCTTGTACTTATTTTCAGTTTCATCCTTTCGATGTGGATTAGCCCCCAATGATGTTAATTGCTGTCTTTCCCATTCTAGTATGCTTCTCAGCAATAGAATCGAATCTTAACCCTGTAAATTTCCGATCATCATCATTGTACACGTGATGGTGCAATGAGTACTTGTTAGAGTCCCTTTGGTATTCCCACTATCTTTGCGGATCCACACCACCGCAGTATCTCTGTCTCCCTTCGATAACAAATAATAGACTTTTGGAATTTTTTCAACCAATCAACTGTCCAAACAATGAGCCTTAACACCACCACAAAAATTCCTTCCACTTTTCGAAATTTTGTAAATTTAAAATTTTTTTAAATTTTTGAAATGAGGAAAACTAGTCAGTAGCATTGAGATATTTCCTTTAATCAATCATCTTTTCGGTTCCGTACCTTCAGCAAATACAAATACAATTTAATTCTTCGTTTCATACAGTCGGCTATCCGTAATCAATAATTTTTTTTTAACGTGTTGGTGTAAGTGTTTCATTTGTTAATCGTTTTTAGTAAAGTTCTTGTAAATAAATAGTTACAAAACACAAATGCAGTTATTAATAATCACGATTTTGTGTCATACAAATAACTGGCCTTTAAGTAAGTTCGTCAAACTACGACGATAACAAAAACTTTTTTCGTCTAGTTAGGATTGTACATCATGTAATATCATTCAAAATTGCAAATAATCTATCCAAGTATTTAATTAATAGCAAAGACAAAAACGAAAGTATACATTCAGATGGAGTGTATAAGTTAATTTGCAATAGTTGCAATGCTATATACGTAGGACAAACCGGAAGAGCGTTCAAAGAAAAAATTCGAGAACATGTGAAAAATCATAATGAAAATTCATCATTCATGAACCACGTTAATAACACAAAACATAAATTTAATTTAAAAGAAAAATTCAATATTTTACATCAAGAGAAGAAAGGTAAAAAACTAGACGTTTTGGAAACCTTAGAAATCAAAAAACACATGAAAAATAGTAACTTAATATTATTAAATGAAATCGAAAATGTATATAGCTCAATAATTATAGATAAAATAGTAGATGCATCCCCACCAAGATTGTAATAGTATTTAAGAAATAGTGTAAGCAAATTTGTATCAATAATTCTTCTGAAGATGCCCTTGTAGGGTGAAACGATCGTAAAGAGTTTAATAAATGTATTAAGTGGAAATTAAGTGTGTTTCACTCAATTATTTGATTCAATATGATTCCTAATTTCCATAAAGTAAAGGCAGAAACAATTAGTTAGGGTTGTATTGCTGTCTGTGTTCATTTTCATTGGACGTAACTGTACAAAAACATCCGAATGGTATATGCCCTAACTTCTGCCGTTATCTTGAAGTACTACCGACTACCACTATCATCTACAAGTTACCGTTCAGAGTCAAATGGTGGTAATAAGACAACGAACGTGGCTTGTAATTACGACGTTGGTTCACGGGGTTGGTCGGTGGACCGACAGTTAAGTCGGGATAAGGTCGATAGGAAGTCTGATAAATGCTAGATATAGTTTAATATCGCTTATCAGTCTGCCTTCTTCGTCGTTAAGTGCCGACGCCTGCTAGCAATCCGCTTTCATCAAACTGTGACGCCTTGTAAGCGTACATAAAGGGGATTTCCACCCAACGCTGAATAAATTCCATTAAGAAAAGACGACGGTGGCGGCAGCCACCCGTTCGTTCGATTTTGCTCAAGTAGAATTTTATGCTTTCTCTGCCAGAAACCTTCTAAAGCCCCTCTAATTTTATTGGCATGTCTGCCAATCTCGAGAAGAATGTCAAGAAATTACTTTTGTTTGTACAAAAATTTCCCTTGACGTGTTTTCGAATACTGATGCAATGAACACAATTTGACGAATTAAATTTAATAAACTCGATTTGCGATACTGGCATCGAAAGACTATTAACCCTTAACTGGCGTGGTTGGAATTTTTAAACACTGAGAACAAAATATAAAAACGTGTTTTCTTGTATGGGTAATCAAAGACATGCAGAGAAGTTTTTACATTTATAATCAACGTAGAAAGTGTAAATATCCAAATAATATTTTGTGGTTTTGATTTTCATTTTGGAAAATATATATAATAATTTTTCATATTGGAAACATGTTTGGCAATGTCGTAAATACGAAAAAGGAAAATACATTAACTTCTAAATTAAAACTTACCAACTGTAAAATGTGCAAACTTAATTGTTTACACTTCTAGTGTTATTTCTGACACTAGAGTTGTTCAAATTGATGCAAATCAAACTGCCTTTCAATCTTTAATTATTTAATAACAACTAAAACTACACTGGTATTTACGATAAATGCGATGCTACAATGTTTAAAATGTTTTTTGGTATAAACGTTTAAAATGAATGTTGTATGAATGACGAATGATTGAATGATTAATTGAATTGAATGCTTAATGAATGATTTGCCGTCTCTCCAAGGTATAAATACTGATAACACTGAAGATCAGTAGGCATTACTTAAAATTTCTAAACAAGATTATTGGTTGTTTAAAATTTATATGGGGATGAAACGCCCCCTTGCTTCTATGAATGTTGATGTCTTGTCTAGGTAATGTTATTGACCTAGAGGGTAAAATTATATCTGGGCTATTTAATTTTATGATAGACGGACTTTCAAGTAAGTTTTAATAACCTAAAACGCGTTTCGACAGCCAATCTGTGGTCCTGAGTACTCAGTCTTTCGTGATCACTTCTAATGTTAGTTTCATCGTTGGGATCGCCATCTTGGTCTGAAAACTCGGAATCACATTCCTCAAACCATCTTGGCACAATTTTCTCAAAATTGGAATCCGTTTTACTAACTCCTATTGAGTTTCTGGGACTACACTAACTACATCCACAGACTATGGAATTTTTGTTATATGCACTTGCCTTGTTAAAATGACTCTGAAGTTGACCGAACCAGCGACGGATGCCCCTAGCCTAAAAAGCTACTGAAGAACGCACCCTCCCTGGTCAAAAATATAAAAGCTATTAAAAAATTTATACCTACTGGAATCCCAGGGGCTCCCTACCACCGGTTAAGGATTAAACAAACTAATGGCAAGGGCTTCGATGAGAAGGGATGTTTCTAACAGAAAACAAGTTTCAAATTTCAAAATTAAAACAACAATGACTAATACATGACGCGACATGTTGTTAGAACCCATCGTTGCGAGAGGTTTTTCAAAAACTATAATTTTAATAATAAAACAAAGGGGGTGAAGAAGTTCCTTCACTTTCTAACATAAAAAATGTAGGTAGCCTAATCGAAAATCGTTAAGTTGAATATTTGATCTCTAGTTATGTACAAAATATTAGGTCAAATAGAAACTTTTAATTTTCATCATTATCTTGGACAAAAAATGCTTTTATGATAATAACGACAAAATTGACAAAAACGAGAAAAAAGCTAATTTTCCACCAATTTTCTTCCGTTCATCGGGATACTAAATCAGATGCTTTAATATTTTATTTGATCGTTATTTTTTCTTCTTGATACATCTATCTGCGCTTCAGATTTTGCTTTCGAAAAACAAGAAGATTAATAGAAGTATTTCCCTATGGTAGTGTACAATTCACATGAAGTAGTTTTTCCTTTTATGTCCAGTTTATTCGGATGCGGCCTTTTCAAGTCTCTACTCGGCTAATCGAGCTATTCACAGTTGATCGACTGCTTTGCTTTCTTGTCGAGGAAAGTATGTTTTTCTGGAGAATGTCGCCGCCACAACGACCGTCTCCGTCTCACTCTTTCGATGTGTGTAAAACGGCAACGCGGCCAGGACCTTCTGAGCTGCACTTAATGGTAGCAATTCCGAGCAGGAAATTAGCGAAATGCCTAACTATTAGTTTCTACTTCTTGTCTCTGTCGAGATCAATTCCTGGGGAGCCGCATGGCCAAGCAGTATCATAAATTTTTACGCTAATGTAGCAAATATATCGACTTTAACAACGGACGGGGCACGCAATTATACTCACTCTGTTTGTATCGTTTAACGCAAAAACATGCGACAAAAATACCAACTTTGCTTATTATCGTTTACTTTTAATTGTTTTAAAAGCATTTCTACATCGACCAACACCATCCGATAATACTACCTAATACGTTCACAACATATGTGTTAGAAATAACGTCACTAAAAAATAATAAATTTTAGACAGTCTACAAAAAACAAAATTATTGCTCCTCTAATTACAGAAAGGGCTGTAAATAAACAATCATTCGCTATATTTCTTTAAAATTATTAACATGATGGTATCTATCATCGTTTAAAAAAACATCATCTGGTTACCAATTTGTCTTAAGGAAAGTTTTAATTAGTACCTTTAGTCATTTTGTATTAGTATGTACAATATAAAACGTTTTGTCACTTTCATTTCTTGTACATTTTACTGGTTCGCAAAGGTAAATAAAGGAATTTATTTTTAAAAATTATTAACCGACTAACCATAATAAGATACCTACTGATGATATGTATCTAAATGGTAAGGCGATTAACGTAAGCAAGGGACAATTCATTTTACACTTATTTGTCCGAAACCTATTTAAAGAGGATTTTTGAATGATACATTTATAGGGAATTTTCTAATGTACCTTTTATTTAATTAATTGATTAAATGATGAGTGCCGATGTGATAAACTTTACATAGGCTTAACTTAGAGAAATCTAACCATACGTTTAAAAGAAAATCTGTACGACCTAAAAAAGAACAATACAGAAAAATCAGTTGCATACCATGCCTTAAATACGGGACATAGTATAGACCATAATATTGAATTATTAAAATCACAATTACAGCGACCTAAAAGTTTACGAGTATATTAACATTCATAAATTCAGGGTTTCTTTGATGAATTTTGACCTGCCGTTCACCAACAACCCCATGTTCAATAGTTGTCAATAAGTTAGTTATATATAATCTTTTCTTAATTTTAGTTTACTACCATTTTTATACTTTTTATTTATCTGCATAATATTGCATACAAGCAAATTATATTATACATTTGTTTATTTTAATAATCGCTTATTTATCCCACTGTGTATTTATGTATAACAACTGCCTGTCACCTATTTATTTTGTAATAGTATTTTCTCGATTACTTCCGGAACCTTCTTATTAGTTCTTTTTCCCATAACGTTATGTGCATATGTATATGATTTATGAACACTTCTAAAAGGGCCGCCGAGTCGTTATGTCAATTCTCGCCTCAGGCATCATACATTTATTGTCACCGGCATGATTTACGACCACACTGTCGGTTTTAGGTAGAAGATACTTTATTAATCCTCGCGATTCATCCGTTACACATTGTATGTTCTTTACATTTCGCATTTCGATTACCTTTTCCCCATCGCCTTAAATTTGGAATTTTTGTACATCATAATAAGCTAATGCCTTTGTCCTAAATTTGACTTTAACTATTATGCCAGACATTTAAAATGCAGAAAGAAATCTTCTTAAGGTATACTTATGAAACATTATTATAATAGTAACTAATTTTGTACGCAATCAAAATACATAACTTACCTATTGAGAGCCGGAAAATTATTAATTATTCAAAAAAGAAGGAATTTAAATCCTTATTCGTCTAAATTTTAAGATCAAAGATCTCATATTTTGGACGCGTCCTACCAAGTAGGCACAACGAACCGAAAGCCACACCCACGACCGGTTTCAAAATGTGAGTTCTTTGATCTTAAAATTTAGACGTATAAGGATTTTAATTTCTTCTTTTTTGAATATGTTATATTTACGTCTAGGAGTCCATCGGAATCAACAGTGTAATTCAATGCCAGTAGGGGTATTAGCCCTCGAAGTAGTTGTTTCTGTTGATTCCATATTTATAATTATTAATTACTTTATCAACTATTTTATCTTTCGCAAGTTAAGTCTATGTTTTCGGGATTTCTTAAAAATCGATATTGTAAATTTGTTTCCTTTTCGTCTATCAATTTATGCTCACGATTCTGAGATCAGTTTGATAGAAAACAATCGGAAGCTTTTAACGAAAAGTTTTCGACAGGAATGACACTCGAACCCAAACATTATTCGTATAAGCCCCGTAAATTAGGTTAAACCTTGGGATTTTACTTGTCCTATTTAATTACGCACGCCAATTTATGTACGATACGACTTCCATCGCTCCTGCTCCGTTCCGCTACAAACGACCATTGCCACTACCGGTGTGCCCTTTTATAGAAAGCGAAGTTGGCTAACTCTGGCCTGCTCTTCCGATAAAACCAGAAGGTTCTTCCATGCCCACCGACAACTTTTCTGAATACAAATCGATTTTATTGTGATTGGTTTGAATGCGGGATTTGAGCGTTAATGTGGCACTCACACTGAATTGAAATTAACTTCCCTTTACCAAAATATACGTAGGCATATTTTTTTAATATATTATCGAAGAAATAAACCCACACCTACACGTTTTACTACTAAAATAGGATGTCCACACCTAATTATTTTGAACTTTTTTTTTAAATATATTATTGCCAAGCAAATATTTTAATTAATTTTTCATTGAACCTGTTTAACAACACACCGGCACTTCCACTCTGTTTAGTGTGTTATTGTTACCATTACTAAATACCACAAATAAGTAACAAATACCTACCGATGGCATTCACTATGCTGTCTGTATTTAATTATGTATTACTAGTGTTAAACCTTATTTTACAACCTGGGTTTTGGCTAGTTGCTTTCAGTAACAAATTTAATTTTATTTGGTTCAAGCTTTCGCGGCCATCGTTAATATTGTCGTGGTTGTTCGGGCTATCTGGCCGTCATCTTTCAAGGTTTATCCTCGATGTTTCGTCGCCACGCACAGACGACATCTTCAGGAGATATTACTGCTGCTGTAGTCAGTTCTTTTATTTCCATTTTCTCTGTGTAAGACATACGATCATGGTTATTTTGTTACAAATAAGCAAAAGCATTCGATGCATGCATTATTATTACTTTGCGACATGCCACACTCTTAGATCGTGTAAATGTTCGCTTCCACACAAATTCTGGATTTTTGTATTCATACTAAACATACGTCCAATTATCATCTCATAATCACCCAATAATATCGACTTTTGTAATTTCGTTTCTCGTTAGATTAGCTTGCTGGCGGAGCATTTCCCTTTTCACCTTGGTAGTATCCCACATATACTCTTTCTGTTTCAGTACCGTTAAGCCTAAGTGAGTTAAATATTCTGGCTTCCTATATTTTATCTGTATGTGATAGATACAGTGCCCGGCACCTAAGGAGATTCAAAAGCCATAAATCATCGGATACGCATTAGCAAAGCTGAACCCCTTTAGGGCGGCGATAATCGACCGGTAGGCAGAACGATAACTGCTCAGCAAGGTTCAGTAGCGTAGTGGCAAATAGTTGCAAATTAACAGAGTAGCGAAGGGGTTGTTAGGGTAAGTAAATCACTTGTGTTCCGTGTTTAGTAATTTTTCTCTCAGTGATACGCGCCGCTGAACTACAAGTTGACGTTTCGATTCAGCTATATTCTTATTGGTGCTTTCATTTATTGCTATGCTAAAAGTCAATCTGACCGTCGCTGAGCCTCCTTAGGTGCCGACCACTGTATATGGATAACTTATACTAAACATATGGAGAACTAGCTTTGTGATTTCATGTATAGTTGATTACATACCTTACATGGATACAAAGTAGTCAATAAAACTACTTGTAAACCAAGGAATATTGGAAGATAATATAATTAGTTTGATGTACTATGCAGAAAAAATTGTGTTGTGGATTTCCACATCTTATGGATCAACGGCCACTCACTCACATAACCTCTCTTCGTGAAGATAAATACCTTCAAACATTCAAACTTAAATATTTGGAAGTTACTCAAAGTTATGGGAATGCATAGGACAGGACAGTGAAAATGGATAAATTACCTTCCAGTATGGATTTTATGAGTGAAATTAGCAAAGTATGGGCGTGAGGTAATTTCTTTATTTCCTATCATCGTTTCCCCACTGCACCTCGCTATATGCGTGTCATGCAACCAACAACTGTTGAGCATGAAGTGTAAGTTAAGATTAACTGAATTATTACGATTTGGAGAATGTTCCGAGACTCACGATATTATGCAATTAATTAAACGAAACCACACCTGCTTTCAGTTATCGCGGCACCGCAGTTTCCGGAAAGTTTCCTAAAAAGTCCCATTAGCAGCGCATTTTGTCTGTTGTTCCATGGCGAAACGGTGTAAACTAATAGCGCGTCCTCATTATATACCATCGGCGATAATGAGATTCACTCGAAACTTCCCAACCACTTCTGGACTGACTTTCGAGCTTTTGTCGAAGTCATTCGCCTTTCCTCTCATAATCATCATCTTCTTCTTCTTCTTATTATTATTATTATTATTATTATCCTATGTTCACCCTAATCATGTAGCCTCGTCATTAATTTTTAATATTATCTTTATAAATAACTAGACACGCCCGTGCTTGACTGGTATCGAATGTTCATTTTAACTCCCTAGTGACGTACTTCCCCAAACTCTACTAATGAATCAACAGTGGACACCTTTATTTACGCTGTGTACGTAATAGGTATTTGAATAGGAGTATTACTACGGGTCACTCCAGTTTTAGATTTCATAACAACAATTGCTTGTTATTTGTGTCTCAGCAGTTTATTTCAATTCCCTCTGAACTGCAAACTATAATATTAGCAAGTAGTATCCTTTTACATCCTGTGGCCGCGCTTACCTGCTTATCACATTATTTTATTATTATATCTTATTTTTGTATATATTTCTATTATATTATTGTTCTGTTACTGTCCTGCTCTGTAAATATTTCAAAGTATTTTATTCAAATTTTGTTATGTTATTCTTTTATGTAAATATCTATCCTAATATACAACCTTGAATCTTTTGTATCTGTACCCTGCTATTGTACTCTCTTTAAATAATTTAATTACTTATACTTTCCTGTAATCCCTTTTTACATTTCAATTTCACGTACTAACTGTATGACGGCAATAACTATCGTCCCTTTTTAATTGCTTTTTAATGGTAGGGTTCTTCGGTAATCAGGGTTAATGTTCTATCTAACTATTTCTTAGTATTTTTCAGACTTTCGAGATTTCTTTCTCTTCCAGTTGGTTCCCTACCTTAATCTAAATACTTCTAGCTCCGCCCAAATAGTCTCCGTAACATTTTCATTTTTAAAACACTAACAGTTCCTAATTAAATTTCCTACGATCAATTTCATCTTCTGCTAAGTCTACTAGTTTACTCTTCATCTTCAAATTTCATTTTTACAGTTTGTAAAAATATTGTCAACTGCTACTCTCATTATTATTTTTATCTTGCCATCCCTAAAACCCGGTAGAATTAAAATGCGTCGATTACCAGTTCTACTAGTTTAATCACGATAACTGAATATATTTGTATTGAAGCAAATCAATAATTCATTTATTATCTGAATAAAGTAAATAATTCATTGCTAACGTTTGAAAATTGAATACCATTAAATAATTACATGGAATTTAGGTATTGAATTAAAATCTTGACTCATTGCCGATACTTATTATTAAGTAAAAGAAAGGAAAGTCAGCAAATACTTTATCGACTATTATTGTACAATTCTACAATTATTAAACTACTCTTACTATGCAGTATTATTTTCTATTTTTGAAACAATCATTAATGTATAATTTTCTTATGCATCGAAATGCAAAGTTTTGTTTGAATATAAGGCAAGAATAAATAATTAATACTGCTCCAGTTGTGGCATATATTTTGTTTACTAATAAATGTACAGAGCTTTACTTATCTAACGAAAATACCAACTCCTCTTTGAGCGAAATAGAGTAACGAGTGATTTTTTTTTCTATTTGTAAGGGGAAACATCATTTCAGCCTAAACATATAACTGCTTATGTTATATGGCTAGAAAAAAAGAACTTTTGTTTGGTTCACTCCTATCATCTACGAATACAAGTGCAAAACTGGAGGGTAGGGCGGAAGGCCCTCTTCAGGAATCGTTGGAGTGGGTGGAGAGACAGATGAGACAGACGAAATGAAGACAGTAGAGAAGTGAAAGATTATCTGTGGGATATTACTGCTCCACTCATATAAGTATTGTAGATAAAGTAATTTTTGTATAAAATTTCTAAAATATTGAATCCAGAACTGCGGACCTGTTTGTTATCACTCTATTGAGGTTTTTGTCGGTCATGTTTTGGGCTTTGCTCACAGCTTTTCGTTAAACGATCAGCTTTATTATCCGTCCGACGTTCGTAAGTCACAGCGGGAACTTTTTGGTACAAAGCATCCTACTTACATGTACGTAGCTACCGTGCTGCATCACGCTAGATAAATTTTTCCAACATTGGCGTCGAAATCGATGAGTGTAGACTCATAAAACCATTGCTTTCGTCGGTACTCGACCATAAACACGTCTGTGTTGGAGATTGATAAACAGACACGTTCCGATGTAATGTTTATACGAAGAGAGTAACAACGCCACTGCTACGTCTGCAGCCTTTCCATATACCGCTCCATGCCGCGTTAGATAACCATACGTATGCTTGCTTGATCTTTACAACGCGCTGCTGTGCTGGTTTCCTTTCGCTTCAATATTTCTCCCCGTCAATGTAATAAATATCGGGTGGCCGATAATTTTGTAATGTGGCGCTCATCTACCCCTAGATGGGATACTGTTCCTCTAAAGGGAATTCGGGGCTATACTCCTAACAAACGAATTATATGTCTTGAATTGTGGAAAATGTCTTTAAATTTGTACATTCTGTTAAACGTGTATCGATTTTTAACTAACTTTTGTTTCTTAAATAATAATAATTAATAAATAACATCAGTATTTTAGTAAATTCTTTCTGTTGCTACTGTTTGCAGCTCGCGTGTTAGTAATATATTTGATGTAGTATAAAGCGGCATAAATCTGAATTATAAGCTGTGCTATTCTTTGAAAAACAGTAGTTTTTGTGGATTTTATATTTTTCGTAAAACTGGACAACAAAAACATCTATATACAACTCAAATTAAGGAATTTATCTCTAAACTTAAACATGTGAAGTTTGAGTTTGTGTCTAGTTTTAAGGGTGGTGTCTTTGTAGAAATTGCTTCTATAACGATTTATTGTCAAATAATTTGACTCTTTCACTATTCCGCATAAATTCACTTCACAATTATTATAACTTCTCACTTTGAGACTTGGTCTCTTGAGCTGAACATATTTTAAGTATAAATGATTTTAACTAATACGATATTAAGAACTTAACTTAATATTAATAAATTAACAAATACTGACGGAGTTTCACTGTTGTTAAGAACAATTTGGGGTAGATTGGGGCAAGAAGGTTAGAAAAACTGATCGATATGAAAATCGAATTTAATCTTACAGTAAGGATGCTTGTAGTAACAAGGGTATGTGGTTCTCTATCGCCTATTTCAATAATTTCACACTTGATATTTATTCGTTGCACTTATTTACATATTTATTTGTGTGTTTATTTTGGTATTTATTTAAAGCATTTTATTTCTATGTGAGGCCCAGATTGTGCTCTAAAATCTCAACTTATAGCTGGGTTGCCTCCCGTATGGGACCTCAGTACCTTTATTTTATTTTTTTACATTGTCTACTAATTAATACCAACATTCTTCAGTTTTAAATGATTAATTACATGTGTCTGTGTATGTGGATCGTGCAGGGTAGATTTTCACAGAATGAAATTTTTGATTTATATAAATTTCATACTTTATGGATGATACACATCTCTGATTTGAAGGGCTAAGATCGTGGGTTTCTCTGCCATACTCTTTCCCCGCACTAGTCCTAGGCTGAGTCTGGCATTCTAATTTGTTTTGTTTAAAATTTAATATTATTGGGATTTCCCTGGTATTTTATCATTTCATTCATAATAAAGTTAGGATGTCACTTATTTGTTGTCTTTCATTTAACAACTGTAAACAACCCTTCCAAATTACGTTATAGCCAGTGTATCGAACCGATAACAGCTGATTCCCATAAACAATGTAGGTGAGTTATATGACGATCGAATAGACCTGGGTAAGATACACCACATGCTCTTGTTCGAGAAAAAAAAAATGTTAGTAGACCATGATTGTTAAATTTGTTGCTTAATAGCGCACAAAAAATTCCATTACGCGAACGAAATTGCCATCAGACAAAAGCTAGAAGGTGAATTAGTAAATTGAAACCCATTCTAAAAACCGCTTTGCCGGCGATTTTTTGAGGTGCCCCGTTCTCCGTATTTCAATTCTGTGATAAAAGTTAAGCATTGTATAATAATTCAAAAAGCGTTTTATTAAAAGGTGTTCGTTATGGCGAAAAATCGTAACCGAATAAACGAGTCACGACCGAAAACCATAAATAAAAGAGTGGGCTTATGTTTCATTCATTTACGTCAGTCCATAAACTTTTGCAGCGTTCAGTTATATTTCGACGTGGGGTCGATCGTCGGTGGCGTCGTTAGCATAATGTTCACTCCCCAACTATACTGAAGGGTGCGCATTAATTCGCGACGTTAATTCACTTATTCGAACATTTATTTACTAATTTCGATAGTATCCAGTCAGTGAGATATCACTAAGGAATTTTAGTTAATCACTTTGTTTAGGTACACAAAAATTTAGTTAAAGTTCAACATTTTAAAGTATCTTCTAGAAATATTAAATTATATAGTATCAGGGTATATCGACATTTACAGATAGTTACTAATAATTGCAGTATTTCAAATATTTGACACAAAGAATGTTAATATACAAACTGCTTCGGTTTGGTCGGCAATTTATAGAAATTGCCCATGGCGGAACGATGAGAACTAATAAGTTCGAAATCGTGATCCACCTCTAATAATATCGATAAATTACTGACCAAGAACTTAACTTTCCTTATTAAATTATATACTTCGACATAAGAGAAATACAGAACAGATACATGGAACCTGAAAAGTTTAGCAATATGCTCTCGTCTTTTTTGAGAGATTTAGGGTAGTTTTAATGTTTCAATACAACTATTCACTAACTGATTTCAATACTCTTTCTGCATTCCTATTAGGTCTAAATAAGATTCCAAAAATAAACAAAATCAAAAATAAAATCATTATTATTGTCAAATAGAGAGGGACGAAAAAGAATAAAAGACAAAGTCACTTCGAAACCGGAAAGTTCGCTTAACAATGATGGGGTGTTTTGGATTCCCCATGAGCTCGTCAACTTTTCTGATTTCGTCTGATACTACTTCCTGAGACATTCTGAAATGCCAATAAAGTCAACAGAAAAGCATGGAATGCGAATATACAAAGTACGTCGGGGACACAAATTCAGCATTTACTATTCAAAAAGTCTTATTAATATAAAATGTTCTATTAAGACGGATAAAAGAAAAACTTGAATTTATTTATTTTAAAATATTCGCCAATCAAATAGATAGAATGTAAAAATACAAAGCCGAGGTCACAAAATGCTTACATAAATCTGTATTGGTATCAACATACTTTTCAAGAATATTTTCTTAAGATGACCAATACCTTTAAATTTAAATATTAGTTATGAACAATATGAGATACGTTAGGACTTTAGTAATCTTTTTTTGTATACTCTCGTTAATGGCCGCTTCGGGCGAAACAAATTTGTCGGGTTGATTAAAAAATTTGGTGAAAGTTTCCAGTTGCTTTATTATAAATGTCTGAAACTTTAAATTCCTTATACCGCTCTGTATAACACATGGGCTGAAAAGTCCCGGGCCTAGCAAACAAAACACGTTTCTTTTTGTTCAAAATTGGCTTTATTCATCAATGTAATCTTCATCAAAAGCAACACAATCATTCCAGCGCCGCTCTAACATTTCAATACCACTTTTGTAGAACAATTTATCTTTTGCCTCAAAAAGTCCTCAGCTTCAGCGATAACCTCTTCATTCGAACGAAATTTCTTGCCGGCGAGCATTTTTTGAGGTCTGCGAACAGCCAGTAGTCGTTGGGAGCCAAATCTGGAGAATACAGTGGATGTGGGGGAAATTCGAAGTTCAATTCATGTAGTCATGTAGTTTTGCCATTGTTTTGATTGACTTGTGACACGGTGCGTTGTCTTGATGAAACAATTTTTTTTTCTTTGTCATATGCGGTCGTTTCTTTGAAATTTCGGCCTTCAAACGCTTGGAGCGTTTAACGCTAAATAATTACTGCAATTCACTGTTGAAGGTATTTCGCTTCTCAAGATAGCAAGATAGTCGATGAATACAACACTATGCACATCCCAAAATACCGAGGCCATAACCTTTCCAGCCGATTGTTGGACTTTCGGGCGCTTTGGACGAGGTTCATCAGTTACTGTCCACTAAGGTGACGATCGTTTTGATTCCGGAATGAAGTGATGGATGCATGTTTCATCTATTCAACATATATCACATATCGACGCAAAAATTCCGGTTTGTTACGTTTAAACATGTCCAGTTTAAACACTGCTCAGAGTCATCAACACTTTCTTGTTTTTATTCAATAGCGAGTAAACACGGCAGCCCCTTTAGCTTTCTCATATTCAAATGTATTTTGTACCATCAAGAAGCAGTATAAAATTAAAACACAAAATTGTTTTTGATCCATTGTTTTGAAATTAACAAAAGAGGTGAATGAAATAAAACTAGCGCCATCTATGTGTTAGGCCCGGGACTTTTCAGCCCATATATTATGTTGTTCCGTTGCTCTTATATAAACTCATAAAAAGTTATAAATAATTACTTACGGGGCGAACTTTTGTTATGAAATCGTCATTACACTAAAAATTTATCGCATGTTTGCCCACGGACAGAAGCACATATCCAAGCATATCTTTATTATTAATAACGTATAAACATGAATTATTTAAGGTACGTATTATACAATGCAACATGGTGACGCCCTCCAGTCACGCACCATAATGGCTTTAAATAATGTACGAAGTACGTTACTCATGTAAACATATTATGAACAATTTTATCTTACTCATAGTGAAAGCCAGTTTCACGAAAAATATATTTTGTAGTCTGTTTTGGAACACGCTTCAAAAAACATATATTATGAACGGCTACAATTATGCTTATCATATTTTCGTAAAGAGCAAAACGGCAGAAAAGTTTTGTGAGTTAAAGTTTATAAAAGATTGAATCAGCTAAGTATGAAATTTTACATTTAAAAAACGCGATTTCCGAATAATACCAAATACATGTTGGTTTACGAAAAATCGGACCAACAAGCACCTACTTAGTGGAATTAGAAGAGGTTATATACCAACGTTTTCTAGAAATTATTTAAAAATTTTAAGATTTCTATTTACTATTCTCAATAACTTATATCCGCTTTACAATACAAAATAATTACAGAATTAACTACTAAAAGGCTTTCACGACTATGACTAGTCATTGTGTTATTACTGATTTCGTGTCTAAATCTGGTTTAACAAGAACAATTTACTTGTTAACATATACGCATATTTTCTTTTTAAAATACGTGCCAGATCAAGAATCAATAATACAAAAAGTAGCAGCCCTTTGAAAAACAAACGTGGTTAGAAATATATCAGAAGCAGAAACAGGTTAAAGAGGCGTAGAGGAAGACTAAATCAGATGACTGTCTATGAGTATTTAAAGATGTGGGATATTCGGGATTTTCGGGAAATGAGAAGATTAGCTCAGGATGGAAAAGAGTGGGGTGAGTATCCAATCAATCTTTCGGAGTGGTGACCTTGTAGTATTAGGTATCGACTCAAAAATTTGCAAATAATAGGAAGATGTATGTACTATTCTTTGTTAATGTGCAGATGGCCGGGTGTATGGTTTAGAAGGAACAATGGTAATGAAATTTAATGCCACGAATAAGTTGTAATTTGTCACGAAACTTTACGGTATAAGAACTCTCTTGAAATTTTATATTTTGTTTAAAAAAAAATACGGATCCGACTTGTGAGTTAGTATGCGCCCTTAAACATAAAGCAAAGGAGTCTAGCATACGTGCAGAAGGGTCGTTTCCACACGAACAATGTCATCATCGTCTACAGTCCCTGAACGATGACGTGACATTTGATATTGCATTCCCTCGGTATGAATGACAGCGTGGGCAATGTAGTGTGATGCCAAATCAGCGTGAGTCCAAAGTTCAGATTCGGTCCGGGGCTCTATGAGCTGTATTATACATACACACAAACACATACACCCACACATACACACACACATATAATATATATCTAAAGACGAATACCTACGTAACGTACATTGAGTTTTAGCACTTCCAATAAATTCTCGTAAAAGGATCGGAAGGATTTTACGATCCGCGACCAGAGGTGGACTTTTTCAAAGGAACTTTAATGAAGCCGGCATTTTCAACAGAAAATCGAGATTCTCGATTGATGATCAAGGGAGACACTGCCACTGAACTGCTTATTATTACGGTCAGACACGATGCGAAAAACTGTCATGCTGTCATGCACTTTACGACAAATTTTCTGAAAAACGACGACACCGATTCTTTATTGCTGCACAGGATCGTTATCAGAACACCACACTACAGAAAACGATAAAATATATCATGTATCTGAATAATACTTGCTATTCGGGCTTCATGGCCGTGGACTAGGATTGTTCTTCCTTCGGTGAGAACACCAATGGAATTATTTATGCAACATTTCGCGAACTGCTGTGGTTGGCATCCTCAGGGAATGTAGCGAGGGCGTAAATGCCATCGCTCTGGTTGTGCTGAGAGTCAAGCCCTCAGTCCCTGGCTATGTTCCCTGAGGATGCCAACCACAGCAGTTTCGCGAAACGTTGTATAAACAATTCCATCGGTGTTCTCATCGAAAGAAGAACAATCTTAGACCACGGCCATCAAACCCGAATAGCAAGTATTAATCAAATAACTTTTTCATGTCATGTATTAACTCATCCAAATAAATACAAGAGCTTTCTAAACGCATGCGGCACAATACATTCAGAGAAATTAAAAATAAAAATCTTTTACCAAATAAGACTTCAAAAGAACAGATATCAACTCATTAGCTCAGATTTTGTTGCAATGTTTGGTTTGATTCATATTTGTTTTCTTAATGAAAATTTTAAGATATAATCCGTACTCATCCTGAACAAGCATTCGTAATGTGGTCTTTTTCTCTGTAAAAAATCGAATATTGGTAAAACTGTTCATTTGAGAACGCAGACAAAAGTCACACTAAAGGAAATTTCACTAATATTAGATTAGGGTTGTGATACGTTACATTAGTTTCTTCTTTAATACTTAATTTTTCAACTCTACCCCCTGCGCCTCCGCCTAAAACCACTTTTTTAGTGTTCTACAAAGTCATCCCTAGCCCCTTCACTCATTTCACCTCCAGCGATAGACATTCCTATAATATACAACTTAGATATCAATTACCGATATTTTGTCATTTTATCTAATTTCTTATCTTATCTTTCTGTAAATATCTAACTTATTCCATCGTTATATGCAGTTCCTCTTCAAAATCCTTTAAAAGTTTAGTACTCTGTTCTTTCCTTTTGGATGTTTCGCCAGTCATTGCCGTCGCCATCTTCAATGGAATATGATTGAACCACCATTACAGTACTACACTACTTGTTTTTTTTTCTATACTACGATGTTTCTCGATGTGGTGAATAAAATTTATTAAATCAACTTCAAATACTCTAAAAAGCATTCATTAACTACAAATTAAGAAGGAGTTTGTGTCGTGTGGCAGAACAAGTTTTAAATTACAATATTCAAATATATGAGCAGAGCTTTCGGTAAATTTTCGTGCTTTTAAACAAGATCTTCGCATTCGTATTACATTTTGATATACGTACACCTGGCGGCAAATGCATTTTCTCCGTAGTAATTAATAAGCTCCGTGATAGTTTTCATCATCAAAAGACCTACTCTGAATTCTATAAGATTTGTGTGTACCAAACTCCTCGCTTCTAATAACTGTTTACGCAGCTTATAATATTCCTAAATGAGCCTCTCTCTCAATATACGTTCTATGTATTAACATTCTCCAATATGCGATGATATTTCTGTGAAATCTTATTAAGTATACTACGCTAATAACGACTTGCCAGGGAGAGATTAGTGTCTCTCTAGTGGTATACATTTATGCTCCCCGTTTTACTCTACCCCCTCGCTACCACTCACACTCACTCTGTCCCTCTCTATTCCATCCATGTTTATGCGTTTATAAATGCCTACATAAACGGCTCTTTGAACTTAGACAAAATTAACCAATAGTAGTGAACTAGTTGAGAACTAGTTGCCGGTTGTTTGGATACAGGAAACGTTAACGACGCGACAGGGGCGGACGATACCATACAAACCAAAGCTAACCCATACACATACAAACATACATACATATATACATACGCAAACGTACGTTAACACACGTACCCACTCTACAATGTAATTATGTTATGCAAAGAGAGAGAGACAGAGAGATAGCCAAGTTATCGATCCCGTTTCCACAAGTTTATAAATTATTAAGTTGAATCCTCAGTTCGACTAATTGCCATGTTTACCATGCGAATGGTACGACGTTGGGTTGCAGTCCAGTTGAAAATACAATAATAATAATTGTCGACATACTGAATAAAGTTGTTACCCTGTGAACAATAACCTCAGAATATAATACCAGCAGTAGGCTGTACAAACACAACGGATTTTTCTTCATTCATGTTTATTACAGTAAATATATTGTACTTTTAGTTACAGCACAGTAATCTAATTCTCCTTTTCGGTTGCCAAGAATTCAATTTTCATTTCGACTGAATCGTCATTAGTCATTACAATTGAATTGGCTCCGATTTTCGCAATATGGTCATTGACATTAACTGACATTAACGTCTTTTCTTATAAAACTACACTCCACTCGTTACGTTTTATACCCATAGAATAGATGAACATCGACCCACTCGCATTTTTTAATAATCTCCGTAAGAAAAGTACAAGTTATAATAACTGAATTAATAAAAATATCGTTTAATCCAATAGAAGCCATGTTTCTTTTATCTGTTCTCCATTTTCCCTCAAATATTGAAAAGTTGAGACTGAGTGTTGATGATTGATAATGTGGTTTGATTTACTGAATGTTAGTGAATGAATAATATTAGTATTAAAGATTTTTAAGAATTGAACGTTATTGAATGAAAGAAATAGAGGAACCGTTTTTGAGAATTTTAGTTTGGCATTATTCCAAGTTTGGGAAAAGAGACTGTGACTAAGGTAATATGCGAAAAAGGGGATGTACCATTTTACCTGAAATTGTGGCATTGCGGCCCGCCGACTTTTATGTCTATTAATGTTGGTGGCATTATTGCCCGTCAACTTTATTACCCTCATAATTAATTTGAATTCATAATTAAGTATTATAATGCATATGTTATAATTCTTATAAACGTATTACATATTCATAACATATAAAATAATTTGCTCAAATTCATCGATATAGGTACCTATAGACAATTTAATAAATGTACCAAATAATACACACCAGTTGGGGTATACAACAAATTGTGTTAGAAGATTACGGAACATTCAAAAGTTGTACTAATCTTTTCGATCAACTTTACACTTTTCACGTCGATCTGAAAAGCACAGTTACAATGACTATTGTATTGATCAATGGATGGAAATGATCTAATTGGAGATATGTGGAATGTTACGGAGGGCGGCATCGCACCACAAATATTTGTGAATTGTGGCATAGTCGACTTAACAGAAATATTCGAAAAACGCATCCAAACATCATGGAGCTTCTAAAACATTTAAAAGATGATTCTGACTATTACAATATCCTTCATGCTAGGACAGAGCTTTATGTACAAGTGGACAGGAGAATAAAAAGGACCATTGGCGAAATGGAAAACACTGGTGACATTTGTAACGGTTTATTTGTATGGAAAAATATTTACTTATTAAATTATTATTTATATCAAACAAATACGGACGCGGGCAGGAATGCCACTGTATCATCTCTTTTTCAATCTGGCGGGCAGCAATGCAACTTTTTCAAGGCGCGGGCAGCAATGGGATTAAGTCGCGAAAAATAATGAAAATGGACAGGATGCAGAAAAGTATAACAGCAATATAACAAATAATAGAATAAAATTGAATGAAGGAACTATTATATTAAAAGAAATAAGGGAAAAGTGAAGAGATTTTTTAATAATTGTGAATAAGGGTACAAAAGAAGTAAAAGTTATAAATTCAAGAAATGGAAATCTGAAAAATTAGACGCGAGAAATTGAAAGACAAGAAATAATAAATTTACAAATGTACAAAGTTAACAATCAAATTTACGGCCATGGCAGAGACGAGTGTGTAAATAAACGCCACATTATACATAAACAAATTATGCGTTAAATATAAATATAAATATTGTATCAACAGAAACAACCTCTGAATCAACAGTGTAATTCAATGCCTGTAGGGGTATTAGCCCTCGGAGTAGTTGTTTCTGTTGATTCCATATTTATATTTATATTTATATTCATAATATAGCTTGTAAAGGCCTTTCTGCCAGCGCCCACCTGATGAGACTTGATAGGTCGAAACCGGTCGTGGGATATGGCTTTCGGTTCGTTGTGCCTACTTGGTAGGACGCGTTCCAAATGTGAGATCTTTCAAAATTAATAACATTTAGACGAATAAGGATTTTAATTCCTTCTTTTTTGAATATATAAATTATGCGTTGTTTTGGGACAAAAAATGGTCTCTCTCGCCACTACCAGAAAAAAGCAAGTAGTTTTCCGGCAATAAAGTCTATAGGATTCATGAATTCCATTCGTTCCAACGATGTTACTCTCAATCTCGGTACTCACAAGCGCTACCTCGCGGTCTCGCACAAAAAGTTTCGCTTGAAAAACATAAGAGTCTAATCAATCATCGAAAATGTTGTTCTGTTTCGAATCTAACGCAAAGTAAATTGTAGATCAAGTCATACCTGCAAGTGACACGTCACAGAACCCCTTCAGATAATAATGCCCCGTTGTGTCTGGATATAGTGAGAGAATGAATTATGAGTCCATTAGTAAATTACGTGTATTTCTCTAAAGCGGGTCATCTCGCCCGGGATTACCGGCTGAGACAGTTAATTACCTGAGGTGATAGATAGTTTAACGTGTTTAGAAATTAGTTGTCAGGAAGTTGTCAACGTTCCGAATAACTCGCTACATACAGCGCATCACGTGAACCGAATATTACTTGCTCTACCTACGTATATTGACATTATCAAATTTGATTTTACTATTTTGCATTTACATAATATTTATCATCGTTAGTTCAATAGTAACTTCCCGATTTCATTTTGCTTCATCAAAACTGTTTCCAATTTGGAATATAAGGTCAGAATTCTATTGATACGAAAAATCGGCATTAGTTTCGAATTTTTGGGGTTATTTTTAACAAGAACGCAAGCTCAAGTAACAACTGCGACAACAACTTTTGCAAGGTTTGACGCAGAACAATATCAAATTGAAAAAAGCTACACATTTTAAAAAATACCATAATATTTATGTACATATTAAACTTTCCTTGAACCTTATATTAATGGTATTATTAAGAATGTTAGGAAATGGTTTAGTAACTAATAATGTTAACCGTTTTTGTGCCTTAAATTATATTAAAAATACCACTCATAAAATTTCAAATAGATTAAAGAATTTAGATTTTAATGTTATAGAAGTAAATAAACTAAAATTAAGTTATCTTATAGTCAATAACAAACAAAAATTAAGTAAACATAAAAAAATAGCATTTATAAATTAAATTGCAACAAATGTGATGCTGTTTAAATTGGCCAATGTGGTCGGACCCTAAAAAACAGAGTTTATGAACATGAATTAGCCATAAAAAATAAAAATGTTTACTACAGGTTTAAAGAACACTGCATAGAAAAATAATCAAATTTTAGATATCAAAAATATTCAATTAATTCACAACGTTGAAAAAAGTAGAAAACCTGACATTCTAGAAATTTTAGGAATCAAATTAACAATTGCAAAGAATGATAATATAGTCAATAACCAAACTGAAATATTATCGAACAATAGTCCAATTCTGTTAACCAATTTATGATGGTTTTCCCTCCTATTTATGCTTATATACATCTGTAACTTTGTACTTATTTGTTATCTATTTAAGGTTTGAATCACTATTCCTCAGGTAGTAACTACAATACTCTTGATAAAGACCGACTGATCGAAACAGCTGTCGAGCTTTTGGCTAATAAAATCGTTGAAACATTTTGTGTATTTTCTTGTTTTTACGTAGCTAATAACAATCGATATGCAAGATCAAGATAAGCCTTGTTCAAGAGAATATAAGTTAATGTGACTATATATAAAGAAATTTTACTAAAATGAACATGAATTGGGTTTAGGGATTAACCATTCATAAAGATATACCTAATAAAGCTGTGGACTGAAGCAGCTGCTTCAACTGACCGTCATTATTAACCTTATAAACGTGTTTTGAATGTCATCAATAAGAAGGCATTAAAATCCCTTTTTTTATATTTAGTCATCAATAGTATTACCACTTAGAGTTTGACAATTTTTATGTTCGTTAAAAAATAAACAAATCAGTAGCTACATTCGCTACCTATAAAGGAAAAGTTATTGATTTAAGGTAAACTTTACTTCCTTACAAACAGATAAATATTTGTTACCTGCAACGAAAGATATTTATTACGCAGCTCAAGTGTTTTCGGCTTTCGAAAAAGAAATAAAAACATCTGAACATATACTCCCCGTTTCAAAGCAACTCTTTTCGAGACTGTTGTTTATTGTACTTTATTATGGGTTCCGACTATGTTGTAAATTTCATTCTGAACAAAAGGTTAAATCGTTCTCAATCTTTTTCTACAATATTTTAAAATAAGTTGGCGCCTCTTCAAATCGCAAACCTGTTGCATATCTACCATCGTTTGGGTCGCATTTCAAATGACGAAACAAATACTTTATTTGTACTAATATCCTTATGACGTTTTTAAGTAACTAGAAACCGTTCGAAGCAAAATAGATAAATAGTTGTATTTGTATTTTGGCCAATAACTTGGTGAAAGATTTTTTAAAAATAATGAAAATAAAAGTAGCACTTTCATAATTTTATATAGGCTATTATGCCATTATTAAAGAGTTATGTACAAGTAGGTAATTGAAGCTATTTTTACAAATATTTCCTTCAATAGATACATTTAATAACTTAGGCGGTAGTGGTGTTGTTTTTATTTATTTTACCTGTGACTGCTTTTATCAAGGGGAAACCCAAAAATCCACCTGGTCATTCCATAAAACTTTATTGTTACTCCGAGGGCTAATACATAACATATTAAAAAAATATCTATATTTATAATATAGCCTGTAAAGGCCTCTCTGCCAGCGCCCACCTGATGAGACCCTATAGGTCGAAACCGGTCGTGGGCTATGGCTTTCGGTTCGTTGTGCCTACTTGGTAGGACGCGTTCCAAATGTGAAATCTTTGATCTTAATATTTAGACGAATACGGATTTTAATTCCTTCTTTTTTGAATATGTTATATCTTCGTCTAAGAATCAATCGGAATCAACAGTGTAATTCAATGCCAGTAGGGGTATTAGCCCTCGGAGTAGTTGTTTCTGTTGATTCCATATTTATATTTATATTTATAATATAGCCTGTAAAGGCCTCTCTGCCAGCGCCCACCTGATGCGACCCGGCAGGTCGAAACCGGTCGTGGGATAAGGCTTTCAGTTCGTTGCTTCTACTTGGTAGGACGCGTTCAAAATTTGAGATCTTTGATCTTAATATTTAGACGAATAAGGATTTTGATTCCTTCTTTTTTGAATTTATTTTTATTGTTAACTCTTGTTGTTTCTAAGGTTTTAAAATATCTAATATTTTATCTTTGTTCTGAATAGGTAACAAATTAGGATTATCTGAATATGTTGTATTTTTTGACTGTTGGATAATCGACTTTCGATGCTCGATTAAGCGTGTTTTGATTGAACGATCAGTTTGACTCAAGTATATAGAATTACAATCTTTGCATTTCATCTCATATACACCGCTTTGTTAGTGTTATCTAATCGTTTTTTATTGTTGACTAAAAGATAAATTAATAATTTTTGAAGAACTTGTTTTAAAAACTGTGTATTTTAAAAAACATTATCAATTTAGTTTCCTTAAAAGTACTCGCAATGCCATCTATAGTTTCAACAAAATAAGAAGATATAACTCAGAAAACAACTATTTTAGTAGATATTTGTAATAGCTCGTTATATATATATATATATGTATATATATATATATACATATATAACATTAAATTGTTTAAAATTAAACCAAAAACGTTTGAACAAAATATATTAATAATCTCTTAAAATGGGCTCACCATTATCCCCTTTATTGGCGGATATTTTTATGAATAACTTTGAGATTGATGTGTTTAACTCTAATAATACATTGTTAATTGTTAAAATGTATTCACATTTGGAAGAGATATGTAGATGATATTTTCATAGTTTGGACAGGTTCAAATAGATAATTACTATCATTTTTAAATCTAATTAATTTAAAAAATAAAAATATACAATTTACATTAGCGATTCAAAATAACGGTGTGCTTAATTTTTTAGTTGAAATGTACATTTGAATACTAGTTTCATACATTTTCTTATCTTAAGAGCAACAAAAACTAATGGCTTTAAAGCTTTGCTCTTCTATAGGTGTAATCTGTCTACGTGATCTGTAATTGCACTTTAAATAAAAAGTAGCGATCACCTACTGTCTCTGAACATTTTTACCTAAGTACCTAGTAAGAACTTTTATGTGGGTGCATGGAAATTCGCGTTATTCCGAATATTGTGCAGGTACACAGGTACATTCATCACAATAAATATTATACTGCTTTAAACAAACAATTATAAATAATGCCCTGAAATGGAAAAATAAGAAATTTTCAGTTGTATATAAAATAGTACCTATTTATTGTAATGATGACATACTCGGTACATATGTGGTATGATTCTGATAGAGAATATTAAGTCAGAAATATTACAGTTATCAGTAAAAATCTGTCGATACATTTATTACTAATAATTTAATAGCAATTAATATATTCTAATTTTTAAAATTTGGTGAAAGAGCCTGGTATCAAAATTATCATTGTTGTTGTACCACAACTGATTTTTAAAATGCTATCATGAGTTTCACCCACTTTATTATTCATTATTCTGTTTTTAATACAGACGTTTTACGAAAATAATTTTGTTCAGTAAATACCGAAAAGTATATTTTTCCGTGTTTTTCGTGAAAGAAGTAATTTTTCTGACCTTAGTGTTGAGAATTAAATGGTGCGCTTCCTCGACTTTGGCAAAGTTTCCCTTGCCAAGTCGTCTCCCAGTAAGCTGATAATTCCCGATGGACACGAGTTTATGATTTCCACCTTGCAACGTCATTATGTCTACCAGCTCGTATATACCAGTTGTGCGTACTTTAATGTCCCACTAGCCACAAAAAGTTGTTTCAAACTAAAGCACAATTTTTCACTGAAAAATGGAAGCAAAAATACACAACACATAAAATAACCTCATCTTAATATAATACGTGAACCTCCCCGAAAATGACAGAACGCGAAACTTTTGAAAAGTAACGTCATCAAACATTTATACGGCTTCGTTGATCCTAAAATATTATTTATTTACTTACACGTATTTAATAATCAACTCAACGAATATTTAACAAAACATACACAGAAATGCTTTTATATATTTTGGTTATGTTGTTTAATAAAACATATTTAAGATTGTCGAGAAATGGAGCTGATTAATAATAATTACTTACATTGCACATGTGAACTTGGCATTCTGACAAATTAAAGAAAATAATTTCAAATTATTTTTGAATCAGGACGCACCTACCCAGCCACAGCCTAACCTCTAATCGGTGAAAAAATATATTTTGGATTACAATCCAAATCAATATTACTACAAGAATCTACAATTAAAAATGTTTTAAATTGTCGCCTCAAAATATATATTTTTTTTTATTTCGGTTATTAGGTTCATAGCCCACAGTTTCCTGAAATAATCGTTTTCTTAGATTTAATTTAATGAAATGTTTGTTTTATTTTAGGTGAACAATTGATTTGAAGCTAAATTTATAAATTTTAACAGATTCAATTCTCTTGACAATTGTATCGCCAAACTTTGGCTCCTTCGGAAGTTAAATTTGAACTTAAATTAATTTAACAACAAATGTACTTATATGCTAGTTGAGGGAAGGTTTAGTAGTGGGGAACTACTTAATTCCATTTTTTCGTTTATTAGAATATCGCTATTTCTAAAATTATTAATTTCTAAAATTTCTAGAAGAGACAGTTTTAGTTTATTATTTTCAATATTTAATATTGTTAAATCTTCATTAAATTGATGATTATGAGTAATTAGGTGGTTTGCATAATTGGAAGAATCAATGTTTCTGTTATAATATGCCCTTCCTTCAACTAGCATATAAGCCAATTTGTTGTTAAATTGAGTTCAAATATAACATCCGCAGAAGCCAAAGTTTGGCGAAACAATGGTCATGTGATAATTAGATCTGTTGAAATTTATAAAACAGTGTTTTATTCAAAATTAGTGATTGTACTATTATTGAGATTCACAGAGAGTTGACGAACGATTATGGAGATAAGATGATAAGCAAGACTAACATACAGGGGTAGTGAATAAGTTTAAGGGGGAAGAAACCAAAATTAAATCGAGTGTCTTAATGAGACTAAAACGATTTATGGAACTCAAAACATGTCTCCACTCTTATCATTTTTATTTCTTCGTTGCTTTCACAATACGATACAATTTGTGGATCTTAAATGATATAGGGCAATTTTAACATAATTTCATAAGACGTAGAATGAATCACAGACTTTAAAAATACAATGAACAGCTTTTTTGATACCGAATAAAACACCCATTAAACAAAAACAAGTTTGTTTAGGTTATTACAATGATCAAGTTTGGCGAAGGCGGAGGACATTTGAAAATTGAAAACATTTAGCATTAATTTTTTATTATCTTTTTAATTTTTTTGTATTAACTAGAGTAGAAAAGTATTAACATTGTATGAGGTAATCTCTAGTGGTTATAAATTAATTCAATAATTCATATCGCATTAATGTATTAATAAACCAAACCATCACAATTATTTCGTCAAACATCGACTTCGGCAGATGGTGAGTAATAAGACAAGACTTTTTGTAAAAAAAAATATATATATATAATATGTTATGATTTTGAAAGTTATCCTGTTGATATTTCATAAATAGAAAACTTTTTGGTATTGAAAATTTTATGTTTTTGCTTTTGGATGCAGTAAATTTAAACTCAGTTGTTTGGGTAATATCCATAACCATAATAATAGTAAACATTCGAATTTCGATTGTGAAGTCGACAAATAGGTTAAAGTCAATTAAATTTCACATTTTGAAACTCAATTACCATTCGAACCAAGGCATCCAGCACTAAAACTCTAAGTTATTGCTAAAACATTAAATATGGACCCATATTTTATGGGCCGTATGATGGTACAATGTCTAACGTATCTTGCCAATAAATCTCTTTCAGTTCCTTTTACAATTCCACTAAGACATACATTTGTCCACACACAAATGATTGTATTTGATGGTACGTATATTCATACAAACACGTATGTACATGTACCTTACACATCCATAGATGTATATACACATATAGGTGTATATATCAGAGGCGCACATGGAATTTCAAATTGGGAAAGAATAATTGTAAGAAAAAAAAAATACAAAGCTTAGAAGTTTTTTCAGTTTCGTACCTCTAATAGAAAAATGGAACCGTTATAAAATGACTTACTTGTCAAACTTCGTCTAGAATAGAACACTCTCACCTTCTTGTCTTCTGAGAGACCATCTTCACCTGAAGAAGCCAACGTTTTGGTGAAACAATTGTTGTGAACAATTAAAATATTTTTGAAACTTTTCTTCTGTTTTATTTATTTGACATGGAGTTTCAACAAGTAAGGCTTATTACCATTCATTAGTACCTGATGAAGCGTTAGTAACGCGAAACAATTGTAAAGTTTAGTTAATAAATTGTGGAAAACAGTAAGTGTTATTTTATTATTACCATTAGTTTCAATCAAGAAAATTTGGATATGGTTAATCATAATAAATAATGTATTTTTTTTATCGATAGAAAATAATCATAGTTTTAATGAAAATTACAGAATTTTACTTTTAGAAAATAAAGGTCTAAAATTAAAACTGTTAGAAGATAGAAAGTCTGGAGATTAATAAATTAAGTAGAGTAGGGTTAGTTATTAATGATCAATTAAATGTAAATTTTTATCCACCTTTAACGTGTACAAGTTAGTATATAAGTATTTCGTAATTAAGCTTAAGAAACACGTATACACAAACACACACACACACATAAACTACTCTCATAATAATTTTTACATTCATGATTCCACACGACTGAGGAGGACCTGAATTGAAAGGTCCTATAAAGGCCTGAGGTAGAGGGGTTTTAGTCGGTAGGTCCGAGGACATCTTCCTCGGGAATCCGACACTACCCATTACTACTACGGATGGCTGGGTGTCTTATGAAGATTTCTCCTCTCCCACGAAAAAAAAAAACAAAAAAAGCTTAAGAATATTGCTTCTTCCACTTGAAGAAGCCACCACTGTAAAATGTATATTTTTAGTATAATAAACAATTCTTGTAACTTGTGTTTTTGTTTTTCTTCATTAATATGGAGTTACAATAACAGCATAGAGGCAATTGCTGACATCTAGTGGATTTTAGCCGCTACATAAAATATCCAACTAGACAAGGCCTCACAGAGATATTTAAATTTGTCCAGCTAAATCAACAACGCAGCCTACATACGTGAATTCACGTAAAGCTTAACAATAAAAATTATTGTTAACAATAACAATTATTGTTAAGCTTTAAGTGAATTCACGTATTCACAATTATTGTTAACAAGGCAAGGCAGCAATTGCCTCTATGTTGTTTTAAATAAACTGTTCTTTACGGAAAATTTCCACTTGGTCAGTAATTTATCGAGACTGCCTATGGCACGCTGATGAGCTTCTAACAAGGGCGAAATCGCGATCCGTGTCTGGTAGTTTCGATAAATTTCTGACCAATATCATAATAATTGGAGTTACAATAATTAAAGGCTTCATCAATTCTATTTTTTCAGCTTTTGTGACGCACAGTTTACATTTTTATATACCATACCTAGTAACTACTTTTAAAAAAAATTAAACTGGTACCCTGCGCACTTCGTATCTCTAAAAATACAAAAAAAATTAAGAGGTCGTGAAAAAACGTCCCTTATTATTGTTGATTTATAATCCTAATAAAAATTAAAATACACACAATTTCCGACAATTTATATTAATTTTAACAGGGGGTAACCTTTGAAACTTCTCTCCTGAGTACGCCACTGATACCTATGTATTATACCGTAAGCGCATGTGAGAATTTGAATTCTAAATTTGACTTTTGCTTGGCTGCAGTTGTTTGAAGTTGTAGTATTTCCTTGAAATGTGGCTGTTTTATAAATATAAAACATAAATTTAGCAATGTTGAGTTCAGGTTCTGACTGCGTTCAAGGTTAAGGAACTAGCAATATGTGCCAAAGAATTACAATCATTTGTCTATTTGCGGAAAGGGGTGTTTGACACACTAAGGCTTTTGCGTAGAACTTGGCACCAGCATTAAGGTTATTACCGCAGCAAAAGTCACTCCTATTTCAATAAATTCACGATTTTACTACCTAGCCTACCAGTTCATTACATTGTATAAATTTATCTAACAATTAATTACTATTATGGCCGAATCTTCGTGGCAGACGAGGATAGCAGGAAGTTAAAATACTATTCTTCCTAATATTCAACCCAGAAACTATTTTTAATTACGACGACAAATTTTTTCTGCGTTTTAGAAAAAAAATTCCCTACCAATGACTAATTAATTAATAAACTCTCCAAATACTCTTACAAGACGTTTCTTTTCCGTTCATTTCCTTAAAATAAAAAAATTAAATAGTTCAGTAAGATAAGCCACAAACTTTTATTGTTTCTATTCCCATTTCCAAAAACTCGAAAAATCAAAGCCAAAATAGGTAAAAATATTGCTTATTTCCGAAATCACTTTTTGATCAATACATTATGTACGAAGAATAAATATACAAGCATAAAATTTCAATAAAAGTTCATTGTAACTTGACAATTGTTTCGGCAAACTGGCTTCGGAAGTTATACAAGACTTATAATTATTACAGGTCTATTTATATGCTATTGTTGGGGGTGGAGGCATGGAAACATATTCAATAATGGGGAATTACTTAATTCTGTTTGTTCATTAATTAATACATCCTGATTTTTAAATTTATTAATTTCTTACATTTATAAAATATAACTATTGGTTTCTAGATGTAATGCTGTAAATTGATCATTGAATTCATGATTGTTGTTGAGTAAATGGTTGGCGTAATTTGATTCTGATTTTTCGTTCCAGTATGATCTTTTATGTTCTGCTATCCTAATTTTAAAATTTCTACATGTTTTCCTTATGTAGAACATATTACAATTTTTACAATCAGGTATATATAAATTAGATTGTACAAAATTGTAATATGTTCTACATAGGGAAAAAATCTAGAAATTTTAAAATTAGGATAACAGAACATAAAAGATCATACTGTAACAAAAAACAGATTCAAATTACGCCAACCATTTACTCAACAACAATCATGAATTCAATGATCAATTTGCAGCATTATTTCTAGAACAAACAGAGTTAAGTAATTCCCCATTATTGAATATGTTTCCATTCCCCAACCCTCAACAATAGTATATAAATAGACCTGTAATAATTATAAGTTTAAGTCTTGTATAACCTCCGAAGAAGCCAAAGTTTGCCGAAACAATTGTCAAGTTACAATAAACTTTTATTGAAATTTTATACTTGTGTGTTTATTCTTCGTGTATTATGAATTTCAACCAAGTAAACGTAGACACTATCGTATATAATACATTATGTTTGTAAGATTGAAGGATTTATGATTAAAATGCTTTTTAATATAATAAATTAACATTTACTGAATAATGAAAAAATGTATCCATAACAGCAATAATTAACATAAAAAGACACTAATTCGAACAACACAGTTTTTAAATACAATACAATAAATAAATTAAAATTAATAGTTAAAACACCACGTGTTGAGAAAATGACAATACATTTAAAAACAAAATGAATTCTGTGAAAAGTGTGCTGTTCAAATTAGTATCTTTTTAACTGCTGTAATAGATAATACATCCATTAGTGTTCATTTTAATGTCATTTTATTATATAATTATGTACTTTCAGCATAAATCTTTCCATCTTATAAACATAATATATTGGCCAAAAAAGGTGGAAACCCCAGTTCTTTGTTTTTCATGAATAAACAACTTTTTTATGCCATTTTCGCTATGATTTTTCGAATTCACAAACTTTTATATTTCATTCTGCAAATACGATGAAAATAATGTTAACTTATGAATGCCTGTCTTAAAAAAAAATACGCTTTCTAACAATCTCGTAGCATATTCCTAATAAAATTACCTACGTCTTAAAACTTGGAAAGGGAGAGACAGAAACGTTCATCGTTTGAGTCACATAAAAAAATCACGATACTCTTTGATGTTACGGTCTAAAAATACTTTGATAGAGAATAGAAAACTATTAAAAGTTGGTCTACCTTACGTTCTTCGTTCAAAATGATATAATCAAAATAGAACATTTTAGCACGATTCTTCTCAAAAACTATTATGTATATGTATACAGTGTGCCTCGTGTTATTTTATACAACTACGAACTTGGCATATCAGCAGATGTTAATGGTATTAAAAGTCGTTGATTTTTTATTTTACGATTTATGTATGCGTGTATACGTACCAATATCATTTAAAAATTAAAAACCTAAACAAACTTTGTTTCAAAATTAGAAACACGTCTACGTTATAAATAACATAAAGACACAATTTACTTAAATTTTTTTATAAATATAAATCACACTATTTTAACAATTTCACAAACTAAAGAAATTTATTCAAAAAAGAAGGAATTAAAATCCTTATTCGTCTAACTTTTAAGATCAAAGATCTCACATTTTGAACGCGTCCTTCCAAGTAGGCACAACGAACCGAAAGTCACATCCCACGACCGGTTTCGACCTATCGGGTCTCATCAGCTAGGCGCTAGCAGAAAGGCCTTTACAGGCTATATTATAAATATAAATATAAATATAAATATAAATATAAATATAAATATAAATATAAATATAAATATAAATATAAATATAAATATAAATATAAATATAAATATAAATATAAATATAAATATAAATATAAATATAAATATAAATATAAATATAAATATAAATATGGAATCAACAGAAACAACTACTCCGAGGGCTAATACCCCTACCGGCATTAAAATATTCAGTTGAAATAGTGTAATTCAATGCTGATAGGGGTATTAGCCTGTAAAGACCTTTCTGCCAGCGCCCACCTGATGAGACCCGATAGGTCGAAACCGGTCGTGGGATATGGCTTTCGGTTCGTTGTACCTACTTAGTAGGACGCGTTCAAAATGTGAGATCTTTGATCTTAATATTTAGACGAATAAGGATTGTAATTCCTTATTTTTTGAATAAATTTCTTTAGTTTGTGAAATTGTTAAAATAGTGTGGTTAAATGTATACATCATAATTAATAATTCCATTTAATTAATTTGAATTTAAATATAATGAATTATACAGTTCCCCATTTATTTATTTATTTATTTTTTATTTATTTGAGTTGATGTTTTGGTTATTGTTTTGTTGTAAGAAATGCTCTTCGACATATTTACGATATTAAAGGATCATAATAATTTCGGAGGACATTGAATAAAAAAATCATTTATTTTCCTCAGTTATTGACACAAGTCATCCATCAAAACCCTACAAAACACAATTTGTCTTTATTACTCCGCGTTCTACGTATTATGGCGAATCTGCTATAATGGAAGGCTCAGTCAGCCAAATAAATCACGGAAGACAAACAACATTTTTATTATATCAACACATTTATTAATAGTGTTGCATTATACATATTATGTATAAAAATGTACGGGGAATTGTTAACTGATTTCTTCTTTTAAGTTAAATACGTACAACATTTTAGCATTTATATTTTGTTTAATTAAAAGTTTCATTTAAACAGTTTAATAAAGCAGTTGGTACATAATCTGTGCATCTATACATCTATACATACATATACGTCTGTTTATAATATTAAAATAATCACTTTTTACTAAAAGCATATGGATGTAAACACGGTAGATAGGTAATGTAATAAGGAGTAGTTTAGGCTACTTTTATTTTAGAAATTAATTATTGATATTAATTTCTAAAATAAATTATCAATTTCTAAAACAAGGGTAGCCTAAGTTACTCCTTATTACATTAGCTATCTGCCAGTGAAAGTCCCGTCAAAATCAGTCCAGCCGTTTCAGAGATTAGTCGGAACAAACAGACAGATAGACAAAAATTGTAAAAGCGCTTTCCGCCACTTCACATTACAAAGGCTGCCTGTCGCGCGGGCTCAGAACGCGCGAGCGGGCTATTGCTAATGGTTGTCTCAACGACTTCGTTTAAAATTTTAAAAATAACTTTTTTGTTAAATTCTACGCGGACGAAGTCACGGGCACAGCTGGCATTGAATAACATTTATGATTAAAATGTAGTGGTAAAAAATACAGATTGTGGCGACTAAATAAAATAAAATCAAAAGAGACTCATCCCTATTAACCATACAAAACTTTCGCGTTGGTAATGCCCACATAAGAAGTGCGCGAAGCTCGTTGAAGTTTTATGTGGTGAATAAGGGTGAGTGTGAAAACACGTCTGTCTGCAGGAAAAGTTTTAGCTTCGGTTTTTGGGACTGGAGAAGGGTTCTGTTGGTTTTGCACTAGGGAAAAACCATTAATGCAGCCTACTACCGTAACCTTCTCAGTCAGGTAAAACTTGCTTATCGCCGAAAAAGGAGGACTCACCCCATTCTTGCACGATAACACTAGGCGTCATACCGCACCCTTAACACAGGTCCAAACCGGTGAAATACACTGGACTCAGCTGGAACTAGCGAAAAACCATTAATGCAGCCTACTACCGTAACCTTCTCAGTCAGGTAAAACTTGCTTATCGCCGAAAAAGGAGGACTCACCCCATTCTTGCACGATAACCCTAGGCGTCATACCGCACCTTTAACACAGGTCCAAACCGGTGAAATACACTGGACTCAGCTGGAACACCCTCCATATATCCCAGATCTATCCCCTTGTGATTTCCACATGTTTGGGCACCTCAAAGAATCACTAGGAGACGAGCGATTAGCGATTTCAGACCGATGAACAGGTGGAGGCGTTTGTGCGTAACTGGATAGACACCCGCTTTGCTTTTTGTTATGAAAACGGGATGAAAAGACTACCAATGCGTTGCGGAAAAAGTATAGACAAACAAGGGGGATATGTCGAAAAATAGAGAAATTTGTGTTTTTGTAAAATTTTTCAAAATAAATGTTTTATGAACAAAGGCTCCTTTATACTTGATCCATACTCGTATGTTGTTCTACTGGTCTATCCATCCTAGCTTTACATTATCATAGAGTCGTCAGTCCGAAGACTGGTTGGAGCTTTACCCTACATGAAAGTTAACCTGTTCGAACGTTTAATTAAATTTTTAATTAATTTAGTTTAGACGTTTTGTTCTCCCTGTATAATAAACTTCAAAATAATTTATGGTTTAAATAAAACACTATTTAATTTTCCACAAACTTTTATTTTCTTAACGAACGTACAATAGTTCATACAATAGTTCTTAAACTTGGAAATTAATTCGATTCGTATATTGAAATGATTAGAACTATGGTGGGGGTAAAGGATGTGTTCCGTAAGTTTAAAAACTATGTAGCTTCTTCTGTAGAAGTGGCGAAACGATTGTCAGGAAAATAAAAACGTTTGTGGAAGTTTAAATAGTATTTTATTTGTATGGTATAAACGAACATTCATTAAGTATTATTTATTGTTATGCAATTGCAAAAAAAGGCCTATATTTGAAAATTTCCAATTAAAACCAAGAATAAAAAAGTTATTATTAACGATCACTAATAAGTTTAGAAAAGCAATTTATGATCACTCTTAATGTTTGTTACGAGGTATATACTTTTTAGTGTTTTCCATGTTACATAACCCTCTCTGCTTTACTAGCACTTGACCAGTTTGTTTTTTTAATGTTAAAGTAAGTACCGATTTTACGTTGCGGGTGAATTTGAGAAGCCACAAAATGCTTTACGAGCACCTTTTTGCCTTCCAAATCACCTAATAATTTTATCTTTACAATTCCGAGAAAGTAGCCGTTGCGTTGAATTAAGTACAGCAAAACTTCGAAGTTGGTGGACATGAATAACTACCCCCTAGTCTCTAAGAATCTCCAAACTATAATCCGGGTGTAGCAACATTGAAAGCGATTAAAGGGAACCGATAGAGGAGTACTTAAGTCGGTAGAGAAAGGGGAGAAAGGAGTTTCACGCGAATAATATGTATAGATTACCCACTCGTAGATACCCCAGCGGCCCCATCTGCGAAATGTGCGTTAAAAGCTTTTATGTTTTACAACTGAATTGGGTTTTTAACTCAACTTGCACATGTAATGTTTTACGGGGGTAGTGGCAAATTTGACCGACTCATTAGGGGTAGCGGAGAACCATTGATATGTTACAGTAGTTTTAAATGTTTTCTTGAATACGATATATTCGTCTAAGAATCCATTGGAACCAACAGTGTAATTCAATGTCGGTAGGGGTATTAGCCCTCGGAGTAGTTGTTTCTGTTGATTCCATATTTATATTTATATTTATCATATAGCCTCTTAAGGCCTTTCTGCAAGCGCCCACCTGATGAGATTCGATAGGTCGAAACCGGTCGTAGGATATGGCTTTCGGTACGCTGTGCTTACTGTGTAGGATGCGTTCGAAGTGTGGGATCTGTGATCCTTAAAATTTAGACGAGAAAGGATTTTAATGCCTTCTTTTTTTGAAAAGTTAACTATTAATTTCTCATTAACAATAATAGAATTATCATCATTCTCATCACTATATAATAATGCTATACGTATATATAGTGCTAGCGTATAGGGGGATTGTAAGGTAATTTTGTGGAGCTATCTCCTCTAATGATACAAAATTGTGGAAAATTTTAATATTAAACTAATACTTTCGATGTTCAGGTTGTTCTCGTTCAAACGGAATTTCCAATTCAAAATCATTAACGTTTCGCCATGTTGGGTATGTTGAAATATCGGAATTATTAAGTTCTATTAGGTTGTGGTTTGGAGAAATGCCATGGTTAAAATGAAAGTGCTATTCTACATCGACAGCGCCACCCGTCCATCCAAACTTAGACGAATTTAATTAGTATAAATAAAATAATCTAGCAGCACAGTGACTATTTTTACTAATGAAACTATCTAATTAAGGATATTTTCTGTAGATATCAAAAACAATAAAAATTTCCAGTTTCTTAACAGTTACGATTCTTGCACTCTTGCAACGATTACTTAGAAGTTACTTTCTATGTTAAATTTAAATTTAAGGAATTAAGGTTGCTGAAAATGGCTTATATTGTTACTAGGGTACATAAAAAGTATCGACAAAATTATTACAATAGTTAAAGTTATAGAATACTAACATAAATTAAATCAACCAATTTTCACATTCGCTGTTTACTCATAGTAAAAGAAATATTGCTAATATATTAAGAAATACGAGAAAGGCTGTAATTTTCAACGTATTATTACACTAAATTCCTTTTTATTGATTTTCTCAACTTTCATTCTAATTTTAGATATTCAAAATGCATCAGCTTTAAAAGCAAATAAAAGTTTTACTAGTGAAAATATCAGTTATAGGTTAATAAATCACCTTACATTTGTAACCTTACAAAAATAATCTTCATAAAAAGCAATTTTCACAATTAGTAAATCCTGTTGCAATACATTTGTCATAAATGGTTGAAAAATATTAAGAAATAATTAATTAATAATGTTATGTCCACGCATCCTAATAGTTTGGTAATAAATTGGTTTGGTGAACATCTTTTTAATATCTGAACACATCTGTTAGGTAATCACTTTTTTAATTGCTAATTATTTTAGAACATTTCTGATTTAATTAACTGAAATAAAGCTACTTGTAATAATAATAGTAGTACATCTAAACTTCAGGTACGGTTTTTCATTATTCATTATAAAAGGAGAGGGATGAAACTTTTAATCAATCGAAAGGTAGTAAGCAAGTGCGTATATAAATTTTAACTTAAATCAATTCATAATTAATGCTTGCCTTGCTCCCGGATGATGCAGTACCTTTTTCTTCTTATGTTAGGCAAAACATCGGTCGGATATCGATCAAACACAATACTAGTAATTATTAAAAGCTAATAAATTCTCTATAACATTAGCGTTTAATTTTAAACCCGATATTTTGGATATAGAAGAAGTTTCACGCAACTTAAATCAGAAGGAAAGAAGGATTAGTCTTCGAAATCACGTAAGTTTCTTTTGAAAAGTTTTATTAAGTAATTAACCCGTAGATAAATTGCTTAACGGGAGTGGCTTCACAGGGGCAGCTTAGTGCTGAAAAGCAGTTAATAATTTGTTATTCTTGTTGGCCATAAATTTTAAAGCGATCCCTTTGTCGAAAAAGTTCTTTTACATCGCTTCCAGCAGAACACTGAACTTTTACAACTTTGCTCGCTAACCATACGGAAAATTCGGTGTTATAGTAATTCCTTCCTACTTCCCTGTTCTCTCATATTAATTTACTTTAATAAGACATACAGTACTTACAGTGTACTTATAAACCTACTTTTAGTTAACGCACACTCTATATTTATTTTACTATCAGATAATGAAGATTAAAAGAGTTAAATAAAAATCAATTTGGTGAGCTACTATGAGAACATGAAGTATATTACGAGGGTGCTTTGATAAGTCCGGGACATTTAAAGGAAAACATCAGTTTTTCGGCAAAAAATCATTTTATTTTTCTACATAATCTACTTTTAGCTCGATAAATTTAATCCATCGTGTTTCTAATTTTTTTATTCCTTCTAAATAATAAAATTTCTCAAGGCCCTCAAAATAAGCGTTTGTTTCCACGATGACCTCTTCATTCGATCCAAATATTTTGCCGTCCAGCCATTTTTCAGATTGGAAACAGGAGATAGTCGTAGGGGGCTAAATCCGGAGAATAAGGTGGATGGCGTAGCAGTTCGTAGTCCAATTGACAAAATTTTGCCATGGTGACTACACACGTATGCACTCGTGCATTGTCCTGATGGAACAACATTTTTTTCTGGGCTAAATGCGGTCGTTTCTGCTTAAAAACAGTGTCAAATCTGTCCAACAGCTGTAACTCTGAAAAGTATTTGCCGTTGATCGTTTTACCTATTTCAAGATTATCAATGTAATCAATATGTATTACACCGCACACCGCGTGAATCCCAGAAAACTGTGGCAATGATTTAGCATGTTAGCAGATAGAGCCATCTTAACTTTCTTCGGTGCACGTTCACCCGTAGAAACCCACTGTTTCGATTGTTGCTTGGTTCTAGTCTCTGGTGTAACGTGATGGATCCATGTCTCATCTACGGTAACAAAACGGCGCAAAAACTCGTTTACTCGTTTGGATTGCGGCTGTACATCTCCAAACACTCATTTGTCTCACGGTTTATGGTCGATAGTGAACAACTGCGGCACCCATCGTTCCGATAGCTTTTTCATGTTCAAATATTCATGCAAAATGTGATGTACTGGCTCAGTTGAAATGTCTACAGCCTCAGCCAACTAACGCACTTTAAACCTTAGATCAAGTATTCATCAAGCCTCACCTGGGTTTCTTTAATGGATTTTTTGCGCAGAAAGTAATGCTTAATAAATTAAGTTCACTTTTTTCCATTATTGTGGAAAGTAACGAAGTTAGCTGCTTTCAATGGCTGTCAAACATCAACAAAACGCCGCAGCTTACTTAAAATTTCATAGTAGTCTACCAATAGATGGCACTTAACGGAAACAGTGTTACCATTACAGTTACTGCGCGGAAAATTCAAAGAGTCACGAACTTATCAAATCACCCTCGTAACATAATTTTACAATTAACGAACACATTCGCGAAATAGGTAGGTAAGCATCAAACTGAGTGATAGACTATGAAATATGGGCTTTCAATAAAAAAGTGACAAAAATAACAGGTAGTACATCGGCATCTACTTTTATAAGCTATAAATTATGGTCATTGACTAGAACTAATCCACATCCGCTAATTTCGATAAATTTCTAACCAAAAGTGAAATGTTCTTTATTAGTTGGTCTTATTACCTTCGTAAAGCCTTGTCATACATATGAAATACTGCAGTTAGCTGTAAATATCAGTAGATTACTATATCGATATACAAATGTACTAAGTAATATATTACGTAACAACTTAGACATTAATATAGTGAGTACTAATAAAAACAAACTAAAAAACCTTCTTGTAAACAATAAAATAAAACAAGTAGATAAATTTAAAAAATCAGGTACCTACAAAATTAAGTGTGAAGATTGCAATGCAGTTTACATTGGAAAAATAGGACGTAATTTTGAAATCAGATACAAAGAACATGTGAAATCCATCGTAGGCAATAAGAACTCCACAGGATTGTCTACACATTGCAATACAAAAGGACATTTCATTAATAAGGAAGGCTTATCAGTTTTATACATAATAGAAAATAGTAAGAAATTAGAAAGATTAGAAATCCAAAAAGCACTACATTTCAATGAATACGTATTAAATGACCAAATAGAAGGTTTTTCCAGCCCTATATTTAGAACCTCATTTAGACACAATAGATAATGCTATTACGGTATTATTTCTGGCATTGTTATATGTATTACCGATTTCTTGTATGTATAGGGTTGTGTAATAAGTTCCCGCGCTGTTTTTACTATTAAAATTTATTAAACAAAAAACAACTTAAACACAAAATTAATCGATGATATATTCTCTGCCGGTGTTTACGACCTGTTCCCACCGATTAACCAAGTTGTTAATTCCATTTCGCCAAAAATCTTCGGTTCGTGTGTTAAAGAAGTCGGTCAACCAGTTTTTAAGCTCTTCCTCGCTCGCAAAGGTTACGGCTCTCATTTGGTTCGATATCGAGCGGAAAAGATGATAATACGTTGGCGCAAGATCCGGAGAGTATGGAGGATGCAGCAGAACCTCCCATTCGAGGTCATTCAGAGCCTCCTTGACGATGTTTGCGGTGTGAGGGCGCGCATTGTCATGAAAGAGAACGACTTGCCCACGTCGATCGGCTCTTTTCTCCTGAATTGCTTCGTTCACGCGATGATGTTGGGCAAGATAGCGTTCGTTTCTTGTCAACTGTCTTATTTTTCTCTAGCATTTCCCAGTAGATCACGCCTTCCCAGTCCCACCAAACGCAGATCATTGTCTTCTTGGGATGGAGATCTTGTTTCACTCTAGGTGTTGGTGTGTTTCCTGGTGCCGTCCACTCTTTTCTTTGCTTCATGTTGACATAAAGGCACCACTTCTCATCTCCGGTGACAATTCGGTATAGGAATCGTTGCCTGTGACCACGCGTTGCACGATGCCGGGCGAGGTTTTGAGCAGCCATTTCGCATCGATTTTCCTTGTTTCTATCACTTAAGTTGTGTGGCACACAATCTCCAAATTTTTGAGTAAAACCCATGCCGTGAAGATGATTAGCGATGATTTTAAAGGTGCACTCCATCTTTTCCGCCAATTCTCGTGTCGTTTGACGACCATCTTCCTTCAGGAGCGCCTTGAGACGATCCTCATCGAAGTCGGAAGGTCGACCGGAACGAGGCGTGTCATCCAGGTCAAAATTACCATTTTTAAATTTGGTAAACCAATCTTGAGCCGTCCTCGGAGCTATAGCGCTATCCCATACACGTCACAAATGTCACGAGCGGCCTCCGTAGCTTTTTGACCACGACGAAACGCGAAGTACAGTAGGTGTCGAAAATGAATTTTTTTACCACCTGGAACTTCCATTTTCAAAGATCCGCAAATTAATTAAAATTAATTATTTCGAAAAATTGAAACAGATAGACTTGTAAAGCAGAGAAACAGCTTTCAAATGCATATATATACTGTGACAAACAAATCATAAAATTAAAAAAATAATAATGAAATAAAAAAAACGCGGAAACTTATTACACAACCCTATATATAATGTATTATTATAGGTTGCATTATTGTTGTATGTATAAATAACATGTTATTGAATTTCAATTTAGTTTCTTCTTGTACTCTTTGACAACAATTGCAAAATCGAAACGATCGTTAGAGTTATTCTAACAAAATATATATGTGAAAAATAAACGTTTGTTTTTTTTTTTGAAATTACAAATGTATCATTAGGTACTGCCCGGACTGAATATCTACTAAAAAGTAAATGTGAATGTTGTTAAATGAATGAGTAGTAAATTAATTTAAACTTTCATTCACATAAAAGCATATCTGTTGTTTAGTAATAAAATTGACGATATGGGAATATTTAGGAGTAGGTTTATCGAAATGAAACATGTACAAATTTTGTAATTGGTGAAATGGGAAATCATCGCGTCAGTTCCGACCTGATAAACGAACATGAGTTTAAGCAATAACAGTATCGTAACCAACATTATGTCGTACAGTTAGTAGGTACATAGAAAACTGGGGGGTTAAAGTAATTTATTTATTTAGAAATCGTAAACATTTGCGTGACGTGGTTTATAAAGAGATAGCTCTTTAGGTTTACGACTTTGAAAAGCAGAAGCAGTGCAATAACTTTTCACCATTAAAAAATGCTTTACCGCAGATGAACATTTCGCAAACAGCGTACCTACAGTAGACACGCTGTTGCGTAAAATTATTCTTTGGCATGATATCATTCGCATTATGGCTAATAGCCAACTGTGTAATTATCCACCAATATACATACATACATATACATAATGTCGCGGTTCACATGACTAATCGACATTAGTCGTTAAGTTGCAATTTAAACTATTGTCAATCGATACACGCAAACGCCTTATTTAAACATATCAAGGACACCTTTTATCAATAAAATTATCTTTTTAACCCACGTTTCGTACAATAATAAATCGATGTGTCATTGAACATTTCCACAATCCTTATTTTACAAAGATTAATTAATAAATAATCATGAAACGACCGGATTTCAAGGATGGAATTTAAATTGCGTGGATTTATAAATAAAACGTGTTTGTTTTCCCCCTTTCGATTTTGTAACTATTTTAAATATTTTTGGTCCTCTAATAACAAATATGAAATCGATTAGCTATATCATATCAGGACTTTATAAAAGTTTTCCGCAATATTCCATAAGAATAACCTATTCTAATTTTTACCAAACACGGTTAGAAAATCTTGACCAAATACAGACTTTTTACTCAATAAATAGTTTTTACATTTACATAGTACCTGGATAGATCAAGTTAAACTAGGTGAAGAACTGAGCGAAATCCATCAAATTAAAGCTGGAGTGCCTCAAGGAAGTATACTGGGACCTACACTCTATCTTCTATTCACAGCTGACCTACCCACTACACCTAAAGTCAACATATCTACGTTTTCAAATGACACAGCTTTTGGAGTATCTCACCAAGACTGTACTAAAGCTTCCTCAATACTTCAGGGTCATTTAAATACCCTAGCCTCATGGCTAAAAAATTGGTGTAACAAAATAAATGAAAACAAATCAGTACACACAACGTTTACCCTTAGAAAAGTTACGTACCGACCAACGAAGTACCTAGGTATTCACTTGGATCGTGACATGGCGAACTCACATCTGGACTAAACGTAAACAACTCGGCATTCAACTTAGAAAATTATATTGGCTCATGAACACAAAGTCGCCACTATCACTCACAAACAAAATACTCATTACCAATGCATCCTCAAACCAATTTGGACCTACGGAATTTAGCTATGGGGCTCTGCAGGAAAATCCAACATCAACATCCTCGAACGATTCTGATCCAAGGTTCTAAGATCTATTGTAAAGGCACCTTGGTTCGTAACTAATGAAATAATCTACAAGGATCTGCACATTCCTCCAGTCAACGAAGACAGCACCAGATTTTTTACCAACTATAAAACCAGAATTTCGGTTCATCCAAATAAACTTGCAGCTAGCTTACTTACTCCGATGACTCCACCTAGACTTGTTAAATTAAAAAGAAGCCTTATTTAAATTACAATGTTGTTGTATTTGAGTGACTATCATTGGATATTCACTCCACATGCTATATAACCGATATACATATTTATTATTATTTTTCTATTTTTTTTGTATCTCTTTGATAATGCCCTAACAGGCGAAACAATTGTTAGAGTTTTTAATAAATCGTTGTGAAATTAGTCAAGTGTTTTTGTGAATTTTTATCAAATTTTTTAGGAAATTAATATATACTCGCTTCCTATGATCTTTGATAAATTTTTAATTTTTGAACATGAATATAAAGTCAAATTAAATTTTTAATTCCACTTACTATTAATTGGCATACGGACATGTAGATCAACTAAACCAATGTTTTCACTTCATTATAAAAACCATCATAAAACATATATAATCTTTTTAATCACTTATAATAATTTTTAATAACAATAAAATCTACCTCTACTTACAAAAATTTCAAGTGGTTTTGAAGTAACCACTCTCGGCGGCGATACACAGCTGCAGACGCGTCTTGAAATTCCTCCAGCGACGATCGATGCTATTCGTATTCCAGGCGCAGTGATTGTTCAGGCACGTTAAACTTTTGTGAAGTTCTTGCCTCTAAAATCGACCATGGATCCATGGTCGAATTGAAATCCGGTTGTCAACTGACATAACCCCCAGGTATGAGTCCTGTATCACTCTCAAGTCGCTCTCACCTTAAAGATAAGCGCAAAATCGTGTTAAAACATCCAGTGTTGACCGCTGAAGTATTGCTGTCCCCATTCATAGAATCATTGTTTCCAATACTTGCTGCCGATGTTCCTACTTGTTGAATTTTACCTCTTGGTCGAAGATAATCAATACTGTTTCCCACTATCATAAATTCCGTCTCAACTCATGAACAATCCGAAATTTGAGGAGAAAGATCAGGAACTTTTGCTAACCATCTCTTTTCGTTCTATGGTGAATTGCTTCTAATTGGTAAAAATAATTGTTTTCCAGTACAGGTCCTTCAGTTGACAACATCTTTGCAACCTCACACGCACATCTGTGTGAAGGTGACATTTTTGGGGCTTGAATGGCTATGTCAAAGCTTTTGCCTTTGTTGTCGGGTTAGCATGCGGTTCTCTTTGGATTTCGCACCATTCGTTTCCGGATGATCTGTCGATTCATAGATGTTTTGACGATTGATTAATCACCAGAGAATTGACGTTTGATTAGATAGAGTTAGTTGGTCAGTACAAGAGTTGTGGCCGCGCATATATGCTCGCCACAACATTTAATTATTTCATATTTTTGTATATATTTCTATTGTATTATACTATTACTATATTGCTGTGTAAATGTTTCAAATTATTCTATTCAAATTGCATTAAATTTAGAAATAATTCTAATATAACAAATTACAAATCTGAGTTCTAAGACACGCCTGTGATTGACGAATATTTAAAGAGATGCAATCTTGTTAAGGGTTTTTCCTAAATACCTGTACCTTACCTTTTATGTACCTGTGCCTCCAACTATGTCAAATGCATTACCTATAAATATCATCAAACTACAATCTATATTCAGTAAATATACAATATTAATTCTTGATAAACATAATTGAAACATCTAAAAGCAGTTTGTTTAACTTTATCTCAATAATTCTAAACGATGTTTCACAAATTTTCTACCGCGGAATCCATTGAAATTATTAAATAATTATTATTCTATTGTCCCTATGTAAACATCTATCCTAATATTCTACTTCGAATGTTTTGTAACTGTATCATTCTATTGTGTTCTGTATAAATAACTTTATTACTTGTACATTCCTGTAATCCCTTCTAACATTCCAACTTCACGTACTACCTGCATGACGGCAATAACTATTGTTCCTTCTTAATTACTTTGTAATAATAGGTTTCTTCGGTAATTAAGGTTAAGTTTTTATCTATCTATTTCTTAGTATTTTGTATGGTCAGACTTTCCCGATTTCATTCTCTTCTAATTGGTTCCCTACTTTATCTAAATACTTCTAACTCCGCCCTAATAGTCTTCTTAATATTTTCATTTTCAAAACACTTACACTTCCAAATACAGTTTTCTCTAGAGCTCAATTCATCTTCTTACAAGTCTTCAACTAAATTACCTTTCAACTTATAATTTCCTTCTTCCAGTTTTGTAAATATATTGTCAACCGGTTACTTGGATTTTACTTTCATCTTGCAATCGCTACAGGATTATAAGGCTCTCGAGCGGCGTGGTCTAGTGTTATAGACCATTGCTTAGTATTTGGTAGGTCACCGGTTCGAACCCGGGTCCGGTTGCTCTAGTCCAAGTTTTCTGTGGTTTCCTTGGATCATTTAGGAAAATGCTGGGGCAGCAATATTCCACAGATAATCTTTCACTTCTCTTCTGCCTTCATTTCGTCCATCTCATCTTTCTCTCCATAATCACACCACCCATCCATTCCTACGATTCCTTCAAGTAGGCTGAAGAGGGCTTTATGCCGTACCCTCCGGCTTTGCACTACAGTGTAGGTCGGAGGGACTGCCCGCCCACCAACACAAGTAGCTGGTGAGAATGAAACACCCAAAAGTTTTTTTTTATTATTACGTAATTTTCACGTTACACGGATTTTTATTGTCCTACTGGATTTCGTTATAAAGGATTTACACTGTATTTAACAGTAGCATTCGAAAATACATTGCAGTGTATGAACAAAAAAGTTACGGTAACTTGGTATGAATGAGAATTATCTTTGTATCGATTGTGACAACATCGTCCGACTTATATTCCTAGTTTTTTTACTCTTTAACGCATAAGAAACGAAATGTTCTACACTAACCCTGTACCACTTTTATTTACGTAATTTCTGCGCTATTTGTATTAAATGGTTACATTACTTAATACCAAAGGTGCACGCACATGTATAGTTTGAATAATTAAAATTATATAAATATATATATTTAACACCTCGCTATATCGTTGCATTGCTTATCGCTTTGACGTTCAGTCACGTAAATGCTTACAAATTTAAATTTGCATACACATAATCCACCTGGTAAACACTTATTTGCACGAATAATTAAGGAAAGTTTTGAGAATAGTGAAAATTGCGTGCGGCGAGAAGCTTTTTTCCTAAGAATAACTTTTTCCACTTTTGTAATTGCGACATTTTGCTGTTCGTTAAAAATAAACTGGGAACAGCACAAATTATTCAATTCCTAACTGCAAATGTAATTAAGGGCATGCAGATTGGATTAAATAATTAATGGAGTGCACTTTAAAATGGATAAATTGAACGATACATCATTTGCAACTAAGCAAGTACAGAAACTATATATTTCACTGTAACTACATATATACTTAAAAAAATAACACATCGACAATTCTCAAATGGAATCAGCAATAAAATTAACAAAAATATGATTCAGTTTAAAAGTTGTCACTTTGTAACGGATACTTTTTATTTATATTAAACGCATAGTAATAGAAAAACCTATTGATGGAATGTTCTGAGCAAACTACCTTTTCACTACGTTTTTCGATACCATTTTTGGTTAATTAAATTAACGTATTTAATTTCTATTTAGTAAAATTTATTGTCCATAATCAAAATATTGATATATTTCAGGAATAAATTTGGACAAATACAACATTAACAATTTATTGGTTGCCTTATTATTAGTAAAAGTAAATTTACTTTTCACTATTTGGATGACCATCTAATTCCACGTCTATCTCTGTTATTGTTAATTATTTGTAAAATAATAATAATTTCGAGTATCAATCAAGCAAACAACATTTCGCCTTCTATATAAGGGGTTTTTAACTATCAATTTATCTTGATAATGTTTTGGTTGGACTTTACGGTTTCCGAATGCTCTTGGTATATATGTTACCGGCCAAACCTGATTTCTGGATAAACTAGTTTTGCCTAGGCTAAACTAGTTCTTCCTATACGCGATAGAATTAACTAGTATAGCCTAGTCCAAACTAATTTGTCCCAAGCCCGATAGGATAAACCAGTTTAGGCTAGTCCAAACTGATTTGTCCTGATATAAATAGGTTAGGTTATGATAGATAGGTTTTGTGAGATACAGCTGCAAAGAAAACTATTCCACAAACAGATGCCAGTGCAAGAAGGCAATGATACTCTACAATTCTAAGTGCCACCAAAGCACTCCATGTAAAAACAAATAACAATTTTAATAATTGAGATATGATTATTGCTTCTATTAAAAAGACACTTACTATTTGTTATAGTACGATTGTTTGTATTACCAATTATCGATAACTTTTAACGACGAATCATTATGGTTTTAATAAAAATGATTATTTTTCCAATTACGGAGTATTTTATTCAGTTTATCTAGGTCACACCAGTTTATCCAAGAGTGTGCGTATTTATATGAGGACAAATCAGTTTGGGCTAGCCTAAACTGGTTTATCCTATCGGGCTTAGGACAAATTAGTTTGGACTAGGCTATACTAGTTAATCCTATCGCGTATAGGAAGAACTGGTTTAGCCTAGGCAAAACTTGTTTTCCTGATATCGGGTTTGGCTGGTAACATATATACCTTTCATTTCTATTCACAAGAGGTATCTTTCAAAAGAATAGGATCTTGTGGACATCGAGGACGGTGATGGAATGTTGGAAGCTGCTAACACACATTCGATGATACGGTGCCTACGATCGGACATCGGCAGGCAGTTGCAGAGGAGGACGTGCGTTTATTTTTCCGTGTCCATGCCACAAAAGCTGCAAACAGATCTTAATCGTAAACATAGTATGCTCCTGTACTAGCGCACTTCCGCCTTCATCTTCAAATTTCATTCTTACAGTTTGTAAATATATTGTCAACTGCTACTCTCATTTTTATTTTCATCTTGCCATCCCTAAAATACCATGCTATGAAATTTATTGGGCAATTCTCATAGAACAGCAATAGAGTTACAGTTATGTGTCGCACAGGCATTCTACACAACCAGGGTAATTTAAGATTCGGCATCTTGTTCCTTTTGTTCCTGATGTTATTTAAAACCTCTCTAAAAATTTTCCTCACCATCTACTCTTAATTTTCTTACTCCTATCTACGAAACGTAACGTCATATCATTACAATTTCAACAACATCAAGAATATCACGTATGCTTCGATCTGCCTAGGTAATAGGGATCCTAATTGAATAACCAATCGGTGAAAAAGATTTCTCACAGCTCATCTCCATTTCTTTCGCTTCATTTTCCAGCCGGTTGAGTGTTTTCTCCCGATTTTCATTTATAGATTGTTTATCAATACACATCCTCTCAGCATTACCATCTTTCCGTACCAGGCAATAAACATTTATGCTGCGAGGGTGCGAAAAACATACATTACATTCTATACCAATTTTGGTGTTATCGGGAATCGAACCGAAAGCAAAAAAGTATCGTACAATTAGTTGTGTAATCAACAGATAAAAATAATTTCTCTTTTTTTAAAGATTTAATTATCATTTCTAAAACTTTCTGTGTCTTGTTTTTAATGTATGTTTTTCTTCACATTGATGACATCTAAGGTGAAAATTATGTTGGTTGTCATCCATTATCTTTCTAAGGTTTATCCCTGCTTTAACAGTTCTACGTCGTGTCCTTTTTCGAAAACGAAAATCTTTGCAAATCATAAATTATATTCATTATAGCCAAGTCTTATGCACAATACATTCAATAAAAATAATTAACTATCAAACAAGTGAAGCAAACATATTTGAAAAACAATGAATAATTGAAGCCACCAATTATTTCATTTCAATAGTATTACCTACATAAAATGGTAAGGTAAAGAAAACTCTCGGTAGTTTCACAATATTTATTCAAATTGAGTCCTTGACGACAGTCGTTTCGGTTGTTACACCATTCTCAAAAGAGTACCAATGTATACTAACTATTAACTACTACATCTACGTTTTAAATACTAGGATTTATGGTAGCTCTTAAAAGTGGGGATAAATGGAATTCTGTTTGGTCATTTGTTACTAATTTGTTATTAAACAGTGCTTTATTAATTTCGACCATTCTAGTAAATTTAACAATCTAACTAACTAAATTTAACAATCACTGTTTTAAAACAAATTAGTAACAATTTACCAAAAAGAATTCCATTTATCTGCACTTTTAATCACAGATCCTATATTTCGAACGCGTCCTTCACTGTAGGCACAGCGTACCGAAAGCCATAGGTATATAAGTAAAAAAAGGCTCAAAAAACCGTTAACCATATTGTGAATGCCGTATTTTAAGAACCTGCCAAATATTCTTATTTGATTTTAATTCTTTTACGATGGCATTGAGACAAAAACTGAATAACAATCTAGACAATCCTTTGAAGAACAAAATTATTTTAAAGGTATTATCAGCTGCATATTTTGATGAAAACATGAAATATCTCACTCAATCTGAGTCTTATAACCATCATTTGTATAGTCATAGGAAAGGTTGTCACTAAATATGCTGTGATATCTAATGTTGAAAATCCTAAATATATAAAGCTGATAAATATTGTCGATGAAATACTTAAACTGGCTTGCGGACAACACTTATTTTAAGTAAAGTAATCTACACCAAAATATAAATGTTATACGAAAAACTGACTTACCCAATGTAGGATCACTAAAAATCAGCAGTAATTCGAATCTTGAAACTGTGATACCCTAAATTTAACAATCACTGTTTTAAAACAAATTAGTAACAATTTACCAAAAAGAATTCCATTTATCTGCACTTTTAAGAACTAGCATAAACCCTAGTGTTTATAACCTAGATGTAGTAGTTAATAGTTAGCATACATTGGTACTCTTTTGAGAATGGTGTAACAACCGAAACGACTGTCGTCAAGGACTCAATTTGAATAAATATTGTGAAACTACCAAGTGTATTCTTTACCTTACTATTTTATTTTGAAAATGTTCCACCAACACCTACATTAAATGCTTTTGTATAACTTGCTTTATTGTTTTCTGTTTGTTTGCTAGATACCAACATCGTAAGTAAATTTACAAAATCAACAACAACATAAAAAATATATAAAACATAGTGGCTTCTGTGGTTTCTACTATCGCAAACCAATTTTTGTAACTTAACATTTCATTTTTACAACCTTCACCTTCACAAACATGTTGGAATTTTGAAAAAGTATGCTGTACATTTTAATAGATTTTATATAAAAAAGTATGTAATTTCATTTTAAAAGTGTTTTTTTATTATATTGTTGTTTTCGTATCAATTGTCCTTGGCATGTGCCTACATATTTTTCAAAAGGTGGTAACCTTAGTACGTACTGTACTTACATAAACGAGAGTGAGTTAGAATGTGACGTTAATTAAATTTTAAAGACTCCCTGACTTGATCGCCGATAGGCACGTGTTGGTAACCGCAAATAATAATTCACACGGTAACAGAAACGAACGATTCGATCTGATTCGAGTAGTAGGCAACTAGCTAGTTATAACAAGAAAAGTTGCGTGCGAAATCGGAATAAAACGTTAGGCAAAGTTTACATGAATGAATGCAACGAGCTGAGCATTTTTCCGTTAAAAACTACGATACTATCCTCGCCAACTTTAAATGCACGAGAAATATTGTGCGTGCCTCGAATGCATAATATAACACGGAGCGATATACAACACCTTTGTGAACAATATTTTACTACCAATTACCTTAATATAATATTATCTGCTTCACGATAAAGCCGAGTTATAAAAGTCTCGTTCAAAACGGAACCTTCAAAGTTCATAAAATAATATTGTCCGCATTAAGGATGCGCCCGCTTTAGCTATTATCCTTCTACATAATATTGTAGTATGCAAACGTGGAACAAGCACATTATGTTATGCATACTTTACATTGCACATTTTCATTTTTAGAGACATAATACTACGCTCCTTCAATCACAAATCGCAAATTTTCCCTCCATTAAAACTACCAACCTACATATTCTATATTTCTCTAGGGACACTAAAGTTGTGTTCATTTCTCCTGCCGCACGGCTCGTGTAGCCCCACGTGTCATATACTCTGCGTATCTACCGCATGGCGTGCGCTGCGCACATTTCAACCACAAGCCAGCGGTTGGCTTAGCACAAACGGGCAACTTAGCGGCTCCCGGAAGAGCTCCGGAGCCACCGAGAGCCGAGCGCGAGCTCATAGAGTAGAAATCGGTCTCGTTGCTTACCGGTCTACTAATATCTCCATTCCTTCTATTAGTTCTATTTGGTTGAGGAGTGGGGTAGAGTTGCAACCTCACCTCCGCCTTTGAAGTGTTTCCCCTCCGGCTCTCGGGAGCTCTCGGCTGCCCGGCCTTGGTTTAGCACAATCGGTGCGTCTAAATATTTTGCATAGCTGTAATCGAAGCGTGTGCCGCACGCTTTACTCCATCAAGCCGCAAACTAAACCACATAGGACTTAATCTCCCAATTGACTCTTGGCTCTTGATTTATAATATTTAATTAAATTTAATTTATTTATTTGATTTAATCATTTATTCCGTTCATTTATTTATTTACTTTATTAATTAATTAATCAGAAGTTGATTGTAAATATACGTTTTTGAAAAGGGAAAATAGTTGTTTTGTTGACCAACCTCTCGATATCTTAAGAAGGCATTCTCGATACAGTATCTATACATAATCAACTGATGTCGATATTCTAATTAGAAAAGGACCTTTGTGGCCGCTTTCGACGACTATCTAGTTTTTTTATATAAAATAAATATTTATCTTGTTCTCACGCTTTTTTTTGTGAAAGTCAACACTTTACTTTGGGTCAGCTGCTACGTCTGCTTATTTTTATTAATATTATTTTTTTATCATTTTCCACTCCTTTTCCATTGTAGTCATCCCTCGAGTCCCTTTCTAATTGCACCCCTTTAAACCTTCCATAAATTTTGCAGTAAACTTTCTTACTACGACTCTTATCCATATGTCCTAACGTCTATCAATTTATTCCAAATTCCGATCACTTTTACAATCCTGTACAAACACACCGACAATTTTCTAAATCTCCACCTCCGTTACTTTTGTCTATTCATCATTCTTCCCTTTTATCTAAACCACACCCCCCATCCCTTTCCATCTTTCCAACTAGTGCATAAATTATCCTTCTAATCAAAGAAAGGTTAGTTCAACAACAAGAGTTCAACAAGTTCAATCAAAGAGTTCAAATCGGGAGTTCAATTAGTCAATTGAAGCAGTTAAAATCAAGCAATCAATATTCAAGTTAAGTTCGAAATATTTACCTATAAACTATCATCAATAAACTGTATATATTGTAAATATATGTCTAAAAACAACCACCGAGATTAATTACAATATCAATCTACCATCTACATCTAAACAACTATAAAATAATTACTTGGCCTACAATAAGTTGTAGTCCAGGACAATTTAAAACAACCTTGTTGAATATTACTGAATCCCACAATAAGTAGCAAATTTCTACAGATAGCGTTCACTATGCTGTGTATATTTATTCATCGAACGCTGTTTGAAAGCAGCAGGTAAGTTGGTTGGTGTTTTGTCGGAATTGTCGGTGTACTGACGAGAACCAATAAGTTCAAACTCGCGATACAAGTCTAACAATTTCGATACAATACTGATCCAGAGCTTAGTTTTATTTTTGATATTTTTCGTTGTCAAAAGTACCTAGAAACTGCCCGTTTGTTACCACCTTCTATTATGCTATGGTACCCTTAGATAAAATGCAATATGAGAATTGTGATTATCTCTTTAACAAAATAATAAAAATTCTCTTCATCCTAAAAAATGAATAAAATCGTATAGAAATCTATCAAGATATTTGGCAATAAAATCTGCACTCCTTTAATCAATAAAAATACGAATTGTAACATCTTGAAAACTTTTATTTATCTAACTATTAAATGAATATCTATAGTTTATCGTATATGTGCACAACTGGTTAATTGTAATCTTTTCCTTCCTTTAGACAGTTTAAGGAATCATATGAAAAATTAGATATCTTTACTTATATTGGCTTCAGAAAAATATATATTTATGTTTAAATGTGGAACAAATAAGCGAACAACTTTAATGTTTAATAAAAAAACATACATACAGTGGCCGGCACCTAAGGAGATTCAGCGACGGTCAGATTGACAGGTAGCTAGGCGGAAACTTTTAGCATAGCAATAAATGAAAGAGCCAATAAAAATATAGCTGGACCGAAATGTCAACTTGTAGTTCAGCGGCGCATATCACAGAGAGAAAAAGTACTGAACACGGAACACAAGTGAATTCATTCAACTGATTTACTTACCCTAATAACCGCTTCTCTACTCTGTTAATTTGCAACTATTTGCCACTACGCTACTGAACCTTGCCGAGCAGTTATCATTCTGCCTACCGACCGACTATCCCCGCCTTAAAGAGACTAAGCTTTGCTAGTGCGCATCCGATGATTTATGGCTTATGAATCTCTTTAGGTGCCGGGCCCTGTACATACATGTATATAAATGTAACGTTTTCCAGTCTACTCTTTCAGACATTTATTAGTAATGACGTACATACTAGTAAATATTAATAGATGAAGAAAAGTAGAAACATTAATTTTTAGAAAATACCAACCCGCATTTAACGTCCTCTATGTCGTTAATAAAGCAATTTAAATTAATTTTCCCTTCATTTTAATCGCTTTGAACGTCATTTTACTGGAACAGTGAACAGAAAACCAGCAAATTAAATTTCAGGTATTTAAAAGTTGTTTCCGAGAAACTAAGTTAAAACAATTTTTATGTTAAATGCAATTCCTGACAGTGCAGCAGAAGCAGAACTTAATTACATAATTCAGTTCGTAGAATCCGGTCCGGTATTAGTTCGAAGAAACAAGTCGAGACAGTTTACGAGGAAATGAATAACTGTATGAATCGACCCACCAATTTATAGGTGTTTGTGAAAGGAAAAGATGAAACAGGATAAAAACAATTTGCAATAATACATTTTATTCCGAGTGACCAACACAATGGAGCACTATTGAGGTGTGACACAACACACAAAACCAAAAATATTTTGTTGATGATCATCAATACTACTTTTTTTAATGTTGATAAAAGATGTTTTCTAGTAATAACCAGAAAATAAAATAATAACAAATGCTTAACTTTAAGTCAGTGTTTTATTCATTTCATAATATGGAGTATAAATATAGAATCAACAGAAACAACTACTCCGAGGGCTAATACCCCTATCGGCACTGAATTACACTATTGATTCCGATGGATTCTTAGACAAAGATATAACATATTTAAAAAAAGAAGGCATTAAAATCCTTTTTCGTCTAAATTTTAAGGATCACAGATCCCACATTTCGAACGCGTCCTTCACAGTAGGCACAGCGTACCGAAAGCCATATATAAGTATATAAGTAAAAAAAGGCTCAAAAAACCGTTAGCCATTTTGTGAATGCTATATTTTAAGAACCTGCCAAATATTCTTATTTAATTTTAATTCCTTTACGATGGCATTGAGACGAAAACTGAATAACAATCTAGACAATCCTTTGAAGAACAAAATTATTTTAAAGGTATTATCAGCTGCATATTTTGATGAAAACATGAAATATCTCACTCAATCTGAATCTTATAACCATCATTTGTATAGTCGTAGGAAAGGTTGTCACTAAATATGCTGTGATATCTAATGTTGAAAATCCTAAATATATAAAGCTGATAAATAATGTCGATGATATACTTAAACTGGCTTGCAAACAACACTTATTTTAAGTGAAGTAATCTACACCAAAATATAAATGTTATACGAAAAACTGACTTACCCAATGTAGGATCATTAAAAATCAGCAGTAATTCGAATCTTGAAACTGTGATACCTGAAACAACATAATAAATTAGTAATGTAATTAATAAAAATTATTGATAATGAAATATTTGGAGATTTTTTCAGTAGAGATTAACTACAATATAATAATGTGAATTTTTTTTTTTTTTTAATTAAAAAAAAATCAATAAGGTAATGTAATTAATACTTAAAGAAATAATTAAAATTAGTAAATAATTATTTATTGTTAATTACAGAGAATATTACAATAAGAAAAGGTAAAAATGGCGCAATACCAAAACAAGTGCTGAATGAGTTACTAATTCTTGCTAACTAACGCTAATTAATAATTAGTTCTTTGTTAACACCAAACTAATGTGCGCTATTAAATAATATTTGGTAAGAACTTAATAACAACATAGAGATAATTGTTGCCATCTAGTGGATTTTAGCCACTACAGAAGACTAGACAAACTAGACAAGTCCTCATAGAGGTATTTAAACTTGTCCAGCTAAATCAACAACGCAGCGTACATACGTGAATTCATGCCACGCTGATGAGCTTCTAATGAGAGCGAAATCGCGATCCGTGTCTGGTAGTTTCGATAAATTTCTAACCAAAAGCATAATAATTGTTATTAAGAATTTAATACTTATACAAGGTATGTATAAGCAATTTAACACTGGGTTTGATACAATATATTGAATAATTATTTTTGGAACATTGTCAAAACTACTAAATCAAATACTTTCACCAATAAGGTTATTTTTTAATTTGTAGTAAATGTCTGGAACAATTTTTAAAATGTTCTATTTCAGACAAACATTACAATATTTTTTGCAAGTAGAAATCATTTACTCATTATCCTCATTCATAAGTAAATTTGACTGTTCTTAAAGGGCTAAAAACAAATGAAGTCAGAACTTTAAAATGCACAAGCCAAACATAAATTGTTAGGGGTGATTTTTAGTGAGACAATAAAAGTTATTGTCACCAAGTTTACTATCTTATAATCAATTTGTGTGAGAATAAAATACAGATTAAATTTTACACAAACAGCTTTTCGAGGTCACAGAAATACTTTGAAATCCGGCAAATATTTCCTAGTCATCCTTAATGCTGTGGTTCTCATGGCAACGGTAATAAAAATTCTTGATTTTTACTATTCATCTAGATCTTTAAGTTTTCATCAGATAAGGATCTTTCTCGATACATGCATACGTTTATTTATCTGTTTTCGAAACATTTCAGTTGCGAAACAATTGAGACGATTTCTAAATATAGGGAAAAAAACTTTTTATATAACTAAGATGCCGTAAGTTATTTCCTTGGAAGTTGCAAGGAAATTGATTGTTTCTCATGGAAACTAACTAACTATCTGACGTCATCTATTGATTCATCGAAATAATTGCATTGAAATTGTTAATAAAAAATGTATCACTTTGCCTCTTGCTTGTTTTACAAAACATTTTACCTTATCATCTAGATACACAAATATTGAAATAACAAAGGAGCTATTGGCCCTCGATGGAACATTTTAATTAAAATAAATTGTAATATTCAGGGATTTTTTAATTTCTAAGTTTTCTAAAAGTGTTAATTGTTTACTTTTTATAATATTACTATGAAGCATTTTTACATTATTGGAATCGATATTATGTTTATATGGAGTGCAATGTTCTGAAATTCCAGTTTTTATGCATTTTTTCTTTACGGTATGTATGTGTTCGTTTTAACGGGATGATATAGGTCTACCACATTGTCCAATATAAACGTCGTTACATTTATTACATGATAACTGGTAAATACCACTTTTTTCTATAGGTTTGATTTTATTTTTATTAATAACTAACAAATGTTTTACACTAAGTGTGTTATTTTCTATAGCTGTTAAGCCTAATTTCTTTAATTTGTTTTTATATTTATGGCTAACAGTATTTATGTAGTGGAGTGATATAAACTGTTTATTACAAGTAGACTTAATACTAAATTCGTAATTATGTAAGTTTTTGAAAATTTTTTGTTTTTTATTACATATTAATTATCGACTAATGAAGTACAGTAACCATTATTCTTAGCAATTAATTTTATATTTAATTATTTATGGTAACTAGTGTCTGGCAAAAATAAGCACATTAGTCGATTAACCAAACAATAGAAAACAGCTAATTTCGTTTGCCAAGGATGATTAGAATTGGGTTTTCTATAGATTTCAAAAGATAATTTATTTTGAATAGTTGTTAATTTTAGGTCTAAGAAATTTAAGGTATTATTCGATTCTATTTCAATTGTGGATTTTGTGAATTGTTGAATTGTTGTTATTCTTGATAATGGGCTATGCCCGAAACATATGTCGAGTGACAATAAATTGGTGAACATTTTTTATTGTTTTATTAATTCTATGTATTACATAATATTTTACAGTAAATGCACCGTGGATAGTTTAATATTTTTTTTAGTTATGTTTAGGTTCTTGCAATTAATTTACAGGTATGACATTATACTTTGATCAAAATAATTCCATTAATTACTCGTTAGGTTAGGTTAGGTTCGGATTGGTTCAGTTAGATTAGTTAGTTAGATCATTTGGATATAAATATTGACTATTTATATTAATATACCGGCAATTTTTATTTAAATACTAACCTTTAGATGAAAATACTGAACATTTATATCTAAATATTGACCTTTTGTACGAAAATACTGACCATTTATATTTAAATTTTGACCACTCATATTTGAATAATTGAATATTTAGTACTAAATACCGACTATATTTTTATTTAAATACCAAAAATTTACTAAATACTGACCAAAGGATAATGACCGAAGAATACCGACCGTTAGATTTAGATTCTGATCTGTAGGCCAATAAAATGCAAATCTAATGCCTACTTGTTTGTCCAAAATTATTTATGTACCTAAATGAAGTGGATTGAAAAGACAATTAGCAAAGTAAACAAGAAGTAGATTTGGCAAATCAATACGGCAAAAGAGGGAGAAAAAAGTACGTTTCAATACGAGAGTAAATTTAAAGTTGATTGAATGAATCAAATCGAGCCGCTTACTTGGGGTAGAGTTTTGCGGTTGGTACATTAGAGTAGAGACATTGAGTCAAACAGACTACGAAACTTACAGCGATCCGAAACTCCTGTTAGTTTAAAACTTATTCCCGTGGGAGTGGAAGGTTCTACATCAAACATTCCTGGAGATAAACGCGTTCAGAAACTAAATATCGACCTCGGCCTGCCTGAGCTTGGGAATTCCACGGGATTACACTATATAATCTTTGAATTTAATGTGCTTGGAACATTAGCTATATCAATTAACATCTGCAAGCCATTAGATGCGCTCGCTTTCGCGAGTAAGAATAATGAGCCGTCAAGAAATTTAACTCTTCGAGATCTGAAGCGTTATTTTTATTTCTTTATGCTCCGCAACATCAAAGGGACAGAAAACATTTTTCAAAATTTATAGATAAATACATAATAAATATATTTAAGTACGTATTATTTATATTCGTTGTATTAGAACATAAATTACTGATGGCTGACCTACACTGTAGTGCAAAGCCGGAGGGTAGGACGTAAGACCCTCTTCAGCCTCCTTTAAGGAATAGTGGGAATGGATGGGTGGTTGGTTAGGGAGAGAAAGATGAGACGGACGAAATGGAAACAGAAGAGAATTGAAAGGTCATGTGTGGAAGATTATCTACTGCCCCAGTATTTCCTAAGTGATCCAAGGAAACCACAAAGAACTTTGACCAGAGCAGCCGAACCCAGGTTCGAACCGGTGACCTCCCAAATGCTAAGCTATGATCTAGGACACTAGACCACGCCGCTCTGTCGAAGGTTAAGAAGAAACAAAAGAGAAGGAGCAAAATTATTCGTTTCATAAATTAATTTCTTTTTTAAGGTTTCGTATATCTAAAGGAAAAACGAAATTATTATTACCAAAGTTTTAAAGGTACAATGTTTTTACTTACTGTGTGAAATGTCAAGGAACTATAAAATATTAATAATGAAATAATGGAGATTTTTTGTAGAAGTTAATTTCAATGCATGACTTTTGTAAATTTAATTGGCGAAATAAAATAACACAAAATTTACAGTTTCAAAAAAATAAATAACAAAAACCGGTGGTGATTACATCATTATATGTTTTTCTTAGGCCCACAAACGGGAATTGTGTGTGCATCATCGCCTGCGGGAATATGATTTAATTGGAAAAATAACAATTTATTTTAATTTTTAAAAATTGAAAAACTAAAAATGAAAATGTGTCCTAGCCTGCTACGAAGTATTGAGTGACACCGAGTAGGTATATAACATAATGTACATAATTAATATCATGTTCAAGTTCGCTTGTTTCATCTTATTGGTTGATATGTACAGTAGAAATCCGTTCAAATCGCTTATTTGAAATTATGAGTCGTTATAAATATAGTAAACGTCATTGCCCGCTTTGCGATGGCAATAGGGAGTTAGAAAAATTGCTTGTTGTCCTTACATGTTGCCTCAACCAACTAGAACTATCCAGCGAGGCAGTCTGCTCAGCTGCCGAGCTGCATTTGAAACGTTACATCGCACATTGTACAAACAACAACAACAGTCAAGTAAGAATAAGACGGTAACCATATATGCAAAATGCATTCTGCGACCGCTCCAAATAAGCGTGGTTGTCTACAAATCTGCTGGCTACATAATGAGATACAATTTAGAAATATAGAATAAGTTATGGGTACTGATAGTTTTATTGTACGCTTAAATGGACAGCTCCAAATAAAGGGAAACTTTATCAGAAGGAACAAACAATCTGGTCTACAGGCTTAACAGGGTAAAAAAGCTTTCGCCTATTTTTCGAATGATTTTATTATACTTAAGAAGTATAAGAAAGTAGAATTATAAAATCCATTGGAAAAAAAGGACAGCTCGTTGAAACGCGTTCTACCAAGTTGGCACAACGAACCGAAAGCCACATCCCACTACCGGTTTCGACCTATCGGGTCTCATCAGGTGGGCGCTGGCAGAAAGGCCTTTACAGGCTACGTTATAAATATAAATATAAATATAAATATAAATATAAATATAAATATAAATATAAATATAAATATAAATATAAATATAAATATAAATATAAATATAAATATAAATATAAATATAAATATAAATATAAATATAAATATAAATATAAATATAAATATAAATATAAATATAAATATAAATATAAATATAAATATAAATATAAATATAAATATAAATATAAATATAAATATAAATATAAATATAAATATAAATATAAATATAAATATAAATATAAATATAAATATGGAATCAACAGAAACAACTACTCCGAGGGTTAATACCCCTACCGGCATTGAATTACACTGCTGATTCCGATGGATTCTTAGACGAAGATATAACATATTCAAAAAAAAAGGAGTTGAAATCCTTATACGTCGAAATTTTAAGATCAAAGATCTCACATTTTGAACGCCATTACAGGTTATATTATATTTATAATATATTATATTTATAATATATTATATTTATAATATATTATATTTATAATATAGCCTGTAAAGGCCTTTCTGCCAGCGCCCACCTGATGAGACCCGATAGGTCGAAACAGGTTGTGGGATTTGGCTTTCGGTTCGCAGTACCTACTGTGTAGGACGCGTTTTAAATGTGGGATTTGTGATCCTTATTATATAGACGAAAAAGGATTGTAATGCCTTCTTTTTTTTTATAGAATAATTCAACAACACTGGTCAACTGAGAGTCGGACTCATACACTGAGGCTTACACACTTTGGATACCCCTGAATGATATACATATATGTATTAAGAAATTTTAACCATGATCAGAGCTTACTTACTTACTACGTATTTTAAAGGGAAATTTCCAAATATTTGTAAAATTACTTATAACTTTTTTTAATATACAATAAATTATTTTTAGTTCTTGTTGCGCATGAGTAAGTTTATATATAATTTAGAGCTTCTTTCTTAAAGCCGTTCTTTTGATAGGTCTGTTTGCAAAGCTTTTTTCAGCGATACCCCACAAGTTTAGCCAAAACAGAATAGTTCTTGGTAATCATTAGTTTGTCGAAACTGCCAAACGTGGATCGCGATTTCGAACCTTTTTTGTTCTCATCTGCTCGCCGTAAACAGCTCCGATAGAACACCGACCACCCTATCTGCTGCCATTAAACAGCGTCCATTCATGTCCTTATTAAAAAAAGACCTTGTTGAATATTATTAAATCTAACAATAAGTAGCAAATTTCTTCTTTCGCCTTAACTATACTCTCGATACTAATTCTCATACAGAACAAATAAAAAAAGGTTTAGCATTTGTTTGCATCTAGGAGGCACCTTTCACATAAAGATTTTTATAACTTCAATTACGATTTTTATTTTGAACCAAGAATTTACATATTCGAGTGAATATCTCATTTCGTTTAGAAGTTGGAAACTTCTGACGAACCGATATTATTGCCAGAACAATCGAATTCTGTTGGACCCCTATAAATGACAATCTATAAATTTCAACATCGTGTTCAAAATGAAATTCAAGATTCTGGATTTGCACCGTGTCATCAACGTGTCTGTTGGCGACGTTTCGTTATTATATTTTTAGGGCTTGGATAGATTATCTGGAATAGAAGAATGTTCCTGTGTTTAAACTAATTTATCACAGTTTAAAATTACACGAGGCATGTTTTGAAATTCTGGCGAGGCACCGCTGCGGTCAGCGTTCCGCACATGCACACTGAGTACCTACCTACTTCTCTCACCTCAGTCTGATTTGCCCTTGTTTACGTTGTTAACTGAGTGTTTAAGATGCCTCCGATAATCGTGAGTCCCGCCGACTGTGAAGTCCGGGCTTTTATACAATTCCTTAGTGTTAAAGGACTAAAACCGATTGATATTCATCGTGAGATCTGAGATCTGTGCAGTTTACGGACAAAACATTATGAGTGATGGAATGGTAAGGAATATGCGCCGTGCAATCCAGAACAAAAGACGTGGCAAGTTGAGCAAGGGCATCGTTTTTCTGCACGACAATACCCGTCCGCATGTGGCTAATCGGACCAAAGATCTTATCACATCTTTTCACTGAAAAACTCCAGATCATCCTCCGTATAGCCCTGATATGGCGCCCAGTGACTACCATTTGTACCTGCACTTGAAGCATCTGGGCGGTCAGCGTCTCAAGACGATGACGAAGTCAAAACAGTTGTGATGCAGTGGTTAACAGTTAACAAGTCAGGCGGCAGGGTTCTATGAGAAGGGTATTCAAAAACTAGTCACTGGTCAAACGTTATGACAAGTGCCTCAATATTGAAGGAAATTATGTAGAAAAGTAGATTTCATGTAAATATAAAATTATTAAGATATCTTTGCACGTTTTTTATTAATTTCAAAACGGTACTTACTTAAAAAACATGCATCATACTATTGGATACATAGATAATGCAGATTTTATCTTAATAGATATATATTACCGCATTAAAAAATACCGTTCGTGTGTAAAAAATAGCGGAAATAAATAGAGTGATTATAAATTTTACAATAATAAAGATGCAGAGGAACGAAATAAGGGTAAAGTAGTTAACGTTAAATTAGAGGTTAACCGAGGGCGAGAAAAGCTAAAACTGTTCACGGTTTAGGTTGCGCTTAGCTTGCAGATCGTAAATTTTGGAGAAAAAGGGAAGCGCACCGCGAGCAGTAAAACTGGGTTAATATAAATTAAAAGGGGGAATGCTGAAAAGGGTCAGAACCAACGTCGCCATCGCCGTTCGTCCTGTAAACACAATTTAAATATACATACTTACAACGGACAACAACTACGTACAAAGCCCAGAAATGAGATAAACTACAATGTTTACCAAACACGCTGAAGCATCAACCCAAAAAAAGAATAAATATACATAAAATAAATAACGAAATAAATGTGGAGTTAAAACCTTCAACTATGGATAATATAATCTTTATGTAAACAGTAGGATAAATTACAAAACAGAATTTTTTATATCAAAAACATTCAAAACAAAATTGATATAACGCCGAAATTTATAGTTTATCATAAAATCCAATTAAAAACAAACAAACTGTTTCTTTGGGGATAAAATTGAAGTACACATAAACTTCTTAGATGAGGTATTTACAACAAAAAACATGCAGCAAGCTTATATAAATGAAGTAAATTAAATATATAATTCTCACTGAACAGATAAATCTCAATAATTTACATTTGTTTAAATTTATTTATTTATTGAAACTAGGAATAGTACAAGTACATATTTTTTTTGATGTACTAAAAGCACATTAAAAACCTGCATGGAGGTAACACCTGTGTGCAGTCCCTGTTTGAACATAAGTCTAATTAATATTACAAATTTAATAAATTACAATATAAATCTTTTGCAGATATTGGCGCATATATTTGCCCTTTTCTTTGTATTCAAAACCGAGCGGCGTGGTCTAGTGCTCTAGATCATTGCTTAGTATTCGGGAGGTCACCGGTTCGAACCCGGGTCCGGCTGCTCTACTCCAAGTTTTCTGTGGTTTCCTTGGATCATTTAGGCAAATGCTGGAGCACTAATCTTCCACAGATAATCTTTCACTTCCCTTATGTCTTCATTTCGTCCGTCTCGTCTTTCTCTCCCTAACCACACCACCCATCAATTCCCACGATTCCTGCTGAAGAGGGCCTTACGCCCTACCCTCCGGCTTTGCACTGCAGTGTAGGTCGGAGGGACTGCCCGCCCACCAGCACGAGTAGCTGGTGGGAATGAAATACAAAAACAAAATCTTCTAACTCTATATTATCGTTTCCATCTTTTTCCATTTCATTAGCACACATTTTAACCTCTTCTTCACCAGGGTAGCAGCCCAATGATCCAATCACAACATAACTTTCTTTGATCTTATTTTACCGTCACTATCATTATCTTCTGTTATTTTTCCATGTAATACATGTTTCATATTAAATTCCCATAATTCTCAGAACGTTTTGATTAAATTTCCACTAAAATTTTGAGTAAATTGTTTTTTCCAAAATGTAAACTATATACAATAATAAAAACATTTATAGTGAGAAATTTAGTACCGCAAAATACAGTAAAATAAAAATTTGAAAGTGTTTTCAAATAAACATTTTATATTTGTGCATATAAAGCTTTTATAATTGGTTTAAACGAAATCGAATGACATACCAGGACAGCGAGGTATTGAAACAAGTATAGCAATTGTAAAGCGTCTGGTTGGTATTATTTTCAGTAATCTTGCAATTGTACTTCAGCAACATTTCCAATTTTGCATAAAAGTCGCGGAACCATATAAATGTCATAGTAATAAAACAGCAGATTAAATAAAAGAAGGTTGCCTGCAACACAGAATTATTTATGTCATTTAGCGGTTGAATGAAATAAATGTGCATGATTTTGTTTTATCGGTAAGTTTATGAACCGTTTATTTCTTATGTTGATCTTTATGGACGACTTTTATAACTCAAGAACTGACCTCAAATAAAATTAAGCAACAATTAGTGATAAATGGAACAGCTTCATAGCAATTAATTTCTCCGGGAAATTACGTTGGCAGATGATGAAGTGATGATCGTATTATATTTACGGCTAGCAAATACGGGAATGGCGTAGATACCTAAATGTCATAAAAAATAATAAACCCACGTGACGATCAATGTTCTCCGATTCTTATTGGAAAATAAAAAAAAAACATTAATTAAGCAATTAATTTAATTTATTGGAAAAAAGACTGCACCGCAATCCCAACTATAAACAATCATAACTTCCATAAAAAATGATTTTTACTAGTTATAGCCAAGTCATAAGGCTAACGTCTTGCCAATACTAAGCTTTATATTTTGTACAGGGCGTTCAGAAAAAAAAACAAAGTTTGAAAACTTCAAACACGAATATTTTATTTTCATTCGATTCCTTTTTTATCCTCTTTCGATATATTGGATGTTTTCCATTCTTTATTTAAAAGAAATCCAAAATTATTCAAAAATTTTCAAATAAAACAGTAGAAAATTTCCAGATGGAAATATGCTAGGTGTTATTTGAAAAAATGAAGTTATTCCTGTTTGAAGTTCTTAAACCTCGATTTTTTTTTCTGAACACCCTGTACAAATTGTAAAGGTTTGTTTTGGCATGACGTTACCCTTATGACTTGGCTATAACTAGTAAAAATTTTAACATTCTAAGTCATTTCTTATGGTTTTTTATAGTTTGGGTTGCGGTGCAAACTTTTTTCCAATAAATTAAATTATCTCAGAAACTATTCATCATAGGCATACAAGTTGGTTAACAAAGTCACCTTAAAATTTTATGTTTCATACGAATTCATTGTAAAAAATATACAATTCCATTTAAAATAAGAAAGTTGAGTTCAACTTCCGGTATAACCGGAAGTGCCCGACAGTTGAAATTATTTTGGTTAAATAGATAATCCTTGATAACCACTACTCCCAAATTTTCCCTAAAACGTGTAATGTACCACTCTGTTTGAATGACCCTGTATTTAAGTAAGTAGGTATACTGAACATCACGGAAAAATGAATTTAATTACATTATATACAGGGTGTCCCACTAAATAGGGAGTATTGGAAACGAGAAGATGGATTACACAGCTCAGACGCTATGTCGCTACTGAAGCTGCTGCCAGCCATGAGTACTGGAACGTTTGGTATAGTAAATAGCTATTGACCATGGTTGTTAAACCAATCGTTATACTGTGTGTGTATATATACCTACAATGCAGAATACTTAAAATTACACTGTAATACACTTGTAAAAATATGAATATGACTATGATATGGATTCTGTACATAAAGATACGTTTATGACGGAGCCCAATTATGTTTCTTATATAAGTAGTTACGTTTATGATACCTTAATAAAATTATTTTCATTGTTAGTCAGGTTTAGAATATTTTTGGAAGACGACGGAAAGTCCGTCGATTATAAACATAAATTTTGAGTGCTATAAAATTCTACCCTCTAGGTCAACAACCTTGTAAATACAAAAACACATGGACCACTCGGAGGCGTTGCATCCCCGTACCTTTCTAAACAACAGGGTATCTATAAAATAATCCTACTTTAAAATTTTACGAAGAATTCATTACCAGCATTCGATTCATTAACATTTATTTTAACAGTAACATTTTTTCTATTATTCATTTATTCGATTATCCGTTTATTTCTTTACATTAGTTTATATTTTATTGTACCAGCTTTTAGTTATTAAATTGTTTTTACGTGAAAATACAAGCATTTTTTTGCACAATTTTGCAATAGGATTGATGATTTATAAATACTTAATGACCTACCTTAGGTAGGCGTAAATTATTTAAAGAAAAGGTTTAGTTATATTTCTTTTCAAATAGTTTTTGCATGATGGTTACAAAATTGTGTAAGAGACGGTACACTGCTTTATTCACGTTGTCCATACGGAGTAATTATGACCGGTTATGAAGCTAATAAAATGTACGTACCACAGCAAACTGCCTTTCCTCATTCTTAAAAAGGTTCGTATTCGTTTTACTGAACACCTGCGTTTAAAAGACAAAATTGAAAAAAATGCACCGTGAGAACCTGACCGTGAATAAAGAACAAAATCAATCTGACTACTGAATCGTTATTTATGTATTTTGAGTTGTAATTTCGCCGGCAGTATACAGTAATAAAGTAGATTCGTTCATTGCAACAACACAACGGTCCGAATCGTTAGTTATTTATCCTACGATATAAGTACCGACGTATATAAAGACACTAATAAAGGTCACGTGCTGTTAAGAAAAATTACTCCTTCTGAGGTACTTGTACTACTGCTGCAAATAAGATATCAATTTGCAGAATACTTATTTGAAACAGTTATTATAGCGTAAAAAGTCGATAGTACTAGGTACCTAATACCTACAGTACAATCAATAACTGTGTGCTCACAATCTTCGAAGAAAATTACAGTTTCTGATAAGAGTAATTTGAAGCAATTCGTGTTACAATAAGTACTGCCACTTTCTATAGCTAAAGAACAGAAATTAAATAGCAAAGTTCTAATAAAATGACGGTAATAGGGGGTGATTACCCGTTGCATGCTAATGGAGGAAAATTTGAAAAGTTCACATTATGATAATCTACTTCCAATTAATCTAGGAGTTTCGATAGAAACTCGTTATGTTCATTTTATGACTTTACAATTTAACAAATTTTTTATTTTCACAAGGACATTTTTTCGATATAGTCTGACGCTTTTATATAGGGTATAAAAAATTAGCAATAGAAAACCCAACCATGTAAAAAATACTGGAGTATGGACCATTAAAGGGCGTAACGAACTACCTACAAATCGTTTACAAAAATTTTATGTACGTTTTGGATTACAAAGGATTAAATATACATACAAGAACCTTAAGTATTTTGTTGAAACTTAAAAAACTGCATTTACTAATAATAAAAAAGATGTTTCTTAATACTATATACATATCTTTTGTATGGTACAACATTAATTGATAGGATAATTAATGGCTTTTCAAAACTATACGCTATACTGTCTACTTAAAGAGAATATTCAATTTTCACGAGCAAATTTTGTATAGAGCGAGGAGAAATCACTTAAATTGCCTTATTCGTTTTCAAATGCTCTGTACCATGGAAGACACCAAAAATTGAGGATATCAAGTTCCGTTTAATTAGCTAATTAGAATCGTAACGATTTGAGTTGTTTCCCATGAATTTTTTTCTAACATCAAAAAGGTTATATTTAATCAAAATTCGCTTCTGTCAAATTCATATGTGGTGGCTATTTTTCGATGAAGCCGATTTTAAACAGCTTATTTGTTTTTGTGTTTCATTCCTACCAGCTACTCGTGCTGGTGGGCGGGCAGTCCCTCCGACCTACACTGTAGTGCAAAGCCGGAGGGTAGGGTGTAAGGTCCTCTTCAGCCTCCTTTCAGGAATCGTGACTGACTTCCCGAATACTAAGCAATGATCTAGAGTACTAGACCACGCCGTTCGGTATTATGGAAAGGAAATTGTATACCTAGTAGTTTCAATTTACCATTAGTGAAATGTAAACATACGACTATGTGTAATTTTCCTCAACTCATAACATTATCTCACTGTTTTCATTTGTTCAAAACATTTTCATTTTTCTAGTCCATAGGTCAAGACCACTGTTAACTAAAAACAAATATCTCGTAGAATGCAAATATGTAATAGGACTCTTGCTGAAATTAACAAGAAACATGAATTTAAAGGATGTAAATCTATTCATACACCATTTACGTATATACAGTATGATGTTTAATAAAGATTAGTAACCCGGTTGGAAGAATTTGGTACATTCTATCTCGTGTCGTTATAGTCTTGCATTGATAAAGACCACATAAGAAGATGGACGAAAAACGTGTCCGCTCAGTCAAGTTTGTTGTGGAAAATTGGGATGAGTCTAGCTTTTTTAAGTAAAAATTTTCTTTTATATAATGTATTATGTTAACATAAATAAATTGGCCGTCAGATAAAGTTGGGAATTTCATGAATAAATTTTCCGCTTTTATGTTAACTAGTATCGATGTGGTCAATTTTCGATCAGTTTATTTCATCTAAGATAAGAAGAAAAAAAAAATCTTGCTACGAGTCAAGCATTCTACTACAGAACCGACGATGTTTCTTTTATGTTCATCTAGTATCAACGTATCAGAAGTTTCGATGTTCACGCATCATCATTATCATTATATAATAAAGTTCTACATATATATGGTGCTAGCGTATAGGTAGATTTCTAAGGTAATTTTGTGAAGCTATCTCCTCTCATAATACAAAAGAATAGAGCCTACTGTCGATATCCAGGATGTTGTCGTTTAACTGGAATTTTTATTTATAAATCACTTATGAGCGTGTATATTAACTGTATCAAATTATGTATTTTACAAAATTACTTTAATTTAACAATAAATTTTATAAATACACCGATGGCCTCCCATTGAGTTACCCAATTTCCCCCTTATTAGCTTATATTTGTTTATGACCAATCTTGAAAAAGTTTTTTTTAGTTCTAATAATTGTTTAATAAAACATGTTTTTTAATGGGCACGCTACGTAGACGATATTTTTTGTATATGCAATGGCACAGGCAAAAAATTATCTGATTTTTTGAAATTAATTAACTCATTTTGCAGTAAAATATAATTTACAATCGAACTAGAAAATAACAATCAATTAAATTTTCTAGATCCAGAAATCACAAAACACACTATAACCATTTAGAATTCAATATTTATAGAAAAGCTACATTAATATCTTTTAACTCTAACTAATCTCACAGAATAGGAATTGCTGCCTAATATACAGACTTTTTGAGATACCATTACCTAAGTAAAATCAATTTTAAGAAAGAAGTATGCCCTATAAAACATTTGCAATAAAACAACGGATACAATGAAAACTTAATTGATAAAATGATTATTAATAAAGAAAAGAAGATTTTATTAGATACATTTTATAAATCTGGAAACAGAATTCTGATGAAGAATTTTAATCTAATAAATTATTGTGGAAACACTACCAATCAAATATGTAATAATTTATATAAATTAAGAGTAAACTCTATAGCAGTTAACAAAGTAATTTACGTACCTTGATTGTTAATAATAAAGAAAAAATAGAACTGCTTCAAAAAGCAGGCATTTATAAATTATCTTGCAATAGTTGTAATTCGTCTTATATTGGCCAGACTGGCAGGAACCTTAGAATTCGATTAAATGAACATAACAAATCCATTTTAAATGAAAAACAAACATCAAAATTATGCACAATGAAAGAAAAGGGAAAAGGTTGAACTTTTTAGAATACCTTGAAATCAAAAAAGCAATAAAGAAAAATGAAAATGTAATTAATGACCAAATTAACTTCGCCAATACGCCGTTATTAGATGCTAGACTAGAAGCAGGGTAATCTTGTATTTCCTGACTATTACAATCACCTATTATTTACGTAGGCTTTCTACAATTACACTCACACAAATACCTGTTCTGTTACTCTTGAAGAAGACATTGTTATGTCAAAACAATATTGTAAAGTTTACAATAAATTTTGAAACATTTAACAGTGATTTTCTTTCCTTTAATTAAATATAAATATTAGATCGTCATAGGGTCATAAGCAAGACGTTGTAATAGTTGTGGTTAAACGCTCGCGGATGGAATCTTTCGAAGTTCTATGCATCCTTGACAGCGGTACTTATCTATGCGTTCAAATTTGGACGGATCCAACTAGTTAATATATAATATTATACCGTTATAGACATACTGTATATATCCACGTGGTGTTACAATCGTACGTTATAGTTACAAAGGTATCTATAGCGTTTATGTTGATTTACTATACAAAAATGCATTTGTACTTGTATGTTTAATATCAGTGTGCACGTGTGTGCGAAATAAGGCGACAAACAGTCTACATCACAATTCACACATTGCATTGTTCAGAGATAGCAACTAGTAAGCTAAATATTAGACCTTGAACTGGATTGTGCAACAATAGTTAATAATAATACGTTTAGCACGACATACTGCGATATGGTGGAAGTTGATTGAATACGCAGAATTAATTATCTCTTGTTTCAACATGATTCGATATTGTTTGTTGTAAACAACGTTCTCATATTGCGTAAAGCGATTTTTTCCTTTTTTGTTAAGTATAAATTGGTCTTTGCCCTGGCAGTTTTGGAAAACATTTACAGCTGTTGATATATTATTATTCACACGACACGGGATACATCATCGTATTTATGAACACCAAACCATCAGCACGTACGAGGTGATTACTAAATATAATAACCGATTATCAATTATCAGTTAACGATTGTTAGAATATTGTCGATTATTACGATTAATCACAATAATCGATTAATAATATTGTACATTAGGGAAATAATCACTTGATGATAATACGTTTTCTGGATAATGTTGACTACAAACATTTTATTTATACTATGTATTTCTAACTTGTCTATGATTAGACCTCCCTCACTATTTATAAATAATATGACGAATTAGGAAGAATAGATCCACACAATTGACGTCTTCAAAAAATTTGGTATTTATGCGATCTGAACATCTATATTTATCTTAATTTTATAGATCCCGCTTTTCTTAATTTTTGACTTTATTTTCTATATAAGTAATTGTTATCATCAGGAGGTTCTTATACGAAGAAATAAACCTACTAATGAAGAAATCGATCATTCAAAACAAAAGAGAAACTGAAACTAGGTGCTTTTAGTTTTACTAATAAATGAACGACCTGTTATTTAATTTAAAAAAAAGGCTTTAAATTCGTCTTTCGTCTAAATTTTAAGTATCACAGATCCCACATTTCGAACGCGTCCTACACAGTAGGCACAGCGCACCGAAAGCCATTTCCCACGACCGGTTTCGACCTATCGGGTCTCATTAGGTAGGCGCTGGCAGAAAGGCCTTTACAGGCTACATTATAAATATAAATATAAATATGGAATCAATAGAAACAAGGACGCGTTCGAAATGTGGGATCTGTGATCCTTAAAATTTAGACGAAAGAGGAGTTTAAAGCGTTCATTTTTTGAATCTGTTATTTAATATTGGGAGTTTTTAGCTTTGGTTTTATTCAATCCTCTACGTAAATTCGTTTGAAAACGAAAATGGTTTTAAAATTCAATCATCACAAAATGCCCTGTAGATTTGGTAGATTTCACATTTTTCACTATCAGAAAGGTTTCGGAAATGTATTTCAATTGAATTTTATTTGCACAATTCTGAGGTAGGTAACGGTAAATCCAGAGAAGATTGGTAAAATGAAATATGTACATGTATACACATTACTCAAAAAAGAACCTTGGTAACTCATCAAAAAGAAAAAATTTCAATACCAGTTGCAGCTTACAACAATGTAGGGAAAATATTCGAATTTTCTTTAAATTATTATTTAAAGTTTCTTTCAGAGTTCAAAAAAATAGCAAAACTGACTGACTATTGGATAGAAGTAAATAAACTGAAATTGAAAGTAAAATATTAGGAGGTGGTAAACTGGAAGTGTTAAAATATCATTGAGCGGATGGTTTACAACCATTTTCAGATTTCAATATTAATAGATATATACTAGGGGTGTAGCAAAATAGTTATTATTCATTGTTTACAAACATTCAAATTGCATAGCTTTTTAATTAGGTTGTGCTGCAGTGAAACAACATATTATTTATTGAACATTTGCCAACTGCACTACACTGCCTAAACGTAAAGAACATTCTTAATACCTAATGATATTTTTTAACGTTCGTTACACAAATATACCTAATAGCAAAAAATGGTCTTTCTTTGTAAACTAATTTGCAAAAATGGTAACTGATTGTTTTTTTAAATAAACAGTTCTGTTTCGACAAAATTATTAAAATCCTGATCTCTATGTTGTTTTGGTGGACGTGCCGGACAAACGTGTTAAAGTCATCCTTCTCAGTGGCATTTTCCAAATTCTGAATTTTTACTAATCAATCCTTCGTCATTTACATATTTTTACGTATATTAACTAACTGATGTTATAATTTTCGATTGAACATTCGGAAATAAAGATAATGGACAAACTTAATCGGGATGCAAATACCTTGAGAATGAAGTATATCTTGAAATACAATTAACTGATTAACATTTCTACATTAATAATTGAATTAATTTATATCCACTACAGATTACCTCATACAATGAGGGACAATTTTGTTACTGTTGTCACCCCTCGCCGGGACTCGGAACCCGGGATCTTTGACTTTACGCGCCCATGCTTTTGTCACCAAGCTACGAAAGGTGACAACAGTAACAACGACGAACGTACTTACTAAGTTACAGAACGTTGGAATCAATGTATAGTATTATTACTTATAAATAATGAAATATTTGAAGAATTATTAGTAGGGGTAAATTTTAAATACACTAATGGGATATTAATTATTGAATTAATTTATACCCTAATGTATGAGGTAATCTGTGTGTATAAATTAATTCAATAATTAATATCGCATTAATGTATTTAAAGTTTATCCCTATTAATAATTCATCAAACATTTCATTATTAATAATTAACATTTCCTAAAGTGTTATTGCAACGAAGTTTGAGTTTTTCAAATAAATCTTCATTTGATTTTCAATTTACGAACGAAAAATACAGTAGAATAGCAATAACGAACATTGAATAATGAAATTTCGCATAATGTGATCAAATTATTAATTATGCTATACCGCTGTATACCGTGAACAAACTAAATTTTCGGTTATAGAAACACGAATATCGGCTTGAAACCGGCTACGCCTGTCCCGGTCCATGTTTTCTGTGGTTTCCTTGGATCATCTAGGTAAATGCTAGAGCAGTTAAATTTCACAGATAATCTTTCACTCTTTTTCCATTTTCATTTCATACGTTTTATCCTTCTTTCTCCAATTATCGCTGCCCCTAAAAAGAGACTGAAAGGGGTCTACGCTCTTCCGCTCTACCCTCCGGCTTTATACTAGACTGTAGGTAGTATCTACCGCCCTCACACCAGAATTAGTAGCCGATTAAAATTTATCACCCAAAACTTTTGTTTTTTTATTTTTTGAGGGTTTTTACGTAGAACTCTATTAGTCACAAAATAAAGGAAACAACAAATAACAACGTATATTTACAACCGGAAATGAAGAGTATAAAAAATGGAGATGTAATGAATATCGACTCGAAAGTGGCGAAGTAAGATAAGAACTAAGGAATTTAGAATTTGAATAATTTAAGAACATTATGAAGGTAGACCTAAGGATTGTAGATAAAAGAAGGGAACCAATGGTAAGAGAATATGATTTGGGAATGACGAAGATAGAATTTACAGAATTAAGACGTTGAACCCAAATCACCGAAGAGACCCACTATTAAAATGCAATTAGGAAGGACAGCGAAGAACAGACGTCATGCGGTTGGTTAGTACGCAAAGTTGAAATGTCAGTAGGGATTATAGGAAAGTATAGTAATAAAAGTTATTGGCACAGATGGATAGAAATACAAAAGCTTTAGAAGATGATATTGTTGAGAAATATTTACAAAAATACATAAAGAAATATACACAAAAGATTTACTTATTTACACAACGACATTATCTACAGGGTGTTGTAGTTGACGTTGGTCGCTACAGTTTTAATATTTTAATTTACTTCTTTATGTATTTGCAGCCGAACGTATTAGTGTTTTATATTTTTATGTATGTTTATCTTGTTAATTATAAATGTTTATTACATATTGGATATAATTATATTTATCAACGTAAAAAAAATAGATAATCTAAAACAGCTGTTGTTTTTTCGGTTCATAATTCCAGTTTATAATCCTCTGCCCTCTGCTGGTAAGTCTTAAGATCCTCTCCCATTTCCCTTTCATTATAAATCGAGCGAAGAAAAGTTAAAAATAAAAACGAGTTGTCAGCGAAGGTTCTCTTTTTCTGCAAGGTATTTATTGTCACTGCATTTATACTATAAAGGGTTTTTCCCATTACTCGTATAGATATACATAAAATGATGATTCATTACACTTAAACGCGTATCCATAAATACGTATACATGTATAGTATTAGGTAAATTGTGATATCTTTTGTTAACATCAACAGAAAATACTACAAACGTTGCACGTGGCTATAATTATATCACACGAATGATATGTGTCAGATTTTGCTTGACTCATAAAAAATAACTGGAATTTGCATTCAATTGTCAATTATCGAATGTTCACGTTGTAATTATTAGAATTTATATTACAATACAAGCAGCTAAAATACTTTATATACACTTTTTTGGAAATTTTCAATACTCCCAATGGGTTCTGCAGTAGGTTCATTGTGAAACATTTTAATAACCTTTTATTTAAATTAAACTGGAAAGCGACTTCATAAAATATTTATTAGATACCTCTAATACGTGTTTCAACATTTCTACTCTACTACTACCCTTGTAGTTTTTATGGGGATTTCAAATTTTTTTGTGTTTCATTCCCACCAGTTACTCGTGCTGGTGGGCGGGCAGTCCCTCCGACCTTCATCGTAGTGCAATGCCAGAGGGTAGGGCGTAATGCCCTCTTCAGTCTCTTTTCAGGGATCGTGGGAATTGGTGGATGGTGTGGTTAGGGAGAGAAAGATGATGAAATGAAGACAGAAGAGAAGTGTAAAGGTTATTTGTGGAATATTACTGCCCCAGCATATGACTAAATGAACCAAGGAAACCACAAAAACTTGGACAGAGCAGCCGGGACGGATTCGAACCGGTGATCTCCCGAATGCTAAGCAATGATCTAGAGCACTAGACCATGCCGCTCGGTTCTCTTTGAGAATGACCGAAGAAAAGTTAAAAATAAGAATGAGATGTGTTAGAGATGTCTAATAAATATTTTGTGAAAACCTTTTCTAGTTTGATTTAAATAAGTAATTTTCAAGGCATGTAAACCAATATAACATTTTTGATATTCAAAGATATATTTTTTTAATACTTAAACTATCGAAGGTGTATTCTAAATGAAACATCTTTATACTAGTCGACATAACACATACATTTTTTTTTAAATCTTGAAGATAACCCGGTTATATTGAAACAATTGTCGAGTAGTTAAATATATTATAAATTTAAACATTCTTGTTTTGTGGTTTTATTTACAAATTTCCCTTTTTGCGATGTCCGAATTTTGAGTAAATAATTGTTAAATTAAATTACCTCGTAAGTTGCCAAATATTTGCAACATATTAGTATTTTCATCGATATATAGTGAGTAGTATGTATAATGTAGAGCTCTCAGTAGTCATTTCATTTGAAATTTGAGTACAATATAAAATATCCAAGTATCTACTATTCTATCTTGAAGATCTTTTCGCTGCTTGAGTACCTATTCAATTTTTTGTCTGAATAAATGAGAGTACCGAGTGCCTACTTTAAAAAGTAGGAGTAGCTTCTCAGCTTAATTTCGAGTAGCTATTTCTGTCTATTTCAGTACAGGGAAAGTTCAAGTAAAATTTTCGATTAAGACTCGGGTTAGACTGAGGCATTGGGATATTACTACGAGGATAAATCAAATGTAAACGGCAATTTTGTAAAATAGATTTATTGATTAAAGGTACACACAAACTAAACATTTAACGTTTTTTAATGTAGTCGCCTCCGTGCTCTACACATTTTTGCCACCGATTTGGAAGCTTGAATATTCCTTCTTCATAAAAAGTTGGTAGTTGGGGGCTAGTTGTCAGCCAATTGCGCAACGCACATGCTCCTCTACTTCTTCATTGCTTTCAAATCTTTTGCCTCCAAGTGATTCATTCAAGGCGCGAACAAAATATAATCACAGGGTGATTAGTGATCAGTGGTGACTATAAGGAGGATGCTCGAGGGTTTCCCAGCCCATATCTTCCAATTTATATCTTGTCAAAACTGTGATGTGTGGCGTGGCGTTGTCATGAAGGAGGATGATGTTTCGAATGGGCATACCCTGTCATTTGCTTCGATACGCGATTTTTGTCAACTGTAACAACTCAGAATAGTGCATTCCGCATTCATTGTTCGTTGATCGTGAAGAAAATCAATGAGTAAAACTCAAACAAACCCTTGAGTCAAAGAAAACAGTCGCAAGCAATTTTCCGGCTGAGAGAAGGGTTTTCGCATTGACATTTGACAGGGCAGCCTTCACCTTTTAATCGCCACTCCTTACTCGACATTTTTGATTCTCGTCGAAATCGATTGAGAAGTCTTTCACTGATCTCCGGTCAGGTCGGAGGTCAGTTTTTGATTTTCGGTCAACAACCTTGGAACCCAGCGAACAGTAATTTTTCTAAAGTCAAGTTCATCAGTGATGATGGATTGAACACTTTGAACACTCCCATAGCTGATACCCTCTACTGATGAGATTTGTTCAATAGCTAACCGGCTGATGGTGATCACCTTCAACAACCTCTCGAACAGAACAAAGTTCGTTTGTGAGACTTGTTCTTGGGCGTCGATCGTCGATTATGACTTTCATTTTCGACACATTCTCGTCACGTATACACTCGATTCTGAGACAGTGTAGCATCCCCAAACTGTGCCTTCAAACGAGTGAAATTTTTTTATGGTTTAACTCCTTCGCCTTCGTTGGTTATAAACCTTCCTTATGATGATGCGCACTGTGATTGTGCAACAAACGAAGATACCTTGCGCTCGGTCATAGCTGTACTGCGGACAGAACCAAGCGCAGCTGCTACCTAAGCTAGTTTTCCCCTCCTCATAAACCAAACAACACTCGAGCATCGAATCTTCTAGATCGGAATTACGTGCTAAGCTAAATAGTAAGATTACCGTTTAAATTTGATTTACCCTCGTATTTATATTTCTTTGATGGTAAATAGAAATACTTTAAACTGCAAATTGGATTGAATCCATCATTCTTAATGTAGTCAAATGTAAAAAATAAAATTACGGAAGTAATTTGCCATGGACTCTTGGTGAAACATTATTTAAACAAAATATGAGTAAATTAAACACTTGGAGGAGTTTCACTTTATTTTATTGATTTACAGTACTGTAAATACACCTGATGATGCCCTAGCAAGGCGAAATGTACATAGAGTAATCAATAAAATAAAGTGAAACTCCTCCAAATGTTTAATTTACTCATATTTTGTTTAAAAAATAAAAGGTTGCTTTAAGTTTTGAATATATTTGAAATTCATTAATCAACCTACCAAATAATTGGAGATGTTTTTAATACAACAAAAACAAACAAATTTATATGCAGAATCGAAAATAAAATTAAGTGGGAAGACTGGGCCTTAATAGATATATGTCATGAAGGTCAAGATTTTAAAATATTTATTCTTTGTCACAGTTCTAATTAATTTCAGCTGTACTTAACCTTCTACGCAACATTAAAATCATTCTGGGAACCAGATGTCAATCACTTTTGCCATTTCTTAGAACTTAGAAAGACATTTAAAATAAAAAGTAAAATATAATAAGAGCGATAATTTTGACATTCGCTCTTTCAACTGCGACAAATTTGTCCCGGGACATCATTCAACTGAACTTCTTTGAAATTCAAACAATTTTCATTTGGCCGCCACTTCAAAGACATTTCTGTAAGCGACAGGTGGGCAATTATTAGAATTAGTGATCTAGGTAAACCCATATAGTAACACAACTGACGTCAGTAAAATTCTGCTAGACTCTCTGACGCTAGCCAAGTCTCCCGGACACTTGAACAGGCGCGAATTGCACATAAATGAATTGGAGCATTGCAATTACGTACCTGTTACGTACCTGCAACTAAATATAAATAATGTCCATTTTATATTAAATAAATATGAAACATTACAATTAAAAACAAATGTCGACAAGTTTTTTGAAAATGTGAATTCATTTTCTAATTAATTTTTATCAACGATAGATGACCTTACGCACCAATGCTCTGACCTGCACTAAGCTACGAGAGGTGAATTGGAAAATTATTTTTGATTAATAATAAGTAATAATTACATTAATTTCAACGATTCGGTGACTTTGTAAGTGCCTTCGTTGTTGTTACTGCTGTCACCTTTCTTAGCTTAGTGGTCAAAACATTGGTGTGTGACTGCGAGCACGTGACAGTAGAAACATTTTTTTCCTCATTAATTTGAGGTAATCTGTATGTTCGTATTTATCTTTTCATTTTTGTTTGTAATTTATTGGCCTTGTCGGTCACGCATTTTTTACGTCTCAAATTTTTGTTGTGTTATCATGTGCATTTGCTATCCGTTTCTTTCTTTTGCTATTTATGGTTTTATAATAGTACGAATCATATTTTTTCCCTTTTTAGTATTGCCGTCTCCCATTGTATTATTTTTTCTTTGTGTTCAAATGTGCATCTAGAGTTCAAGTTAGTTTATAGATTTATTGGGGGTAATTTGTTGACCCATCGGTCCATTTCGAGGACGTAGATGATGCACCGACACATAGATTACAATGTTGCATTTTTTGTATTTACGGTTTTCCATCCTTTTTGTTTGTTTTGTTGTTTCAAGTGTCGGTGCATCGGAACCACCCCTCCTCTAGGGGCGGTTCTTAAATTCATATATAGTATAGATAACACAGATAGTTAACTTAATACAGTAGATCAGTTCAGTCAATTCATTCATTCAAAAATTAGACGTTTAGAAGAGATCATCTTTAGTACACATAACATATAGCAACAATTACAGCAAGATCTCTATAAACGTATAGTAGCAATAACGTATAGTTCAATCAATCAATCATAATAATTTAATCTTCGTAAATAAGTAGCCTTCACGACGTTCCATAAAATTAGTGTATATAGTTTGTTAGTAGTTGGGTGTAATAAACAATTAAAACACGTAGTCCGTTTGTTGCACCGATTCCCCCATAGTAATCAAAAGAAGTGGCACATCTGTGCATCGGTGAAATAATTCTTTCATCCACCTAATTAAACACTGTAGTTTGTAAGAATTAATTCATATTAATCTACTAAAATTAGACTCCAAGTATTTTATTATTAATGATTAATAAAATATATAAAAATGACAAATTAGTAGAAAGTTACTTTTTGTAAGTACAATTTTATAGAGGAACTACCATAATCAGTCCAAATTTGGATAGTTGGGTACCGTTTTATAATATAGCCACAACCATTACCACGTCTTCTCTTTGATCGACTCTACCACGACCGAATATTGGCATTTAAAAACGTCAACGTTGCTCATTTTTAATTAAAAATTCCGATTAGATGACAATATCCTGTATATCAAAAGTAGCGTGTTAGTCAGTTTCATCCTTTAATTGAACGTTTTAATAATTCGTAAATTCCATTACTTTTTATCATGAGAGAAGATAGTTCCATAAATTACCTAGAAAAATCTACCTATACACCAGCACCATAGACACATACGCAGAACATTAATATGTAGGGATTCAGGATTTTATGGAAAAGGATTTTATTGTAGTGTTGGTTGATGCAGGTTACAAAACATTCAAATTATAACAAATATTTAATTTGAAAAATATAGCACACCGATGAACATTGATTTAAGGAGCTTAACCATCCACCGTATGGTCCAGATCTGGTTCGCAACGATTTATTTCTATTCATTAGTTCTACAAAATATTCCAGCGGGGCAGCAATGAACGAACGTATTGAGAGCAAAAATTAGATACTATTTGTATGAAAGTTAACACTGACATTACATACCCACGTCAAGTTGAGAACTTCTCAGCCTTTCATTTATTATCGGCACATTCATCTACGAACTCACATTCAAGTGTCCTGTTCCAGAAGGACCCTTATCGGCAAGCTTAGTCGTCAATTGACTGTATCGAACGTATTCTATCCTTTTCTTAGCATTTCACACCTGGGTGTTTAGTATTTTTACAAAAAATGTAGTTAAGCAGTTTGTCTTTGGTTCAATAATTCATTAGATACAAGACTCGCCTTCTTAATTTGAACCGATTGTGGGTTATTGTTTTTCATTAGTGGAAACATTCTTGTTCGTATTTATCTTTTCATTTTTTGTTTTTGTAATTTATTGGCCTTGTCAGTCACACATTTTTTACGTCTCCAATTTTTTGTATTATCATGTGCATTTGCTGTCCGTTTCTTTCTTCAGCGATTTATGGTTTTATAATAGTATGTAATTATATTTTTTCCCTTTTTAGTATTGCCGTTTCCTATTGTATTATTTTTTCTTTGTCTTCAAATGTGCTTCTAGAGTTTAAGTTAGTTTATAGATTTATTGGGAGTAATTTGTTGATCCATCGGTCCATTTCGAGGACGTAGATGATGCACCGACATATACATTACAATGTTGCATTTTTTGTGTTTACGTTTTCCCTCCTTTTTGTTTGTTTTGTTGTTTCAAATGTCGGTGCATCGGAACCACCCCTCCTCTGGGGGCGGTTCTTAAATTCATGGCAATATAAGTATTTCTACAATTCAATTCATAAGATAGATAACACAGTTGTTACAGTTAGTACAGTTCAATCAATTCATTCGATTTCAACATATTAAATAAAAACATCAAACGTTTAGGAGAGATCATTTTTAGTACATTTAACATATAGCACAAATCAAATCAAGATCTCTATAAACGTATAGTATCAATAACATATAGTTTCAATCAATCAATCATAATCATTTAATCTTTCGTAATTTAGTAGCATTCACGACGATCAATTAAATTAGTGTACATAGTTGTAAATAGTTGGGTGTAATAAACTTTTAAAACACGAAGTCAGTTTATTGTACCGATTCCCCCATAGGAATCAAAAGAAGTTGCACATCTGTGCACCGGTGAAATAATTCATTTCATCAACTAATTATACAATTCTTGTTCTAGTATGTTACATATTGGATAATGTTCTTCGTCTATTATCAGTGAACATTGCTGTTCTAAACATTTATTTTAGGAAACGTCCAAATTTTACCCACGAACGGAACAGGAGATTGATTATATTATTACATATCTCTCATTTTATGCTGCTTGCATTGTCTCTGTATGAAGCCGCTGTAATTAATTATTTAAACAAGAATGGGTCTAGCAATTCTGTTTGAGTAGGTAAGTAACACCACTTTACTTAACGACTGTCGTGAGGTAATTAGATTTTGCGATGGCGGGGTACATGCCATTAAGTTAAATTAGGTTGCAATTAAAAGGTCACTGCACGCCTTGCAGGATTTATGCAATCGTTTAAACCGACGTAATATAAATTGTTAAATGTTAGATTTTAGAAATGAAAAATTATTTAATATCTATATCCATCGTATTTAAGGAACGAAGTTAATAAAATACAAAGTACCTATATGCCTACCTACCTATAAGAAAATGAGCACAGAGAAATGGAACTGTTGCTATTTACAGAGTTACAGTTATATTATACAAAGTTTCAACGGTGCAATTGTTGTGAAAAGACATGATTAAAACCAAAAATAATTAAAAAACACACTTGATAACTTTTCATTTTTGGTTTTAATGCAGTTATATGCTTGTACATGATAAAAATTTTAATTATTTATAGTGTATGGTATATTTAATTAGGTGTCAAATTATACAGCCAACATCATAGAGTCATCAGTGTGAAGACTAGTTGAACACGCACCTCCATGTCTTCCTATACTAACCCAATCTTCGCATTTCTCTAATTTTTTAATTACTTCTAAATAATAAGATTTCTCAAGGCCCTCAAAATAAGCGTTTGTTTCCACGATGACCTCTTCATTCGATCCAAATCTTTTACCGCCCAGCCATTTCATCAGGTTTGAAAATAGGAAATAGTCGGAGGGGGGTAAATCCGGAGAATAAGGTGGATGGCGTAGCAGTTCGTAGTCCAATTGATGAAATTTTGACATGATGACTACACACGTAGAGTATGCATCCGTGCATTGTCCTGATGGAACAAAAATTTTTTTTCTGGGCTAAATGTGGTCGTTTCTGCTTCAAAACAGTGTCAAATCTGTCCAGCAGCTGCAACTCTGAATAGTATTTGCCGTTGATCGTTGATTGTTTTACCTTTTTCAAGATTATCAATGTAATCAATATGTATTACACCGCGCACCACGTGAATCCCAGGAAACTGCGGAAATGTCTTAACATGTTAACAGATAGAGCCATCTTAACTTTCTTCGGTACACGTTCACCCGTAGAAACTCACTGATTCGATTGTGTGAACTTGTCACACGGTGAAGCAATCGCGGCACCTATCGCCCATCGTGCCAACTGCTTTTTCATGTCCAAATATTCATATAAAATATGATGCACTCGCTCAATTGAGATGCCTACAGCCTCAGCCAACTCACAACTCACGCACTTTCAACCTTGGATCATCTAATATCATTCCATGGATTTTGTCAAAGACTTTCTTTTGGGCGACCACTTTTCAACTATTGAAATTGACGGTTCGGAGTCTCCATATGGAAATTCATTATTTATCAAGCCTCTCCTTGCTTTCTTTAACGGATTTTTTGCGCAAAAAGTAATGCTTAATCAGCACATGAAATTCACTTTTTTCCGTTATTGTGGAAATTAACGAGGTTAGCTGCTTTCAATGGCTGTCGAACATAAACTAAACGGCACAGCTTACTCAAAAATTTTCAGTAGTATACCGATAGATTGCACCTAACGGAAACAGTGTTGCCATTACAGTTACTGCGCGAGAAATTCAAAAAGTCACGGACTTATTGAACCACCCTCGTATTTGCGAACAGTAATCTAATATAGGTTATGGTCTGCCTCCTTTTACTACTGTTTCTGCTTCTCATGTGTCTCTAACTAGCCCTGCATGTATCAGAGCTGTCCTCCTAACATAAATTTTTAATAATATTTTTCGAGTTTCTCAATTAACAGAGGTGATCTCTTTTTGTTTTCCTTTATTGCATATCTCTACCGCTTTTTCCATCCTGATTAATCTGACATTCTAAACATTGAAAATCTGTGACTTCTTCTAGCTTTTCGTCTTCAATTTTTTTATATTAACTCTAACCATACTTTCACCTCCCTTACAAATCAATATTTCCATTTTATTTTTATTTAAATTTATATTCTAAAATAATATGTACTTGTCATTTCTGCTTCCAATATTTATGTTGATAAGATTTTTTGTGATAATTTCGGTCTAACAAAACTATTTATATTTGCAAATGATTAGTGACATAAGATTATCTTATCTGATATGTAGAATAATTCATCAAGACTTTGACAAGAAGATTAATTTTTTTAAAAGAACACGACCTCGCTGTAGATAGGACTCAGTTTTGAGCACTTGATTGCGTAAGCTCTATTAACTTTTATGGATTGACAAGTGAATGCGTCAACCTAACTGAAAAGTTCTATTCTCATATTCTTTTTCAATAAATAAGTAAACTAACGAATATAAGTGATATCGTACGGAATATTTTTAGTTATGAAATGTTTTTTCGCGAGTTGTTGACTACCAATTATTAATATTAAAAACTAATTAAAAGTAGAGGTTCTCATATTAAAATCATCCATCTGATCCTTTTTATTTTATTTGTAAAAATAAACTTATATTTAATGTGCTTTAAGTATAACGCCTCGTATGAGGTTTCAATCTGTCAATCCCACACCCTTCTATAGCACAAACACTTGCAAATGTTAAATATGTTTGTATTTATTCAACCCGATGTGAATTTAATGATTTATTACTCCTTATTTCGAGCTTAAGCTAAAAGTAAACATAAAGTAAGCTGGTGCATTTCCTTTTCATTCCAAATAACAATACACTTGGAAACTCCCCAAGAAAACTAAAGCAGCTGTTGGATAGCCAATGTTTGTATGTCACTCCAACGTGTCATCCGTTATATGATCCACGCATTTCATCTTTGTTACCGTTCCTATCGTTGTCTATTTAATAAATATTTTTTAGCAAAAACTTTTTGTATACTAATAATACTTTAAACTATCTTTTATGATTCTTAGTTGGAATGAATATACTGAGTTCCAAAAATTTTGTCAAAGAATTCGATTCTTAATTATTAATCAACTTTTAACTTTGAAAATTAACGTACAATATACTTAATATAGCAAGAAACTATTGATTTGTTCAAATAAATTAAACTTAAAATCACAGCTAGTAAACAATAAAGATAAGGTAGATATTTTGAATAAAAGCGGAATATACCAAACCAATTTCAAAAACTGTAACGCATTCTATTTAGGGCAGACAGGCAGAAATCTTAAAAAAGTTTTGATGAACATTATAAATATATAATAAATAAACAACATAGTAATGGCTTTTCAACCCAGTGAATTACAACCAATCATTTCTTAGATTTATAAAATCTTAAATTACTACGCTATGAGAAGAAAGGTGAAAATTTTAGAAATTTTTAAAATAAGTAGAGCCTGCTACAGCAATAAACCGGCCAGGAACGACTGGACCCTCGATTCCTATCCTGGGAGTAATTAGCCCCACGGGGGTAAAACTTCTATTTCCGAGGGATGACAATGATCCAAATTCTGGCGTATCTTGATGATTTTTTTTGTGAAATCAATAGCCTCAATATTTCGTTACAGGGAAATATTACCAATATTTTAATATTACAAGACAAAGTATCAAGCTTTATTCGCAAATTGGAACTATACAAATATAGAGTTCAGGTTGGCAAGTTTGTGAGCAACTGGAAAACGATAAAGCTGAAAAGATTACATTTCAAGATTCCGTGGTACAGCATTTGTCATTAGTAATAAACTAACTGCAACAATATTTCCCGGACATGGATAACCGTCAGTCCAACTCTTGGGTATTGAGACCATTTTTGACTGATGATAATATTTTTAAGGATGATGATGTGTCAGCTAAAGTAGAATTTCGTGGACTGCGTGAGGATTGCACTTTAAATGTCGAATTCCAAAATTATGACCTATGTACATTTTGGAAAAAAGTAGGTGCTGAATATCCTATCATAGCAGACAGAGCTTTAAAAATGTTGTTACCGTTTGCTACTACTTACAGGTGTGAGAATAGTTCCTCAACTTTGGTGACACTAAAAATAAAGGCCAGAAATCGTCTCAATGTGAATCACGATTTGAGATGCGCTTTAAGTGAAATAAAATCTAACATTACCAAACTTGTAAATGCGAAGCAGTACCAATCTTCGCACTAAAATTTATAAATTTATTTTATGTTTTCTAAGTTTTAGAAATTACCTAGCTTAAACCTAGCTTATAACTGTAATTTAGTGTAAAAATATCTAAAAGTTTTATGTGCAACTGTTTTTATGTTTAATAAAGCCTACGTATTTGTATTAACACGTATTGTTTGACTTCAACGTTGGGAGGAGGGGTATGACCCTAGTTAGGTCATAAGGGTGACAGACCTAAAAAGGTTAAGAACCACTGGACTAGACGAATGTCCTAGATAATGGCCTAACAGCCGAAACGTACGTAAGAGAAATTCTACAATAATTTTTTTGGAACTTATACCATTTTACAAGCACCTATTAAGATTTTGAAGCAATTATAAATCATATTTTACGCAGGTACACGAATAAATATTGAAAAACCTTATGATAGGATGAAATGATATTCAAATTTTTGTTTCCTGGCCTTTTCGTATTCATTGTGGTCATACATTCTAAAGACTCTCCAATGACTATTACGAGCATTAGTGTCTCTATGTGAACCGGATCGGCAAAACCTATAAAATGAAATGCGTATTTTCCACTGAGACCAGGACATAATTAATAACTTAACACATTTAATTATATTTATTAGACCCAATCCAAAACCAAAAAACTATACGCACCTTCATATAAAGGTATAAATGATCATTTAACAACAAAAAAATAACATAAAACCTAATATGACATAATAATAATAAGAAACTAAAATAGCGTTTTTTTTTCTGACTATCACCTTAAAGTTTTATTATAGGAATTAACATATCAAGTAAAAATTACGTAAGTTAATACTGATGCAGTTGGCAACGAATTTCGTCCGTACAATTTTATAATAAATATAGAAGTGAAGTTAAACTTTATAGTATTTTTGTGACTTGTTAACCTTGCAATAACTATTTTTATAGCCCAAGAAATAAACTGCGGAAATGTTATTTTGGTTAAGATGCTCGCATGTCATGTAAAGAAAATATCACATTGCACAACGCAGAGACGACGAAAACGATAAGAAACGTGGCATAGTGTGAACATACAATGCGTTGAAAATATTTGTTTGCTTGGTATCTTGACGGCTGCGAACAGAAGTATTAGCGTTAAAAAATTGACACCGCAAGCTGTTTCCGAATGATTTTAATTTATTATAAAACTATTAAAAAACCTCCACTGAGTTTGACATGTAACAAATCAAGAAAAAGAAAGCCACCAACAAAAAAAAACGAAAACAAAAAGGTAGTTAGCAACTAACAGGCAGCTCTTGCGAATGTGATTTTTATTTAACGTTAACTAAGTTCCAGTTACGTTTTGTTTTATGATAATTACATTCACTGAGATATTAAGAAATACTTTACAATACGTTTGTACTAATTATTATATTAAATATAATATATATATATGTATTATAATAATCGAAAACATTGTTTAAATAAATATATATATATATGCACTAGGTAAAAAAAACATGATGAAGAATTAGCAATAATTTTAATTTTTATGATAATCTTTATAAATTTGTTTCAACCCACAGGGTCATCTTCAGAAGAACAAATTATGAATATTTCTCTGAAGATGACCCTGTGAGTTGAAACAAATTTGTAAAGATTACAATAAAAATTAGGTGAGTGTTTAGTGTGCTTTATTTTTACTAATTCTTCATCACAAGATGGATAGTTTCACAAATTTATTTGCTAACTCGACAATATTGTTTGATTAAAATTTTAGCTTTTGTTAAGTCAAGTGAATTATTGAGTATTGTATAGATAATAATCATTCACTTGACTTAACAAAAACTAAAATTTTACCTAACAATATTAAAATAAGGAAAAACTTCCTTTATATGATAATCAAAAAATTCAGAAATCACTACATAGGAAACAGGCTTTGGTCAACAATCAAACCGAAATTTACACAGACTCAACCCCACTCCTCCTATGTAGATTGTAGGTATAAATATGTTTATTGTAAGTTGTAATTTTAGTATACAATTACTCTTGATAATGGTCCCTTTTGGATCGAAACAATATTGTCGAGTTAGCAAATAAATTAGTGAAACTATCCATCTTGTGTTTTTCTTCTAAGTAAATTTACATCATGTTTCACAATCAGCACACAAATGAAAGTCTTGATAATAGTTTAACTTCTACCACGTGGTCATAAGTACACGCACCTTTTTTTATATTTGTTGATTTTATATAAAGTATTTTTTGAGATAATGAAGTTAAACTTTAAAATATTTATAATAAGTCGTGGTAAGATTGGCATAAGAGCATAACGAAGAATTCTTCAAGGGAATTTACTGACTGAAGTACTTACTAAGGAGCATTTGAATTAAACTGAGATGTTCAATTGATTGTGTTATATATTTTTATATAAATACTTTTAAATTGGGGATGTTTTATTTATTTCAGTTGTCTAATTATCTGTTTTTTCCTTCTTTAACTTTTTATAACGTTTATTACATTTTCAATAAATTTTACTTATATTTTTTACTACGTAGAGGCTTCAAAAGATCCTTTTTTATTTAATAATAACGACTATGAAGGAATAACATGGTAAAATTACCAGTGCTATACACCGTTGATAGTGGTACCCATCGTCCATACTTGGATGGGTTCAACTAGTATAAAATATAAAGACTTCAATTAACCTTCTTGAATCTGTAAGAACGTCTTACTTTACTGTATCAAATTAATACTGACTTCTAAAACCTACAATTTTTTTACAGCACATTTAGATTAAGTGCCATAATTTATAGATATCAATTTATATAGATATATATATAACTTCAATATATATATATATATTTACGACGATAAAGTTGTTTTTCTGTATAGGTAAAAAGATAAACAGTATTTTTCATTAGTCGTCCGTCAATGTTTGGGGAGCAATGAGTGCGTTTAATATGATTTTACGATGACGGTACATTAACCTTGTCCAGTTTTATTTGAAAAATTACATCAAATAATAACAGAGATCTAGTAATACTGTGACCGAAACTCATTACATGCTTAGTAGGTTCAAAGGAAGTTAATTGCGGGCAATGAATGTTTCAGCTATTAATTCGGTCAAAACGGCAATTTCTCATTATATTAATGGTATTGAAATTACAGGGTACCACTGTTGGTACTTATCTCTACACACACCCATTACCAATTATACAGGACTATGCATAATCTTTGACCATTAGAAAAATGAATGCCGTCATTAGTTCAAAAGGGCGTATTTGAATGAGATACAATACAAAATACAAAACAGAAAAATTAAACCTATCATTAACTTTAGCTTACAATAGACATAATTGTTTTATTGTAACATATTTTAAACAAGTTCACAATAACCAACTTTATTGCAGTGTCATCAGATAATAACTTTTATGGTCTAAATTTACAAAATTTCATTTTTAAGGCGACAATTTATTGTAGCGTTGATAATATTTTCATAAACACATTGATCTACAATAGTTGTTGGAATATAACACTAAATTGGTTGAGATATTTGAATGAATTTTTCTGTTTTAATTAATTTAATTTTAATTTTATGCGATTCTTGCAATAATAATTCAATTATATATTGGTAGCTAAATGTAACTAATGCTTGCAAATAAGCTGATAAGGGAGGTGTTTGGTTTCCAGAAGAAGAACTGGTACTATTTTGAAGTTCAACTGACCAGTATTTATATCCACGTGTCATATAAATAACAACTGTCATATCAACATCTATTAACATGGAGTTGTGTTTGAATAGATGTACGTAATAGACAATGTAAAAATTTCTACTAAAAACAATCATAAATATAGGTTTCAAGGCATTTTTTGATCATTTGTTACCATTTTTTGAGATTTGCATTTTATAAGATATAATGCCCAGGGTATCACTTTACTTTTTAAAAATATATATTAGCCCTAAGTAGCTATTGTTTCAAAATACAATAATAAATGATACTCCATATAAAACAAATATTAAAAAAATCTAAATATCTGTTTAAAAAAATTGTTGTAAATCGTCAAACTTATGTTTGTGAGATTTTTTGATATTTTAGTTCTATAGGTATGAAAAGCATTAAGAGTCTCGAGTAATAAACTACATATCACGAATTATTATAAAAAACGGCTTTTAAGAGTCCAACACCATCATAAAATTAACTCTAAAAAGTCACAAATTTAATAAACACGTTGTTTCATATTGGTTGTTAAGAAAACACTTAACACTTAATTGTTTGAGAGATTCTAAAGTCCATTTTAATGTTGAAATTATAACCAATCATTGTTTCTTTAATTTTAAGCATTTGTTATTAATAATCTTGTTTTATTCAAAAAGAAGGAATTAAAATCCTTATTCGTCTAAATTTTAAGATCAAAGATCTCACATTTTGAACATATTTTCGTCTAGAAGTCTATCGGAATCAACAGTGTAATTCAATGCCGGTAGGGGTATTAGCCCTCGGAGTAGTTGTTTCTGTTGATTCCATATTTATATTTATATTTATAATCTTATTTTATATCAATATTCAAGCACGATTAATTTTGGCAAATTCATGTGTGAGGGTAGGGGAGGAATTAATACTATGTTAGCCACCACCCCTCGGCAACTCTTTAGCCTTTATATATCAAATATTATTTTGATAATGACTACATATGCATAGACACATTTCGTTACCAAGTGAAATAAAACAGAATCACAGTAAATCATTTTTACCTAAAGTATAATACCGAGCAGGATATGATGTAACAATAATTGATAAATGTAACATTTGAGTAGAAATGTTTATTGTTTTATTACATTATAAGTTCCTGTTTAACTGCAGCGATGCGTGGTGATTACAACATTGTAAAAAAGCACACCTTAACGATAATTTGCTACTCGTTTTGTAAAATGTGAATTACATACATCTGTTCAAACACAACTCCATGTTTATAGATGTTGATATGACAGTTATTATTTACATGACACGTGGAACATACAAAACCTTTTAAGAAATTTCTTATTGATAGGACGGGCGGCAAACATTCTGCCGTTTCTGATATGAAACGCTAAATATCGTAAAAAATGTATATTACTTATATACACAATCAAATAATTACCCATTTCGTAACTAAATGCGCAACTATAAGATAAAAGGAATTACTAACAATTGTTGCACATGATATAACATTCGCTTCGTCTGACCTTTGATAAAAATGAATTCTTCATAGTAAGCAATTCATTTTTTTTGCAAACTAAACGATACGTGACAACTCAATGATGATTTTATGCTCCGTTGAATTCAACATTTCATTAGATGATAAACGTCGTATCGATCCAACATGAGCTCATCAAAAATATAACAAACAGACATGATATGCATATTATCTTATTTCTAATTATATGCAAATTTTGCAGCTGTTTTTGCATAATATAAAAATTGTAACTTACACTTTAATCTGCATGAAAGAAGTGACATCATTTTATACAAACAAAAAACTTGATACATCCAAGTGTATAAACATTAACTTATTATTATTATTATTTATATATTAATACTTATCTCTTAATGAGGTTTTAATTTGTTGTAACTCTATAATAATATTAGCAAAACATAATTCAGTTACAAAAACTTTTTATTGTAAAAATTCCACAATAATTATTTCATTTAAAACCTGCAACACCTTGGGAAACTTCATTAAAAACAATAGAGACAGCACTAAAAGACTAAATAAATCAAGAATGTACTTACTGAAATGTCGAAGTTGTGAAAAGACTTACATCTGACAGACAGGCAGATCATTTGCCGAACGAATAAGTGAACACAGAAAATGTTTTAAAAATACTAAAAACAATTCAAAATACGCTGAATACCTTCATAACAACAAACATGGTTTAAACATCTATATTAAAGTCCTACCTACATATCGCCAATAAAAGCTAAAAATTAAATTTATTAGAAAGACTCAAGATATATAAATTAAATAAAAAATTATTGATTCTAAAAGATCAATTAGAAATCAACAATTCACCACTGTTAAATATATTTTAATCCAACTTAACATTTGTATAAAAAAAATATTTATATTTTGACTATGCGAGATGAATGTTTTGCAAGTGTAAGATTATTGAATTAATTTATATTTCACTATTATAAATTGTAATGTATGTAATTTCGTTAGTACATTGTTGTTGTTGTTTCTATTTTACAAACTAGTATTTAAGGCAATTGTCATTAATTTAAATTTTTATTTCTTCCACCTCAAGAAGCCACAGCGTGGCAAAATAATTATTGTGGCGTTTTTACAATAGAAAGTTTTTGTTTTTATTAATATTGGAGTTAATTTATATAAATTTTATAACTAAGATATTAGAATAACGTTGGTTATAATAATAGCAATTTTTCCGTTCACACGGTGTAAAATTATCGACGCCGCGTCTATTTTTAAGATTACCTATTTTTCGTTGTTTTCTTCAAAAGATCTGAAGCTGTCAAGTAACTTTAAAAATTGACACGGTTTAGAACTCGAGAAAAAACTACTACTAGTTTTGGTAAAAATAAGAACTTTTATAAGCTAATCTAAAAATACCATAACACAAAAAAAGACACAAACAAAAGGATTCGTTTTCGGACGGAGTTATTAGAGCTATTGGAGTTCTATTAATGGTAATTTTGAAATTTGTTGAAAGGAATGTTATGAAATGTAAAACTTGTGCCGCCTTGTAAATAATATTACTTAAATAACCTTTATTCTTGCTTAAAAAATACCGAAATTACCAAATGTGGATCGTTATTTCGATCTTATTAGATCACCAGCACCATGGCTAGCAAAACTTTAAACACTTTTGGGTGTTTCATTCCCACCAGCTACTCAAACTCGTGGGCGGGCAGTCCCTTCGACCTGCACTGTAGTGCAAATCCGGAGGGTAGGACGTAAGGCCGTCTTCAGCCTGCTTTCAGGAATCGTGGGAATGAGTGGGTGGTGTGGTTAGAGAGAAAAAGATGAGACGGACGAAATGAAGACAGAAAATAAGTAAAAGATTATCTGTGGAATAGTACTACCCCTTACTTGATGATTTCGATCTTAGTAGATTTCACCAGCACCATGGGTAGCAAAACTTAAAAAAACTTTTTGTGTTTCATTCCCACTAGCTATTCGTGGTGGTGGGCGGGCAGTCCCTCCTACCTGCACTGTAGTGTAAAGGCCCTTATTTGATAATCTATGCAAAATTCCTTTCAACTTTCAAAAATAAAGTAATTCGATTTCTAAGAAATGACCAAGTTTCATTCAAATTTGAAAAAGCTTATTCATATTAGAACAAATACATTACTGAAAATGTGTTCTACTTTAACTTCTTCAAAGGAATGTACGAAATTATCATTCACTCTGTATACATTCGTGTTTAATATTACATACGTAAGTTATTTACGAGTGATTTACATTAAGAGATTATTGGGCCTTTGTGACAAAGAGAAAATAACGGTCAACTTTTACGTAACACATCCATTCCGCCTAAAATAAAGTAAACAGAAGTTGTATGGTAGTGAGAAATTATTTATTGACGACGGAACGCGATATTTTACTCTTTATCCTGCTTTACGATATATCATCTTAGACGGACTGATAATCTTTATTTGCGCTTCTGTAGCCCCATAACTTTTAAATTTTTGTTCCATTTTTGTATCACAAACATCAGCAACTTTTTGACCTCGCGCACCTCTATATATATATACACCGAAACAATATTGCACTTTCACAAACACTTTAAAAAGATTAAGAAATAAATTATGAAGAGCTTCTTAGACACGTATTAACAGAACAGAGTTCCATAGTGATCGCCACAGATATCCATCATTTTTCATCAATTATTGTATAATAATGTGCTAATATCTGTATACAGTGGTAGGTTTGCAATGCAAAGGTATAATATTGGATATTGTAAATTATTGACTTATCTGGCTAGTCGCCCGGCGGAGGTGCTATGCACCATCGATAAGGATACCAATAAACTAGACTAATATACATCGATGGAAGACTAGTCCATAAATACTTAAAATTTATTTTCGATTAAAAGTTACCATTAATATAAAAAAACTCGAAAAGTATTTATCTATTACAAATTTATATTTCAACCACCAAGTTGTATAAACTACTTGGTGATTGAAATATATACTTATAATTTCCATAAATAAATTTTGTGGGCCTTTGACGATTTCTTAGTAATGTATTGTTAAATTTTCCAAATAAGAAGGGATTAAAATCGTTGTTTGTGTAAACATTAAGAATCAAAGATCCCAAATTTGGAATGCGTTCCACCAAGTAGGCACTACGAACCGAAAGCCAAATCCCACAACCAGTTTCGACCTATTGGGTATTGGTATAATACCTTCTTATTTGGATATGTTCTCTTCATCTAAGAATATTTCGGAATCAACAGTGTAGGAGTAGTTGTTTCTGTTGATTCCATGCTTATATTTATCATACAGCCTGTTCAGATTTCCTAACTGAAAGATGTTCAAAATTGTTGTTGGGCTGTTGTCTGTTACTTTTCGAAAAATCTACCTACTTTTAAGGATATTTGGGATTATACCTGCCAATTTTGTTTTTAAGTCGTTTTCGGACTGGGGTGCATGCGTTTAACGTGTTCTGTTTTTTTTTAATTTGTAAGACAAGGGGAAGCGGAGGAAGGTTCAAGGAGGGTGCGGGCAAGAGTCAAAAATAGTTCGAACAGAATCAGAGAGAACTGTTTTTATTTTCAAAACGAGTAGGCCCTCTCGTATCGGGTACATTTATTCAGTTTGAATAAGTTTTAAAAAGTAATAAAGGAAATCTGCACATAACGGGTTATGTGTAGGTTAAGGTTATAGTAAGGCTCTTGTACATAGTGTTATGTTCTAATAAAACGTTAAACAAAGCAAGAGTAATTATTTTGGTTCTACAAAGTCCATTGGTTCATCCTGAGTATATACGAGATGATATGTAGCGAATATTAGCTCGGTAATATCGTACACGTCCTCTAAAGGCTTTTCTGCCAGCGCCCATCCTATGAGACCCAACAGGTCGAAACCGGTTGTGAGATTTGGTTTTCGGTTCGTGGTGGGACGCGTTCCAAATGTGGGATATTTGATTTTTTTATTTAGACGAATAAGGATTTTGATGCCTTCTTATTTGGATATGTTTTCTTAGTCTAAGAATATTTCGAAATCAACAGTGTAATTCAAAGTCTTGTACTTGTTTCTGTTGATTCCATATCTATATTTTTTGTTAAATTGTTTCAGCTTTTAAGCTCGTTTAATAGATAATTGAATTTCAAATTTTTCTTTATTTCCTCATAAATTATTTACAATTTGTACTTTAGAAGATCGTAGTTTTATTTATAATATATACTTTAACAATTAATTAACTCTTTTCTGCCATTCTTTATAGTTTAGAAGAGTTTGGGAGTCTCTACAGTCGAGTACAAATTAAAGTGCTTTGAAATTATGTACACACTTAAAAATTAGACAATTTCAACAAAATACTGTTTCAAATAGTCCTCAGAGCATCTAAGACGTGTTAATTTATGAGTCGAAATCAAACACTAAACCTTGTTGTTATTAGCAACCATAACACGTACACACTGCAGCGAAGATAATAAAGTGTATTATAATACCTATTTCTTTTCGTTTCATATAAAGTAGTAATGTCTATGTTTATTAGTATAATAAATTCCGTAGAAGTAAAATTTATTTCGGTGTTATTTTGAATACTGAGAAGAAATGTTAGGCAGGTATTGTTTTCTTTATTTTATTACGCTTGTTATATGTATATGTATTTTAGGGTTCGTTTAAAACCTCCAAACGTATTCACCATAAAATATTATTTCGGACGGATGTCCACGCTATAAATATAACAGAAAAAGTCTATTGACATTATTCTATTCGCATACGCAGATAAATCAATAGACTTCCCCATACACTATATCACATCAAAAAAATAATAAAAATATTTTAGATGATAAAAAATGTTCTAAATAAGTAATGAACCTGTCAATAAGTACCTAAAGGTAACTCATTTTTCAACAAATATTCAATAAATTACCGAGTTTGTTATTAATTTAGATTCTAGATTCAACGGACTTACTCTTATCACATACTTACCGAATAAAATAAACTTTTAAAAAGTTTACATATTATGGTCAATTTTGTCCGTCATCTTAATTCAAAATAATAAGAGAGGGAATTTTTAACAAAAAGAAGGTTGGTGATTGAACGGGCGGATTCAAAAGTCTTCATTATTAAGGAGTATGGTGGTGATGGGAGGGTATATATTTGGAGGGATTAGCTAACTTGAGAAAGAGAGGAATTTGTGTGTTCTCTAGTTGACACTGGAGCAGTGCTCTCGAATCCAACACCAAAACTCCCGTAACATTTAAAAACCCAATAACCTAAGCAATTTAGACCTTGTCACCCTATGACCTAAAATTTGTAAACCCCTTAATCTAAACCATGAATACTCCTATAAGGTATTGGAGACTTAAAAGACTTAGCTTTACAGGATTTCAATCGCTTGAATTTGATGTTTTGGGTTACAGATGTAGCATTTCAAGCAATAGTTTTTCGGAAATTTTAAATTTGGTACGAACTCGTGTTTATTTTATTTTGCATTATATTCATTTCTTTTGCTAAACGTAAATATCATCAAAATTACTTTCACTTTGATTATATTATTGTTATATTCATTCTCCAAATTTCGGTTTTAGTGCAAACAACTATTTATTATATTTATTTCCTTTAAGCGTAAACTGGCATACAATATTTTCAAAATCATTTTGTTTTATTATCATATTGTTATGTTCATCGTCAAACTTTCATTGTATTGTCACGTTTAAGGTATTAGTAAAATTACCAAATTAACCAGGGTGTTTACCTGAAGGAGTGCAATGACTTGTGGGGTTGTTGCTGTGGTCGTTTTGCCATACTGTGCCCTCTGGCTAGCAACAACTTTTGTCAATTCCCACTTCATTATAGTTTATTTAAATTGAAAACCACAGATTAATTGCCAGATTCTTAAGAGCATTCTTAAAGCCACTCAAAAATTGATTCTTTGTCATTCAAATTTCAGTTAGTAGTAGTCAGTAGGTACCTTGTTATAAATATAAATAGTGTAAGTGTTGTTATTAAATATTTAAAACCAATCTTCATCGTTTCTTTCGTTAACAAGTTAATTAGATTACTGGCAATTAATTTTGGCGTGTAACTGTGGGAATTCAAGAAAGACATCTTTCAATAAAAATATTTTCTCACGCATCAAAACAATAGAGTTTTTGAATTTCACGGAAAATAGGAGATACATTTGAGAGCACTGCTCTATAGCCAATTCTTGTAGGAGGGGTGAACAATCACCACCAACACTTTGAATCCGCGCCTGGGTAACAGAAACTTAAACTTTATTTTAATAGCGTAGACATATCATATGACAAATTTCGGAACAATCAATATTCAAAATTTAGGACGAGTGTAGTTGGTTTTCAAACAATACTTCTGTGCAAGTATGCGTTTAAATTAATCACCCAAACCATAACTGCTTCAATAAAAAACAGAGCGAGAATAATGACCTACACACACGATCATAAACATTGTTCCTCAAATATTTGCTGTTACTACTGCTTTGTCACATCCTGTTTTTACAAGGTAGGTACAGGATTATTTATCATCGGCGTATTTTCCTTTTTTATTCGTTTTCGACGTTTCGGTTGCACGGAGCAGCGAATTCGCAAAATTAATTTGAAATGTGGAGCTGCATAGGTATCAGCGGCAGCCTGGCGGCATATGCTCTCTCTCGTGCTAAAAAGCAAAAACGAATTACGAAGTGCAGCAATAACAAGAAGCCAATAACACGTGCGTCGTGTAAAAGGATAAAAAGGGACCGCGTGTAACAGCTGCGCAATATGGCTTTCCACAAATTAATCTTCCCGTTTAAAAACAAACGGATCGGGCAGCGCGTTCCAGAAAAACAAAACTAACTAGAAAACATTCAATACAGTGGCGTGTTGTACTTGGATATTATAAACATGATTCTTTCCGGACGGGGAATCCCACACCAGAAATAAATAGTGTCGCAGTTTCATCGTGAAACTGCCAAAGATTTTGTCAATTTTCAAAGTATACGAATGCTCAGAAACAGTACAGAATTGTTATTTATTTATAACTATTCCTATAAACTACTGACAAGAATTTTCGTATAAACTATTGGGAACCCTAATACATATATCTGTATGTAGGTAATTATTCAAATAATTTTGTTATATTTTTTGAAAGGGGGTGGTTTGGAGCAGGCAGACAACGTGAAAAAATTTAATAGCAGATTATTAAGAATGCAATTGTAGAAATTTAAAAAACACTTGATTTCTGATAAGAGGGTGTTGAAAGTATGGTTGGTGGACGATTTCTGTGTTGTGCCTGGTTTCGAAAGCGATACTTTTTAATTTAATTACTTTTTAGTTTAATTAAATCAAAACTTGTAACGGGTCTGACAGAACACTGTCTATAAGATAATTACCAATTAAACATTGACAATTTGAAATTGCTCCATTGTCAATCTAAAAGTAGGAAATTAACCTAATTGAAGTTTTTAGAAATTAAAAAGGCTTTGACAAGAATATTGTAAATAATCAAAAAGAATTGTACATTCTAAACACCCCATTCCTTCTTAACCTATAATAATGTACTTATATAAGCTGTAATTTTTACATTTTAAATTAGTATAGTTTATTACTCTAGATAATGGCTATTTAGCCGAAACAATTGTTGAGGATTATTGAAATATTCCTGTTGAAGTTCGTTTCTGCTTTGATTTAATTAAATTATTAAACATGCTTCATCATTCATGCACCGTCCTAAGTTTAAATTCTACTTTGATTATCCTTGAATTTTCCACTTTGTTAAGAATGAATGTTCCTAACATAATAGATAAATAATATCGCATTTCCTTTAGGCATTCAACGTTTTTGGAAACGAAGCTTTTATTAATATACTGAGCATTGTTTTGAAGTCATTAATGAACATATTGATGACATCTTTGATGATTGCTAAGATTGAAGGAAGGTTAACAATTGAAACAAGCGTTCAGAGTCGATAGGTTCAATTGTTAGCCCCGTCTACGTGATGCCAGTTTCTTTCATATATCTAGACGAATGCGAATCGAACTTTTTGTTTATGTTGTATGTTCTTGTTCGCTTTGTCTGAACATACCATAAGATTAAACGTTTCTGATCGTTTGTTTAAATTAATATAACTAAGCAGGTACGTATTGGTTAAGTACAAGTAGCAGTTCATCTGTGTTTGTCTTTGTATAGGTATGTAAGAATGGGGAAAAAACAGTGGAAACAACATTACTACTGTCAATTTACGGAAATTTATTGCCGCATTGCTCTTTGGTAATTATGAGCAACCAACTAAAATAAATTGGATAAACTATTAACATTTTCCTGTCACGCCACTGACAGTTAAACTATTAACATGTGCAAAAGTAAAGCAAAAAGAAAAGATACATGCTCGCAAATCGTCGGAACGTGATCCGTACTGGTGCTATAATGAACACCTACAGTAAAGGTGCTGACCTGCTCAATGCCTCCTCGTTCTTTCCCTCTACCCTTCCGCCTCAACCGATCCTACTCCACACCAAAACCCTTTCAACCTATCGCTTAGTACCACTCTGCACAGTTGCCAACGTTAACGCTTATACAACATCAGTATCATGTTTTATATTCTTTAACAATTGTTGCAAAAATTGTGGATACTCACATTGAACGTCCTATACATTTATGTTCATATACAATATAACTTTATGTAGGTATCTATGTTTGTTAGTGTGTGTATTCATCCTGTACTCGTTCAAATATGCGAAGCATTTTGCAAGGATCGAGACTAAAAAAAAAATGTAAAAACTAGTTTTTCACCATGTATTGCTATAATAAACACGATGGCTGAAAGATACACCACGTGCATATTTGAGTTGAAGTTTCTAAAGCCAGCGTAGACTCTTTAAATTTCATCCCATGTTACGTACAAACAATGTCTGGCATATATTAAAATTAATTGACCGAGTTTCAAGTGTTTAATTAAATTTAATGCCTACATTCATAATTCAAATGAGTTTATACCAATTAGTAACAGACATATCTGTATGGGTATTTATATATACATATATGTATACTCGAAAACAATGTAAAATGACAATTCACATAATTTAACATTTATATACTTATTTTAGTTTTGCCTATTGAGATCAAAATGTTGAATATATTCCCAACATACACACAATCGCTTGTTCAACTTAATGATGTCTACTTTTACGATTGCTCGAAATTGTCAGTAACATGCAGTAAATAATGGGTTGAAATGTTGACTGATAAATTCCAAACTTAATTATTAGATTGGATACAAAACAGACACAAAGTTCTAAAACAAAATATATAACTGGAGACGTTGCAAGGAATTGAAGTCTCAAATCTTCTTTCCCAAATAATATTTTTTTATTTTTTCCAATTAAAAGTTTTAATGTCTAATACTTTCCGAAAAACTAACGAAATTTATGAAAGTTTGATCGTAGTTTCCTTGTAATATTAAAGATAAGTGAATCTGATTTTTTTTTCAGAGAATCCTTGAAAGCTATGAGATGGATATCCTTAAGCTTGAGCTCATACTGCTTATTATAATAATTTTGCATTGTAATTATTATTAATTATTAGAATTATGAATAAATACAGACAGCGTAGTGAACATCATCTGTAGTAATTTGCTACTTATTTTTGTACTATTTTAGTTAAACAAGTCGATATCCTTATTAGAACAGGACCTTGTTGAATATTACTGAATCTCACAATGAGTAGTAAATGTATACAGATGGCGTTCACTACGCTGTCTGTATTTATTCATCGAACGCTGTTTAAAGGCAACAGGTAGGTTAATCAGTGTTTTGTCGAAGCTGTCTACGGAGTGATGATGAGAACCAAAGAGTTCGAAGATCCGAAAGTGTCAACAGATTACTGACCAAGAACATATTTTAATTTTTGTATTAAAATGATAGTGTTTGGTGTCCGCATGTCTAATTTTATATATTTTTTATTTTATCTTTTACATGTATATATATTCATTTTTGTGTGTAACAGTATATGTTTTTTAGGTTAGATCATTGTAAATAATAATTCGTTACAGTTAATATTATGGACATATTAAGTACGTTCCTGTTATCACGCGCTTATCAAATTTACTCGTCTTTTGGGTGACAACGGACAATTGATGGTGTTGCCTACTTTTTAGGACATTTGGTCGGGGCGTCATAAATCTGGATCATAGATCAGTATTTCGATTCAAGTAGAAGGTAGTCACCCTCATTAGTAAGGGCTCGTAAAATATGAGAGACCAGAATCTTTTTAAGGCATTCGATAACCAACAGCCAACAGATTCAATTCTTCACTTCAATTCAAACCAATTATTCAATTCAATATTCAATAACAAGTCAAAACCAAATAGTACCAAATTAAAACTTAAACTTTGAATGGTGCACTGTTTGTGAAACTGAATGAGAAAAATAAAACACATAGAAAGTTTCACTAAAAATTTACTTCGAGAACCTCGACAAATTTTTTTTGACCTAACCGATGTCATTTAGAGAGGAACACAAAAAGATTAGTAAAATTTACAACTAAAACTGGACTTAAATACTATTACAAATTAAATAACAGGAGAAGGGAATTATAATCAGACATTTCTAGCTGACTATTGACTAAATTTATTCTATTATATAAGGCCTTTTTAATTTCTAATGTCTCTAAAAGATATAAGATTTACTTTTAGGTACATTTGAGTGTAAAACTTTAACATTCGATTCGTCTAATGAATGGTTAAACATAAATACAGTGCTCCGCCATACCACTGGAGTTGGTTTTGTTGTTTTTTAAAGCTGCCGAATGTTCTGCCACACGTTTGTTTATTTTCCTACCTGACTGACCAATATACGTAGCATCACATTCTTTACAAAAAATCTGAAATACACCTTTTCCCTCACTAGGTTCTGAACAAAATTTACGATTAATAATTAGATTACCTAGATCAAGTGAATTTTTTTCAATAATTTTACAATTCCACCTTTTCTGTAAGAGTTGTTTAAAATATATACTAACGTTAGAAATTAATTTTATACATCCATATATAGTTTTTTGTTGACCAAGGGAACAGATATTGAATAATAGTTTTGAAACCTGAATTTTCAATTTTTTATTTAAAAATTTTTCTATGGTCATCAAGGTGTATCCATTGGAGTACCAAATTAGTTATTAAGTTGTACATAAATAGTGTATAAATTATAAATAAAACAAAAACAACAAAAAAATGTTATTATATTCTTCAATCATATCAAAATCAAATTAATGCGTATCAGATAGTAAAAATACTAAATTTATACACAGATTAGGTACCTTCTGCAAACATCTACTTAACATTTAAGATGATTTTATTAAAATTAAAATAGTACGCCATATAATTAGGATTAAGTAAACGGTAAAATTGTTAATAAGTCCGGCAACCGTGGCAAGTACATAATATAATATGGTTACTACGAAAAGCAGTGTGCGTTGCACTTTCTTTTTCCGGACAACTTATTTCCAGCAGTCCGCGGCCTTCGAAAAGACAGGAACGAAAATTATTGTCGTTTTTTAAGTCGAAAAGAAAATACGACGTACAGAACAAGACAAGCGAACAACTTGAGTGCATAACTTGCGTGGCATTCGTCGTTGAAAAACCGCAAGTGGTTGAACCCCAGCAGCAGGAGAGAGTGAAGCCCGCACTGTAACACTCTGCTCACTCTCCCAACCGTTTCGATTATATTTAGCCGCTTTAATTAGAAACAAAGGGTGACGGAACCGCATCAGCCTAATGGTAATTTTATATGAATCAGACCGTTGACAAGATCTATGTGTATTCGTTGTTCCACTTTTATGTCACAGCGAAATAATATTGCGTTTCAACTTTCATGACACGAAAAACTTATGTACTGTTCTGTTGCTTTTTTTAACGGTGATTGCTATGCCGAACCGCTGCGCTCTGATGTGAAATATGTGGTATTGAATTTCCCTACAAAATGTTTACATTAATTGGTTTAAAATAAAATCTACGTTGTCTTACGTAACATCGTTGTAGTGTGTCTTTTGAAAGAAACATGGAAAACTGCGCAAAATTTATTGCTTATAAAATCAAGTTACAACAAAGAAACAAAAACTATTTACGAATTTTTAGAACCATGTTTCGAAATTGTTGTAGAAAACGTACAATGCACTATTCTTTCCGAAATTGTAAGATATACGATATTCAAATAATAGGTGAAATAAATAAAAACACAAAGTCTCCACAAAATTGGTATATTCACACTTTACAATTGTTACGCCTAACATAGGCTTCTTCAGAAATAATAATACAATAAACTTATCTTAATAAAGTTTAAGTTTTGTACGGTGCATTCAGTGTGAAAATGCATATTAAATAAAAGGTATAAAATAAACACTTTGTTAATTTTCACTAAATTTATTATCAACTCGAAATATCGTCATTTTCAAGAGTACAACAAAATTATACTAAAGTTATAATGGGTATTATCTAATTTATACCTGGTTTTGGGTTTTACCCAAATTACACAACAGGAGGGGTGTATTGTTGTTATACAGTTTTTGTTTTTGATCAAACTTAAACTAAAACAAAAAACCCGACAAACTTTATACAATGTAAAAAACGAAAAACCTGAACACATTTTTCATTCACTAGAATATGTACCTTTAACAAGTCAAAAAATTAAATCAAATTTGAAAAAACACGGTATTCAAGCAATTATTTCGAATAAAAAATCTCTAGGTAAGCTACTTGTTAATAATAAACAAAAAACAGATATCCTTGATAACAGCGGCATATATAAAATTTTTTGTAAACAATGTGATGCTTTTTATATTGGACAATGTGGTAGAGCTGTTAAAACACGTGTAAATGAGCACCTATATAGTATTGTGTCTAAGAAGAATTGTACAGGAATGTCAGAACATGCTTTAAATTATAATCATAATATAGATATAGATAATACAGCCATATTACATATCCAACATAAAAGCAAAAAATTAAGCCTTCTAGAAAACCTAGAAATAAGAAAAGCTATTTTAAATAAACAGAATATCGTAAATTTACAAACAGAACTGTATAACAACAATACACCCCTCCTGTTGTGTAATTTGGGTAAAACCCAAAACCAGGTATAAATTAGATAATACCCATTATAACTTTAGTATAATTTTGTTGTACTCTTGAAAATGACGATATTTCGTCGAAACAATATTGTCGAGTTGATAATAAATTTAGTGAAAATTAACCAAGTGTTTGTTTTATACCTTTTATTTAAACTTATCTTAACATTTGTCTTTATTGACCTCAACAATTCACCGTTACTAAATCTTTTTACTCACCCCCCGCCCTAATCAACTAGTATATAAGACAAATGTTAAGATAAGTTTATTGTACTATTACTTCTGAAGAAGCCTACGTTAGGCGTAACAGTTGTAAAGTGTGAATATACCAATTTTGTGGAAACTTTGTGTTTTTATTTATTTCACCTATTATTTGAAATGAGTTTCCATCATGTGAACGTAGAAATAATAGATCATATACCATATTAATTCATTTTTATTTATTTAATTTAATTCACCACCAATACAGTCTACAAGGAGACCATAGAGGTCCGCACGTAGAGGTGGTTACAAGGTTGTCTTAAACTAAATAAGCTTAATCTAAAATCACCTTAAAATATGGAAAAGAAGTATAATGCAACGTTGCAACAAAACTAGACTGTATTATAGTTGTCTATGTAATCGTTTTTTTATATCTCAGCCAATGAGCAATGTGTTTCCTTAAACATTTTTAACTTATATTTTTTAAATTCTTTATATGGTCCGGTAAAACATTAAATAATTTAATAGCCACAAAGTAATGCCTACTAGCCTCACTGTTGAGCTTACAAATAGGTAAAGGGATAGATTTGATTCTAGTAATACTTTCACAGTCTAAATGAATATCCCTTAACATAATAAGAAAACAGTAAGGATTCCAATTCATAATTCTGTGAAATGGTCAGAGGTCTATTTACAATTTCTACATTTTATATCTTCTTATTAAAGATTGCTTTTAATATTCTTCTCTGGACAGATTTTAGGACCACAAGGACATTTTGGTAGGCACCCCCTCCCCCAAGCTATGATGCCGTACATAGCAATACTACAGAAAAGAGCATAATATATTGTTAACAAGTTGGATTGATTCATTACATATCTAAGTCTATAAAATACATATATTAGATATTTAATTTTCTTTACAATATAATTTAAATGCTTATCCCATTTAAAGTTAGAATCTAATATCAATCCCAAATGTTTGACTCGATCAGATCTTGTAATATTACAATTATTAACAATTATATCAAATGAAACAGGAATAGAATTTTTATATTTACCAAAGGTGATAAAAGTTGTCTTAGATATGTTAGATGCAAGATGGTAATAAACAATCTCAAGTTGTTGACTTATTTTAGTCCTAAGCTCTGCCCAGGAACAAGCATCACAGGGAACAGCCGTATCATTAGCAAAAGATAAGATATTAGGTAATTGTTTCAATAATGAGTTAATATATATTTAAAAAAGTATAGGACCAAGTACTGTTCCTTGTGGTATTCCTATATTAATGTTAATAGGATCACTAATATAATCTTCGAACTTAATACTCATTTCTCTATCCTTTAGATAATTTCTGAACAATTGTAGTGGTATCCCTCTGATTCCATAACTCTCCAATTTACTTAAAAGGTCAAAACAATTAAGAGAGTAGTGTGGCTGCAATAATTCGCCACAAAAGTTTACATTTACTGTAACATTTTATTATTCCTTTTGTATTAATTTTATATTTGAATATTTTATATTCTAAATACCTTTTCTGCATTCTTATCTTTTGTATTTTTCTATTATTGTTATTATGTAAATATCTATTTTAACTTTTCTACCTAAATCTTTTGTATCTGTACCTGTTTATTGTGCTCTGTGTAAATAACTTTATTACTTGTACTTTTCTATAATCTGTTTAACGTTTCAATTTTACTTACCAACCGCATGACGTCTGCAACTCATTTTCTTCCTTAATTACATTTTAATAGTACATGTCTTTCAAGTAAAACTTCAACAATCTGTCCCTTCTTCAATTTCTTAACTCAAAATTTCCAGACTTCTTTAACTTCTAATTGGATTCCTACTTTTATCTTTCTAGTTCTTGCTCCCCTCTAACTGTCTTTCTATCATTTTCATTTCCAAAATTTACTCACTTCCGATCTGCTCTTCCTTCTACTCAACTTTTATTCTGTGTTTTCGATTTGTTCTATCTTCTTTTTTTTTATAAATATATATTCATAGTTATCAAAGTGCATTATTTCATTTATTTATTTCTCATTATATGCAACAATCAAAATTGGAGACCCAGTCAACAACTATCTAAAGTGGTGAACAACATACATATCTCCAAAGTAGTAATTTCTGAGGTGTTACTCACCTAATGTTGTAGTTTAGGATATATACAAAGAAAACCCTAGCCACAACGTTAAACGGTCCCTTACAATTTCAAAGTAGTAGATACCTACACTACATATACTTTACATACGTTATAAGTTTAAATTCGAAAACGGTGTAACAATTCATCACGGTTTATAAGATAAAATTCACGTTCAGGTAATACACGTTCCTACATTTTACGTGCAGAAGAAAAATAAAAACTCGATTACAGTTTATCGCTGGTTAACATCAGTAGGTATTGGATGGCAGTAGTTAGGCTTTGCGTTTTCGTCTGTTGCCGTGTGTTGCTGCTGCTTACCGGATAGAGGACAGGCCATTAGGTACGGATGTGTTTGGCGTGGGTTTATTAGATAACACACCACGTGTTGTTGGTCGTAACGTATTCTGATATATCTTTTCAGATAATTATGGTAATCGTGCAGTTATTTATCGCGTACATTGTTAGTTAGGAGCTTCACAACAATATAATGACACTCGTAGAATAAAATACTGTTAGTTCCACTGTTAATGGACCGCTTCGCTTGTCAGAAAACAGATCGAAAGAATTAACATGACTCTCTTATCCGCTATAAAGTTACCATTTTTATAAATTGGAAATTGTCCTTTCAAATAGATATGCATACCTTCACCAAGAGAGATAGAACTTAAATGAAACTTACAATGTAAACTCTCTGTGACCAAAATCTTCTGCTACAGAGAATTCCCTAAACATGAACATTACTTGTGCTTTGGTTGGTTTGCCTTATAACGCGACTCTCTGTAAGGAGACACTGAACAGTTCACATGGTTAGCAAAAGAAAAACTTTACGTGTGAACGAAAAAGCTCCTTAACACGTGTAATAGAAAAGGAATAACAATTTTGTTTCCGAAGCAGATAGAAGAGTATGAAATGAAAATAAAACCAATATTAAATAAATTTAAAATTAAAAAAAAAAACAACACTGCTTGACAATGTGCTTGCTCAAAACACATTCACAATAAAACTTACCCTTAAATAGAAACCATCTGGCAAACTGCTCATTAAATAAACCGTTACCTACAGTTAAGAGACGTCAACTATTACCAAGTATTATTTTATTTACTAAAGAATTTTAATAATGATTACTGATGTAGCATTTTTCGAATAGTATTTCTATAGCTCACATAAAGAAACTGATATTATTAACAAAATGCCAATCTAAGTTCAACTATTGAAAAGTGTTCATTGTTGTCTACTATTAATCAAAATGATAATGAAATTGCAAAAGGAGTTGGTACGCTTAAGTAAATTTTAGAATAACTGCTACGCCATCATCTAGTCTTATGGTTATGCTGAACTCAAAGTTAGCACTGTCATTGTCGCTAATTCAGTTCCTGTTAAAATTTAGAAATTAAGTTAGATGGAGGTAGAATAACGAAGAGGGCTATGGAAGTCAATATGTAATAGGAGAGACAGGATGGTAGGATACCTTCTGAAACATAAAGAGCTAGTTTAGTTAGACACGTTTTAGAAGCAGATATAGGAGTAAAAAGAGGCAGAGGAAGGCCTAGATTAGATTATTGTTCGTAAATAATTAATTATTAATAATTAAATTAGTAAATTTAAAATTAAAAAAACGAACACTTGGTAAAGTTTCATAAATTTTATTATTATTTGTCTGAGAACTGTTTCAACTTCTACGTCATTTTCAAAGACTGTGAATGCTTGGTGTTGGTTATGGGTAGTTATAATATTGCTTTTATATTAAATTCAGGGATTCTTTGATGAATTTTGACCTACCGTTCACCAACAACCCCCTGTTTAATAGTCTTCAATAAGTTACAGGCAGTGTTTTAGAATATATTTAGGTATAATCTTTTCTTAATCTTAGTTTACTATTACCATTGAAAATGACTACATCGTAGTGGAAATGTATACATTTGTTTGTACCAATAAACATTTTTTGTAGTGTTATAAGGCGTTTGAATCTATTGTTTATATTAAACATACAATCTATTCTTTTATACTCTATAAAACAAAAAGTCTGTGTTTTAGAGTTTTACTATATTTCAAATAATGAGGTTATTAAGACAGTTAGTGAATGCATCGAAAGAGACATGCCCTAATCCTATTTATTTTTTGTTAATTTCGAGGTCTATATAAAAGACCTCTGTACAGATATTGCTCTATAAGTCATCGATGCATCTTTATAAACTTGCTGGGTCATCCATTCAGGGAACCTTTACGAAAAACATAGGTTTCAAAATAGATTCAAATAAAATTTATTGAAATTAATTGTTTAAATCTTGTATTTTTAATGTCTTTTTTATAAATAAATGTTACTGACATCAATTAATTCCTTTTCTTATTTTTCCGCATTATGACGTTTTTATAATTTAAATTTTTAAAAAACTGCGATGATTCAATTTTAAAAACAAAAATATGCTGCAATATCTTTCTAAAAACTTAATAATTGAATAGATGAAGCTTTTAAGTAGTGTAACTCCATATTTAAAATTAAAATAAAAATACGAATAGAGTTTACAAAATTGTTTATTGTTAAGAGGAAGGGGAAATTACAGAACAACCATAAAATTAAATGTTTAGTAAGGGAGAGTTTAGTTTAGTTTCTTAATAACCAAATTGACATTGTAAAAACATACATTGGTCAGACAGGCAGGAGTTTTAAGGAGAGAATAAACGAACATGTAAAATGTTTTGAAAATAAAAAAGGAAACTCAACCTATTCTGAACATTTACTCTAAAATAACCATAGTTTTAATAATGATTTTAAAATTTTTCATATAGAGAAAAAAGATATGAATCTATGGAAATTAACAAATTAAATAAATTAGGCTTAATTGTTAATGACTGAATTGACATTGTAAACTCTCCCTTAATAAACATTTAATATTAAGATTGCTCTGTAATTTCCCCTTCCTCTTAGTTCATTATTTAGTATTTAAGCGAAATGTAATATCTTTTAGTTTATATAACTTCTCCGCCTGAAGAAGGCACAGTGTGCCGAAATAATTATTGTGCCAACAATAAACAATATTGTAAACTCTACTCGTATTTTTATTTTAATTTTAAAAACTTAATATTCCATCAGCTTGTATAGGATCATCAAAATATCTTATAGAGCTGCAGGTCGGTTAATAGACTAACCATAGCTAATTTTTCCACTATTAATCATGTTTAGTGTTCTATCTTATCAATAAATCCATCAGTAATACTAATCTAAGTTCTATAAAATATACGAAAAAATATTTTATGTCCATTGTATTGAAGTAATTTTATCAATCTACTACCTATACACACCTATAATATAATTAACATGAATATTTTATATCGGCATTAAGCAACCCGATATCTTAAAATTAATGGTATTTATTTCTTTTTCATTTGGAGAATAATGGTTTTGCCTTATATCCTATAATTTTTGGTGCATATTAAATCGCTCTTACTTTATTATAGCAATATTGTTTCCGGTTCATTTATTATCTGACCGAAACTCGTTAAGATTTCAGTGGTAAAACGTGACAAACAATATCCCTTACAATTAAGCAGCTTTCGTAGGAGTCAAATTTCAGAAATGCAAACAGAGACGCCAAACTTTACAACGACATGGCAAATAAATAACGGCAATCATAGCGGCATAATGCCATATATATTATACATAAAAGCTTTAGCGCGGTCCAACTGCAGCAACACCATTCCCAATTAAACTAAAGTCATTTACAATGAGATAAACCGAAAGCAATACTCTCTTAAATAACGATGTCTACCAAATTGATAATTAAATAAAAATACGGTAAAAGAACCTATTATTTACGGAATCGTAAAAACTATTAAATTTTTACAAATTTATAGCAAATCAATTAAAAATTGGAATATATGGGAAGCCAAGAAAATACTTGAAATCAAGAAAACACAAAATATAAATAATCACTAATCATTAGGTTAAATTAGGTTGCGGTATGGAGGAACGCCATGATTAAAATGTTCGTGTTATTCACCAGAGATAGCACAAAGACCTAAATTTATATACAGCTAGCTGTGCCCGCGACTTCGTCCGCGTGGAATTTAATAACAAAAAGGTTATTTTGAAAATTTTAAACGAAGTCGTTGAGGCACAACCGTTAGCAATAACCCGCTCGCGCGTTCTGAGCCCGCGCGACAGGCAGCCTTTGTGATATTAAGTGGCGGGAGGCGCTTTTACAATTTTTGTCTGTCTGTCTGTTTGTATGTTCCGGCTAATATCTGAAACGGGTGGACCGATTTTAACGGGACTTTCACTGGCAGATAGCTAACGTAATAAGGAGTAACTTAGGCTACTTTTATTTGAGAAATTGATAATTTATTTATTAATAATAATAATGAATTTCTAAAATAAAGGTAGCCTAAGTTACTCCTTATTACATTAGTTATCTGCCAGTGAAAGTCCTGTAAAAATCGGTCCAGCCGTTTCAGAGATTAGCCGGAACAAACAGACAGACAGACAGACAAAAATTTAAAAAAATGTTATTTTGGTATATGCACCGTGCATACGTCCATATGTATTTAGTAAAAAGTGATTATTTTAATATTACAAACAGACACTCCAATTTTATTTATATGTACGTATAGATGAAGTATTATTGTTTTTCACTGATAATGTAATTATTATTATTTGAACCCATACACTAGCCAACAAGACGTTCTCTTGTCTTTAATTAGAGAAAAATCAAATAGTCAAGGAAAACAGGATAAGGAAGGTATTCGACTTATAATATGTACCTATATTACAGTGGTTCGATAAAATCGACCAAATTTTCTTTCAATGTCACGTATTTAATCGTTGTAGGAAGAGGAAATAAGACGCTCGTTATAATTTGTTAAGTCATGACTCTCATTGTAGGAATGAGCGTCATCTAAACTTATTTGAATTAAGTTTAGTGTTCTTTTATATGTCCCTGCATTCTAAAACTCTTTTCAAATCACCAGTTTTAAGTAATAATAAAGAAATTTCAATTCTGACGCACGTATTGTGTTTAAGTAGGTGGATGAAATGAATTATTTCATCGGTGCACAGATGTGCCACTTCTTTTGATTCCTATGGGGAAATCGGTGCAATAAACGGACTTCGTGTTTTAATTGTTTATTACACCGAACTATTTACAAACTATATACACTAATTTTATGGAACGTCGTGAAGGCTACTTGTTTACGAAGATTAAATTATTATGATAGATTGGTTGAACTATATGTTATTTATACTATACGTTTATAGAGATCTTGCTGTAATTGTTGCTATATGTTATATGTACTAAAGATGATCTCTCCTAAACGTCTAATTTTTGAATGAATGAATTGATTGAATTGTTCTTGAATGAATGAATTGATTGGAACTGTTCTAACTGTATTAAGTTAACTATATGTGTTAACTATACTATATATGAATTTAAGAACCGCCCCTAGAGGAGGGGTGGTTCCGATGCACCGACACTTGAAACAACAAAACAAACAAAAAGATGGAAAACCGTAAATACAAAAAATGCAATATTGTAATCTATGTGTCGGTGCATCATCTACGTCCTCGAAATGGACCGATGGGTCAACAAATTACCCCCAATAAATCTATAAACTAACTTGAACTCTAGATGCACATTTGAACACAAAGAAAAAATAATACAATGGGAGACGGCAATACTAAAAAGGGAAAAAATACGATACATGCTATTATAAAACCATAAATGACAGAAGAAAGAAACGGACAGCAAATGCACATGATAACACAACAAAAATTTGAGACGTAAAAAATGCGTGACCGACAAGGCCAATAAATTACTAACAAAAATGAAAAGATAAATCCGAACATATTGTGTACAAGCAGCCTTATTTGATATATGTTATTAGTTGCTGCAGTTGTGATATGCCCAAATCTCTAGTTGGATTCTGATTACGTCGTCGTCAGTAATAATTTTCGAGTCAAACAGTACACATGAGGAAGTAATCAAAGTTAACAGTAAAATATTTGTGTACGTGTAAATCTAGCGCAGCGGGCTGGACGAGATGATAAAGACCATGCTGATATGACTGACTGTTAGTATTACTACTACACTATAATATAACGATGAGGTCGTTAGTTCAATAACGCGATGTAGTAATTAAAATTAATTAACATGACGTTTATCGTTTACGAAAAACTCTATTGTGGATTACTAGGTCACAATTATTCTACTTCCTCTTTAGATAAATCGTCAGTCATCGAAAATGAAAACCGTGAACCAAGACCCGTGACGTGATACGCATTTTTTCTATGGTTAATTTTTTAAATAGAAAAAATGATCGTTGGTGTTGAATTAAATCCAACAATTAGAGAAAAAATAATCGAATTGAGTGATCTAAAACGTTACACATTCTAGGCTTCCGAATCCGGAGAGAAGGAAAAAGTTTTCAATGTTTTTAATTCATTACAAATGATTTTATTTAATCCAAAATCGATGTTATTTTCGTTAGTTCCAGTTGATTCAAGAATCGAATTAAATAAAGATATCGGACGTTCAGGTTTACTTTGAAGAAATGAATTGCAAAACTCACAAAACATCCGCACAATATAAAATCCACACAACTTAAACCCGAAAAGATCAATAGTATTACAATGACTACTAATGGTTGAAGGGTTCAAAAAGCCTAACATTATTACATCATTATAATTGGTGCTATCCCATCAGTCCAAAGAATTTATCTCAAATAAGAACATTTTACACTCCTAACTATTTGCGAACAGTAATATAATATAGGTCTTCCTATGCAACTTTTTACTCCTATTTCTGCTTTTAATAGCCCTTCATGTCTTAGATGTCCTACCATCCTATCTCCCCTATTCCTGATATAATCACATCCACAAAACTTTTCACAAATTTTTATTGTTATCACGACTATAGTTTCACTACACTGTAGCTTTTTCAAGTGATTTAGGTGTACAAAGTTGTTTACAAATTTCCGAACTTATAAATAGCTTAAACTATCAGGGTTGGTGGGGGAACAAATTTAACAGAGGTGAATTATTTAGTTCTATTTGATCATTCAAAAGTAAGTTAATGTTGTAGTTTTTAATTTTATTAATTTCTAATGATTCTAATGTATTTAATCTTGAGCCTTTTCCTAGAGTATGTAGAAAAATGCATTGTTCATTGAAATCATGGTTTTCTTCTATTAAATGGTTAGCGTAGTTAGAAACACAATATTTCTATGATTTATTTTGCTTTCGCTACAATTGTTTCGTTACACAGTAACTTCATCAGGTGAGGTGACAAACTAACTTATAAGATATTTTACGTTACTTAAATAGGTACTAAATCTAGGGTGGGGTATGTTTTTATTTCCAATTAACATTAAGTAAGGGTGTGTTACTAACTTCTATTTGATCATTTAAGATAATGTTACTTTTGTTATGTTTGTTAATTTCTAATATCTTAAACAAATTTAATTTTTGACCTTTATTAACAGTGTGAAGAATTTCAAAATTTTTGTCGAAATGATGATAGGTGGAGTGTGTCTTCTGTTGTTGGTAAGCTTTTAGGTGTTCGTTTATTCCTTCTTGAAATGATCTACCCGTCTGTCCTATATAGACCTTTTCACAATCTGAACATCCTAACTTGTAAACTCCCAAAGTTTTTATCTGTTTTGTCTTTGTTATTTCTAATTTTGTTTCCTAATGAACTATTTGTTTTATATGTGACTAGACTTTCACTATCTGTTTCTAATATTTTCCCAACATTTTTAGAAATTTTGCCAAAAAATGTGAGTAATGATTTGTATTTATTCTTTTTATTATGGGGGCAAGCCAGATTTAATTTTTTTTTATTTAGAAGTCCTGTAATTAAATTTTTGAAGTAACTATTATTTTCTGCTATTGCATATATTCTTAATAATTCTGTATTGAACATTTCTTTAGATAAAGGAACATTAAGCAACCTATGTAACATTGAATGGAATGACGCTAATTTTTGTAAATAACAACATACCCCACCCTAGATTTAGTACCTATTTACGTAACGTAAAATATTTTATAAATTAGTTTGTCACCTCGCCTGATGATGTTACTGTGTAACGAAACAATTGTAGCGAAAGCAAAATAAATCATTTGAAAATTACCAAACCGGAAGGTCATTATTATTATTAATATGGAATTTCAAAAATTAAGTGCCTCAACAATTATTATAATCATGTTTGGTTTGTATCTGATTCACAAACAACATATGCTGCATCCTACATAAATGCATCATAACAATATTAATTCAAAGGTGGTTATAAAACATAAAATTTGAAATCTACTTTTCAAAGCCACTGGTGAATGCACGATAAGTGTTTTCTCTACATTTCTCCATGAATTTTTCAAAACCAATTTCAAATAGAACCTATTACTGTCGTAATCTAATTTTTTTAATTATTATTATTATTATTATCACAAGGTAAATTTACCTTCGTGAGACAGTCACTTTATAAACTGTCATATTTCCGTAAGTTAATAGTATCGTGATTACTAATGGCAAAGTAATTGATGGTTACATTCCGAGGAGATCAAGACAATAACTCCTGTACAAGCAATGTGGATATGATATAAACATAAGTATATTGATCTTGTACATAAATTGAAATTGTGCACCTAACAAATAATAAATAATTCTATGGTAGATAACAGAAAATTATAACATTATTGCTATACTATTATATACGTATTATAAGGCATGTTAAAACGAGTCAATTGGTACTTAGTTGCACGATAAACAATTTAACCTAGAAAAGTATGTGAGCACTTACCATACGGTAATTAGAAATACCTTTCTGGTTTGTATTTTCAATAAAAATTGTTAATTCATAAGAAATATATTACATACAGGATGTTTCTGAAATTGTCGCAGGAAAATTATATCAGTCTGTTTGCTGTAAAATTAATTTCAACCCCATAAAAGTGAAGTGTTCTTTCTAGGCCAAATTGTCTTCACAGCAAATAAAGGGTGCTTTTGTTTGTCGATTGTTTTATTTTTGATTTATTTTAAATCGAATAAAAACTAAAGAAATGATTCAACAAAATTTATTAAGATAAAATCCTCTAAACAATCGTTTCGAAAAAACTGTCATTATCAAAGAGTAATAAGTAGTGCTGATTTTTTACCAATTAGATAAGAATAAAATTAATTAAATAAAGAGGAAAAGTAAAATACCTGTCACTCATCGAAAAAAAAAATACATAAATATATATAAACATGGAATCAACAGAAACAACTACTCCGAGGGCTAATACCCCTTCTTCTGGCATTGAATTACACTGTTGAATCCGAAAGATTCCTAAACGAAGATATAACATATTCAAAAAAGAAAGGCATTAAAATCCTTATTCGTCTAAATTTTAAGGATCACTGTTACCATATTTCGAACGCATCCTACACAGTAGGCACAGCGTAGCGAATGCCATATCCTACGACCGGTTTCGACCTATCGGGTCTCATCAGATGGGTGCTGGCAGAAAGGCCCTTACAGACTATATGATAAATATAACTATAAATCTGGAACAAACAGCAACAATTAGCCTTCGGAGTAGTTATTAATTTACCATAGTCTTCTTGTTTCTATTATTAAAGTTGTGTTAATTAATGGCGAAACATGGATGTTGGAGATAAGGTATTGTAGTAGCCCTTGAACTGGGCTTAATAATCTCCAGCGTAATTGTACGAATTTAAAAGGACAATTTTCTAAAATTATTGATTGTAGTGATGATTATAATAACATTTTTTTGGTGAAAACTAATTTTCTAAAGATTTTATCTAAGCAAAATTATACACTAATATGTTTATTTATTCCATACTAATTCTGATAGGTATGTTCTTTTTAGGAATTTAAAGTTTGAATTTTAAAAATCATACCATAGTGAAATCATTGATTTGAACCAAGTTTAACAGTAATGACATGATATATATTGCAAAGTGAAAATAAACGAAAAGGAATGAAAGTAGATATGTAAACCTGTTAGCGATAACTGTTACGAGCTGTCCATCAGTTCTTTTATGGAACATTGTTTTATAATTTAGTAAGTTATATTAGAAGTTTTACTGAAGGAAAGACATCACAATCGTGTTGCAAGTCACATTTTGAGTTTGGAAAGAACATGAACAAAAGGAATTTATTATCTTGTTTGCTACTAGAAACTCATCTGTTTTATTCAATAACCACCAGAAGAACATTCTCGGTCAGATAGAGAGTTCGGCTTCGTAAATAGGTAGTATAGTCATAACTATATTCGTACATTTCAATATTACAATCTCATTGCTATTGGGTAAGTTTTTAAGGAAAATATAATAACCAAACTTTTGCATCCCTTGTTTTCAATCGGTAGCTACGACGCGGTGGTACCTACCCGCAAGTAAACCACGTCGATAACATACCACTTACACAATAATGTATTAGTTATGAGAAGAACCCATTTTCAGTAGATTGTAGTTTCTTAAAAGTTAGATTAGTTAGATAACCTTGACATCTTCATTAAATTATAATTCAACAATTATTGGCAAAGTAAATTCTGTTGTTTGGTAACGAAACGATTTCCTGAAAATGCCCCTTTCTCCAGAGCAGCGTAAATATATTCAGTAGTAAGTAATTCAAATAAAATATTACTCAATATTTAAGCAACTCCAATGTAATATTTCTAAGTTTTCGTTTTCTTTTTCCGTAGATTTGGTATTATTAGTATGAAATGAACAACAACAGTGGATAAACGAAATTAAATATTTGCTCCACACTTGGTGGCACATTTTTGGAAATAAATTAAAGCAAACTGAAAGAGTTCGCACTGCTTGCACTTTTAATAATTTCAATGGATTCCGCGGTAGGAAATTTGTGAAACATCGTTTAAAATTATTGTGATAAATTTAAACAAACTGGTTTTAGATGTTTCGATTATGTTTATTACATAAAAACTATTGCTAAGAATAATGGATATAAATCCACATTAATTAACAAACGGAATAAAATAATTTTAAACAATTTTTATACCGGTAAACAAAAAGACAAAAAATTTAGATTAATAAACTATATAAATAATAGTAACAACAAAATGTGCACGCAATTAAAACAATCAGGAATAAAAACAATTTCAATTAATAAACACAGTTTAAGGAATATTAAAGTCAACAAACAACAAAAAACCGATAAATTTCAAAAAAGTGATATATATATATATATATATATATATATATATATATATATATATATATATATATATATAAGTTAAGCTGTAAAGATTGTAACTCTTTTTAGATTGGTCAAACAGGTCGCAATTTTAGCATACGACTAAACGAATATGAAAAAGATATAAAAAATAGAAAATCAACCACAGGCATAATCTTTCACTGCTTGGAAAATGGTCATAAAATTGACAAAGACAACTTAGATGTTAGCAGTTTGAAATTAAAAAAGCTTTTAGAAATAATTGTAATATAACAAATGACAAATCCGAGTTCAAAGACACACCTGTGATTGACGAATATTTAAAGAGCTGCAATCTAATTAAGAGTTTTCCCTAAATACCTGTACCTTACCTATTATGTACCTGCGCCTCCAACTATGTCAAATAAATTACCTATAAATATCATTAAACTACAATCTATATTCAGTAAATATACAATATTACTCTTGAAAAAGACTTGACAGGTCGAAACATATGTAGAGTGTGTTAATAAACATAATTAAAACATCTAAAAGCAGTGTGTAACTTTATCTCAATAATGAAAGAGTTCGTTACAGTTTCCTAAAAGGATTTATTAGATCTTTTATCTCGACCATGAAATCATTCTTAAAAAATAAGTACCTACAGAACGCCATCTGTAGAAGTTTGCTACTAATTGTGGGATTCAATTATATTCAACAAGGTCATTTCCTAATAAGCATATCGACGATATCAAACTGAATACACGGCGCAGTTATCTTCGTACGTGATATACACTTTATACACAAAACCAAATAGAACAAAACAAAAATTTGTTCTTAATCAATATTCTGACAAAACTGTCGGACGTTGATTGCGATTTTGAACTATTTAGTTCTCATCAGCACGTCAATGACAGCTTCGACAGAACACCAACCAATCTATATGCAACGTAGTAAACGCCATCTGTAGAAATTTGATCCGTGTTCTGTCGGAGCTATCTACAGCGTGCTGATGAGAACTGATGAGAACCAAAAAGTTCGAAATTGCGATCCACATCCGGCAGCTTTGTCAGAATATTGACCAATAATAAATTTTTGTTTCATTTTCAAAGAGTTTTTCAAATCCTCCCTTCACATAAGAAGAATGGATAATTTTTAAATTGCCGATAAACAAAGAAAAATCGCTTGTAGGCTTTTATATAATCCTTGTACTGATATACCTTTAACAAAAAACAAAATTTACTCGTCTGTGAAATTTATCAAAAATGTTAGTTACAAATTCAAACATAGAAGAAATAAATTGAATGTAACTCTGATTGAAAACAGTCAGTGCAATTTGAAATTCTTACCATCTAAATTCAACCTTTAGTTGATAAATTAGAAAAAAATAGAATTTATAGAATTAAGTGTAATAATTGTTATGCCCTTTACATTGGGCAGAGCGGGAGGGCTATAAACATAAGAATAAATAGAATAGGTTATCAGAATTAGTGGACCTTTTTTCTATTTTAAATAAGGTATTTTGGACTATTTTGCGAATTTTTTTGCTTAGCATTTTTTCTATTGTTTTTATACTGTAGCCATTATTTAGAGCGATATGTTTTATTATGTTTATTTCCGAAAGGTAGTCCTGTTCTTCAAGTGGAATGTTTATTATTCTATGTGAATGACTGTGAAAAGAGGCAAGTTTAATATTTAGTGATTGGTATGAACTTGATGGTATTACTAAATCTGTCGTGGTAGGTTTTCTAAATATTTTATAACCCAATTTATTGTCTTTACGGTATGTGGTTAAATCTAGAAAATTTAGTTGTCTATATTCTTCTATTTCTGTTGTAAAAGCAATCTTATTGTTTAATGAATTTAAAATATTAACGAATTTATTTAGTTGTCTACGGGTTCCTGACCAGATGCAAAAAATGTCATCGACTTACCTACACAAAAATTAATATATTTCGTATATTGAGAAAATTTACTGTCATTAAACAAGTTACATTCTAAATAGTTCATAAAGACATCGGAAAGTACTGGAGATAACGGGGACCCCATAGGGAGACCCTCTTGTTGAATGTAATATTTTTGTTCCATCGTATTCAAAATAGGTTTGGGTTAAACATACTTTTATTATTTCTAGAAATTCTTCCTTCTCTGTATCTATTATGTCTGATTCATTAATTAGTTTTGTTAGAATTATTTGTAACTCATCTACGAAGACAGGATAATTTTACCTTAAATTTCCTGGCGTTCACATTATGCTTCTAAATTTCTTTGGTAATAAACTATCCACGAGGTAATAACTTGGCAATTTCATTTCGTTGGTTAGGACAATATATTACTTGAATTCGAATAAATTCAAACAGTTTCATAAAAAAGAAAAGTTTCATTGGTTTTTTTCCTTCGGCAGGGGACCTTTCATATAGGCGGTAAACGCAAAAGAAAATTTAAGAGGGATTGCTCGGGTGACGCTTTACGTAAACATATACAAAGCAAATATATACGAAAAGATCGGGTTTTTCTCCACCAACCGGTGCCATAAGAGGCCTCTGTTCATGCAAAGAGTATCTAAGTTATGAGAGAAAAAAAAGTAAACGGCAAAGGGGAAAAATTCACTGGCAAATGCTTCTATTAGAGCCCTTTATTTCAAACTTAAAGAATCAAAATACATAACAGCCAAAACAGGCACAAAAATATGACATTTTTATTCATGGTCGTTCAGATTTACAGCACCTTTTCTACCCTAAAAGAAATTGCAAAACTCGATACAATGTATTTGAACCAATTTCCTTCTTCTTGCGTAAATCCGGGAATTTACAATTTTACAAATGCGCATAGGTGGGATTAGGTCTTCTCCGAAAATGTCAGATGAAACATCAACAAATACTGGATTCACTAGAAACTTTTCCTTTCTGATAAGAGCGGTCATCATCTTCAATCATTCAATATTATTTACTATATTAGCCTTTACTTGTTGAAACTCCATTTTAACAATAAAAAAAAGAAACACTCTTTTAAAGTTTCAAAATTTTTTATTTTAAAAGTCCACAACGACCGTTTCGCCACACTAAGGATTCATCAAATTTCATTCATTTACATACCTTGGAAATTTAACGTTAAAAATTATAAAATACTTAAATAATAGTCGCTTTTCATTTAAAACTTATAATTCCTTGGGTTTATTAATTAGAAATCATAAAGACAAAGTAAATATAAAATATTTAAATCAGGAGTGTACAAATTAGAATGTAGCGATTGTAATTCTGTATATATAGGTCAAACAGGTTTCAAGAACGTGTCAAAGAACACAAAAAGTTTTGAATTAAAAAATGTAATTCGGCATATGCCGAACACCTAATTAATCATAATCATAATTTTAATGAAAATTTAAAAAATTTACACTTAGCAAGTAAGAGTCAGAAATTAAACCTATTAGAAAGTTTATAAATTAATAATTATAATAAATTATCAATTTTATTGAACAATCAATTAGATGTGAATAAATTCCCTTTATTAAATTTATGTTTTAAACCCCCTCCTTAGTTTTGTATTTACTATATAAGTTTTGTAGAATGTAATTGAGTTACTGTATTTCATCCACCTGATGAAGCCACAGTGTGGCGAAACGGTCGTTGTGGACTTTTAAAATAAAAATTTTTGAAACTTTAAAAGAGTGTTTCTTTTTCTCTCATCGTTCAATGTCATTTATAACAAGTAATAAGTGGGATTTTGAAAAGTCGTTACCTTTCGAATACATGACCTCAAAAGTCCGAGTGTTTTAAATGATTATGGGAATGTAAACCTTAATGTTGATTATTTATTTCAAGTTGATCAACACGGATAAGGTTTGCAATGCTGCGTCCGAATCTGGCCTCACAATATCCTGAGAAAATTTGGATTTTCACATATCCATTCAAAACTCAAAAACGTGCATTTGTTTTTCCTTTTTGTCAACATTATTGCTTGAAATAAATAGTTAAAACAATTAAAAGAGTAGTCATTTCCGGTGTATTATGTACCGCTGAACTAGTATCTGACCTCAGGATTACCCTAGTGCATCAAGATTATGAAACACTTAACTTTCGAATTGTTCTGATTTTCCGAATCAGGATATCTCGAAATTTTAAACAACTATTCTGGTATTCGAGTTCGTTTTAGAAAAATACATTGAAAATAATTCCTCCCTTTGTTTCTCTTTTTTTTAATGCTCCAGAGCAATGCTCTCACTTTCGAAAGCCGTTTTTGCGAGAGTACCATTATAGGGAATTGCAAAAAAGGTTCAGAAGAAAGGTAATCGTTTCCGATGACGAACTCGAATTTTTCACCAGAAAAGTTCTAGTTCATTGAAATTTTGAGATATCCTAATATTTAAACTAAACAAGCTAAATTAGCATTATTTGGATTGTGGGGTTAATACATTATATATTATATATATATAATTGATATGTAAGGGCAATTCTGAAAAATGATAAGAGAGGACTCGAAAATGATTACACTGTTACTCACAAAAAGGTAAAAATGTTTGTGAGTTTTCAGTTAGGATTTCACATCTCAAAATTCTGAGGTCATATTTGGACTAAGGGTAACCCTTGATTTTGTAATTCGTAAGCTCTATTGCGGTAAGAGCTTTTTAAACATTTAATTTAAAATTTAGTTAAAGAATCCTTTCCATTTGACGTACAGATTTAAGTAGATAAATAATTCCTTTATATAATAAGCAATCAGAATTCAAAAAAAGTAATAAATATTCAATGAAATGGAAAGTTATAATGTACACATCGTTCGTGTTTGTCGTCATTTGATTAGTTTCATCTTCGATCAAAGACGACAGGCAGGGAAGTTGGTAGGTATCACATGTTTCCGTATCGTTTCAAAATTGCAATTTCGACCTGTCAATTGTGGTGGATATTTCGATGCAGTCGCAACCGTAGACACAGAAATATACAAGTCAAGGCACACTCTGTTTCAACCAGCCAACCAACGAATGGTTCATTTGCATGTAGATAGGCGAAACGCTCTCAACTTTCCTTCGAATAAATTATTGTAACAACATCTGAATCCGAAGCAAAGGCGACAACGCTATGGGGAGACGTGGTAAACGAATACTGAAAAGGAAATTTCCTACGGGTAGAAGAGATGAAACGTGCGTGACATGGATTCCGTGAGCTAAAATACCTACATATGTACTACATACAGATATTGGTCGGAGGATAACAATAAGAAATATATATACAAAAACGAAGGCATTAAAATCCTTATTTGTGTAAATGTTAAGGATCAAAGATTCTACTTTTGGAAAGCGCCCACCAAGCAGCCACTACGAACCGAAAGCCAAATCCCACAACCATATTCAACAGAAACAAGTACTACGTGGGCTAATACTCCTACCGTTTCGTGTTTCTGTTGATTCCAAAACTTTATACAAACTTTTTTGTGTTTCATTCCCACCAGCTATTCGTGCTGGTGGGCGGGCAGTCCCTCCGACATACACTGTAGCCCAAAGCAGGAGGGTAAGGCGTAAGGCCATCTTCAGACTCCTTACAAAAATCGGGGGAATGGGTGGGTGGTATGGTTAGGGAGAGAATGATGAGACGGACGAAATGAAGTCAGAAGAAAAGTGAAATATTACTGCTCCAGCATTTGCCTAAACGATCCAAGGAAACCACAGAAAACTTGGACCAGAGCAGCTGGACCCGAGTTCGAACCGGTGCCCTTTCGGCACTAGACCACACTGCTCGGTGTTGATTCCATATTTATATTTATCATATGGCTTGTAAAGGCCTTTTTGTCAGCGCCCACTTGATGAGACCCGTTCCAAATATGGGATCTTTAATCCTTAATATTTAGACGAACAAGGATTTTAATGCCTTCTTTTTTTGGAAATGTTATCTTCATCTAAGAATCTTTCGGAATCAATAGTGTAATTCACTGCCGGTAGGGGTATTATTCCTCGGAGGAGTTGTTTCCGTTGATTCCACATTTATAAAAATATATGTATAATTGAAAACCGCGGTTATTAATTAAATGAAATTAAAAAGTATTTATAGTTATATTTCTAAGCGATTTCAGATTTTTAATAAAAAGAAAACTCAATTCATAAAGAATAATTTGAATGGCCAGATGAAATTATTTCCAGCAGTACTAATAGTCCCAAAGCCAGTGACATTGCAAGCTGTCATCATGGATTTGAGAAATTCTAATTAAAATAGACTGTAGAAAATCATACGAACAAAATTAACCTGGTATGACAAGGTTTTTCTTGCCGGAAGAATTTTTAATTGAATTAATTATCATTAAGAACAATTATGTTTTCCCATATTCGCGGAAATTGATTTCAATTACAGCATCTCTTTGAAAATTTTATACCTTTCCCGGAAAAATTGATACGATATCCTCTACTCTGTCAAAAATGCCTGATAAAATAAATTCATATAATTTTTTAAATTCAATGCTACAATTTGCAACATTAAAGAATTATACTTATAATAATCCTTTTAGTAACATTTGAATGAATGATTTCAAAATTTATTATTGGCACTTTAAACTGGAAAAGCTACAAATATAATTTAAAAAATTGTAGTTTTGTTAGAAATAGTTTTTTTTTTCGTTGGATAATTTGGAAAATATTAATAAGAAGATTACCATTGGGTATCATATCTTTTAAAATCATTAATCCTATAACAGTAAAACTTTGTAACCTGACACCTCCTTCAAATATATATGATAACCATTTTTGGCATGTTGAGACTGCCATTAGGCTTTCTTCATCTAGCATAAAAATTCCTGAAAAATGTTCCAATTAAAATAAATTACCATGAAAACGGGAAAACATTATTGTTTCTTTAAGTAATCATTAATTTAATTGCAAGATAAGCTTCGTCGTACTGGGGTCTTATTTTGTTCCTATGTTTTTCCACAAGAAATGGCAGTTTTTTCCAGAAAAATTTTGTAAATAAGAGTTTGGGACTAGACTTGACTTATAAATACAAATATTAGAACGAATGTTTGTCACAACGATGACCAATACGAATATTCGAAGGAAACACCCCTATATGTATATATGTTTATTTGTTACGAACTATACCTATATAAAGTGATTAAACAAATAAGAAGATACTTTCAAACTGTGGCGTGTATTGCCACACTCGCCTCTTCTAGGGTTGTAAATATGTTATTGTTCATTCCATGTCTAATTTTACGATTTCTGTTTCTTAACGCATCTTTATTTCGCATATCTATTCCTTCACATTTCTATTTCATAAATTTATAACTTCTATTTCTTTTGTACTCTTTTTCACAATCATATATTTTTTAATTATAATCAATAAGGATGTTTGGCGGGGTACTTGGTGAAACATTAGTAAAATAACACTTGGTAAAGTTTCACAAATTTTATTATTATTTGTCTGATAGCTGCTTCGACTTTTTCGTCATTCTCAAAGACTTTGAGTCTTCTTCTTAATTTTAAATTTATTCTTTTTACTTATTTACAAATCCTTTTCGAACCTTTTCTATTGTACTCTTAGTTGGTGTTATTCGAATCATCACACTCTCACCCATTTACCCTCGCCAGTAGAAAGTGACCCTTTTCTGCATCCGATCCAAATTTCACTTTTTTACGCCAATTACCTTCCTCATGGTCACTTTCCTAAATTCTTAGTATCCTTACTTCGAATAATGCCAAACTAAAATCCTTAGAAACGTTTCCCCTACTTCTTCCCCTTTTTAACATACGTTCATAAAAACCCTAAAAAGATGAGATTAGAAGTCAGTCATAGTCAGTCACACACAGTCAGTCACTCAGAATCACTCTTACTTAATCATCAAGTCCTTATTTACTACATCTTCTTTTCTACTTGTTTTTTTCTTCGTTCTTCATCAGTGTATATAATTGTTGATAGTGTACAAATTAAACTTTATTTGCACCCGATCGCATTAATTTTATTGTGTCGTTTTCAACACCCCCAAACGACCAAAAAACATTTATATATTATGTACGTTCGCAGCTTCCTTCAAAAATAATGGACAATGAAGCTCAGTGTGGGATGTCTATTTGACAGCGAAATTTATTACACTCATAAAGTCGAAGAAACACAATGTGACAGCCGCAGAAAAGAACAATTTGGAAATATTTTCAGGGAACAACGCTTATAATGGGATATTTTATCGTTTAAGGTGAAACAAGTTTTCGTCGTTTAAGGTAAAATCATTTTCTTTATGCAACTTTAACTTTATTTAATAACCACGTTTTCTGATTGCTAAGGAAACTTGACTATAAATTTCATAGTATAAATTTATATATACATTCTTTTATAGAGAATACATAATGAAAACTTAGCATTAGCCGTTAAATCAACTAATTTATGTGAAAAATTTATGTAAGTGTTGTGGAGTAATTAATAAACGTAGAAAGATTTTAGCTGTTAAACTGAAGATGAAATGTATACATTTGTATTTAAATGATTGTTTTAGTGAATTAGTGGCTAAACTTCTTTTTCTACGTTTATAATTTATGTGAATTTATATTACGTTGATCTAAACGAAACTAATTTATATTTCCAGAATATCCAAACTAAAGTAAAAAAGCATTCCTAATATATAGGTATACTTCTACTAACTACTTTTTAAATATGTAATTATAATCAAATCAAATGTTTAACTGCATCTATGTCTTTAAATATGTAAACATTTTTATTTAACTAATAGCGCCAAACGCTTATAAAACTGAGGTTAGTAGGTACATAAGTCCATAAAAATTTTGACAATTAAATTTATAATTAAAACCCCACAGACGTACTGTCCAAACAGATATGCCATCGTCATCATGGGATCGTTAGTCCAAAGACAGTTTCAAATTTCCCAAAAACTACAACAACCCATATCCCCAACAATTTGCGAACAGTGATCTTATCTAGGTCTTTCTCTGCCTACCCTTATTCCTGCTTCTGTTTCTTATACATCTTTCAGTATCCCTTCATGTCTTAGAGGATGTCCTACTAACATCTCTATCCAATAACCCTCTATCTCTAACCTGCATGCCACCGCATCAGTTCTTATTTGACTTCGTAGACATCAAAAATTGGCTACTTCTTCTGGTTCCAATTACTAAATTAGCTCTAACTGTAGTTCCACTTCCCTTACTTTCCTATATATGTATATATACGAAGCATGTTTTTTAAATAAGTACCGTTTTGAAATTAATAAAAAACGTGCAAATATATCTTAATAATTTTATTTTTACATGAAAGCCTATATATTAATCTACTTTTCTACATAATTTTCTTCAATATTGAGGCACTTGTCATAAGGATTGACCAATGACCAGTTTTTGAATAGCCTCCTGACTTGTTAAGTGTCTGCAACTGTCTTGACTTCGTCATCGTCTGACCGCCCAGAAGTGCAGGAACAAATGCTAGTAACTGGGCGCCAGGTCAGGGCTGTAAGGAGGATGCTGTAGAGTTTCCCAGTGAAAAGATGTGACCAAAGTGAGCTTTGGTCCGATTAGCCACATGCAGATGGACATTGTCATGCAGCAAAACGATGCTCTTGCTCAACTTGCAACGTCTTTTGTTCTGGATTTCACGGCGTAGATTCCTTACCATTCCATCACTCATAATATTTTGTCCGTAAAATGCACAGATCTCAGATCTCACGATGGATATCAATCGGTTTTAGTCCTTTAGCACTAAGGAATCGTATAACAGCCCGGACTCCGGACTTCACAGTCGGCAGGACTAACGATTATCGGAGGCATTTTAAACACTCAGTAAACAACGTAAACAAGGGCGAATCAGACTGTAATGGCGTCAGTACGTAGGTGAGAGATGTAGGTACTTAGTGCGTATGCGCGGAACACTGACCGCAGCGCTGCGGCGGCAGAATTTCAGAACGCAGCTTACTTAAAAAAACATCTCATTTAGTTTTATATACCTATACCCCTCTGTCGATACCGCTTCCATCTCTTTATATAAATATTTGTTACAAATTATAAACAGAAACAGTAGCAATCAACTAACTCAGCCGCATTTAGTTTGATAGACGGTGAACATTTTTCTGGATTGGTTGACGGCTGCTCTACTACTCCAGTTGGGTTAACAGGTTCTTATATAATACATTTTGGTTGCAGTAAATGTAAAATATTTTATTTTGGAAGGCCATATATAACGCGAAATAGAACGTCCTTCCGAGCTTCTTTGCTTATAAGCACACCATAGACCGTTACAACATAACATCGATATAATAAAAACTTTTGGGTGCGTTATTACCACCAGCTACTCATACTAGTAAGCGGCTAGTCTTCGACCTGCACTGTAGTGCAAAACCGGCGGGTAGAGCGGAAAGCCCTTTTCAGCCCTCTTTTAGCAATTGTCAGAAAAGAAGTAAAAGATTATCAGTAGAACCATTACTACCCCAGCATTTTCCCAATGATCCAAGGAAACCACTTGGATGAAAGCAGGTGGATCCAGAATCGAACCGGTGACCGTCCGAATGATAATAAAGATGTATTGCCTAGACAACTAGATCACGCTGCTAGGTATTAATAAATAACCATAGCCACTAAGCTATACGCCATCTGTAGAGATTTGCCGTGGCGCTTACTGCACTGTGTGTGGTTGTTTACAGTTTATAAAACGTATAAGAACATTTAAAAAGGCAGTCTTGTTTAGGGTTGTCCTCAGCTATAAATAATTTTCAGTGGAAGTAAGTATGGGTAATTTTTCCGGTAGCGTCGAGTATTGTACATGTATATTGGTAAGTAGTAGATGGGGAGAAAAAGCACGGACGTTAGAGTATTAGGATAATGCCAACAGTTTCGTTCCGTTCCAATTCCCAACAGCATCAGCAGGAGAAAAACCGAAGTGAACAAACAACGAATGAGAATGTATAGAGCGAACGGAGCGCGAGGGCTTGAATTGCATTGCATTGCATTGCGACGAAAACTGCATATTTACATAAATAGTGCACCGTACGTACGTGTTCCCTTTGCATTAAACCCGTGCCCCCTTTTACGATCATCAAAATGTTCGCAAGGTCGATTTAGGGCTGGAAAATAACACAATTATCGTAAAACCGGAAACATATAGTGAGCATAAAATCTGATAGATTTCTGTAGTAGCTATCATTACGATACCATAAAGTTTTCAATGGTAGTTAGATAAAACTCCGTTCGGTCGTTGCTAGGGTATCCACACATATTCGGGACCATGAGCAATAGCTTACATGACGAGGTTTCATGGCGAATAAAAGTTGATTTAAAATTTCATTTTCTTCCGCATGAAGAGCGGCGAATGGTTAAATAATCTGTTATTTACGGTAATCGCTAACTGACATCCGTGCATTCTACGAGCGGATTTTTAGATTATGTCTTTAAGTTTTCGAAGAGTACGTACCTAGACGGACCGAGTGATAAACCAACTTAGAACAAAGAAATAATCAACTAGATTTTTCTATATGCACCACTTCAATAAGTAGAAATGGATGAAGCAATCAAATTGTTTTTACGATTTCTTTTAAACATACTTTGAAAGAAGATGTTGTCACGTCCACTCAACACTTTCGTTGTCAACACTTGCTACCATCAAAGAATGAAATATGTTTATCCTAAATCTTACACGAAGTTATTTATATCAATAATATACCATTATAAATTAGCTTCTGCTGTGGAGAACTTAATATTTATTAAGTGTTTTTTACGTTCGAAATTATTTAATTACTACTTCAAATTTTTTGTACAATTGTATCACATATTATACTCGAAGGACCATAGAAACCGCCGTGTTGTAAATATAACGAATTTATTATATAAATTACAACTACGAACCATTCTAAACTTATTATAATGAAAATTACGAACTAAATTCTATTCGTGTCTTATGAAAATGACCGATAACTAAAATTAAAATTTTTGTAAAGTAGGCTCTGATCTCAACAAATTATCCCTCCCAACAACAAGGTTATTGACTGTAACACGTGCACAATAACAATGGGACAAACCCTCATCTGTGCTTCTAAGAATTTGCCTACGTGACAATAGATTTTGGAAATATTTCTATTACTACTAGGTACAATAACAATAACAAAATGAACCAATAACTGTAAACCTTACGCTAAAATGTTTATGGCACAAAATTGCTGTCGGTATATCACAAAATAAGGTTCGTGTTCCTTAACATTAAGCGTATAGTATTTTTATATTGATAATTTTCTACAAACAAATATAGTTTCAAGTTCCTGTTGTTAATATATTTTATACTTGATTAAACATATGAAATGCCACAGTTAGCAGTAAATATGAGTAGATGGCAACATACCGTCTTTAATAAGATCATAAATTAAATGTAATTCATCAAGCTACTTATGGTGTGTTAATGAGATCTAATAAAATCGAAATCGCGATCAACATCTGGTAATTTCGATAAATTTTTAACCAAGAACTAAATGTTCTTTATATTAATGCGATTTTGAAATTAAAATTTATTTTTGGCAGAATAATGTATCTTAACTTTTTATTGACTTAGAATTAACTACGTTATCCCAAAAATTGGCTTCCTCAGGCGAGAATAGTTACTACTAAATATTATTACTTTACAAAATTTCTTAAATAGGTACAAAACGAAAGGGGATGTGTAACGATATAATTTTTTAAAACTTTAGGACAGGGGATTATTATACTACATTTGGTCAGTCTGCATACTGAACGCCATCCATGGAAATTTATATATCGAACGCTGTTGGGTAGGTTGGTTGGTATTGTGTCGGAGCTGTCTACGTCATGCTGATGAGAACCGACGAGTTCGAAATCGCGATACACGTCTGGCAGTTTCGCCAGATCACTGACTGCTTGGCGTACACTTTCAAGTTTACCTCTTTTAAAGGGAAATGATATTTCAATTGACGAATAAGTGAATGTATTCGAATAAAAAAAGCCACTAGTAAGCTTTACTAGATTTTACTTAAGTTTTCCATAAAATTACATATACATTATAATAAATAACTTCTTAAATGCGAATATTATTAACTAATTTGAATCGAATGTTAATAAATGGATGTATTAGACTGAAAATGTCTATGACTAAATGATTATAATTGAATGTCAATGAATGAATGCTTTCAAAAACTTTTTTGTGTTTCATTCCTACCAGCTACTCGTGCTGGTGGATGGGTAGTCCTTCCGACCTACACTATACTGCAAATCCGGAGGGTAGGGCGTAAGGCCCTCTTCAGCCTCCTTGCAGGAATCGTGGGAATGGGTGGGTGGTGTGGTTAGGGAGAGAAAGATGAGACGGACGAAATGAAGACAGAAGAGAAGTGAAAGATTATCTGTGGAATATTACTGCCCCAGCATTTACCTAAATGATCTAAGGAAACCACAGAAAACTTGGACTAGAGCACTCGAACCCTGGTACGAACCGGTGACCTCCCGAATGCTAAGCAATGATCTAGAGCACTAGACCACGCCGCTCGGTAAGCTTTCAGAAAATGAGAAGAAGTGCCTATATGGGTACTACTTCTAATATATAGATTATTTGTTTGCAAATTATATATAAGCATATTGGTCGTTGTACCGATAGTGGTGCCGATATTGTCTATTTAGAAAAAACAGATAAGGATTTCAAGCTGGCAGGATTTTAAAGTGACCCAAGTGGTCGATCATGAACCTGCATAAATTATATGCATAATCTGAACGATCAATTATATTAAAAACATGAAATTATACTACTTATTGAAATATCTAACCTTTTTGAGAATTATGGTCATAACACTGACCAATAGCATGCTTTTGCTCTATCTGGTTACGTGTCTACCACGTAGTTAGCTACGCCGTGGGTTCAGTTTAACGAGTCAATATCATTATTAGAAATGGATATTGTTTAACTTTACTGCAACCCATAATAGGCAGCAAATTTCTACACATGGCGTTCTGTACGTAGTCTGTATTTATTAAAAAAGAAATTAGTCGTTTATCGAAATAAGAAACGCATCAGTAATGTTTACAATAGTAAATGTGATTAGTAAATCCCGTTTATCAATTCAAAAATAAAAGTCATTATTTGCGAAAAGTAATGAAGCTCATCGATCATATTTTTTTATATATATCAGATAAGTATGCATTTAAGGCCAATGATTAAAATATACTAACTACCCACTTCTTTTAATCATGTTTATGCCTATTTTTTCACAAACGTGTACAGAGAGTATCAAACATGTGATTAATAAATATTTTTAGCTAATGTATTTATTCATTACAGATATGGTAAAATAAAAAATAAAACGACATAAATAACCACATGAATAAATTACGATAGTGGTTAATACACAAAATCATCAACAATATAATCTTACATAAATCAAAATAAGCTAACCGTTTACTTATCAATAAATAATTATTATCTTTGCTTTTAATAAAAGCGGAAGCATCTGTTTTTACCTTGGGTTTTGATTATTATTATTTTAAAGACTGTATGCAATAAAATTTTCTAAAATTTAAGAAACTGCTAATATGAGTTTTTTTTTAGAGTATAGTAGACATTGGTGTAAGCAATTATTTCGATACGTTAAAACAAACAAATCATTATAAAGCTAGTGGTACTGAAAACAGTTTTATCACCGCAAATTTTGTTATACTAATGTAGCAGTAGTACTAATAGTACTGCTAATGGATACAGGTACACACTAACTCAACTCTACTACGCCAGAGTTATAACATATTCCTATTATAATTTCAAGACGGAATTCAAGTACATAGTTTTTGCAAGAATAATTCAATTTTTGTGGCCGACTTTCTCATCTAATATAAAATTAATTGTATATCGATTCGATGTTTTCTCAACTTTCCACAGTTAAAATCGGTCTCTTTAAAGAGTGAATTAATTTATTACCGTAATTTAGTGTAATGGATGGAATTGATCTTATACGGATTTTGATATATATTACACAGTAAATCTATCTATAAATTAATATTTTATGTGCCATTATCACTGTTCAAAAGTTAAGTGCATTTAATGTTTCATTTTGTTACACTGAAACTGTTGATGCACTTGTTGGCTTCCATGCCAACGATTAACTTTTTTAATAATAATAATAATAGTAATGAAATTATAGGTGTTTTTCAAACAAACGAGCTTCAACTAACATACAATCTTCCTTTCACAATCAGATATACTCAGATATAAATATATAAAAAAATTGGATTGATTCTTAACGATAAATGAATAAACACTACTTTGTTTAAATTAACTTACCGGGCTTTTGGACCAAACCACAAACGCATCTGAAGATGTCAGCCGCAGCCGCTGACGAAACGTCAGGCAACCAAAAAGCCTATATAGACCACGACCCATAAGCCCGGTAAGTTATCTTAATTCGATTGACGCCGGTCGTGAAAGCCTACATACTACAACTACTTTGTTTATTATCACTTTTTTATTTGCAAATCCTTTTGACTATAGTTTCAACAAATAGCTTGTCATTGTCAAACAAATGATTCAAATTGAATGAATATAAACAGATATACAGTATAACTCGTTATAACGAACACTTTAGATCATTTAGATTAAGAAAAGATAATTCCAATTTTGTAAACCATATTTTAGAAACAGGCCATCAGTTTCCTACTATAGAAAATCTTGAAACTATTTATAATGTAAATAAAGGCTTTAAACTTAACATTTTAGAATCCTTAGAAGTATATAAAGCATCAACAATTTCCGAAAATAACCTGTTAAACGACCAGGTAGATTTGTACCACTCACAATCAGTACTATTCAGTACATTTAATAATTAATGGTATTTTCAAAATATATATATCAACACTACTGTACATTTGTTTATATTCATTCAATTTGAATCATTTGTTTCACAATGACAATCTATTTGTCGAAACTATAGTCAAAAGGATTTGTAAATAAAAAAGTGATAATAAACAAAGTAGTGTTTATTCATTTATCGTTGATATAAAAAAATATTTAAATCAGATTTACTCTCTTGGTATATATAGTTTCAATTAACATGAGTGTACCGAGTGGAACTCGAGGTACAGTTTAATTATTGTAAATGACCACGACCGGAGTAGACGTGCGCCAGAAGCATTTCTCTATTGCAAGTCCATAATGAGAATGTCACACCGAACACTGATACAAGACCAGTCGGTCACGACCCGGTCGACGATAGCGACTAATGACAGTCCGTATACCTCACCCTTGCGTGGTCACTGACCACATAATCACTGCTATTACGTATCCTTATTAAAATAGCCGTGTAGTGTATTAACTACGACAGAACTGCTAATAACACACAGCAAGAAATCATCTATGCAGCGCAAAGATTCGAAATTCAAGCGTTATCAGATTACCAACAGGATTATAATTATGGACGAAATTTACGATTCTATAACTTCTGTTTAGTACGTGTGGCATGTCCTAGGGTTATTATAAAATGTGTTTACTTATAAAAACCTACTTTTCTTTTAGGGCTCTCTTTTTCTAGAGGTTCCACTGAGTTGAAAAGAAAAAGCAGAAAAGATAATAACCATTTTCGGTGTATTTTTCGACAGTGAACTCGAATATGGTCTCAGATTTGCCCAAGCATATTAAAATTTCAAAACCAAACAAGCCAAATTACTATAATTGAGACTTTGATGATAAGATACTTCAAAATCTTGATGTCTTGGGGCAATTCTAAGGTTAAGAGGCGATCAAAAATATATCGGAGATCAATCAGTATTATGTAAACTCCTGACCAACCTAAACAGTTAGTTTCCGTTCAATAAACAACAATATTTTATATTTTTTATGTACAATTGATTAGATAATTTAGATATCCTGTACACATATTTTTGCTAAAAGTGTATAATGATCTATTCTCAATATAATTGCTGCTTTAGAAACATTAATAAATAATTATAAATGTGTTTCAATTATTTATTATTTTACAATATGTAGGTACTTAGACCACAGACCACATCATCTGAATATTATAATATAATATTTTGTATTAACAAAAAAAGACCAGTAAGAACATAATTATAAGCTTCAATTTTCTTTAGTAAGCACATAGTTTTGGAAAAACTCTTAAAACCAAGGCGAAAAGTTGGTGGTTGGTTCTACAATTAAAATATTCGTGACTTTATCTGGTTTTGATTTACATAATATTTAAAAGTTATTTATAATTATTAGAATATATCGATTCTGTCTTGGTTTGTTATGAAAACCCGCGCAGTAATGTAGAAAGAAGTTATAATATTGGGAGACGTTCTACTTGTAGCCAAAGTAACTTTTATTTTTGAGTATTGAAATTATGAGGTTCAATATTTAATTATGCAAAAATATGATCTGGAAAGTAGTACTAAAATAATTACTTTAAAAAATTAAAATGATTTTAAATTGTGTTTAAATATATAAACATATAACATGCATTTAAATGTGTATAAAAATAAATGAATGTAAACAAAAGTGTAGACATATAAAATAGGTAAATTATTTACATACTCACTACTAAGCATATTATTATTTTTATATTCTAAAATATTCACATTTATGGTAAAGTAGTTTAGATATTCAGACACGATTTCTTGATGTACGATTAAAAATAAATCAAAACGGTACCAAGATCACGTATACAAGATTGATACACGAACAAAGCAAGATTCTAATTTTCATTATTTTTCTATAACAAGACGATATTTTAAAAAATATCGCCATATCTCGTTTTGCAGCAAGCAAAATAAAATAAAACACGTAGTTTATAGTTACAAAACTTTTTTTTGGTAACACGCAATAATTATTTCTACATACAGAATATTCTTCAGATGAATATAATAAACTAAGTATAAACACACATACTAAATTACAAACTAAGAGTAGGCGGGAGGATATTTTACATTACGGTAGTGCATCTAAATATTTAGAAGAGGCGAGTGGCAAACCAATTGAACGTTTAAGGCTAAAACCTTTTTTATTTAATTTGTTGATTTCTATTATATATAACAGATTTAATTTTTTGTTTTTATTTTTTAAATGAAGAATTTTTAAATTTTAATTAAAATTGTGTTTATATTCCAGCAGATGTTCTGCGTATGTAGATTTTGAATTGTTGTTTTTAAACATCTTAAGTGTTCTTTGATTCTATCTTTAAAAGTCCTACGTACTTATCACAATCCCCACATTTCAATAAGTACACTCCTGATTTTAATTATTAATATTCACCTGAAGATGACTCTATAAGTTGCAATAATTATTGCGTGTTAACAAAAAAAAAGTTTTGTAACTAAAAACTACGTGTTTTATTTTATTACTAAAAATTACTTTATGTTCATTTTTTTGTGAGAAATAAATTAAACTGAATGTAAGTATAACGCAAAAGAAGATCTCTATTATAAAATAGGTATATTGTAATGGCGTCATTAAATAGAAGCGAATTTGAAATATGTTCATAAAGAAATATTGTAATTTTGATCGCCTTCTGAATTCAAAAATTCAAAATAATTGTTTTACATTATCGTTTTCTATTTATGCTTTTTAGATGAAAAGCGATGATAAATGTTTGTTGCATGTATTGAATTCTCCATAAATAACTATCGTTTTATTGAAGTTATAGCATTTAATCGTGACTGTAACTTTTGTACAGCAATGAAGAATAACAGTAAAAAAAAAAGTAGAATTCGATGTTGTATTAGCTAGTGGAATAAAACGCAAAAATGGTTATAAAATCTACATGTGAATAGAAAGCCACTAAACAAAAGTTAGGGCTCTCAGGAAAAAGTTTCGGTTTTCGGATTCTCTTTTTATTATTTTCTGCGTATGTTTTTTTTATCCAGTCCTTTGATTTGAGTTTGCTGCTTCAACAACATTATTGTTTTTACGATCTAAAAATGGTGAAACTGTGCACCCTTTATTTCTATTATACATCACAAAGGGCTCTGAGTTTGCAGTTTACCGTTCTCTGGCCGTTGCTTGCGGTGATGAATTCTGTTTTTCGAAAGCTTTTAACTAATTAGCAACTTGCAAATAATGAAATGAGCCGAATGAACAAAACATCCGAACAAATAAACCAAAACTCTCAAATTGAGTAACACGAAACGTACGCGTTTCATTCGATATTCGGATAATGATGGTACTAACAAAAAAAATCACTACCTTTTTTTGTCATTAGCTCAAACTAACGCGAATTTTTCCGGTACAGCTAAACTGCACTGGAAAATGCTTGCCGTTTTCATGGATTTCTTTTAATAAACATCATTTTGTTATAGTTACAGAAATCCATTCACTCATAAATGAGTGAAGAACGTAATAAGGAAACCATAAATAAAAAATAAAAAACAACATTGCATTTTAACTTTCAAGTTTTAAACCAAACTCATAGTTTAAGTAAGTACCATCTTGAAATTAATAAAAAACGTGCAAAGTTATCTAGAGGACGCTGACCGCCCAGATGTTTCTTTAAGTGCAGAAATAAATGGTAGTCACTGGGCGCCAGATCAGGGCTGTACCGAGGATGATCTAGACTTTTCCAGTAAAAAGATGTGATGTGATCGTTGTTCCGATTAGCCACTTGCGGACGGGCATTGTCATGCACATTTGTGCGGCCATCTTTAAATGATCTCACTCACTTCCTTACCATTCCATCACTCATAATGTTTTGTCCGTAAACTGCACAGATCTCAGATCTCACGATGAATATTAATCGGTTTAAGACCTTTAGCACTAAGGAATCGTATAACAGCCCGGACTTTACGATCGGCGGGACTCACGATTATCGGAGGCATCTTAAACACTTAGTAAACAACGTAAACAAGGGCGAATCAGACTGTAATGGCGTCAGTACGTAGGTGAGAGATGTAAGTACTCAGTGCGTATGCGCGGAACACTGACCGCAGCGCCGCGGCGGCAGAATTTCAAAACAGTACTTACTTAAAAGAATGCCTCGTATACTAATGTAATATTAATTTTTGAATTAATTTGTACCGACTGTAGATTACCTCATATGAATCAGAAAAAATTTGCTACTAAACTAAAACTGGAGTCTATAAACTTGAGTGTTCAGAATAATATTCCTTTTTCTCAGGAGAAACCTGTGGTGGAACCAACGAAAGGGGTGATAAGGACTATCGCCCTCCCCCTCTCCAAGATTTGACTCCGAAGCAGTGCTCTCAAGTGCAACTCCCAAACTCCCGCGAAATTAAAAACCTAATAACCCAAAGTTATAAACCCAAACAAATTAAACCCCCGTAATTCTATACCCTAACTGTTTTAAACCATTTAACCCCTTAACCTAAACTGTAAGTAACCCCGAAAGGCAACAATCTAAACTTTTTAAACTTCATGACCCTATAACGTAAGCCTTTCAAATCCCATAAACCAGGGGATAGCTAGCCAACGCGCTAAACTAATTTATGTCGTCAACCTGATAATTTACTCTCATATCAATTAAATATTTTAAAATTAAAATTTTATTAAATAGGATAATTTGTCCAGTCTTAGTAACTATCGCAATTAGAGAATCTAAAAACAAGAAATTTTTTGTAGTAGTTAGCTAATCGTTTTTGTGTTCTCAAGAATTTTGTTCCAAATCTTTAACATTAAACAATACTTTTAACATTATACAAATTAGATTTATAATTTTCAACAGATTAATCTAAATATTGACATTATCTATTCATATTTGCCATTCTACTCAGCTCTAGTCCTTTTCGTGATAATAGCTACCTATAAAAACTAAACTCGGTGCAATTTTGAAGAAACATAATGACTAAATAAACAAATAAGAAAAATAGCACTTCTTGTTTTAACATATATTTGAAGATTTCTCTTACAATTGTTTCGACCTAAAGGTCATTATCAAAGAATATTTACTACAGTACTGAGTAGACAAAATATGTACAATCCCTAAATAACTTAAACTATAGTTACGTCACAGATCTTATGATAACAGAGGGGTGGGGTTTGAACATAATTCTAGTTTAAGCTATTTAGGGATTGTACATATTTTGTCTACTCAGTACTGTAGTAAATATTCTTTGATAATGACCTTTAGGTCGAAACAATTGTAAGAGAAATCTTCAACTATATGTTGAAACAAAAAGTGTTGTTTTTTTTATTAATTTATTTTAATAAGTACCTATTATAGACTAAAATTGTTTTCAAGGCATTTTAATTCAATTTTTGGTTCAATGAATTTTTCATAAAACAATTTCCATGTTTATTCTCATCATTTATCGCTCCGTTTGAAAACGTATTTGTACATAAGTTTTAAGTGTCAGGAAAGGTTAACGTATCCTGAACAATTTTAAGGAGCGCCTTTTATAATTACCCAAGTTTTAACTTTCGGTGTAGAGAGGAAGAGAACAATTTGTGTCGTTACACAATTATCTTTCTCGAAAATAAAAAAATAAAATACAAGCATCCAAGTGATAGAAAAAGACAAAGAAAGATAGAGAATAAGAGTGAGATAACTCGATATAAAATATACTAAGCAGCGTTTCACGCTTAATTATTATTCTCCAATTTGAATGACAATCCATTCCTTTCCTGTTTTAAATTAGATGCAATTGTGACCATGACAGAGTTGGGCTTTTGTGATAAAATTATTGAAATAAAGAAGGTAGCGGAATGTGTCCGAGGACATGCCAACACGTCGAAACAAAAACGGGTACATTATTAGGTATACACGCAAACGGGCTAAATATACACACCTGCAAATGTGCATTTTATTGTAATGTAAATAAATGCTGTTCGTGACGGTCGTAACATTTTAATAGCACGGTGGGTAATAACTTTAAATGCGTTTTTGACGTAAAGCAAACGCAACCTCAATAAACGATAACACGAAATCTACAAAAACCAATAACCGGTGCGGTACGGTGTCAATTTTCAAAACATTGTGTGTAAAGGATAGTATTTAGCATTAATTTGCAACACAAACGTAGGGTCTTAAACAATGTTAACATACGTAATATATTATATTATGTACCTACCTATATGTATGTACTAAATCACAATCATAGTGAATATTACTGCTCCAATGTAACATAAGTGGAACTCACGTGTTGTGGACAGGGACGGATTAGATAGTACGTCACTGAAAAAAAGGGAAAGGGTCAATAAAAATTTATGAGAAATCTTGTTAAAATCTTAAAAAAATGACAAAACAAAGTTGAACATAATATCAGGAATACTACATAAATGTGAAAGGATATGTAGATATGTTATACCTACTCAAGTAAACGAACAATTTTCATTCGTCCTTGAACTAGAATTGCAAATATCCTCGTTCCGATTAAAACCTCAATTTCAAGACACTAAAAATTTAACCTTTAGGAAAAATCTATACGATTCGAACCCCTCTGCTTGGCAATGTTCTTGCTCAAAGCACATTCAAAATAAAACCTACCCTTAAACATAAACAATCTCACAAACTGCTCATTAAATAAACCGTTACCTATAATTAAGAGACTTGAACTATTACCAAAAATTATTACTTTATTTACTAAAGAATTTTAATAATGATTACTGATGTAGCATTTTTCGAATAGTATTTTTATAGCTCACATAAAGAAACTGGTATTATTAACAAAATGCCAATCTAAGTTCAACTATTGAGTAGCGTTCATTGTTGTCAATTATTAATCAAAATGAAAATGAAATTGCAAAAGTAGTTGGTGCGCTTAAGTAAGTTTTAGAATAACTGCTACGCCATCAACTAGTCTTATGGTTATGCTGAACTCAAAGTTAGCACTGTCATTGTCGCTAATTCATTTCCTGTTAATATTTAGAAATTAAGTTAGATGGAGGTAGAATAACGAAGAGTAGACGAACAAAAGGGGCTATAAAAAAAAACTTTTGTGTTTCATTCCCACCAGCTACACGTGCTAGTGGGCGGGCAGTCCCTCCGACCTACACTGTAGTGAAAAGCCGGAGGGTAGGGCGCAAGGCCCTCTTCAGCCTCCTTTCAGGAATCGCGGGTATGGGTGGGTGGTGCGGTTCGGGAGAGAAAGATGAGACAGATGAAATGAAGACAGAAGAGAAGTGAAAGATTATCTGTGGAATATTACTGCCCCAGGATTTCCTAAGTGATCCAAGGAAACTACAAAAAACTTTGACCAGAGCAGCCGAACCCGGATTTGAACCGGTGACCTTCAGAATGCTAAGCAATGATCTAGAGCACTAGACCATGCCGCCCGGTAAAGGTCAATAAGTCAATAAGTAATATGAGAGACAGGATGGTAGGATACCTTCTGAAACATAAAGGGCTAGTTAGAAACGTATTAGAAGCAGAAATAGGAGTAAAAAGAGGCAGGTGAAGGCCTAGATTAGATTATTGTTCGTAAATAATTAATTATTAATAATGAAATTAATTTCAGAGGAAGTCGAAAATTGGCTCAGGTTAGGAAAGAGTGGAAATAAGTGTCCAAGCATTTTCTGTTTGATGACCCTGATAATGAAGTTAGATAAAGGTATTTGTTTACGTAATTAATAATTTACTGGTTTTGAATTAAGGTTTTTTTAATTCTTTGAATGTGGTTGTAGAGGCTTTAGGTTTTTATTAGTTTTAACTAATTCGTTTAATAATACTTTCAAACATACAAGCCTTTATGTCGTTGGTTTTTTTGTTTCTGTACTTTTATATCAAACATAATATAAACCGTAGGTGCTACAATGGAAGTAGAATCGATTAAAAAGTTAAATACAGCTTGATCTAAATATTTATTTTCAATTTAAGTTACCGTTATGGGCTGGCTAATTTGGAAGCAGTTTCTTCATTAAACAAAATAGTTTTATGATTTAAACAACACACACAGCCAATTATATAAGAATGTATCTAATAATCTTAATTTACACAGTAATTGGCGGAATTAAACTATTATAGCCCAGCTCCTGGTACCAGAGAACCGCACATTTCAAGCAACAACGTTACAAATTAGATGAAACCATGACGCAGCAGGGCTCTATGGTGTCTATTAGAAAAAAAAGCTAGGAACGACTTGGCTGCGGTAATAAAATCTTTTTTTTCAAGTCTTAATGATAGGTAGTTCGTACGGTGCTTCGGCTGCTATAACTTAATGGGAACAACTACTTGCCCGTGGTCTCTTCAAAGTGGTGCAATACATGATAAACCTTGACGGCCCACTACGACGTGCACATTCTTAGAAGAGATCTGTACTTCCGTGGCGCCTTTGAAGCGTGACCTCCTTTCAAACCGTCAATTATCTCGACCTTTTATGACCGACGATTCTACGAGCAATTTTTAATATTATCGGCATTATTACATGAAACAGAACTGCTCTTTTTACAAGCGAAACATTAATTTAAGTATAGGTAGAATCATACTCAAAACATTGACTTTTACAATCATAGACAATGTAGCAATTGTAAAGTGTGGTAACCAATAAGTACTTTCTACTGGAAAGCCGTTAGATTGGAGCGATTTTTACTCTCGAACTCGAATATAAAAATTGTTATCCACAACTGTAATAACTTGAACCATATAAAACAATGACACTTGAAAAAGTTGATATAATATTGTGGGGACTTATGTCCCACTATTGTAAAAACATTTTTGTACATAAAAATTCTTAACGTTGTATAAATTGTCTTCTGTAAATATTTTGTATAAAATTACTAACACCCTTGAGCATGCCTTTTCTCAAACATGTTTTCTACTGTCTTGCCTTTTTTAATTCTGAGAAACAGCTTTCTTTTCTTGTCTATCTTTTATACACAATCCAAAATTCCTGTCCCTTGACACCGATCGCTTGCAACGGTCAATCATAAAAAGTACCGTTGCCGATCCCTAATAAAACTACCGCTTCTTGTTTCGCTACCCTCGGCATGCTTCCAATAAATAACATTTACCGTTGAAGACTAACTTTCTATATTTTCAAATCAACACTTCTTCACCGACCGCTACAGATAATACTCGTCACAACCATTTGCTCATTTTTTACCACTCAATATTAAATTCATTTCAATTCTTTCATCATTCTTCACCACTAACCGTCTGTACAGTAAATATTATCAATCATCCATCATCAAGTTTTATTTAAATAAATATAATATTAAATAATCACCCGCAACACCACAAATTGGTGACCCCGACGTGATCGGTGACCCCGTACAAATTGGTGACCCCGACGTGATCGGTGACTCCGCACAAATTGGTGATCCCGAATTAAAACGTGAGTGTTCGTGGAGTGATTTTGGACAGCCACTTGTCCCACGCGTTACCTTCAGAACATTTTACTCTTCAGACTTAGTGCAATAGTTTAGTGACTTTTTTTAGTGTTTAAAGACAAGTAATAAGTGAGTTATCCTGCAATGTACAACATTTCGGAAACAACGTGTAGCAAATGTGTTAGTGTGCCGTCGCCGTTAGACGCAAAGGTGGAAAGCCTAGAAAAAACAATAGCGGCATTGCTACAAAAAATCGCGACATTCGAGGTGAACCAAGTGTCGCGGCCGCTCAATCATGGGTATTCTCGTTCCCGGTCGCGTTCACGTCCGCGCTCGCGTTCGCGAAGTGCCCATCGGGACACTAATGTGTGCTGGTACCATTCCCAATTTGGTGCGAAGGCGCGAAAGTGCCTAAAACCGTGCCAGTTCTTTTCTGATTCACCGGGAAACGACCAGGCCCCTCGTTAATGACGGCAGACGATACCGGCCCTACATCATCCCGCCGTCTTTTCATCACTGAGCGAACAACAAATACAAAGTTCCTCGTCGATACCGGTGCCGATCTGTGCGTTTTCCCGTGCTCTCACTTGCCTCAACCGCGCGCTAAGTCCACATATGAACTTTCCGCGGCGAATGGCACCATAATTACAACATACGGGACTACGACACTGGCACTTAACCTTGGACTGCGGCGGAATTTCACCTGGAGGTTTGTAGTAGCTGACGTTACCAACCCTATCATCGGTGCCGACTTTTTGGCACATTTTGGACTTCTGGTTGACATGAAAAACCAAAAACTGTTAGATCTCTCCACGCATCTCACTTCCCATGGTGAAGTGGTTGTAGGAGAAATCTGCAGTACCAAAACGATTTCCGGGTCAACACCCTTCCACAGTTTGCTACAAAGGGTCCCAGAAATCACACGTCCCGAAGGAGCACCAACGTCAGTGAACCATGCAACACGACATCATATCGTTACCACCCCAGGTCCACCATGCGCACAAAGGCCTCGACGACTCGCCCCAGATCGTCTCACCGCGGCTAAGAAAGAATTCGAAGCGCTGCTGCAGTTGGGCATCGCCCGACCATCCCAAAGTCCGTGGTCATCGCCGCTCCATTTAGTACCGAAGCAGGGTGATGAATGGAGACCCTGCGGCGATTACCGTGCTCTCAACGCCCGGACACTTCCCGATAGGTATCCGGTCCGCCACATTCAAGATTTCGCGCAGCATCTGCAAGGGAAATCCATATTTTCTACGCTAGATCTGGTGCGCGCGTTCAATCAAATTCCCGTGGCGGAGGAAGATATTCCGAAGACCGCCATAACAACTCCATTTGGCCTCTTCGAATTCCCTTTTATGACTTTTGGTTTACGGAATGCAGCCCAAACATTCCAAAGGTTTATGGATGAAGTACTTCAAGGTCTTGACTTCTGCTACGTTTACATTGACGACATTTTAGTAGCGTCAGCGTCGCCAGAAGAACACATTCACCACCTCGAGACCGTTTTCCAACGACTCAAGAAGTACGGCGTCGTCATTAACCCTTTAAAATGTGTTTTAGGTCAGCCAAAAGTTAAGTTTCTCGGATACCTAGTGTCAGGCGCTGGTACTTCTCCGCTCCCAGAGAAAGTAGAGGTCATCCGATCTTATCCTCGTCCAGATACCGTGAAGAAGTTGCGACAGTTCTTGGGAATGCTGAATTTCTTCAGGCGATTCCTTCCTAAGGCTGCAGAAATCCAAGCTCCCCTAAACGACCTTCTTCAGGGAAATGCAAAAGGGAAAATGCCCGTAAACTGGACTCCAGAAGCCATCCAAGCTTTCCAATCGAGCAAGGAAAGTCTAGCCCAAGCGACGTTGCTTGTCCATCCCCGATCTGATGCACCCCTCGCCATTTTCACAGATGCTTCAGACTTCGCCATTGGAGCCGCCCTCAAACAGATGGTGAACAATCAATGGCAGCCCCTGGACTTCTTTTCGAAGAAGTTAAGTCCAACCGAAGCCAAGTACGCAGCATACGACCGAGAACTGCTGGCTATTTACCAAGCAGTAAAACACTTCAGGCATATGGTTGAAGGTCGATCGTTTACAATATTTACTGATCATAAACCCATCACCTACGCCTTCTTGAAGAAAAGTCAGCAATGCTCTCCACGTCAATTTCGCTACTTGGACTTCATTAGTCAATTTTCAACCGACATCAAGCACATTTCTGGTGAAGACAATGTCGTAGCAGATGCCTTATCTCGTATCGAAGAGACTACAGCACCTCTTCTTGATTACAACGCGCTAGCCACAGCCCAGCAACAGGATGATGAACTTCAGCAATACCTGAACAAGTCTTCAGGGTTGCAATTGAAGCTAGTTAAACTGCCAAATATCCCAATGGCTATCTTCTGCGACTTTTCCACTGCAAATGCCCGCCCATTTATTACGAAGAACCTTCGTAAGCGAGCGTTCGATGTAGTTCATCGTTTGTCACATCCTGGTAGCAACGCTACAGTCAAGCTCGTGACACAACGATTTGTCTGGCCCTCCATTAAGAGCGACTGCAGGAAATGGTCCCGCAACTGCTTAGAATGCCAACGTTCTAAGATTTCCCGCCATGTGTCAACTCCCGTAGGCAACTTCAAGCTTCCTTCATCACGATTCGAACATGTCCATATGGATATTATCATCATGCCGTCGTCTGAAGGAATGCGTTACTGCCTTACCATGGTAGACCGCTTTTCCCGCTGGCCAGAAGTCACACCCATGGAAAACCAGGAAGCGCCCACGGTGGCGCGAACATTCTACAGCACCTGGATTTCCCGATTCGGCGTTCCCAAACGAATAACCACCGACCAAGGTAGACAGTTTGAGTCGAACCTTTTCAAACACTTAAATCGTTTGCTAGGTACGACTCATCTGCGAACTACAGCATACCATCCATCTTCAAATGGTATGGTTGAAAGGTTCCATCGCCAGCTGAAAGCGTCAATTATGTGCCATCAACACATTCGGTGGACAGAAATACTACCAACAGTACTGTTGGGTATTCGCTCAGCCTGGAAAAATGATCTTCAAGCCACATCCGCCGAAATGTTGTATGGTCAACCACTTCGCCTGCCAGGAGAGTTCCTCGACCCCACAATTGCAGATCCCAATAGCGAAAGTCTTCCAGAATTTGCAAAAGAATTGCGAAACCACCAAAGAAATTTGGCACCGACGCAGACCCTTCGTCATGGTCAAAAGAAGATTTTTGTGTTCAAGGACTTGGCTACAACAAGTCAAGTATTTGTTCGTCACGACAGCCCCAAGAACATCTTGCAACAACCCTACGACGGACCCTATAGTGTAATGCGTAGGTCGGACAAAACGTTCACATTAAACATTAACGGACGCGAAGTGACAGTTTCTATAGACCGATTAAAACCCGCGTACGTGATGACTGATCTCGTAGAAAGCACCCCATCGGTACCTGAAGAGCCCTATCAGATCAACCCCGAGGCGACAATCAACAACAACAGAACAACTGACCAACCTCAACAACTGGTTGTTAAAACTAGGTCAGGAAGAAGGGTTCACTTCCCCGACAGGTTGCAAGCAGGTTTTGCATAACAAAACCACTAGCAGGGGGGTACTGTGGGGACTTATGTCCCACTATTGTAAAAACATTTTTGTACATAAAAATTCTTAACGTTGTATAAATTGTCTTCTGTAAATATTTTGTATAAAATTACTAACACCCTTGAGCATGCCTTTTCTCAAACATGTTTTCTACTGTCTTGCCTTTTTTAATTCTGAGAAACAGCTTTCTTTTCTTGTCTATCTTTTATACACAATCCAAAATTCCTGTCCCTTGACACCGATCGCTTGCAACGGTCAATCATAAAAAGTACCGTTGCCGATCCCTAATAAAACTACCGCTTCTTGTTTCGCTACCCTCGGCATGCTTCCAATAAATAACATTTACCGTTGAAGACTAACTTTCTATATTTTCAAATCAACACTTCTTCACCGACCGCTACAGATAATACTCGTCACAACCATTTGCTCATTTTTTACCACTCAATATTAAATTCATTTCAATTCTTTCATCATTCTTCACCACTAACCGTCTGTACAGTAAATATTATCAATCATCCATCATCAAGTTTTATTTAAATAAATATAATATTAAATAATCACCCGCAACACCACAATATCTTAACATAAACGAACTTTCGAAATGAACTTGATAGAAACGAACCCAGAGGTATCTAATGGTAATTAGACCAAGTAGAACTGTTGTTGATACTACTTTAATTAGCGCATACTTAATTGATAACAATACGGACACTTGTTTCGTAAATATCAACTGTGTAATGTTGTAGGCGAGCAAAAAACAATTTTGTTTTTTGGCCGGTCTAAATAATTTGTCAATAAAAATCTGTTGACATTGGAATTTTCGAATAACTGATATAATAGTTTATGAATAAATTCTTACTTAAAATAAAGTCTGCAAATATTAAACTTTGAATACGTTTGGTGTAAATTATTATTTATTAATAACAAATGTAGTGTCTCTATTAACGTTATAACTTTTGTATAGAATAACAATTTATTTTTGATGATACTTAATGTTTGCATACTTTTGAGTTATAAACAAGGATTAAGGTTAGGTTAGGTTAGGTTAAGTTAATAAAGGGATTTCCTGATTAGCATGTGTAAAGTATCATGCAGGAAGGACTGAGCAATTTTGAAAATGTAAAGAATTTGTTTACTTCGTAACTAATTATGTATCTTTGGGTAAGTAATGAGACTCTGTGGCGTTACAATGAACTCTCTATTCCTTGCTGTAACAAAAAATAACAAGCACTGTACTGTAAGAAAAAAAAATCGAAGAAGACAAATCTAAAAATAAATTTTTTGTCCATCGCAAGTATAGGTACGGTTGTTTTCTTCCGATGTTGTTCGCGATCGAGGAAAGGTCAACGGGCCAGGATGGAGAGAGCCGAGTCAAGTCGAGTCGAAAAGGCGTAGCGTAGTCACGCCACTCGTCTTAGCTCACTCGTGCTATGCTGCCTGCGTAAAAGCTCGCTCTCGATCACTCGCCTGCTTCGGCACTGTAAACTTACTGTCTAATCGTGAGGTGAGAGTCATGATCTAATCAGCTGCATTGTACTGCTCTCAAGGCCATTGGCGTGACGTCACGCCTCCTCCTCTCCTATCGATTGAACACTCATTAAATCATTATCTGCATCAACGGATCGACCTGCCACTGACCCAGCCAACAACCCCGAGAGCCGAGATCCACAACAACCACGACGTCCTCTCTCTCGGGTTCAGACCTCTCGGTCGTATCAGCGGCTTCATTGCTGCCGCTGCCTTTAACGGACCGACAGACATCGACATTAACGACAACGCACAGTGGGACGAAATAACAAACGAGAATCATATACCTCCCTTAATGAATTATTATATTTGCCAGTTTCTACAAAAACGTATTCAGGTTTTTCTTTGAAAATCGTTCAGAATATATATGGAATCTTTATTTTAACTCCCATCTATCTATAATAAATAATAACCTTTTTATATGCAATGATTAATATCAGCCAGAATATTTGTTTGTTTTATAACAGTTTACCTATTCGTTATCATACCGGGGGGAAGAGGGGATTTTAATTTAGTTAGGACACTGACATTGATAAGGATCACATTTAAAGTGGGCGAAACACGACTTCGGTGTTTTAAAATGTTAGTTGCAGTTTGATCTATTTGATATAATCAAATTTCCACGATCCAGATTATGTAGCAGAAAAATCGAATTACGTAATGCCATCAATAATTATTATCTTATTTATTTACATCCCGATTCACTGCAAGTATCTAAATCCTTAACCATCCATCCACCGTTCCTGTGTAGAACTGTAAAACACTTAAAAGTGTTTAGGGTTGGAGTACACCTTTACCGTAACAGTACCGATAATAATCAATTAACAGCTATGGTGTGAAATTTTAAAAGTGATTTAAGAGCATAGGCTTTCACGACCAGAATTCATTGTAGACTTCATATTCGGGCTAAAGGGCCGTGATTTAAAAAACGGTTACATCCAGACGTTTTGCATTTAGCTAGATCGAATATGAATTCTACTAAATATTAAAGTGCATTGAAAATTTATGATGTAGAAGTATTTCTTTTCAAGAAGGATAATTAAACAAAGTGAGTGGCAAAGTTCTTTAAGTAGCTGTACACCCTCTTATCGTCTTGCAATTAGGTGTAAATTGTAGTGTTAATATTATAGTCTTTAGTAATTCAATTGTACTCTTCTTAATGGGCATACCGGTCGATAAAATAATGTAGAGGCAATAAATAATTTGTGAGAACGTTCCCGTTTCCTTATTTCATTTTATATTAATTGCCTGTGAGTAAAGATGCCCACGAACTAATTACTTTTATGAATGAATTGTGCATTAAATGAATGTCACGGTTTTTGTCATTTCTACCCACTGTGCTTCAGTGCAGTGGACCCGCGATTAGGAAATGACACGGCCGTAAAAAATGCGCTGCGCTGTTAATTGGTTTAATGACCGTCGTCGACATCGCATCGTAGCGGTCGGTGCATAACGCATATCCGCTAACGAATAGGAAAAGGGGGATGGATGCATGAATATTTGATGGAGAGAATTCCCTTCAGGAAATGCATAATGTGACGTTGCCCGTCTAGTCGAATCGCCTCCGCCGCACCACCATCACCACCACGATCACAACCATAATCATCACCATAGACGTCAACGATGTCCTCGTTTGCATTATTTCGACGATGACAACCATGCACTCAAAACGCCCCTTAACGAGAACGATCCCTTCGATCGTTCATTATTATTAGAATTCGTTTAATTAATGCCATAACTTGTTTGATTATCGTTGCCGTTATTATATTAAGTAAACGGAAAACGTGTTCGAATATTGCTTACTAATGCTTGGTTTGAGAATCTCATGGATCCACCCTGGAAGGGTACTATAAGCATTTACCTAAACTTTGCATAATAACTGTAAGTACTACAATATTACTTATTGTAAACTTAACTAACAATAGTCTTTAATGCACCAATAGAAATTTAAATACGATTTTTGTACATGTCAATTGCATTTAGAAACCTAAAGTCTAAGACAATTAGGTAGACAGACAGACAAACAGGCAACATAATCCAATGAATTACGACTTTGTACCTATTTTTTCCCCAGTAAAAAACCGAACAATATTTACAATTCCTCTTTCAAACTTTCAATTACATATGTGTTCTGTTCACTTCACAAACATAAATAGTTATACAGGAATAAAACTACTTCCTGTATATCATCATGATTAACTATCACGAAGTAATGGCTTCCTCAATTCAATATAAATAGTTATTATATTCATAAACATTTAAGTAAACCTAGGATTAAGTTTATTATTGGGTATATTTAATATCATTAAGTTTACAAGATACTCTATGAAAACGGAGCCTATTGTTAGAGCACGTTCCGGGTATTTTTGAAAGTCCGTCTATCATAAAATTAAATAGCACCAGATATAATTTTACCCTCTTGGTCAACATTACCTAGACAAGACATCAACATTCTTAGAAGGAAGGAGGCGTTTCATCTCTGTATAGTTTAAACACCATCCAATAATTTTGTTTAGCAATTTAAGTAACGCCTACTGATCTTTAACGTTATCAGTAGGCAAGACGGCAAATTTTATGAGACTTACGCGCTGCCTACTGCGCTACCGAGGTCACCGGTTCGTAACCGGGGCCGGCTGCTCTAGTCCAAGTTTTCTGTAGTTTCCTTGGATCATTTAGGCAAATACTGGGGCAGTAATATTCCACAGATAATATTTCACTTCATTTCACCCATCTCATCTTTCTCTCCCTAACCACACCACCCGCCCATTCCCACGATTCCTGAAAGGAGGCTGAAGAGGGCCTCATGCCCTATCCTCCGGCTTTGCACTACGGTGTAGGTCGGAAGGACCGCCCGCCCACCAGCACGAGTAGCTCATCTCATCAGCACGCCTTACAGCCGTGGACAGTTCTAACTGAAGACCGATCTTGAAGGACCTTGTTAAACATTTTAAAACAAATAGTAGCAAATTTCTACAGATGGCGTTTACCACGCTGTCTGTAGTTGTTCCAAGGCGGCAAATAAAAGTGGCCGGTGTTCTGACAGTTTTTTAATCTATACATATAAATAAAATTGGAGTGTATGTTTGTAATATTAAAATAACAACTTTTTACTAAATTCATATGCATATATACACGGTACACATACCAAAATAACATTTTTTTAAATTTTTGTCTGTCTGTCTGTCTGTCTGTCTGTTTGTTCCGGCTAATCTCTGAAACTGCTGGACCGATTTTGACAGGACTTTCACTGGCAGATAGCTAAGGTAATAAGGAGTAACTTAGGCTACCTTTATTTTAAAAATTAATAACTATTTATGAATAGTAATAATTAATTTCTAAAATAAAAGCCTAAGTTACTCCTTATTATTATTAAAACACTCACTATCGTTGCTTTATTGACCTTATTAATCTATACTGTTTTAATATTTACAATATATACATTTGAATTTGTTATATTACTGGAAGTATTGTTGGTTTAGAGTAAAAACGTTCCCTTATACGTATCAATATTGACCTTTTTTTCTTTCGTTCTAATTTTCTCTTAAATAAAATTTTTGCGACTCCGCCATAGTGGTTACTATTATTCATTCGTATAATCTACACCATCGAGAATACATTGACCTGAAACTACCCCCAGAAGAATCGCTGGTGAATGGTTAATTAGGATATTTCCAGGTCCTCGATAAAATGCGAATGAGTGAATTGGTGCCATAAAATTCCCATTAAGACTCAACAGAAGAGGAAATACGTACACATTTTATATCTATTTATGACCAAGCTTTTACTAACTATACAAAAGAAATTTATGCAGGAAATATAGGAAAAATAGGGTACCAACCAAACAGGACCTTGTCAAACATTAATAAACTCACAATTACTGTGATTTTACTGATGGCGTTTACCAATGGTCGCCACCTAAGTAGATTCAGCGACGGTCAGATTGACAGGTAGCTAGGCGGAAACTGTTAGCATAGCAATAAATGAAAGAGCCAATAATAATATAGCTGGACCGAAGCATCAACTTGTAGTTCAGCGGCATGTATCACTGAGGGAGAAAAAACCCTTGTCTACTCTGTTAATTTGCAACCCTTTGTCACTACGCTACTGAACCTTGCTGAGCAGTTATCATTCTGCCTACCGTTCGATTATCCCCGCTCCCTGCAGCTTTGCTAGTGTGCATCCGATGATTTATGGCTTTTGAATCTCCTTAGGTGCCGGGCACTGTAAGTAGTTATTAATTTTTACTAGGATTTTCCCCAAATCGAATTCTATGTGCGCTGCTGCCTGAGTGATATTCTGTTGTTACCTGTCTGACAATAATGTGAGAAGTACTTAGATGAAGTACTCACATCACATTTGTTCGGTTAGTGCCCTCGTCAATCAGTTGTCTCCGTATTTGTTCTATCAATGACAATTATGTATTTCCAAATTGAGAAAATTTTATAACTTTACCGTTCCCCGATGCAATGTCAAACGAGACTGGCAGGCAGGCCTAGCGGTAAGTCCGATTAGTCTTTCATCAACCGTAAATGATTATCGCGTAAATTACAGACAGCTATGAGCATATTCAATTCCAATTCCTTTCGTTAAAAGCACACACGTATTTTACACATGTATGTCTAAAGGCGTATGTAATTCTTTTGCGTCTATACGTAATGGATACCATATTTGATTCGATGTTAAACCTTCTTACTAATAACCTTACGCATAAATTAATTGAAACGGAATAGGTCATTCCATGTAATGTCCATAATAGATTTGCACGCAATACAACGGCGTTTTTTATTTTATTTTGTATCTTGGGCTTTAAAAGGAAAATTTTATTCCGCATTTTTAAGATGTTTTGCAATTAGTAGATACCGTGCCGTAAATGAAATGTGCCGTGAATACAATGGCTAATTTATTCATAAAATCATGTTTTTCAAGAAAATCGACGTATTGAGGCGATAAACAATTATTTAAATAAAAACAAGTTTTAATATACCACGTTTTTAATACAGACCAGAAAGTACAATATAATTTCTCACAGCCTCGTACAGATTCCTAACCGCATAAAAATAGTCCTGAAAATTTGTGATTGTGAAATTTTAATAGGTATAAATGTAGATACTTGTAAGATTTAAAAGTTGTTTTCTTTAGTAATCCATCGTGTATGTTACCATTATGAACCACATTGTTTTACTTAATACATTTAATTCTAGTTTCATACGATGATGGGAACATACTTAAAAATAGGATCAAAAGTTCAATAAGAACTCAAATATGTACCTACTGACGACTTTTTTAATCGAGACAGAATAGACAGATAGATCACCATGTCAGCAATCTGCGGACAACGCTTACATTATTCGTTGTGGTGTAAATGGGATGTTACCCCATTTGGGTTACACACAGTCTAACTTGGCCGGGGCAACTTATTGGGCCAACAAATTTTGGTGTGCATTCATACATGCCAACATACCTGTTATTCACCTGATCGTAATTTGATGGTTTAAACAATCAATTGTTCGAAGTTTTTCGTGAAAGTATGTAAATGTTTAGACCATGGCATCACGTTTAACAAAAAAGCACTATGTAGCAGTGAACATAATCCGAGGAAACAATAGAAAAATACGGATAAAATAATGACAAAAACATTTCTGTTAGTATCCATATTAGAAGTAAACAAACAATATAGTTTCCAGCAGCTTCTTCAAGTAAATAATGGTACAGCAATAAGAAAAAAAAATTGTGTTTCATTCCCACCAGCTACTCGAGCTGGTGAGCGGGCAGTCCCTCCGACCTACACTGTGGTGCAAATTCGGAGGGTAGGGCGTAAGGCCCTCTTCAGCCTCCTTGCAGGAATCGTGGGAATGGGTGGGTGGTGTGGTTAGGTAGAGAAAGATGAGACGGACGAAATGAAGACAGAAGAGAAGTGAAAGATTATCTGTGGAATATTACTACTCCAGCATTTGCCTAAAAGATCCAAGGAAACCATAGAAAACTTAGACTAGAGCAGCCGGACTCGAGTTTGAACCGCTGACCTCCCGAATGCTAAGTAATGATCTAGAGCACTAGACCACGCCGCTCGGTAGCAATAAGACAGATACATATTTATATACAGAGAAATTTGAGGAACAGCAGTGGGGGAAGAATAGGGACTTATTTTCTAAAATTATATAAAAATCTTTACAATATATAAAAAAAAAATAAAATGAACTATAATTTTAAATTAATTAGCGGAAAAAAATTAACGGCTATTTGTTCGTTTAATAGTAGAGATGATGTTTTGTGTTTGTTAATTTCGAGCGATTGTAATAAACTTAGTTTTAAACTTTTTTCTACAAAATGCAGCACCTCGTAATTAAAGTCTGGTGCAATATTTCTAAAAAAGTTGGGAAAATATTAGAAACAGATAGTGAAAGTCTAGTTACATATAAAACAAATAAGTTAAATTGTGGAGATTGTGAAAAGGTCTACATAGGACAGATGGGTAGATCTTTTCAAGAAAGAATATACGAACACCTAAAAGCTTACCAAAAACAGAAGACACACTCCGCCTATGCAGATCACGTGATATCAGAAAATCATCATTTCGACAAAAATTTTGAAATTCTGCACTCTATTAATAAAGGATAAAAATTAAATTTGTTTGAGATAATAGAAATTAACAAACATAACAAAAGTAACATTATCTTAAATGATCAAATAGAAGTTAGTAACACACCCTTACTTAATCTTAATTGTAAATAAAAACATACCCCACCCTAGATTTAGTACCTATTTAAGTAATGTAAAATATCTTATAAGTTAGTTTGTCATCTCGCCTGAAGAAGTTACTGTGTAACGAAACAATTGTAGCGAAAGCAAAATAAATCATTTGAAAATTACCAAACCGGAAGGTCAATATTATTATTAATATGGAATTTCAAAAATTAAGTGCCTCGACAATTATTAATTATATAGTAATAATTAGTTACTAGTTCACTGCCTATACGTAAAGACAGTATCACTGAGCAGGGATGATCACATGGACTAACTGTTCAAGTAAATTGAATACAATACAATAACAGTAGAATCCTTAAATTTTTTGGAACCTATCTTCCTTACCTAACTTCCTCCTTACATGCCTATCTCTGTGGTCTCCTTTTAGAAACGGATGCTCCTGTTTTGTTTTTTTAAATTTATATACTGTTTATAGTGAAGTAGGGGTGAGTCTTTTTGGGCATTCTAGAGTGTTCATAAAATGTTTAGATTCCAAGTGCCTCCCATTTCTAAGGTTTTGCTCTGTAAATCTGGACATAATCATGCGTACCTGTATCAATCAAAATTATTTTGGATACCTTCATTTTGTTACCTTTGAAATAATTATGGTGAAATCGAAACCCTTTCATGTGTGTGTTACCATCAACACGAGGCACGGCTCAAATTTGTGATTTTATGAAATTTAAATTAGTTCTCTGGATCAACTATCAAATCTTGGCGTAGTTGGTGCACTACACCGATGTAATTTCAAATCCAACTTTCTAACAATGTTGCTGTAACATTATCAAAATTAATTTCAATCCGCTCCACTTTCGGTAGAGCTGTGACCCAAAAGGGAAACCGTGTTCCTCCTCATGCATTACATTTGCGCACCTCGTCGCTTGTAGTCCGAAAATGCACCGGATGATGATGATGATGAGGACGTCAGAGATAAGTGAAGTATAAACAAGTTTTCCCACGTCCCTTCTACAACAACTGCACCGACTAGATAAACATAAATCACATCTCCGTCGAGACAGTTTCTACCTGCAGTTGTTACAAATTAGAGTTGTTAGATTATTACTCTTGCCCGCGGAAAGTTGAAACGAGCGTGATGCTTAACTTAACCATAAACTTGTAAACAAACTGTAAATATAGACTACAAATAAACGTACAGCAACTACCGTTGTTTCGTAATTATTAAGGAACGAGATACCATACAGTAGACAATGTAGGAACTTGTATAGCTCACCGTCTTTCTTTTCCTTTCTTTCCAACATTACGTTTTGAGAAAATTGAAACGAATTTCTTTAAATTCTTATAATACGTATATTATTAACGGTGTCTCTCCACAGGAAATTTATCGAAACAAGAACTTATTTAAGGAGAGGAGAACAGGGGTAGATCTAGGGATGAGGCTGTGGGGACAATAACACCGAACTTTAATTGACGTATGCATGAAACATTAAAACTCATTACATGAGCTTTAGGCCATGTTAGTTGCATAAAAAATTGAGATAATTGAGAAGATGTTGTTATAAGTAGAAGCAATCAGATCCGAATAGTGATCAGACATTATCCCTCTGTCTGGATTATATGATCTCTTATCTAATTTCGAGGTTTAAGAGAGAACTATTCAAGATTTTGGCCCTGGAGACACTTATTCCAGTACATCGTACAAAATCGTATATTGAAGAAACCTATACTACAGTGATTTAACTAGATACAGCATAACAGAACTAAAATTCGAAATTATATTGTCACATTGGTATTGCGAGAATGACGAATTCAAAACGGCTCAAATGGTAATCAAAGTCTTGGAAATTTTAAAAGCAAAACTTGTCATAAATCAACCGAAACAACTACTCCGAGGGCTAATACTTCTACCGGCATTGAATTACACTGTTGATTCCGAACGATTAGACGAATTTCATATTTACATTTATTATGTAGCTTGTAAAAGCCTTTCGGTCGTGGTATATGGCTTTCGGTCCGCTATGCCTACTGTGTAGGACGCGTTACAAATGTGGGATCTGTGATCTTTCTTTTTTTTGACAAAACTTGTCATTCATTTTTCTCTGACGTTGTGATACTATTGCAATTAATTGCTACGATTTCTGTAACTTCAGCAACAGCGGAGCGGACTTTTTCATTGCAAATATGTCTTAAGAGCTATCTGAGGGTGATTATGTCAGGGAAAATAGTTTAGTATTAGGCAATATTCACAAGGAAATCCAAATTTCAATAGAAAATAGTGGACGCGATTTGTAGATTTAATTACATCTCGACATTTGATGCGCCTTCGTCAATTACAAGAAAATATAATATTATGTTAATCAGGATAATACATGAGAGATTGATGATTCAACATTATTTTTCATAAAATCATTAAAAATAAATAATTTTACTCTAGCTTAGATTCAGCGACAGTCAATTACTGAAAGTCAATGTAATTTAGAATTTAGAGATGAGAGGCAACATTTAAATCTTTTACAACAGTCCCCCCCTCCCACCAAGGTGGGAGTTCCAAGGTGTTTGAAACCCACCGAAATTAGGATAGTAAAAATAACTAAACATAGATTTGGTGATATCTATGTTGTTCACCACTTTAGATAGTTGTTGACTGGGTCTCCAATTTTGATTGTTGCATATAATGAGAAATAAATAAATGAAATAATGCACTTTGATAACTATGAATATATATTTATAAAAAAAAAAGAAGATAGAACGAATCGAAAACACAGAATAAAAGTTGAGTAGAAGGCTTAATGGGCAGATCAGAAGTGAGTAGATTTTGGAAATGAAAATGATAGGAAGACAGTTAGAGGGGAGCAAGAACTAGAAAGATAAAAGTAGGGATCCAATTAGAAGTTGAAGAAATCTGGAAATTTTGAGTTAAGAAATTGAAGAAGGGACAGATTGTTGAACTTTTACTTGAAAGAAATGTACTATTAAAATGCAATTAAGGAAGAACATGAGTTACAGACGTCATACGGTTAGTAAGTAAAATTGAAATGTTAAAGGGATTATAGGAAAGTACAAGTAGTAAAGTTATTTATACAGAGCACAATAGACAAGTACAGATACATAATATTTAGGTAGGCAAGTTGAAATATATATTTACATAGTAACAATAATAGAATAATACAAAAGATAAGAATGCAGAAAAGAATTCGAAAAGGTATTTAGAATATAAAATATTCAAATATAAAATTAATACAAAAGGAATAATAAAATGTTAAAGTAAATGTAAACTTTTATAAAGCAAAATGAAATAAGTATTTTGGGATAAAGAATTTTAACTGGAATTAAAGGATCGAAAAAATTGGAAAGTTATGACTTACCAACCAACATTTACAAGAAAGCGTTGGTTACCGTCAGCAGTTATTCGAGGTACTTAGAATTAGATGATATATCCAAAGATTTACGCTACCACGAATTTACTGACTAAGTACTTAAGGTACTTATTTGTTTTGACATAGTTTCACGAAGTTTTGAAATTTCTTAGATTCTAATAATTATGTTTTATCCATCAGTTTTTAGAAACTATCAGTAAAAATGATTTTCCATCATAAAAAATCACTTAATAATCATAATCTGCAGGTGAACCGGTTTTATAGAGATATTTTTTATTTTAACCCATGAAGTGCTAATTATCCATAAATATGTAACATGGTCAAGCATGATAAGAAAATCGTAAAAATTATATTAATTCGAAATAATGATCAGATCAAAATTAACAGATTACTATAACAAGTATCATGGTTATCTGATACGATCATAGCATACATAAAGGTACAAATAAACCACTCCTTATACATACACACACATACGAACACTTCACACGCAGTGGTTGCGTAAATGTTTCACGTCTGAGGTTCAGGTTTTTTCTAACAATTTCTAGAGACGCTATATAGAAGAAAGGAAGTCCCTAACGAGCGATTCGATAAGGAAAATTCAAGGACTACTACCAAGAGAACTTACTATAGATATCTCCAACTACTACATAGTAGTTGTACCTATACGTATGCCCAGGAGCGGTACAAGAAAATTTATTTAAAAGGTTTAATAATTATACATATAAAGGTTGCTGTTGTTGTTTTCCATTTTGCGGTCCGCCTACACCAGGCGTATGTCGTACGTACACAACGCACCATCCCGTCCGCTTCGAGATTGTTAACTGCGCATTGTGTGCAAATACACTTATCTGCGTTCAATAATAATTGTAACACAGCAACGGACAAGCCATTAATTTAGTAACGACTATAGTTTATGATCTTGGGGCACCTCGAATAATATAATCACACACACAATCTCCGTGACGCTGCTGTCGACACACAGTTTCCGTTTTCAAAGGGCACGTTTTTGAATAAGCTCTTCAGAATAATATTATTTTTTTAACTTTATACTGATTTAGAATATAAATATAAATATGGAATCAACAGAAACAACTACTCCGAGGGCTAATACCCCTACCGGCATTGAATTATTAATTATTATTAGCCCTCGGAGTGGTTGTTTATGTTGATTCCATATTTATATTTATATTTATATTTATATTTATATTTATATTTATATTTATATTTATATTTATATTTATATTTATATTTATATTTATATTTATATTTATATTTATATTTATATTTATATTTATATTTATATTTATATTTATATTTATATTTATATTTATATTTATATTTATATTTATATTTATATTTATATTTATATTTATATTTATATTTATATTTATATTTATATTTATATTTATATTTATATTTATATTTATATTTATATTTATATTTATATTTGTATTTATAATATAGCCTGTAAAGGCCTTTCTGCCAGCACCCACCTGATGAGACCCGATAGTTCGAAACCGGTCGTGGGATATGGCTTTCGGTTCGTTGTGCCTATTTAGTAGGAAGCGTTCCAAATGTGAGATCTTTGATCTTAATATTTTAGACGAATAAGGATTTTAATTCCTTCTTTTTTGAATATGATTTAGAATAATTTTTGTGCGAGGTTATAACTCAACTAGATAAATAATAAATGACTGATTGTTGGGCAGTCTCTTCGAATTACAGTGTGGTGCAAAGTGGGAGGGTTGGGCGGTAGACCTTCTTCAGCATCATTTTCGGAATCGTACAGGGATGGATGGGTGGTGATTGGGGAGAGAAGGATGAGATGGACTAAATGAAGATAGAAGAAAAGTGAAAAATAATTTGTGGAATATTACTTCCCAAGCAGTTGCTTAAATGATCCATGGAAACTATAGGAAAACCACTGCAGTCGCATTCGGAATTAAACCAGTGATCTTCCAAATGATAAGCTATGATCTAGACCACTAGTAGTAGTAATAGTAGTTTAGTAGTTTCCTTTAATTATAAATTTAGAAAGTAATTTACAAAATGTAAAACACAAAAATGTTATTACTGTGTTATTCATATTTATTTATCACTAAAGGAAATTCGGTCCATCCACAGTTTCCACATGCCGAGTTGTATGGTTTTGTGGTTAGGTCATGGCTTTGTATTGTAATATCGGGTCTGCCTGTCTTGCTTCAAGCTTCTTTGTGGTTTCCTTGGATTGCGAAAGAAAATGCTGGGGTGATGATATTCCAAAGATAATCTTTTTTCGTTTCAACTTTCTTCATTTCGTCCGTCTTGTATTTCTGTAAATAACTTAACCTAACCTCCACCGTCACCATCCACCCTTTCTTACGATTATTAAAGGAAGCTGCAGAAGACCCAGTCTTTTACAGTCATCATGTCCGTTTTTCAGAAACTAAGAAAAAAAGAGTCAAAAATACTGCACACATTTCTGCAGGATATATATTGTCGCGAACTATACTTGCGGTTTGTGTTGGTTCAGTCCTAATTAACAACACCTTCCTGGAAAAGATAATGGAAATTCTCGGCCTTCGTAGATACGTCTGGAATATTCTAGTAACGATCAATAAAAACACAACAGTAACACGAGAAGGCTGTAGAACGTTCTAGAAGGAATGCTGAAAACTATAAAATCCTGTGCATTTGGCGAACCGAGAGAGTTTGTTTACATGGTGCGTTGACAAGTGACAGGGGCGATAGACAGGCGATAGTCATAGAGTGGCGACAATGGAACGCGAGTATAAGTAGTGGCGAAAAATACGGCAACGGGAGAAATAGATTTACTAGTGTGAAAAATTGTGTAGACTTGTGTTAATAAAAACTGTAGTTAATTTAATTTTAGTTGTAATTAATTTCGTTGTTTTCGTTCGTTTAAATGTGTTTTCGTGACTGAACACGTCACAATATATATTTTATAGTAAAAACCACTGACAAAATAACATATTTTTAGAAAATCGTCCATAATCATATGTCTTACTACGAGTTAATAGTAAATACTCTGGTCATGTCAAGTTTATTGTAGATTTGAATAATAAGCATTAAAGTAAGGACTTCATGCAGTAAATGTAATATCATTAAAAATGATTTGCACTCTCTTTTATGATTGTTGATATTTACGGCTTTTCCTCTTAATGTCCAGCTGTAATATGCCAGCAGAATGTTTGAAATTGCCATTCTATGCTCAAAAGTATGTTAATTCGTCACTTTTATTTAATGTATTTTCAATATTAATTAAAAATCATAAATGTAATTATTCATTGATAATACTGATTGTCAGTGTGTAGAATACAACTTGCTGAATGATAAAATCAATTTCTTACAAGTTACCTTTATGCGCGGATTTCCCCTTTTTGGAAGTCAACCTTAACTTTACTGCTCTTTGATTGTGGGTCCAAGTAAATTTTCTTTAGTTAGTTCACTGTAAGTTATGTTTTAGTTTAGTGTATAATGTAAAATTCTTTTACTATAGGTCATACACATTATTCTTTAACAAAGATTGCTGTTTTATACTTAATTCTGTCGGTCAATAATAATTTATTAAAACGTTCCTTTTTCTTTTAAATAAATATGAACAATTAAATAAAACTTTAACAAAAAATAATTATGAAATAATATGGCAATTTTAAAGTAAAAAATCATTCAACTAAAAAATGTAAACAAATAACAGTTTTCGTATTATTAAAAAATTATCGCTACTATGGGACATTGACCCTTAACATAATAAAAAATATATTATTACATTAATTGTTATGGTAACGGTTTCACACGGTATAACAGCAGTAGTAAATATCAGTTATATGCATAGAATTTATCCCTAAGAAAACGATTCTGCAAGATTAACCGCCTGTAACTTGTGATAAGCAATAAAAGTTTTATATGTATGTTTACGTTAAATAAATCGCTGTTGTACGCTAAAAGTGCTAATTTCATCAGCGGAATAATCTGAAATGGGTTTAATTAAACATCATTAAAGAAACTATCAGATAGTGCATTAACATTTATGACCGTGATCGCCCACTAACATCCTTAATAATTTTGATACACATTAACATTAAATCTGCAACATACGTAAGTAAGATTATGCTAATTTTACAAAGTGCATTGATGCAATGTATTATAAATAATCAAATGATTAAAATAAAACACACTTAGTAGGTTTCACAACATATATTAAAAAATTTCAGACACGTGTTTCGGTAGTTACACCATTATCGAAGAGTTTAGGAGTAAAGCTACATAAGGTATTTACAATCTATTTACGTTGTTTATTATCTATATCTATCAATTGGGCCGCTTTTAATAGAGACGAAACCCCAAAATCTGTTTGATCATTCGTAATGGGTAGGTGGTTTATGAGGGCTAGATTTATTTCTAAGATTTCTTGGTAGTTTAGCCGTTTACCTTTATTTTGGTTGTGTATTGGTTTCACGCTAATGGTATCTAATGAATGTTTCAGGGTTATGCAATAGTCAGCTATACCGATACATTTGTTGCCATTTTTTATAGATTTTTCATGTTCATTACGCGTTTTTTAAGAGCCCGTCCAGTCTGCCCAATATAAAAAGCTTCACAATTGTTACATTTCATGTGGTATACACCACTTTTTTCAAGTTTATTTATTTTCTCTTTGTTTTTTACAAGCAGTTTTGTTGAATTATTTTTATTTGCAGAGATAACAGATAAATCAAGTTCTCTTTTAACTTATAGCAAATTTTATCAGATATGTTATGTACATAATTGATGTAACAGTAAGTTTTGTTAGACTGGATGTTTTCTGGATTAGAACCTGAATATAGTATCCGGAGAATTAACTTTTTCTGTTTTTTATTGATCAACCTGTCTACTGGATCTTCATCGTAGCCATTATTTTTGGCAAGATTTTTTAAAATGGGTACTTCTTTTTGAAAATTTGTTTTATTTAAAAGTATAGTTAGCAAACGATGAACAAAACTGTTAAATGAGCTTAATTCGATGTTAATGGATTGGTTAGAATTGGTATGGATTAGGGTGTCCGTAAATGTCGGTTTTCTATAAATATCAAAGTTTAAAGAATTATGTGTTCTAGAAATGGTAATGTCTAAAATATTTAAGAATTACACTTTTCGATTTCTAAGGTAAATTTAATACTAGGATGGAAAGAACTGATAAAATTTAAAAAGGATTGTATTTCGTCTTTTTCTCCGGTCCAAATGCAAAAAACATCATCCACATATCTTGCCCAATGCAAAACATGTTCAATTAGTGGATTATTCGATGAAAATATTTGGTTTTCTAAATAAATAGGATTAATCATTTGATTACTTAAATATGTTTTACCAAGTGCCCAGCACTACTACAATGTATATATATCTTTTGCAACTACATTTCGACATACAATTAAACAATTAAAAAATTTTTTGTTAATTAATTGAATACCGACAAACAACAACAACAAATTATATTATTATAATATAATATTATTTCGATTAAGTAAATTCAAAAGTTTCAATTTCAAAATTTATTAAAACTTTTTGAAAATGGCCTTTCGGCTGAAACAATTGTGATGAAAATACACAACCAAATATGTTTCTACAGATAGTAATTTTAATAAATACTCGACAATTGTTTCGAATTTGATAGGTCATCTAAGTTAGAATTTCTGTACTCTTGAAAATGACCGATTAGTAAGGTGAACTTATTACTTTATTGAATGACAAAAGCCTTTTAGTTCTTAGATAATCCTGTACTTACATTTTACAAGATACATGTTGCAAAAGTTAATTATTAGCAGTTATATACCCAAACGGAACCTTTCCATTGTGGTGTAACTATTGTATTATTCCGTATTTTTTATTACAAATTGCAACAATTTCATTATACCAATGACATTACGATATAAAATTTTGAACAGGCCACGCAAGCGAGTATTTCAAGTATTCTTTTTTTTTATTCACTTTTAAGCGTCAACTAAGTCGACTTGATATTATTATTTTGTACGAAAACGTGTGTGTCAGACAAACTCACTGCATTTCCACGCTTCATGTTTACGACCACGAACGTCTTAAAAACGTTTCTCTTCGTGATAAAAGTATTATACCGTATTACTGAGTCGTGTCATTAATCGAAACTTTTAGCATAATAAAGGAGATTACCTCCAACCGAAAAGAGTATTAGGAATAAGTAGAGTGGTAGCATTACGTGAATACTAACGAATCCAAATTGTAAGTCGGATTAAAGAGATAGAGCATCAACTGTATCTACCTATGGTTGAAATTACAAATAAACTAGCCTATTGTTAGAAAAGTGAAATTGTAGAAAAATAACACAAAATATACATAGTTTCAATTGACACTATTAATAGAAAAATAATTATCGTTAGATATCTGACACTGCTTTATTTTCAACTACACCTAGAGTGAGTAGTTTATATATACAGCAGAGCTGCAAAAATTTCGTAGGCTAACATAGAAAAAATTATTTTTTTGATAGAATTTGATTTTATTATTCAATATAGTTCCCTTAGAGGGCGATACAAAGATTATAGCGGTCATACAATTTTTCGATACCATTTTTATAATACGATTTGATTTGCCTTTAGCCTCAAAATAGGCTTCAGTTTCGGCGATTACGATTGCACCTCTTCATCGGCGCGAAATTTCTGTCCAGCGAGCATCCTCTTGAGGTCTGAGAACAGAAAAAAGTCGCTGGGGGACAGATCTGGAGAGTACGGTGGATGAGGAAGCACTTCATGGAATTTTGCCATCGATTTCATTGATTTTTGACACGATGCATTGTCTTGATGAAACAACACTTTCTTTTTCTTCAAATGAGGCCGTTTTTCCGCGATTTCGTATTTTAAACGCCCCAATAACGCTACGTAATAGTCACTGTTTATGATGTTCCCCTTTTTATTATAAGGTAGTCAATGAATATTATCCACGCTTTGGAGTCGGCTCATCACGTGCAGTCCGCTCGGCTGACTGTCGATTGGACTCCGGTGTGAAATGATGGAGCCATGTTTCATCCATCGTCACATATCGACGCAAAAATTCGGATTAATTACGATTGAACAGCTCCCAGCTCCAAACACTGCTTAGAACCATCGATCTGTTGTTGTTTTCGGTCGATTGTGAACTCGCGCGGCACTGTACAAAGTGTACAGAGCTTTTGCATTTCCAAATATTCAGTCACGATATGACCACCACGTTCTTTTGATATCTTTATGATCTCGGCTATCTCAAACAACTTAACTTTACGGTTATCAAAAATTATTTTGTGGACTTTTTTGATGTTTTCGTCGGTAACAGCCTCTTTGGGGCGTCTACTGCGTGCATCGTCCTCGGTGCTCATTTCGCCTCGTTTAAATTTAGCAAATCATCAGCCACTTTTCTACGGTTGATTTTCCTGTTTTTCTGGTGCAAAGTCCGAATAATGTTTATCAAGCCAAGCCTTGGTTCCAACAGCATTTTTTTCGCCAAAAAGCCAAAAAGCAATGCTTTATTAAAACACGAAATTCCTTTCTATCTATTTATTCAAGTAACAAAAGTTCTTTCACTAAAGATGCTGTCAAATTTATACATGCGTCTTTTGAAGGTTAGGGCTAACTAAAAATCATATGGATTTGATACTTATATCCAATAAAAAGGGTACTAGACATTAACTAATCTGAAGGCGCAGATGAAATAAAACGATTTTTTGAATCTGTCAAAATTTCTAAATATTTGAACGTGTTTCAAAAATAAAATAATCAAATCAAGCAGGTACGAAGTTTAAGATTATCTATGTTTTTGTATTGAGGTAAGATTTAGAACTATTCATCAAACTTTTGTTTGCCTGAATTGTCTCTATTTAACTAAGCTATCTTAAAGTTTTACGTAATGTATTTTTGTTGCGTCTATTTATTTAGTGGTCAACATTCATGTCTATGACTCACGAGACTGTCGTTCAAAATACCTGTAGAGTAAATGACCGAAACACGTGTCCATGTCGTTTTAAGAATTATTCCACGCATTTACGTTAGCTACATGCAACTACGAGAATTATTATGGACATACCAATACCGTGAACATTTTAATTTTGCTTAATATTATACCACCAATTTTTCGACATGAGTTTTCTGTTTGCTTTAATTTTATTATCATATGACGCTCTACAAATTTTGACAATCTTACATTATCTAATTTAAAATCTCAAAATCCTATATGAAGTGAATGAAACTTTAAGTGTGACAGACAAAGTTTGGACCTGTTCGTAGTGACACATACGCATATGGAGAAGTGGTTGTACATTCATACCTATACGTATTACATTTTTCTTATTAATGTAGGTCGCTTCTTTATTTACTACAGATTAAGTTGACACTGTCCGTTATTTCAAATTTCCACAAGTATTCCAAATTTACTACTTTTACCTATGAAAAACAATTATGTAGTACATCGACGGCGATGGACGAATGGTGACCTGGAGACCTGGACTAGTTGGTAGTAGTTGCATAGATAGTTAGTTAGTTACACGTGACCTGTTATAAAGCTGGCGCGTTTAGCAGCCTCTCAGCGAATTGCATAATCATAATCGCCGCTTGTTGTTTACGCTTTTAGCAGAACAACTACCACAACGCCGACGACGGCAACCACGATTGGACCGGCGAAAGTCACTCTAGCCAGCCAGTCAGCCAGCCAGCCAGCCGGGAAGCCGATCCGGTTGCTCCGCCAAGAGGTCAATGTCAGAGGATGGCTGCTGTTGCTGCTGCTGCTGCTACAGACCGCAATCAACGCAAATTAGTTTTGCATTTGTATAAGTAATGGATCATGCAGTGCAATTATTACCGTTTCTACGAGAACGTCACGTACGTGATGGAGATGGCGATGCGGTACAAGTAGTAGTGAGTGAGTACTTACTACCTAACATCGAATATACCAAATTTTCAAAATTGAGAAATCGCTGCAGTGGAAACTCCTGCCTTTAAAGTTTAAAGTTGCAAAAAAAACGAGAATTAGACATAGTATACCATCGAATATCCTTCAGAACATTCAACATACACGTACAAAGTGAATGCAGGTGTAATGGACTGGTCAGACTTGCCATGATCTCTTCCGTCTTCCACACTTTCAATGGCAATTCGTTCGCGCTAGCAGAGGTGTAGCGCTCACGCGCCTAGCCCTTCACTTGGGCATTTATTACGTATATTAGGGCCATTACAAGCGCTATTTAAAACATACGGAAGCGCTCCAAGCAGATAGAATAATTTGCTTTACTTTTCTACACGAAAAATTTTCAATTATTGTAAAACATAAATTATATTAATTTTTTGAGAAAAAATGATTTTGTCCTGAAAATCGGTGAAGAAGTACTCGCATAATTTGATCGTCAGAACAAAACATATTCTGGAAAATTTTATTCTTCTACGCATGATAGTTTCTTGTTGTTGGATTTACAGAAACAAACGACAAACTAACAATTTTAAAAGTGATTTTTATGTTTTTAAAGCGTTTAAATAAACAGATTGATTTTGGTATAACTGTAACGCTAATGTATACGACTACCCCATTTAAATCACGACAATTTATTACAGTTTTTATGTAGTAACAAGATAGTATTGACAGCAAGTAATAAAGATGAATTTTTTCTAAACAAGTTTTAATTACCAATCGTGAAATTATAGGTTGAAAACCAATTCCAGCGTATATAGATGTTAATAGCCTTTGTGGTGTTACTCGGAAAATGCATAAACGGTTATTTAACATTTTAACAGCTGTAAACTTTTCAGTTATAAAACACTAAATTTCGTAATTTGCTATGAAACAGTCATAAAGATGAAACCCACAGGAGTCAGGACTTCGCGGTCTACGACACAATCTTATATTTGGCACGAGAAAATTAAGCAATACTACTTCATTATTACGCTATGTTTTCTCGTTAAAGAGTTACGTGGAACGATACCACCACCACTTATCTTTTTTGTTTTTTGAACGTCATAAAAATTAATTTCAAAACATAACCGTAACTTGAAACACTACACCTACTTCTTAAGTAGTAAATTTATGTATTTTCATGCAATTCTGGAAAATACGTGTGCATTGAATATTTTGTCGTATTGAAGCAAAACATTCAGAGAATTCAGTGGCGTTATAATTTTTTAATAAATTGTTCATTTATATGTTATTTATTAATAAAATAAATAAAAGACACACGAATAATTAATAATGAACTATTTTTGGCTAATTTTTTGGTATATATTAATTTCAATACACTAATGTTGATATTAATTTTTGAATTAATTTTTATTTACTACAGATTACTTCAAATTATTGAGGTAAAATTTATTATTACTGTTACATCTTCGATGGGAACCGAATACGGGACCTTTGGCTTTCACCTCTCGCAGCTTAGTGGTAAGAGCATTGGCGCGTAAAGCTAAAGGTCCCAGGTTCGATTCCCGGCGAGGGCATGGCAGCAGTAACAGATTTTTCCTCATTAGTTTGAGGTAATCTGTAGTAGTAAAATAATTAAAAAATTAATATCATTAACATCATGTTTTGGATTTAGAATACGTCGTCAATTCTTAAAGCTTACTAGTCAAATCTAAGACAGTTAATCTTCTTATCATACAATAAATATAGATATAATTTTCTTAGAAACAAGAATCTAACCTAATCTAATATTATTTTTTTATGGTAGTAGCTAGTACTTGATGAAACTTATGCATACTTTTACGAAAATAAAACAACAAAAAACAAAAAATGTCTAATGATGATTTCCAAACCGAATTAAACAGAATTTATAAAATTGGAGTTAACAACGGATACAGAATTTCACTAGTAAATAAAAAAGATAAACTAGAAACTACAAAAAGTATCTACCCCATAATAAAAACTAAACCGAATAGTTTCGATTGTTTTTCTTATTTTGGTTATATTTCACTAAAAGTAAGTAATATTGTTAAAAATATCAACAATAGTTTTATTAGCTTCAGAACTAATAACACTTTAGGAAAATATATAATAAATAATAAATGTAAAACTCCTAAACATTTATGTTCAGGAGTTTATTTACTTACTTGTAAAGATTGTCCTTAAGTATACGTCGGTCAGACTGGTAGGAAATTTGAGACCCGCATAAATGAACATTTTAGTAGCTTTAATAATAAAAAAGTAGATTCTACCTATGCACAACATCTTATAGAAAATAACCACACTTTAATTTAGATTATAAAATTTTACATAGGCAAAACAAATCTTTCCAATTAAATTTACTAGAACAAGATTTCAGAAAAAATGAATAATTTTAAACGATCGGTTAGAAGGCAATAGCTCCCTATTACTTAATTTAAATTGTAATAAATTGTAAGAATTAACCCCCTCTCCCATATTGTATAGAAATTGGATAAGTTAAGTCTAGTTTGTTATATTCATCACCTGATGATGCCACTGTGTGGTGAAACAATATTGTAGTGAAGCAATACAATATTCGTGAAACTTTTTTGTTGTTTTATTTTCGTAATTTAACATTACTTGATAATTTATTATCTTAATCTATTAATAATGCAACTGTTTGATATTTAATATTTTAATGTCAAAATTACAATGAACCACTCATTTCTGTTTATCAAGTATCATCAACCACATAAAAGTACAATTTCCTGTGGTAAGTCGACACAAAAAAGATAACTACCTGAAGGTATAATTTGTTTTGTGGAACGACAATAAACGGACGAGCGCAGATCGTTTAAAAACTAAAAAATTATATTGCTTTTTATGTGTACTAGACTGGAAAATAATCACGTTGTGCTACTCAGCAGTTTTTCGCACCAAACGCAAAGCGGCGTATTTAGGAGTGAAGTGCGCACACAACAGCCAGCGCAGCGGCAACTACGCTACGTGTCTTATCTTTATGACTGTTACCGAAAAGTTAAACTTCAAAGCGAATGCTTGCATTGACAAGAGCTGGAAACGTTAACTGGAAATGAGACGGGATCAAGTGCGAGATATGTCACATTTGTCGAACGTTATCCTTGCATAAAGAACGGTAATTAATATTCAAATACAAAGGAGGCTTCGTCAACAGAGAAACGTGCCGATTCAAACAAGTGCGAGTTTTTCTTTGAGTAATATAAGAGCGGTAACAAAGGTAGAGTCTGAACTGTAGTCACTTTGATTTCCGATTTTACTTTCTGCTGGGTTTCTTACAAAAGAAATTAAAAAAGCTTCAAAGTTTAACATTCAACTTGTCAATGCAAGGGTAAAAGATATATTTTAATTTCGTTTCAGGCCGGCTTTAACATGAAATAAAACTAAGTATTTTAATTTGGTACTAAAACTTATTATAACTATAATTTATTTTTAGTTAACAATAACGAGCTAATTCAGGGGTTTTCATTTTTAGTATATTAATAAAACAATGAAGGACCCTAAAAAGTGCCACTGGTAAAACAAATTATCAAATTAATAAAATAAAACGAAATTATGTTTACTAACAACCGTATATTATACCTGGTTAAGATCCGATTCATGGTCTCTCCTAGATTTGATTCGTCAGTCTTAATTTAGTCGAAAGATAATAAAATTGATAAAAAAGTCTTTCCATGGAGACACCGTATATTGAACATTGATTATAACATTAAAAAGAAATAACTATACATTTATCTGCTTAAGGGAATTAACAATCGCTACTCCCTTAAGTAGCTACCTTATCAATAACATTAGTTCATCAACCACTCCTTCTAATCTTTGCATTTCCCGAAAATTAGAATATCGGATAATTAGAATATATAATTTGGTATGTTTTAGAGGCTCAGACAGATAGCTAAAAAAATTTCATAATTATTTAAATTCACTTCACAATACGATAAAATTTACTTTAGAAATTGAAACAAATAACTTTTTAGATCTCACAATAAAAAACAATAAATGAAAACATGAATTTGCTATAAATTATCTCATAAATCTTCACACACTGACATTGTAATAAATGTACACTCTTATCATCCTTTATCCCAAAAATTTTCAGCTTTTCACATCATAGTGTATAGATTACTAAAAACTTTAAATGATTCAAATTATAAACATGAATTAGATAGAATTTATAATATCGCTGTAAACAATGGCTTTTCTAAAAAAATGGTAGATGATCTTCTTAATAATAAAAATAAAAAAGAAGTAAATTTTTCAATTTACCCTAAACTATTAAAAGAAAAAATATCTAATAAATATGTGAGTTTAGCTTATTTAGGTAACATCTCCGAAAAAATTAGTAAATACTTAAAAAATATAAACAGAGACTTAGTTGTAGCCTTTAGAACTAATAATTGTTTAGGAAATGTAATAAAAAATTGCAAAAATAAAACTGTAAAAATTTAAATTCTGGAGAATATCGTATGTTAACTTTCGGAGACTGTGACAAGGCGTACATAGGCCAAACTGGTAGAACCTTCTTGGATAGAGTTAAGGAATATTTTAATAGTTTTATGTTAAAAAAGTGTACCTCAACTTACGCAGAACATCTATTTAATTGTAATCACAACTTTAACAATAAGTTTAAAATATTACATATAGAAAACAAAGGAGCACAATTAAATCTCCTGGAATCGTTGGAAATAAACCGATATTATAAAAAACATGTAATATTAAATGACCAGAGAGAAACAAACAATTCACCTTTGTTAAATTGAAATTTCAAAAAAAATTTAACACCACGTTATTTCCTAATAACCTAAATTAACTTGGTGTTTGTTTCGTTTTTAAAATTTCTATTCAGTATTTAATAAAAGTTTTTATAGATACTCATACGTAAAATAATTTAGATAATATCATCTAAAACATAGGTTAACATTTATTAAATCTCGCTATTATTTTACGACCACTGGTGTAAATCAGTTTGTTTTTCCTTTCCTGTTCCACGGACACCACGTTTAACGGCAACACAGTCTTAACATTGAAATCTTTTTAAAGAACATCCTGAATAAATATTTAAAAGCATAATAAACGTTTACTTTACAAGTAATAGTATCTTATTTACGTAAGCAGCACGTTATGTGGGTTACGGATCATAAAAAAGTTAATTAATATTTAATTAATACTTCACATTTCCTATGTTCACCAGTAACCCAGAATACGTTAAAGAAACAATAAAAAAACATTCTTTGCTTGCTCGCTTGTGCTGGTCGATGCCGTGTGTGCTTTCTGTCCGTTCTAACGCAGCACCCGCGACACTCGGCACGCTGTTTTACATAAAGTGTGAGGTCATAAACAGCTTACAGTGTTTTGCAACACATCGAATCTAATTAAGTTAATTTTGTATAAAATCTGAATAATTAATCATTCTCTCTGATCTATATCGCACTAACGATAAGTAAAGGAAAATGCACCGGTTCATTTACATACAACTCCGATAAAAGAAACAGTATTAGAAGAAGCATTATGTTAAATACTTAAGTGTTGCGTCATAATTTAATAAATTAAAACGCCGTATTGTTAGAACGGACTATATTATGTTATTCAGCGAATGAGAAAGAGTATATTTACAATTATACTACAAAATTACAAATTTATTTACTAAAATGAGTTCAATTTTTAAGTTCAGTACAAATTTTTTATTATCGCTTAGTTGACCATGCACGTTGACATCGAATCGAATACTTTTTTTCTTTTCTAAAACTATGTAAAATTGTCTTTAGCTTCGTCGTCGCCCATCGGTTGTTTCCCATTACGGGCCTTCCTATCGATTCGGAGCTGATTCCTGGAAGTACGATTTATGACATGACCGACCAACAAACCCATCAGCAACCATCGAACAATTTGTATTTTTGAGCAGATATTTCTGCACTTTCTCAAAGTTAAAACTGAACGAGTAAAATATTACTGTTAATTATTACATAATAATAATAATCATTAAATATTACAATAGTAAAAAAATTTTCCCTCATTGTAAAAATTCTTCAAATACTTCATTATTACTGTTTACATTGTTACATATTAAGATACTTCTTCATAGATGACCTCAACATAAAGGGGAGTTCATTTTTACTACTCGTTTTTCAAATTTACTCACATCCTAAGAGTAATTGGTTTCAAATTGATTGTTTTTGATTAAGGGTCATAGAAGTTCGTTTAATGTACTTGTCGTGGATTTTATTTCCTTTGATAATTGGGAGAATATATGCGTTTAATACTAACCTGGGGCGTAGACGAAGGTGCCACCAAATTATACCTGACTAAAAAGGTACAACCGATCTTGCCACTGATCAAAAATGATCTTTGAAAAGGTACAACCGATTGTGCCACTAACACCTAATAGGTAGAAATTATTCTAATGGGAAAGGAAAATACTTTATTGATATTTTATGGCATTTATTTAACAGTAATTAATAAGGCATTATAAATACATACTTATACATACAATTTTTCAACGTAAATATGATACACATTTTATATAGTCGATGTTCGATATTGTTTTGTTTTTATATTTTTCACACAATTCCATGATAGCTTTCACTTTAGTTCTTACGGAGGCATTCTTAATTTTGAAAGGTGTTTTTAAACTTTTAATCTGGACATAAGTGTCAATTTGAAATTCTATTAACTTCTCGACAAATATATATATTGATGGATGAACTGAGTAAAAAGATTCATTAAATTTTGAGTGGAATGATTCACACGCGTTTGTCGTTTTCGTAACACAAGGACCACACTCTTTACCACTACCTTATCAGGTAGGTGAGAACCCTTTTCTCTGATGGCAAGATTGGTTGTTTACTTTTAAAACGCCAATTTTGTAGCAGGTAGATCTTTATTTTTATTGGCAACTTCGGTCCCACCGCTAGCGAGCCGTCATTGCATTTGAGTATTGATTTCAAATAGAATTGAGCACAAAGTCTTGATATTTGTTTTATTAAAAAGTAGGATAGATATTTTCGGGGACGTTTAGTTTCCAGGGGTATTTCCCCCGTCCCGTTCAAAATTCTTATAAAGCACATATACTTACTGATTGTAGTAAATAAGCTGTATTGTTATTTAAAAGGATTTGTTTTCTTAAAGAGCAAGTCGAGTGATTTGAAGGAAAACGATGAAGAAGCTTTTTAATGTTGATTTCTACTTACAACATTAATATTATTAATTAAAATAATTAGCGCAGAAAGAGAGTTTTGTAAAGTTGTAGATAAACACTTAATTTTTATCTCTACTTATCTCCAAAAATTGTGAACCTCGACAAGAACATGTTAAGTACATATTACATTGCATGCAGTGTATTAAAGAAGTAATTAGTTTTTGAAGTCGTCAATTTGATATTTGACGAAGTATAGAATCGAATAAAACTCGCACTTGTTGATAAGTCTGATAATAACAATGCATAATTCAACTATGTAAGGCTACGGACAGACGCAAGTTACACAAGACATATTGAAATGATTGCCAAGAGTGAGACGCGATATAATGAGGTTTTATCAGTTATTGGAGGTGGATATGGAAGAGGATTTTGTATAAGTCATCGAAAACATTGGAAGAATCCGATTTTAAAGAACATGCTCCTTTAGATCTTTCAATTACGCTATATCGAAGGAAAAGATCAATGTTTTAATTTTTTTGGAATGTTTAGCAAATAATGAACTGATGAATTCATAAAGAACGATATATGGACAGATGAATACGGACCCTCCTCCATGTTTTAGATCTCTGCAAAACCAAGCACGCTGCAGCTTAGCGTTTCAATGCTAATCAATATCATCTCAATAAGCGCGTCACAAAATATCGCCATTTCTGTGACGATTAACGTACGAATCTGTCAGTGCACGTAATCTCGTATAACCAGTTAGGCAAAGTCTAGATCCTCGATTCCTAACCTGAGGGTAATTACCCCCGCGGGGGCAAAACTTGTATTTCGGAGGGATGATAATGAGCCGGTTGTTGACAAGATTACATTTCAAGATTCCGTGGTACAGCATTTGTCATCAGTAATAAGCTCACTGCAACAATATATCCCGGACATGGGACTCTTGGGAATAGAGACCATTTTTGACTGATGATAATATTTTTAAGGATGATGATGTGTCAGCTAAAGTAGAATTTCTTGAACTACGTGAGGATTGCACATTAAAAGTCGAATGCTAAAATTATGACCAATGTACATTTTGGAGAAAAGTAGGTGCTGAATATCCTATCATGGCAGACAGAGCTTTAAAAATATTGGTACCGTTTGCTACTACTTACAGGTGTGAGAATGGTTTCTCAACTTTGGTGACACTAAAAATGAAATCCAGAAATCGTCTTAATGTGGAACACGATTTGAGATGCGCTTTAAGTGAGATAAAACCTAACATTACCAAACTTGTAAATGCGAAGCAGTACCAACCTTCGCACTAAAATTTATAAATTTATTTTATGTTTTCTACGTTTTAGAAATTACCTAGCTTAAACCTAGCTTATAACTGTAATTTAGAGTAAAAATAACTAAATGTCTTATGTGCAATTGTTTTTATGTTTAATAAAGCCTACGTATTTGTATTAACACGTATTGTTTGACTTCAACGTTGGGAAGAGGGGTAAAATCAGTGACCCTAGTTAGGTCATAAGGGTAACAGACCTAAAATGGTTAAGAACCACTGTTCTAGATAGACGCGTGTCACACACCTTTCTGTAACACTCGTACAGAAACACACGTCAATAAGCGACAGCTACGCCGAAATTTTATCATAGGACATGTTCACACGTATTGAAATAGTACCTACCTACCGATAACTATTGAAATTTTCGGTTGAAACGCGTACCTGGCAGCAAGGGCTCTGTAGGGTGACGATTTTAAAACAGATTTATATGCGTCTCAGACGCGGCAATAGTTGCCCTGTGTGCAGTTCTACGTGTATCACCGTTAGTCTATCGCGCGTCCATCTCAACATAGCCTATGTGGTTGGTGTTGACGTGAGTCCTATTACCTGCTGAAGCGTTTATATAACCCCACTTTACCTTCATGTGTGTGTATGTGTGTATACTATAGGTACGTAGAAAACTAAGGATCCAAAACTGGATCTTATAATATCGAGTTAATGCGTTCAGGAGAATCAGTCACAATATCCCATTCGAGTTAGTTATTATGCGCATTTAAATCAGCTTAACCTGTGGCTTTACGTTCAATAAAGACTTGACGATTGTTATGATAATGAACGACACGTTTTCTGTATACGTAAACTGCTTATAACTCGAAAAGCGAGAGATTTAAGTACATAATAAATAAAATGATTGCGGGAAATTGTTTCAGGAGAAAAACATATTTAAATATAAAGCGAGAAAATCACTACAAAAATTTTCTGCAGGGTATAAGAACCCTTTTTTGTCCACTAAAAGAAAAATGAGAGTTTGCATGAATATTTAACTGAATTTATCAATAATTTATTATGTTTATAAATGCATATATTAAATTATCCCGTACATTTATGAGTAAAAACATTAAAACAAACATTTAAGAACACTATAATATAATATAATGGTTATTATTAGCACTGTTCTGTACACTTCACAATCATATAAATTGTTGTTCTATTCATAAACATTTACGCAAACTTAGCGATTGAGTTTATTATTAGATTTATTGAATATCATTAAACTTACAAGATGCACTATGAAAACTGAGCCTATTGTTAGAGCACGTTCCGGGTATTTTTGAAAGTCCGTCTATCATAAAATTAAATAGTACCACTGTTAAACATCAGCCAATAATTGAGTTTAGCTATATAAGTAACGCCTACTGATCTTCAGCGTTATCTATACGTATTTATACCTTGGAAAGACGGCAAATTTTATATCCAAACATCCAGAATCACAATCATTAAACATTCATCATCATAATCAAGATAATTCAATCAATAATAATTAAATATTCATCATTCATCACAAAAAACATTTTAAACATTGTAGCATCGCATTTATTGTAAATATCAGTGTAGTTTTAGTTGTTATTAAATAATTAAAAGTTGAAAGGCAGTTTGACTCGCATAAATTTGAACAACTTTAGTGTGAGAAATAACAATAGAAGTGTGAACAATTATGTTTGCACATTTTACAAGTACTGTTTATTTAAATAGAATTCAAAACCATTATAAAAATTATTCTTGAACATTAGTTTATTGGTAAACAAATACGAGCAGCAACAAAGACCAAAAATATCATCCTCTGTGGAGACATACTTTCAGATTCAAACCCACTTCAAATATATCCCGTTGTTATAATTTTGAATTTCCCAATTACTTGGTCCCTAACGAGCAATATTCCCCGCAAGTATTTTTGTAACAATACGTCTATGCTTTTCAGGATGTACTACATCTCTGTACGGTCTCTTGGGTACTTATCCTTAAAAAATGAATTAGGATAATTCATCGATTCCTCAAAAATTTCACCGATTCCGCAGATTGTTTTTCTCAGTGCCTGTTATTCTTTTTCCTTATTTCCCTTGCAACGATTACATTTTTGCGTCGCGAAGCGGCCTGTTTTGCTCTCAATCCGGTTATAACTTTTTGCTGTTTCTTGCCTTTTCCTTCTTTTTTGCGAGTATGGGAAATATAAAAATGAAATATATAAGGGAGTCAATTAAACTTTCTTCGTTCAACGAAGATGAGTTTCGCCTGATTATTTAATTTAGCATTAATTATTAATTAGGTATCTAATAGCATCTAATAATTCAGCAGGCCAAAAAAAAATAAGTTGGTATGTAAATATTAAATATATTTTAATGATTCAAATTTTGCTAACTAACAATATTGATAAACCAACTGATCGGCAATGTAGATTTTGAAAAAGTCGAAAAATCTATATGAAGGAATAGGTAAGAGTAAGGGAAAGGCTCCTTCAGGTACATTTTTGTTGGGGGCTTTTTTATTTTTCATTTTTTTAATATTGCTTAGCATTCGGGAGGTCACCGGTTCGGCTGCTCTGGTCCAAGTTTTCTGTGGTTTCCTTGGATCACTAAGGCAAATGCTGGGGCAGTGGTATTACACAGATAATTTTTCACTTCTCTTCTGTCTTCATTTCGTCTGTCTCATCTTTCTTTACCTTACCATATCACCCACATATTCCCACGATTCCTGCAAGGAGGGTGCATTTCTTGTGAAACATAATGCGAATAATTAAAAGAAAACAAATTGGAAAGTTTCACCAAATTTTATTTTTCTCGACAATATTGTTTCGAGCTAAGTGCTCATTATCAAGAGTAACATAATACTACTTGTAACGTCTGCAAACTTGAAATATACACGTACCTATCCACATAAAATAAAATTACGAGTTTATCCCAAGTGTTTGTTTTTCTAATTATCTACAAATTAGTAGCAACATTCTACAGATGGCGTTCACTACGCTGTCTGTATTTATTTATATGTTACACTGTCCACACTACTAACTACTTACTATTCAGGGATGTTATGAGTAAAATTATGAGGTGAGACTTTGGAGCATAAATACATTGAGGCATTAAACAATACCTATCATAACAGAGTGCTTCAGATGAAAAGTATAACTGAATATATTTTCTCACTCTAACGCCGCTTGATTGGACTCTCTTCCCCAGACGTATTTTTATCTACCAGTTAGGTCGTGTTGTATGCTCTAAGGATAAGATTCACGTAGCGAGGCATCGGGACGTCTAACCTAATTCGAATTGCGATAAATCCTTAAATTTTATGCAACTTACAAAAAGACCGACTGCAACTTTCTTTCAAGGTTGGATCAATTTTATTATTTAAATCTTTTTCGATTGAATCCCAAAAAGGAGTGCTGGTACGTACTTTGCCTATTTGGTAATTTGACAGGGTGTTTTAGAATATACTTTGGAAATAATAGAATGGTACATTTTCTTGGATCATGTTAGGAACGAACGCCCTGTATACATGTAGGTATATATATACGTATATAGTCTTAGTGGTACTTCACAGATGGGTGCATTAACAATAAGCACTGCGCCCACTTTAACCCATTGACATACATGCAGCTGACATTTTACGCAGCAATATTTGCTTATTCGTGTTTTATAAGTGCTTACACAACCCGAGGCGTCAAAGGTCCTGCGCGCCTTGTGTAAAGGTTCAATCGTTTCTGCTACCTATAATAGATAAATATACATACTATACCTCACACTCAAATACTAAAACATAAAACGAATAAGCGCAATCCAATGGAACGATAACTGCCACGGCAGCGGCTGCGTTTTCATGTTTAGCTCCTGTAAGTCTCTTTATCCTTACGAAACCGTTCCAATTGCACAAGGTTGACTAAACAATATCTACAGGATCGGGAGTGTCTATATACATAGATACATACATTTATACACATATACATATAAACGAATAATACTTAGGTAATATGAATAGGTATAAAGCTTTATTCAGATAAATGAATAGGGTTATTGCAATAAAGTTTGCTTTTAAGATACCATCTAATACAAATGTACAACGGAATCATATCAGTCGTTTGATTTCGTAATAATACCAGCTACGTTGCGAATTTTGATTAAACCAATCTCGCTGTCATACACTCAAAGTCGACAAAGAATTAATTCGTTATTTATAAACTACGGTAAAACGGCGAGAATTTCATATTATATAGATAATTGTAACCGGACCATTGAGAAATCCGTGAAACCCAGGAACTAGATGCATTACTTCTTCCTTACATACAGTGTGTTCTGAAATTATGGCAAAAACTTCAGCCATGCAATAAACAATAACAATTCAGATTTAAAAGTCTGGTGCCTTTTTTTGATGCAACACATAGTTTTCGTTCGATTAGAAAATTGACTGATCGCCTTCGTTTACGCTATAATCGGATAAAAGAATCTCCACGCATTACGCGACCTAGACATCGCGATGACCTACAAGAATCAGTGCGACCAATAAACGACGCGATCAATGACGAATATTCTAACATCATCATATTGAAAATGACGCTTGATTGGACGCGATCATTGTCGCGAACGCACTCTTTTCTTTTTTTTTTTTTCTTTTCTTTGTGATTCACTCCCACCAGCTACTCGTGCTGGTGGGCGGGCAGTCCCTCCGACCTACACTGTAGTGCAAAGCCGGAGAGTAGGCCCTAAGGCCCTCTTCAGCCTCCTTGGAAGAATCGTGGGAATGGGTGGATCGTGTGGTTAGGGAGAGAAAGATGAGACGGACGAAATGAAGACAGAGGAGAAGTGAAAGATTATCTGTGGAATATTACTGCCCCAGCATTTGCCTAAGTGATCCAAGGAAACCACAGAAAACTTGGACCAGAGCAGCCAGACCCGGGTTAGATTCGGTGTTCACCCGAATGCTAAGCAATAATGATCTAGAGCACTAGACCACGCCGCTCGGTTGTCAGTTTTAAAGGATAACATACATCGACTTTTCCAATTTCTAGATTCACTTCTGATCAAATATTTTATTCAATAACTTCATTTTCAACACATTTTATACTATAACTTTATAAATCTTGAAAGAAGGAATGCACTACGAACGCGGCGCTGGGGCTCTTAAAGATAGTAAAGCTACATTTAGACTGGAGGAGTATGTAGATTTTTCCATGAGCCAATTTTTCTAATGGAAATGACATACATAAGAACTGCACGATGTAAGTTGCATCAAAAAATGGCACAAAACTAGGCAGACTTCAATCATTATTCACCGTTGCAGAACCCTTGCATATATACTTTGGTCGTTTGAGACGACACAATAAAAAAATGCGATCGGGTGCAAATAAAGTTTAATTTGCACTATTCACAATTATATACACTGATGAAGAATGAAGAAAAAAACAAGTATAAAAGAAGACTTGATGATTAAATAAGTTTAGGTGTGTTGGCGGAGTTAGAGTGATTCTGAGTGACTGTTAGTGGCTGACTATGACTGAATAACTGACCTCTCTTGTGCTGTTTAAAGGTTTTTTTTATAAAATCGTGTGTTAAGAGCATGAAAGAAGTAGGGGAATCGTTTCTAGGGTTTTTAGTTTTTAGTTTGGCGTTATTGGAAATAAGGATACCAGGAATTTAGGGAAAGTGACCGTGACGAATGTAATTGGCGTAAAAAAGTGAAATTTGGATCGGATGCAGAAAAGGGTCACTTTCTACTGGCAAGGGTAAATGGATGAGAGCGCGACAATTTAAATATCACCAACTAAGGGTAGGAAAGGTTCGAAAAGAATTGTAAAAAAAAATGTAAAGAAGTTAAAAAGAATAGACTGAAATTGAATAAATTAACTATTATGTTAAAACTACAAAGAAAAAGTGAAATTTGAAATGTATAGAGATAGATATTATTTATGATTGTAAAGAAGATTACAAAAGAAATAGAAGTTATAAATTCAATAAATAGAAATGTGAAGGAAGAAATAGTAAACTTAGATACGGAATGTACAATGGCATATTTACAAAATATACAAAATTGACAACTTAAATTTACAACCCTGGAAGAGGCGAGTGTGGCAATAAACGCCACAATACCTATATTGTTTATTATCTGTTATGTTACAATACTCATAAATTATAAACAAAAAATTATTAAAACGGAATACTTGGACTAACATTTAAAATACATAAATCTACAGAAATTTTAAAATATAAACATTTGTTCAGGAATCGTGTCTTTCCCACCACCAATTTTCACGAGTCTAAACTACAATGCTGCAAAGTCCTTTATTTGTTTGTTAAATAATTGAAATGATAAGAATCACATTAAAATTTTATTTTGGAAATAGATTTATAAATAAATTCACTTTAGCAACAGTTCAAAATCTAAAGAAACATTACCTCTGACGCACTTTTAAAGTTGGAAAGAAAAGTTAAAAAAAAATCTAAAGAAAGTTGAAAAAATAAACATTCACATTCATGTGTACTCCTAGACTTCTCTGAAAGTGTACATCACAAACACATTATCATATGATTAGGTTTACTATCAGTAGATACCAAGATACGATATTATCAGTAAAAAACGTTTTATTTAATAAAAATCCTGTAAAACGATACTCTCCTGAATGTTTACAAAGTAAAAGAGGAACTTCGGTGCTTTTATCGTTATAAACTTATAACAAGCTGTCTAACTTTTGCTTAACGAAATAAAAAAGTTTCAAAGGTACAAATACGATGCCAAAGTAACGTTCTCCTTCTTTGAAAGAGCAAGTTTCGTCAATTTTGAGCGTATAAAAGAAAATAATAAAACGGGCAGATGTTTACTTCCCCTTATGTATTGATATTAGTAAATTATGCATAAATTCTTATACAACAGGTAGCAAAACACCGTATGTCAACTAAAAAGATTGATAAAATGACAACATGTAGTTCTAAAAACGAGTGGTTCGAAAGTTTACAATTATACAAACACTAATTAAACAAATAATTCTTCGCAGGCCACTGCGTAATTTTTGTCAACCCCCCCTACCCAAAAGCACGTGTATTTTGTTAGTACAAAGTATCGTAAAAATTTTAGAATATTATCTTTAAATACAGGCAAATATAATCTAATTTAATTCTAGAAAATTAATGATCGTGATAAAAATGTACAGACACTCATTACGGTTGCAGGTTGTGTTTGATTGGCATAAAAATAATAAAGGAAAGGTAAAATCATCTGAAAAAAACATATAATTGTATTGATACGAGACATGTCTGAAAAGTAAGTTTCTCATCTTTTTTCACTGTAAAAAATTTTTTTAATGGGCAACTTACCTCATGTAAAACTTCTGAAGAAGCTGCAGTGTGCGCGAAACACGTGTTAAGTGATTATACAATTATATCGAAATATATTCGATTATATATAATAATTAAAAGTTTCAAAACTCTTTCACTGCACAACAGCTTCTTCAGGTGAAAAATACATATTAATTTTCCTAGTAGTTTGACTCACTACCTTAAAATGTAACTGTTTAATTATTAAGTAATTTAATAATAAATGCAATAAATGTATAATGGGAAAAATGTGTCTCTCTAAGCCTTCTAGCTCGATTAACGTATCAAATGACTGAACCATTCCTAATCAAAAGCCAATTATTTTCTGTCTCTAGTTTTGTTCAACAAAAACCGACCCTAACAGCAAATATTTAATCATCAAAGCGGATAGGGCAGGTTCTTTGCAATCAAAGGTATATCTTCCCGCCCCGTGTTGATCTTGCACTCCACAGCCGTTTTTAGGTCTAAGTCTGCGGAAAGAAAAAGCGAAGATAGGAGGCTTCCTTAATTGATGAAGCCAATTAATCAACTTTAGTCGACGATGTCGGCAAATTAAAGTTCTTTATATAAACTCGCTCCAAAAATAGCGAGACGGTTAATCTTTCGGTTCGTTCGGGATGCTGATATACGCAAAAGTGTAGATCGGACCGGGTTTCATTCTCTACTTTAATAATAACGAAGTTATGGACGAAAAAAAATTATTATATTTCTCTCAGAAATTAATAAATACTCCGCGAATTTAACTAAAAGCAGCTTTATGCTTATGAAATTTCTCAAATTGAATTTTTTTTTAGTGTAACAAAAAAGCTTGGAAGGAATTCTCGCTCAAAAGGCAATCGCATTTAGTCCCAAGATATCACAGTCCAGAAAAAATACACTTATAACTGTAAAAACAAAGTCATTTAATTAAATTATTATGAAAACTGTTTCAATTATTCAAATAAATTAATTATATATAACATTAAATGTCAATTACGAAAATTTTTAGTACAAGCAACTCTTTATAACGTAGATATTGCTTGAGCTTAGTTGGGTTGCTTTATAACCCACATTCTCAGTAACTCTCTCTAATGAAATGTCCATTTTGTGTAACGAACAATACGCCACATTTGAACAATAATGAACATGGCCATTAAAGAAGGGCATTTCGGAAACAGATCATCATCAATGTTAAGCATTAAAAATTAAACAAAAAATTAGAATTCAATGTTTTTAGAAAACCAACAACCACTGATATCATCATTCTTTTCGATTCAAACTAAATTAATGGTGTTTCATTCTTTAATAAACAGATTGTTGCATATACCACTTTCACCGAATAACTACAATTGAGAATTAAAAATTATTAAAACCATAGCTTATAATAACGGTTACAATCCCGCCTTAACTAATCAGCTTATTATTAAGAAACAGAAAAAGTTTGTCACAAAAATGCCATACAATAACAATGTTACAAATAATACACAACAAAAAATAAATACCTCATTACATTTTATAACGTAGGTATCATGACCATAGAAAATAATAAACGTAACTTACAAAGCATGTTAGTTAATAATAAAAACTATGTAGACCCACTTCTAGAAAGTGTAAATATGTAATACATTGGTCAGAGCGGCAGATCAATAAAAACCAGGTTAAAGGAACATTTGTATAGCATTAACAAACATCAACAAAAAACCGGTATTTCTGAGCATTGTGTGAAATTTCACCACTCCATTGATCTACAAAAAGTTAAAATATTACACGGCACTGTAAATAAAAGTATAAAATTAAATATGCTCGAGAATCTCGAAATTAAAAGAGCATTAGAAAGAAAGATAAATATTGTCAATAATCAACTGGAATTAGGCCAAACATCTTCCCCCCTACTATTTAGCAAAAGCTGTGTGAGCTGATAGGAATAAATTAGGGATAAGTGCATGTTAGTTTTAGTAATTCTTATACTCTTGATAATGGGCTTTGCCCGAAACATATGTCGAGTACAGTAATAAATTAGTGAAACATTTATAGTTGTTGTTTTATTCTACTTATTAAAAATTCATTTGTAAAATTTTCTTTTCTTTTATATTATATATACACAAAACAAAAGCACTCTCTAATGGATGAAAATGCCTTTCGTTATAGAGGATTTATATAAATATATTCAGTTTCGTATTCAATTTCCGTCCCCGCCTTTAATGTCAATTAACTAATAAGGAAATTCTACCTTGAATAATTTCGGTATGGCCCTTGCTTATATTATTTTGTGCGGTTCTGACATGCTCTGTTTTATATTATGTGGATACATAACATAACATAACATAACATAACATAACATACACCTTCAGGCGTAATGGAGAGAACCTTTTGTAAGTCGCATCAGCGAAATAAGGGGAAACACATGAAACTCCGACAATTAAAATAAAGTGATTGATTGTTAGAACTGTCAGGACATATCAAGGCTCCTTCTACGGCCCTAAAAGCTGACATTCCGGGAATAGAATCAGCTTTCGAAACGTGAAAAGAAAGGCAGCAGTAGTAGCAGCAGACGGGAGGGCAAATCAAAAGCAATAACCCCACAAATACTTAGCCCAACATGCCTTTAGAAATGTTAAACGGGAAAGTAAATAATACATTTTGTCTCTTTGTGAACTGACAATAACAAAATATATTAAAAATTTGTCAAATATTCCTTTCACATCACTTTAGCGACAACGAAAGTACCTTGCGTCGTATTTGTAAATGCAACAAAACACGTTCACAATGTAGAAAAAGGACAAAATATTATATGCAAAATAAAGAACAATTTCTTTTGAGAAATCAATCAGTATTGCCAATATACTCTTTTTATTTTTGGTCCGAAAGAAATAAATAAATCGCTTTTTATGAGAAAGCAGAAAAACAACTAAATCCTGTAAATGTGTAAAACATTACCGCTACATTTAAGATCTACAAAGCACAAAACAGTAAACAAATCAATTATTAGCAAAGATAAATACATTTATTTATAACGGTAAATCAATAAACACTAAAAGAGTGATACTAAACAAACTAGTGTTTATTCATTTATCGTTAAGATGAATTATCACATAGTAACGGCTCAATCAATCCAATTTTTACATTTATTTATTGTCACGAGAACAATCGATTTGAAGTGATCGTATTTCAACGTAATTTTATTGATTTCCAATATCAGCTGACCCTATATACTCTCTTTTTGGGCAGCTTCTTTTGAAGCAATAGCGGAATAGGTAATTTATAGAGAAAAGCCAAAGGTTCGCCCATGCTTTCGAGGTGTAAATAATCCTAAATCCCGTTTATAATAACAAAACATCATACGAATCCTAAGAAAAGTCCTTTCATGATCAGAATTAAATTGTCATTATTTTTCCATTTTTTATGATCAGCTTTCCTGACTTTTCAGGAAATAAACTGGAGTGCTGGTGTGTGAAGTGATCAGATATTTAGTTGCACCTATAGAAAACCATCTTTCTATAAACCTAAATAAGAATTTTGGATAATTTATGAATAATTGTATAGATGAGGCATGTAACTCCATTTAAACAAATAAAGCAATTACAAACAATTTAAATAAAAGGTATAAAACAAACACTTGGTTAATTTTCACTAAATTTATTATCAACTCGACAATATTGTTTCGACGAAATATCGTCATTTTCAAGAGTACAACAAAATTATACTAAAGTTATAATGGGTATTATCTAATTTATACCTGGTTTTGGGTTTTACCCAAATTACACAACAGGAGGGGTGTATTGTTATTATACAGTTCTGTTTGTAAATTTACGATATTCTGTTTATTTAAAATAGCTTTTCTTATTTCTAGGTTTTCTAGAAGGCTTAATTTTTTGCTTTTATGTTGGATATGTAATATGGCTGTATTATCTATATCTATATTATGATTATAATTTAAAGCATGTTCTGACATTCCTGTACAATTCTTCTTAGACACAATACTATATAGGTGCTCATTTACACGTGTTTTAACAGCTCTACCACATTGTCCAATATAAAAAGCATCACATTGTTTACAAAAAATTTTATATATGCCGCTGTTATCAAGGATATCTGTTTTTTGTTTATTATTAACAAGTAGCTTACCTAGAGATTTTTTGTTCGAAATAATTGCTTGAATACCGTGTTTTTTCAAATTTGATTTAATTTTTTGACTTGTTAAAGGTACATATTGTAGTGAATGAAAAATGTGTTCAAGTTTTTCGTTTTTTACATTGTATAAAGTTTGTCGGGTTTTTTGTTTTAGTTTAAGTTTGATCAAAAACAAAAACTGTATAACAACAATACACCCCTCCTGTTGTGTAATTTGGGTAAAACCCAAAACCAGGTATAAATTAGATAATACCCATTATAACTTTAGTATAATTTTGTTGTACTCTTGAAAATGACGATATTTCGTCGAAACAATATTGTCGAGTTGATAATAAATTTAGTGAAAATTAACCAAGTGTTTATTTTATACCTTTTATTTAATATGCATTTTCACACTGAATGCACCGTGCAAAACTTAAACTTTATTACAAACAATTTAATTAACAGAATGATTATTTCAACACCACAACGTCTTCTTCAAGTGGAAGCTTAACAAACGAAAAATCTTTTGGGTATTTCACTCCCACCAACTATGGGTAGAATGGGCAGTCTCTCCGACCTACACTGTAGTGCAAAGCCGGAGTTTAGGTGAAAGCTTCTTTTAGGAATCGTGGGAATGGGTGGGTGAGTTTTGGTTAGGAAGAGAAACATGAGAAGAGAAATGAAAAATTATCTGTGGAATATTACTGCCAGTATTTGCCTAAATGATCCAAGGAAACCACAGAAAACTTGGACCAGAGCAGCCAAACACAGACCCGAACCGCTTACCTCCCGAATGTTATGCAATGATCTAAACCACTAGACACGCCTGTCGGTTAAACTATATTCTTATAGATTTACAACTAGATGTTAAGCAGTGAGAAATTACATACGTCTACTTGATCATTTATGCATGGCAACACCTTTTTTATTTAATTTGTTTATTTACAATATTTCAAATAAATTGAGTTTTAGTTCCTTATTTTTAAGTGAAGTATTTTGAAATTTTAAATTATTATGTTTAAAACTAGTTATTTGCTCTATTATTCTATCTTTAAATGCTCAACGAGTTTGTCTAACATATGCTTTTTCACAATTTCCACAATTCAATGAATATACCCCTAATTTAGAAAAAGTTTCAGTTTTATCTTTATTATTTTTTATAATGTTACTTAATGTGTTGTTCGTTTTAAATAAGATTATTTTTAATATGTTTTGAAATAAATTTATTTAAGTGTTATGAGATGTTGTCTAGAAAAGTAATCGAGTTAGGTTTTATATAAGGATACCTTGGATTTAACGTTTGTTTGTGAAGTTCATTCCTTAATAAATGTTTAAATATTTCTGCTTTGTGGCCGTTATTTACTGCAATATGACAGATCCTCAATTATCTAGGTATTTATATTCTATAGTTGATAATGGTACATTTAATAATCTATGTAATCATGAATGAAGAAAGGCTAATTTATGGGATAAAGGATGGAATGATTTAGAATGGATTATCGAATCTGTTTGTGTTTCTTTATGAAGTATTCCAAATTCGTGATTGTTATTAAAAAGATCTGTGTTTGGCTAATTTATTAAGCTTCCACCTGAAATTTGTGTTGAAATAATATTGTTATAATTAAATTATTTACTGAAAAACTGGTTGTTTTCAAAAAGGAAGGAATTAAGGTCCTTATTCGTCTAAATATTAAGATCAAAGATCTCATATTTCGATCGCGTCCTACACAGTGAGTACAGTGTACCGAAAGCCATATCCCACGACCGGTTTCGACCTATCGGGTCTCATCAGGTGGGCTCTAGCAGAAAGGCCTTTACAGGCTATATGATAAATACAAATATGGAATAAACAGAAACAACTACTCCGAGGGCTAATTGAAACGCATTGAAAAAATGTATTATATCTTCGTCTAAGAATCCATCGGAATCAACAGTGTAATTCAAAGCCGGTAGGGGTATCAGCCCTCGAAGTAGTTGTTTCTGTTTATTCCATTTTATATTTATATTTATCATATAGCCTGTAAAGGCCTTTCTGCCAGCGTCCACCTGATGAGACCCGATAGGTCGAAACCGATCGTGGGATATGGCTTTCGGTACGCTGTGCCCACTGTGTAGGACGCGTTCGAAATGTGATATCTTTGATCTTAATATTTAGACGAATAAGGATCTTAATTCCTTCTTTTTTCAATGTGTTATATCTTCGTCTAAGAATCCATCGGAATCAACAGTGTAATTCAATGCCAGTAAGGGTATTAGCCCTCGGAATAGTTGTTTCTTTTGATTCCATATTTATATTTATACTGGTTGTTTTATTTCTTTACGTAATAATTGTTAATTTAAAACATTTTCACAGAAAACGAACATAATAACTGCTAACATTTGTATCAAATCGTAAATTGAGAAACTGAGAACCTGACCAGTTCACTATTATCATACAAAACATGTTAAAATGTAACAAATGAAATAAAATTACCGTTTTAAATCCGTTCAGGTTCGTTCAGTTTACAACAAAAAGGTGATTTAACACATAGTTTAAACGGCTTGAATATGCGACGATGAAAAAAATATATAATAATGATACGGGACGGCGAGACAGGAAATTGTTTAGTGAAAACGTATAATTATTTGTATACAATAGGACCTAAGAGTATGGCAAACAAGAAGGTTGCGGGGAAGTAACCTTGTCTGCAATGTAACAACAAACAACAACAACACACGACGATGACACCGACTGCATTCACCTGCATATCCCAATACAGCTCGAGTTGGTCGTAGCCCCGGTCAACGGTTCCGGAGGCAGCAAGAGGAAAAGGGGTTATAAACACCGATAGTGGTTTACTCCACCGAATTCATCACATGTTAAGTACCATTTTTTATTTAAAACTGATTAATTCTAATACCGTTAAGTCGTTGCCCCCAATAAGGCAAAGAAAATCGACATTCACTTCCGATGGACTTTTAAATATTCGATATCTCAAGTTAGAGTGTCTTTAAAACCCGCATAAATGTGGTTTCTGTACGAGGTATTGATAATAAGAACGTATTTAAGTCCTACACTACTCTCTGAACGAAGATTTTACATTCTTTATGACGTTAAACTTTACAAGCTTCTACAAAGTTTGTTTTCTACTGAATTCCACCGTTTACTCATTATTAAATTTATTTTGTTTTCAATTCTACAGTTAATAACTTACACTTATTGTTTATTGTATCCCGAAATACTCGTCAACCTGAAAACTCATTATCATCTAGCGTATTATGCAGATTTCACTACAAAAACGACGGTGTTTAACTCAAAAATTGTTTTTATAAAAAATGATTATTCCTTAACACCATTATAAAACATATAGAAAAAGTATCTAAAGATGATGGTCATGTTATAATAATATCTGTCAAATTATAATACAGTATAGTTTGTATTTCAAATAACCTACCAAAGTTTAGATAAACGATGCTGACCGATTATTATCATAGTAGGTGGATTTTGATGTCGTTGCTGATCTCAATTCTGGTGCCTTTTTTAAAAAAAAACTCTTGAAATATATACTGTCGTAGATGAATAGTTTATGAAGCTCTAAATTTGTTTAGACAATACAACACTTCTACTTTCGGATCTGAAGGATAATAATTAAAGCCTAAAATTAAAAGGTGTCTTAGATATTTACATTATGCGATCAGGTTAATTTTACTTTTTACTAAATAAAATTCGATGCATCACATAGCCATCGGTCCGAACACCATATTGGACTTGGATGTACAGTAATTTAGTTTAGATCTTCTGCTGTTTCACTTTACTCCTGATTTTGCCTTTAACTAGCACTTCTTATCTCAGAAGATGTCCTACCATCCTATCTCTCCATCCCTTATTGACTTCTATAACGCTCTCTATTCTCCTACTTCTTCCAATGTAGCGATCAACATCCACTAGAACACCCTGTGTAAATATGTAAATATTGTCTTTGTATTTGTACTTAAATTCCTCTGTGTATTCTTCTCTTTACAAATAACTTTATTAGCTCTGTACTTTTCTATAATCCCTTGCAATATTTATTTCTATTCTATTACTAACGGCATAACGCCTATGATTCTGTACCTGTTTAATTGCATTTAATAGTGGGTTTATTTGGTGGTTGGCACTGTAATCTACTTCTTAGTATTCCTTGTCTCTAGTATTTTCCAATTATTCAAATTTCGCTCTATTGATACCCCACTTCTATCGGCTACCCTTTCTTCTCTTTTACAGTTTTCAAAATACTTCAATTTTTATAAACTCTTCAGTTCCTCTCGAATCTTCCTAAAGTCCAGTCTAGTTCTACCTATGCGTGTCTGTTATTTTTGTTAATATAAGTTGTTATTATTTCTTCGTTATCTAGTTTTATTTCGTCGTTATTAAGTCCTCCGCAAATTTAAACACAGAAAGTAATCCAAAAGACTAAATCAAACTTGATTAAAAAAATGTAAATTACCCAGTATTTTTAATAAAAACGTTTGTTCCTTTAGAAGATACTTATCTCTATTATTTGTTCGTTTGAATTAACAGGTTATGATAATAGTGGTGATGGTAATAAGAAACCCAATGCAATATTTTTTTTTCTTTCTTCCCTATTAAAGCACTTTCATAAAACAATGTAAATAAATTACTGATGGACGTTTCGATGAGAATCAAAATTTCTTTTTGTTAATCGGGTGGAGATCATCACCGGCCATGTGAACGCCCCCGTGCCGGTGCATGGCCTTGAGACAGACCCCAATGCAAATGACGGGTCTACGCTAGAGTGCATCTCCCATGACCGTCCGTCCCGTTCCCCTGGCCACGCCACCCCCTGCACACCCACACTCTCAGAGATGCACCGCTATCTCTCTCGCTCGCCTTTCTGTACCGGGTGTCCGGAAAATACAACATAAGTTTTGCACCACTCGGTAGAGAATAAAAATCCAAGAAGAAAAGTCCGATGTAATTTTTTCGATTCGATGAATTATTTTTACAGAATTTCGAACTTAAAATTTGTTTATCGGACCAATCAACGTCCTCTTCTGGTTGAAGGAATAAAATGCGGTGAACTGAAAATCAGACAGAGGACCTTTTGACTCGGATCATGGTAAATATTTATAAATGAGACACCAGAAGAGTGGGGATATTCCAAAATTTTAATTGTATATCAACTCCTTGATGATGGCATATTAACTCAAACGTGGAGGACCACTAAATTTTGTTTTGTAGAATAATATCTAAAGTAATAAATTAGGAAACGTTACATTCAGAAGAACTAGAAATAAGTATCATGCATCTCTTGAAGATTATATTACGTTTAGGTAGGTTACGAACTTGATGTATGCGGAAGCCAGACTTGTAAATATTTGCAGAAGTGGTAATTTATCAAAAGACATGGGAAGTAGACAGGAAATTACTGCTAATGCAACACTACATCTGATTGATTCGCCAACGTTTCGCTATTCGTTAAGACATTCTCAGGCTCGGTATCTATTTATTGAAACATCTTTTTTGTAGGACAGACTTTTCATCGACTGTGTACGATGGACTTAAGAGCCTGAGGTGTGAGTTAACTTTAATTTCCTATCAAGCTGTCCATTTGCCATGACAACTGTTTCATTTTTAATTTGAATTTACCCTTATGTTTTAATCTCTACCGAGTGGTGCGAAGCTTATGCGATGGTTCCTAAACACCCTATGTACTTGCACCAAGGATAGGAAAGAAGGTCCTGTGTCCATCCTCGTTCGCATTATTATTATTATTATCATTATTGTCGACGTTCACTATGATGTTTACGTTGTTTTACATGCGCCACGGTCTCTTTTAATTCACTCTAATGTAATCGTAATTAGAAAGACGTTAAGAGAGGATAGGCTGCGATGATGTTAAGTGTATCGTTGGAGGGGCAGGGCAGTCTGTCTGTCCATCTCTACGTCTGCCCGGCAATTTAACACCGAATTGTCCCTGCATGATGGTGCACTTTTACTTGTTTCCGTCGTCGAAAGGGATTAACACGATTATCGTTATTATCGAGCGTGCTCTTCGCTGAGCATTCTCATTCTAAATGTTGAACATATCACCTACATCCGTTGTTCATGTTCGTATGCAGGTATATAATATGTAGGTATATATAATAGGTTCTCTGTGTATTGTTCACACTTAGTACTACTAACAGTATTACCAGGTTAAGTACTTCGCGTGAAGATAATTTTCAGGCAGTAAAACTAATTTACTTCATACTTTGAAAAAGAAAACCACTACAGTGGAACGTCTAGTTATAAAAGCTTAAACATCTCGGTAACCTTGATCTTGCAGAGTTCAGTCTTGTCCGTGGCTGTATCTTGTTGGTACATGGGATTGTTTCTCTACAACAATAAGCGTAGAATCTATTGAATCAAAGCCAATCGTATAAAAAAATATATAAAAACGGTCCAATAATTAGAATGAAAATGTTGTTTACATTGTTTTCAATTTCTATCCAATGTATCTTACGTTAAACGAAAAGTATTTTATAAAGAATTGTATTGTTTTCCCATTTATTTTAATACGAAGATGGGTTTACGATTGCAATTTTCATCAGTGTCATATAATTTCATAAAAGCAACATCCATCATATGGGTATAACTATTATTTGGTACACAATCAATTAGATCTAACATATTCAAAAAAATAAGGCATTAAAATCCTTTTCCGTCTAAATTTTAAGGATCACAGATTTCGAAAGCATCCTACACAGTAGGCGCAGCGAACCAAAAGCCATACCCACAGCCGGTTCCGACCTATCGGGTCTCATCAGGTGGGCGCTGGCAGAAATGCCTTTACAGGCCAAATGATAAATATAAATATAAATATGAAATCAACAGAAACAACTACTCTGAGGGCTAATGCCCCTACCGGCATTAAATTACACTCTTAGACGAAGATATAACATATTCAAAATTCCATATATATATATATATTTATATTTATCATATAGCATGTAAAGACCTTTCTGCCAGCGCCCATCTGATGAAACCCTACAGGTCGAAACCGGTCGTGGGATATGACTTTCGGTACGCTGTGCCTACTGTGTAGGACGCGTTCGAAATGCGGGATCTGTGATCCTTAAAATTTAGACGGAAAATAATTTTAATGCCTTCCTTTTTTCAATATGTTATATCTTCGTCTAAGAATCCATCGGAATCAACAGTGTAATTCAATGCCTGCAGGGGTATTAGCCCTCGGAGTAGTTGTTTCTGTTGATTCCATATTTATATTTAAATTAGATTTAGTTTAATCTACGTTAAACGTACTTATTTATGTGTATGCTTCATCCACAGTTAAAATTAATTGTGAGGGATACCAAAATTAGAACCATGATCGTGAGTATTTGAATAGATACAAGAATGAAAATTATACTTAATTCTAAAGTTACTGTGAAAATATTTCACTCGTAGGAGTGGTACCTACTCAAAATTACATTGTAGTGAAACTAATTAAAAGTTTAGGTCAAATTTAGTATGTAAGATTCAAGAGAGCAATTTGTATTATATTATTGGTGATGCATATTACTTTACACAAGGCAATCAAGGAAATTTACCCGAACCTTAACCGACTCGTCCAAATTTGGACGGGCAGACGTCGAAGGCTTCGACCGAACAGCAATCACTCAACTGGCTTCCAATTAAACAACGTTCGATGAATAAATACAGACAGCATAGTGAATGCCATCTGTAGTTCTTTGTTACATATTTGTGGGATGAATTATAGTTAAACAAGGTCCACTTCTAATAATACTTTATGTTATTCGATCTGGTTAGGTGCCTATACGTAGTTCAGTTTATCAAGTCGATATCCATATTAGAAAAGGGCCTTGCATAACATTACTGAATCCCACAAATAAGTAGCAAATATCTGCAGATGGCGTTCACTACGCTGTCTGCATTTATTTACCAACTACTATACTATCATCCTTCGATAGTTTTATCTTGCAATCAATGGTATTTGGTTTTAATGGTACTTATCAGTTTTCGGTTTATATTTAAATTAGAAATTATAACAATCGACCATATGCCAGTTGCCATAATTTTTACTTTCCTTTCAATTGTAATTAAAAATAAAAAGACAAAGTGATCCAGCTGTTTTTATCGTGCAGGCAACAACTAGATACAAAAGTTTTCTGGTGTTTGTTTCATTATCCTACAAATATTGTTTTCAAAGATATAAGCCCTCAAATTGTGATCAAGTTTAGTTCCATTTGTGTTCTAGAGTTATTACCCCCAATAAACGTGTATCGTATTTTCACGTCTCAAAATAGCAAAAATTTCATATGGAGTCAATACAAACTCGAATTATAATTACAACACGATGTAATGTAATGACCATTGGTACATTTAACATACATAAGTCTAATACAAAACGCATTCAAATATACCCACAACACATACACACTTACAGTGTTCATATATTTATGAATATGTGCGTATAACTGATCAAATGAACATACATAAATTAATAAGAACAAAAATAAATTCTTAGTCAAGTAATTTATCGAAGCTACCAGACGTGGATCGCGATTTCGATATTATTAGATCTCATCAGCATGCCATAGACAGATCCGATAAATTACTGACTCTTTTTGTTTCTAGTTTATCCTCGAGGAGGGGATATCTTCAAAAGATACCCCCGAAGAGGGGAGTAGTGTCGGATTCGCCGAGGCGCCTACCGACTAAAACCCTCCTCGAGAAGGGAGATCAACCCGAAGGTTACGCATCCCTGGGATAGTTGGAACGGGAAATGTATTTGTTGTGGTGGGGGTATGGGGATTTTGGAGAGAAGGGTGACGGTGGTCCACCTCAGATGGGTTGGGTGGATACTCGCGCTAAAAAAGCGAAACTAGGATTAAGGGATATGGCAGCTCAGAGTAGAAAGTGACAAGGCCTTCTAAAACGGTCGTTCTGTTTAGGGGCGAAGTCGGAAAATGAGTGAGTAACCTGAGACTGAAGCCTGGAGATTTGCCGCGAATTTGGTTGCAGCTTTGGGGAGCGAATTCAGAATTTGGGAGTTTCTGACGAACCAGGTGTAGTCGAGTGCGGAGCGAAGAATTTTCATGTAGTTGTCTTGTAGGATTTTAAGACGATGGGGATGGCAGCCTTATATGGCATAAATTACTGACCAAATCGCTGGAGCTCGGTGTAGAGCGGATTTAAATAAGACGTTGGTATGGCAGTACGTAAAAGGCAGGTAGATGATGACGTACTGCCATATCAACGTATTATACAGAAATTAAATTAATTTATCGTTAATATACTCCATAAAATCATTCTTTACAATCTGTTCTCGATTTTGTGTCGTATTTCCAATTTCGTTTCGCATTTCCTTGAATAATAATATGGCGTTCGTTGACTTTCGACGAATTAATTAGCAATTATCCTTTCCATCGGAAAGACGCGACCGCAAAGCGACAGGAAGACCAAGTGCAAAGTCAAATGAAACGTAAAGCCTGAAAACATCACCACGCATCAACCGAACCACTTTGTGTAACCTTACCACAACACAACCAATTAGAAACGTACATACTCGGATACCCAGTACTTGGCAAGTTGGAACGGAAACAAGGACGCAACGTATTTTATTATTTATTTAAGGTCATTATCACACCAAAAAAAAGCATCATCGAAGTTAAGTACGGATCTGAGTCATCATATTATGCCATGAAACTACAATAACATTAATTCAAAATAGTTAACATGAGCAAAAATTAGTATATCAAAGTAATTCGCTGTAGTTTATAAATTCGCACTCATTAATTGGAGTTTTTATAAGGTCGCCATTCGTCTCAAAGATTTTATATTAAACTTTATTGCCTATTACTCAAAAAAAGATTATCCTTACATAAAATTGATACTTGTGTCGCTTGCCACTTGGTGAAACATGTAAAATTTGAAAATCAAAGGATAAAGAAAAGACTTGGTATTATAGTTTCAATAAACTTCACTTTTAGTAAAACTGTAATACCAAGTGTTTCCTTTGTCCTTTGATTTTCAAATTTTATCCTTACATGTTGTACGATGGACTGCCCATAGACTATTGTCAATGAATCTTGCCGTATTTTTTTTTAAACTGTTAACTTCAATATTTGTAAATATAGGTATGTTGTATGAATCATTGACTGCTCCTGAGTATGTTACACTGTGGCGTTTATTACCGGACTCGCTTCTGACAGTGTAACGTTAGTTGTCAATTTTATACATTTCTAAATGGTTTGATTTCCTATAAAATTAATATGTCTTTTTCTTGCCTGTACCTTATTTCCCGTATTTAACTCTATTTTCTGTATCTTTACTTCCTAATTTTTACTTATTTTGCACCCTTCCTTACCCATGTTAAAAAATCTCCATTTTCAATTCTTCTTAATATACATTTGTGCTGGTTATTTCATATACAATTGGCTAGTGTTTTTTTGTAGTTTTAAAATTTTGCTCTTCTTTTTATTTACTTTTAACATAATAATTTACCTTTCAAGTTCATTCTATTCTTTTTAAATTCTTTACAAATTCGATTGTATACCCTTAGTTGGTGTTATTCGAAACATGCTTCTAACCAGTTACCCTAGCCAGTAGAAAGTCACCCTTTTCTGCATGACACATTTTACGCTTATTACTGTAACAACTTTCCCTAAATTCCTTGGTATTCCTTATTTTACATAACACCAAACTAAAATCTGTAGGATTTAGAATTGCTTCCTCTTCTAACCTAAACCAAGGGGCATGGTCTAGCGATCTAATTTATAGCTTAGCTGTCAAGTTTTACTGTCGTTTCTTTAGATGTAATATTCCACAGACAATCTTTTGCTTCTCTTCTATCTTCATTTCCTCCATCTCATCTTTCTCTTCCCAACCACCACCCTCCCATTCCCACAATTCCCTAATTATTTATATCTTCATTCATGCGTCTTTCTTCCACCATTTTGTATATTCCTTCATATATAAATCTGTAGTATATATATATATATATATATATATTAATAAATAGTACCTTCCAAGCGTAGGTAATTATTTTAATTGTGTCGCCCTAGTCCGAACGTCCAAAACACAAATGGGTACAGTGGGTGTACCAAAGAAAAGCTAAAAACATACGAGTGCCCTTAATTTTTCAATAATATAATACATTAAATTTATTTTGATAATAAAGTTATTCATTTAGACAGCGTATAGGTGTGCAGCTTTAAATATCCACAATTATTTCTCAATTATCACATTAAAAACAGACAATAAAACTTTTATTACGCATTGATACATACATTGATAGTGAATTATTTGACATTCCGTAAAATTAATTTTATTGTTATTAGATAAAATATTTTTTCCCAATAAATCATGAAAACTTAATTAGAACTTGGCAAGTGTAGGAAGTATATATAATGGAAGAAATTAATAAATTTTATGTATGTATATATTTATAAATAATAATTTACTGAGAAACAATAACAATAGCTATTGAGAAGTTTTCAATCCATCAAACTGATTGGTATTGATTTCATTAATTGCTCGGTAATCAATTAACAGTATTGTGGGTTATTTTTAAATTCAAGTAAAAGCAATAACCTTTAAAAATAAAATATTAAATTTACTATTCGGCAATTCAAAATAAATCGCAGAATATTTAATTAGTACATGGTTACACACCTTGGTGAATTACATCTTCAAGTATTTCTTTAATTTTTTATTTGGAAATAAGTAACAACTGCACATCTATACATGGCCATAATCTCTTCTATCAATTAATCCATACATGCATATAAACTTACATATACGTACAAGGTACCTACAGACCCATGTAAGTGTACCTGTCCTCTCGACGGACGGGACGGGGGGTACAACTTCGTAGACTTCGAACTTCTTTTGAGCTTTTAATTGTTTTTTGAAAGCTATAGTTGATTGTAGGAAACACTTTTAGAAATCTGCATTTCAAAAGGACAAACGGAATATTTAAAAAATTATTGATATATCCGTCTGCCTTTGAATCAAAAAATTGTTTTTCTAAGTGTCGTGGTTGGTTTTCGGGCTATCTGGCCGTCGTTGGTTGAGACTTGTAGTTCTCGACGTTTCGTCACCTCGCGTGAGTAACATCTTCAGGAGATCTTCTTCGCTGGACAGTCGGTGGCATATCTCCATATCTCCTGAAGATGTTACCCACGCGAGGTGACGAAACGTCGAGAACTACAAGTCTCAACCAACGACGGCCAGATAGCCCGAAAACCAACCACGACACTTAGAAAAACAATTTCTTGATTCAAAGGCAGACCGATATATCAATAATTTTTTAAATATTCCGTTTGTCCTTTTGAAATGCAGATTTCTAAAAGTGTTTCCTACATATGTAGACATATGCCCGTTCTTCATTAATTTTGAATGGGTCAATCAACCATAGCTTTCAAAAAACAATTGAAAGCTCAAAAGAAGTTCGAAGTCTACGAAGTTGTACCGCCCGTCCCGTCCGTCGAGAGGACAGGTACACTTACATGGGTCTGTAGGTACCTTGTACGTATATGTAAGTTTATATGCATGTATGGATTTATTGATAGAAGAGATTATGGCCATGTAGATTTACTTCGAGATAGTGCGCACTTCATGGTCAACTGGCCTAACCTTCGACGTTCGTGATCAATAAATTACGGTAAAGTATTAACTTCGCAGCTTTACCCACAGTACGTCGTACTCCTGTGGCAGTTATAATGACTTGTTTAATCTGATTATAGGCACTACACACTCATACACATACGCACACACTCACAATAAATGGTCGTAAAAGTATAAGAACGTTGTGAAATTTAATTAAACTTATACGTAAGTGGGTAACGTTATTTGAAAATCAAAAAACTATTAGCGAACAGATGTAGTGCTCCTTCTATAAAATACACTTGTAACATGTCGTATATGACATAAACTAGATAACAACTTCTGTTATGTATATTCCTACATATAATACCTAGGTGTAACAATATACATAATAAAATAAATTAGAAAACTGCGGCTTCCATTCGCTGCATTAACGAAGTGAATTTGTCGCATAGAACTAATAGAAAGTACCTTTTTAATTAATATAATTAAACACTGGTAAATAATGGAATCACGACATTTAATGACATTCCTAATGAAACATGAATCATGTGGAAATTTAATAGCTACCAGGTTTTTTATTATTAAATGTTGATAGAGTCTCACAACCCTTAGGGAAACAGTATGTAACGCTTTCTGTCAAAATGATTACAAAAAAAATCATTTTTCTAAAATAGCGCTGTTATAATATAACGATGTTATATGTTTAATTATTCCATTCATATATTTTATTCCTTTTGAGGGTTTACTTATCATTTTAACACATTTTATGCACACCTACACTCAATATCTAACTATATGCATTTGCATACTTGCATATTCATTTGTATATTTAGCCATTTCTCACCGGTAATTTCATATTTTATCTAATATCTAGTGATGACACATATTTTTGTTGTATTTACAATATTTTTCGGTATAGCAGTTAATTTAACCGTAAAAACGGTATAAAGAGCAAAAGTTGAAGGTCGAACCTTAATATTAACGATTCATTTTGTGACAAAGATGTAGGTTAATATTTTTGTGAAAAAAGGATTCCTAGATGAGAGAATAGGACATTCGGTCTGACGCTTTTTGCATTACAAGTTTTATAAAATTTTGTATAGGTAGTTCTTATATTAAACAGTTCAAAGTCGCTTCGTATTTTATGTTATATAATCTGCACACATGGTCAATAAAAAATATTACGCCCAACCTACTACTCGCGTCACTATTAGAGCTCTACTAGAGGTACTCTGGCGCAAACAAAGAAAAGTTAAAAAAAAAATGAACAATAATACAGGCTTTGAACGTTTATGTCAAATTGGTAGTTTTAATAAACGTACGGGTGAACTTTTGCCAAAAGCAATAAGCGCTAATATAGCACCCAAATTCAAATACTGCCCAGTTACCTTAAATAAACATGTATCGTGTGGTCGTGGACACATAATTGCTTATTATTACAAAAGGAAGAAAGTGTTAAAGAATTTTGAATTAGTATCGGTAGTTCATTAATTGTGTGCTAACTTTGCGTTAAAAACATTAATGTTACATAGTAGGTCACTTTTCATGCATATTTTCACATGATTGATGCTTTTTATGTTGCATATAATCCGGTATCTATTTAACGGGTGGGCTGAAAAGTTCGTAGGCTAGCATAGAAAAAAATTTTTTTTTTTTGGTAGAATCTGATTTTATTATTCAATATAGTTCCCTTCGAGGGCGATACAACGATTAATAATTATAGCGGTCATACAATTTTTCGATTCCATTTTTATAATACGATTTGTCTTTAGCCTCAAAATATGTTAGGCTTCAGTTTCAGCGATTACCTCTTCATTGGCGCGAAATTTCTGTCCAGCGAGTATCCTCTTAAGGTCTGGGAACAGAAAAAAGTCGCTGGGGGCCAGATCTGGAGAGTACGGTGGATGCGGAAGCAATTCGAAGCCCAATTCACTTTTGAGTCTTTCCACGCTTTGGAGTCGGTTCATCACGTGCAGTCCACTCGACTCGACTGACTGTCGATTGGACTAAAAAATTCGGATTTAATACGATTGAACAGCTCCCAACTCCAAAAACTGCTTAGAATCATCGATCCATTGTTGTTTTTGGTCGATTGTGAGCTTGCGGCTCGCGCGGTTCCCACTTTGTACAGAGCTCTCGCATATCCAAATATTCATTCACGATATGACCTACACGTTTCTTTAACAGCTCTAGGGTCTCAGCTATATCAATCAACTTCACTTTACAGTAATAAATAATTATTTTGTGGACTTTTTTGATGTTTTCGTCGGTAACAGCCTCTTTGGGGCGTCCACTACGTGCATCGTTCTCGGTGCTCATTTTGCCTCGTTTAAATTTAGCAAATCATCAGCCACTTTTCTACGGTTGATTTTCCTGTTTTCCTGGTGCAAAGTCCGAATAATGTTTATCAAGCCAAGCCTTGGTTCCAACAGTATTTTTTTTCGCCAAAAACCAAAAAGCAATGCTTTATTAGCACACGATATTCCTTTTTATCGCTATCAATTTTTTCAAAGTAGCAAAAGTTCTTTCACTAAAAATGCTATAACTCAGATACTAGTAGTACAACAACTGTCAAATTCATACACGCGTCTTTTGAAGGTTAGGGTTAACTAAAAATCATATGGATTTGATACTAGTAGCGGCATCTATGGGTCAGCCTACGAACTTTTCAGCCCGCCTGTTACATATATTGACGACTACACTATTCAACCGATTTCGATAGAATTTTGGCAAAAACGAGATAAGTAGTCTAGAATATAGAGGATGCAGGACACTAAATCAATGCATTCAAAAGAAAGTCAAAATAAACACGTTTCAATTTCACTGGAAACTTCATATTCACAAGGTGATGTTTGTTAATAAGGACTGCAGTTACATTCCTAGATATATCTAGTTTACGAACACTAATTCGTCTAACTGTACTTGGCAAAGTAAATTACGATTCGTGTAATATTTATAATGCCGTTTTATTATTAACAAACGTTTCGTGTACGGTTGTGTTGAAATAAAATTCATTTTACGTGTGTGGTATTAAACGGGCAGGCGAGTAGCGCAGGAACAACTGCAGCGTTTAGTCTTCAGTAGTTTGTCTCGTACGTTACGGAAGATAAGCCCCGTTGATACGGTAATGAAAGAAGTTTTTCGTTTTGTGCCGTGGAGTCTTATTATAACATCAGCTAAGGTGCTTAACCAAGTATCCATTAATTGCATGCAAGCTCAGTTCGTTGCCATTCGACGATACCTTAACTACAAATACAATGTAACTTATAAATGCTCCACAACTGAACATTTACTGCACGATAGTTTTCTTATGTTTTTTTACTTCCAAGATTTAACCATATAATATCGAACAGACATCGTTAAATTCACCGTTTTCCATAAAATGAATCTGCTTTCTGCGTAGTATACGTTTATTACACCGAGAGAGGAAAAAAAATGTTAAGGCAACAAAAAATCAATTAATACAAGGACAAGTGCATTGCACGAATAGTAAAAATGTTTTAAAGGAAACAGTCGTATAAACAGCATACTCTCAACAATAAACTACAAGGCATGTTTTTTAAGTAAGTACCGTTTTGAAATTCATAAAAAACGTGCAAAAATATCTTAATAATTTTATTTTTACATGAAAGCCTGTACCTTAATCTAATTTTCTACATAATTTCCTTCAGTATTGAAACACTTGTCATAACGTTTGACCAGTTTTTGAATACCCTTCTCATAGAACTCTGCCGCCTGACCTGTTAACTGTTAACCACTGCATCACAACTGTTTTGACTTCGTCATCGTCTTGAAGACGCTGACCGCCCAGATGTTTCTTCAAGTGCAGGAATAAATGGTAGTTACTGGGCGCCAGATCAGGGCTGTACGGATGATGATCTAGAGTTTCCCAGTGAAAATATGTGATGAGATCTTTGGTTCGATTAGCCACATGCGGACAGGCATTGTTATGCACATTTGTGCGGCCATCTTTAAATAGAAGTATGTAGGCTTTCACGACCGGCGTCAATCGAATTAGGATAACTTAACCGGGCTTTTGGGTCGTGGTCTATAGGCAGAAAAAGAGCCTACAGACCACGACCCAAAAGCCCGGTAAGTTATCTAAATTCAATCTAAATAGATTCTAACCATTAAATATTATGAAGTTCCATTAATTCATTTAATGAGTATGATTGATTAAGGGTATTTAATAAATTATGTGTACAATTTTATTCAAACATCGGAGCCATTTCCATGAAAAACTTGCCAACAGCTTTGTAGTGATCAACATTTACTGTATATATACGCATAATGCCTATGATTCTGTACCTGTATAATTGCTTTTTAATAGTGAATTTATTCGGTGGTTGGCACTGTAATCTACTTCTTACTATTTCTTATCTCTAGTATTTTTCAAGTATTCAAATTTCGCTCTATTGATACCCCACTTATATCTGCTACCCTTTCTTCTCTTTTACAGTTTTCAAAATACTTTTCACAATTTTTCTAAACTCATCAGTTCTTATCTTGCTTCTCTGCCTTCACATTCTTTTCTATTTTCATTGTTGTTCACTGTTAAGTTTGTAAATATATGTTGATTGTTGTGTTGTTGTTATTCAGTCTTTAATTATGTTCTTCATAAAAACCAACACAAACCAAAGCATTAAAGGAAAAAATGGAACGTCAACGTTGTTAAATTGAAATAAAACAAAATTGGTAATTTTACTCTGGTTGCCCGTGTATTCGTTCAATATTTGACGGGTGAAACGAAAGATAGTGGAGCAACAGTAGGGATGAGAGAGGTGCATTTGAGGTTAATCCTGCCGATGCCATTGTCAAACAAATAGCCGACGTTATAAAGCTCTTTGATTAGCGATGTTGGAAACCTAGCAGACCATGTATTAATTCTGCATTACGCAGCGTATTTGAATCAGTGAACACAGGGGATTCCGAAACTAATTCGGTTTTAAATTTGCTTTTTCTACTATTTTCGGGCATTAGCTACACCTCTGAAAAGCCTTTTATTATTGATTCCGTATCATTCGGGCTGTTGCCAGTTGTTCACTATTAAAAGTAAAAGGATAAATAAATGACGAAGCTCAACAACGCTTTCTAAATCGTATATAGATATTAATCGAAAAGGATGTTTCACAGGGTACTTGGTAATTCTTTTTTAAATAACAGGCGGTCTGAAAATTTGATTTTATTATTCAATATAGTTCCCTTCGAGGGCGATACAACGATTATAGCGGTCATACAATTTTTCGATACCATTTTTATAATACGATTTGTTTTTAGCCTCAAAATAGGCATCAGTTTCGGCGATTACTTCTACATCGGCGCGAAATTTCTGTCCAGCGAGCATCCTCTTGAGGTCTGAGTACAGAAAAAAGTCGCTGGGGGCCAGATCTGAAGGGTACGGTGGATGCGAAAGCAATTCGGAGCCCAATTCACTTTTGCGTCTTTCCACGCTTTGGAGTCGGTTCATCACCTGCAGCCATATTTCATTTATCGTCACATATCGACACAAACGCAAAAATTCGGGTTTATTACGATTGAACAGCTCCAAACACTACTTAGAATTATCGATCCGTTGTTGTTTTTGGTCGATTGTGAGCTCGCATATTCAAATATTCACTTACATTCACGATAAGACCAACACGTCCCTTTGATATCTTTAGGGTTGGGTCTCAGCTATCTCAATCAACTTCACTTTACGGTTTAAATTTAGCAAATCATCAGCCACTTTTCTACGGTTGATTTTCCTGTTTTCCTGGTGCAAAGTCCGAATAATGTTTATCAAGCCAAGCCTTGGTTTCAACAGTATTTTTTTTTCACCAAAAAGCAATGCTTTATTAACACACGATATTCCTTTTTATCGCTATCAATTTTTTCACAGATACTAATAATGCAACAACTGTCAAAATACACGCGCCTTTTGAAGGTTAGGGCTAACTAAAAATAATATGGATTTGATACTAGTAGCGCTATCTATGGGTCAGTCTACGAACTTTTCACCCCCTTTTTAAATGATAAAAATACACTTGGTAAGTTATACAGGATATGTATTTAAAAATTTTCTGACAGCTGTTTCGACTTTTACGGCATTATCAATGTAAATGTGGAAAGTTCGAAATTGTATCTAAGGGGCGGTTGCAGATATTTACAGGATGAAACCAAACTGATGATATTGCTGAAAAGTCGACATAAATAAATAAATTAAGTACGGTTTTGCAAGGATAACGAGCAGTAATTGGACTTTCTGTGACATTTAAAGTGTGTAGAAGTGTTTATTGTAATTTTGGTTTCATTAACGGAGTTTCTCCGACTTTATAAAGAATTTAATTCAATTTCATATTTTACTACAAGGACTTCATAACAGTAAGTTCATTTTCAGAACATAAATCTAACCAAGAAAATCAAGTGTATTTTTATTAACATTTAAATCTCAATTTAAAAGATATTGTTATTTTAAGTAAAATTTGCATCCCGATCAAATAAAAATTCTTTTCTCCTTTTAGCGGTCATTTAGTTTAGAGACATTGTTTTATTTTATTTTGCGCTGCCGCGCCACGTCTTTCTCCTTTGAGGGAGCACACAAATTTTATGAAGGAGTTTAAGTGCAAACAATCTAACTTCTATGAGGAAGAACACTAATAACTGCACTCAGCAATATTTATTTTCACTATATACAGTTACTACTACAAAAATGTATATACATGTATGGAAGACCCTTCCGGTGATAATTATGATAAAATGCTGAACTTGATGAATTGATTATACTGTTGCTTATAATTGTTGTGATGTGTGTTGTTATTATGAGTTGTGTCAGCGTATATATATAAACACAATCTCCACCCTGACAGGGGAAGGGGTGAAGGTGGTAACTAACTGGTTTGAAATATTATTTGAATACTTGTGTATAAGTGTAATCGTCTCTACAACTATTTTGAAGATATTACCTAAATTACTTGCACATGATATTTGGATAAACCAACAATATTTCTAATGAACTGATGTTGTCATTCTTCGGGTGTACAGGCTAGCACGAGTGGCGAGCTTCTTCAGATGTCTATCCATAGACCTCTGAAGAAGCTCGCCACTCGTGCTAGCGAAACGTTAGGAAGCAATTCCAACCGACGACGGCCTGTACACCCGAAGAAGGACAACATCAGTTCGTCAACTGGCCGCGAAAGCCTTAATCAATATTTCTAATATTTAAATTTCCATATTAAGACTTCCAGGAAAAGGCAGGTAAATGTACCAAATCTGAACAGACATGGAGCAATATATTTATGTACATGAGAATAGTGGTGTAAACTCGTTTGGGGGCAGGTAGTAATTTCATGTCCACATGCAATTGACTGGTCACTTTTATAATCCCTTTAAAATCAGTAGGGTTTAAATTTAAACAGACCACGGCACGTAACATAGTTGACTTTATACTCACCTAGTAACTCAAACACGTTAAAACTACTGATATTTTTTTATAGAAAACACTTTTTTGAAACTTCCACTTAATTTTTATTGAACTTCTTAATGATTAAAAATTAATCCTTCTTCTGAAATGGCCGTGTAGGTCGAAATTTGTTAAGAAGTTTAATAAAAATTAAGTGAAAGTTTCAAAAAAGTGTTCTCTTTACAAAAAAATATCAGTATGATTAACTTTCATATAGTAGAGGCCAACTCTATCGATTAAAACACACACAAGGTATTGTTTTACACTATTTTATTAGAACTACTCTAACAATTGTTTCGACTGATTAGGTCATCTTCTCAGAGTTACAAAGAATCTTAAGATTAAACAGTAAGGTCTATTTATGCTATCCCTCCTAATTAGCTAATGTCTGTGATAGATTTGAATATAGGACTATTTAGCCCTTCTGTTAAATCATTTGTGATATTTAAGTTTGAATTTAGCGCTTTCTGAATTTCAAGTTTTTCCAAATAGTTTAATTTGTAACCTTTATTTTCTAAGTGTAACCGATAATTTATTATTATTAATAGAGTGTTTCAATGTAATACAATGTTGTAACAGACTAGTGGATAATTTGTTGTCTAAAATTGATTTTTCATGTTCTTTTAGTCTTGTTTCAAAGTTACACCAGTTTGTCCTATATAAATTGCATCACAGTCATCGCATGTAATTTTGTATACATCCGATTTCATTAATTTATCTATTTTCTCGATTTTATTGTTAACTAACAATTTTTTTAATGTGTTGCTATTGCTACTTTTTGTATTAATTTTAACATTTCTTAACTTATTACATATTTTTGGACTAATATCTTTATTGAATGGAATGGGAATCCACTGTTCTTTTGTGTGGTGGTGAGACTGGTAAAATTGGTTAAGTATCCTCTTTTTCTATTTTTTGTACAATAATTTATCTATTAGGATTGAACTATAGTCATTGCTTATCGTTATTGTTTTTATTACATTCAATTATTTATTAAAGTTTTAATGATTTAAGGGACAATTAATTAGTCTATGCAGAAGACTATGGAAAGTATATAATTTAATATTAGAATCTTGATTAGAATAATAAGGTTTTAAGCATTCGAAAAAGTATTTTTCTAATAAAATAGTGTAAAACAATATCTTGTGTGTGTTTTTACTTTATTGAAGATGTTTTACTATTATCCAACCGCGGAATCAATAAATATTATTAAAACTGGATGTTTAAGCGTGAGCACCTTTTATAATGTGTATCGCTAATCCTAAGAACGTTCTACACTAATTACGTTCGAATTAAATAGGTCGTGTTCTAATTAAATTTAGATTCTTTGAAGCTTAAAAAAAATAGTTTTCTAGAATTTTATATTTATTTAGTTTTATATTAGTGTTTGGATTTTTTAAATTCGATTAGGTTAGAGCAAGTTTAGATTTTAAAATACCTTTTTATTACAATAACTTTTTTAAACAAGTTGTTGTGGACCTTCGCAGTATCTAGTTTAGTTGATAATATCTTATTTTCTTTATCTGTAACTACTGCTACGAATCAGTCCCATACATACATACATACATACATAAGTATGTGTACACCGACAATTGATTTATAAATTACAAATTACAAAACGCTATTAAATTTTTTGTTGTTGTGCCATTCGAGGGACAAACAATGCCGAACAATAATACACCACACCCCATTAAAATTTATTACATTTCATTCGAACAACGCAAGTGGAAAAGTGAAAGTGTGATTAACCTTTAAGAGTAAAACGGTATCAAAATCTTCGTGTCACTCCTACAACAACAAGCACTGATTTTCCGCGTTTTCGTTCTCTCCTTCTAGCACGTACATGTAATGGTAATTTGAGTGAAATGTAATAATCGAAAACTAAGCGCCTTATATTTATTGTATAAAATAATTAATCTTTCACAAACGATTGCTGTACGTATACCCATGTGAACTTTGGTTATGAAAAAATGATCTCGCTAATTAAAAACAAATCGTTTTAATAACGATTGAAACGTTCAATTTATTCATCAAAGAAATGTTGCGGTTTCGGTTTTTAAATTCCTCATTTATGTTTTACATTCTGTGCGTGTGGAAAAACAACAACCTTTTTTGGTTTAATATTTAATAACCCAAGTCTCATTGGAATTTTAGGGTACGTTAAATGATAAGATATACCTATTTCAATGGAATTAACGAGAGAGAAAAGTTGGTTTACTATGGTAATTCTAATGTATAATAATTCACACTCTGTTTAAAATATGTAGTTTTAGAAAGATTACGCCTATATATAGGCACTTTTTGGGATTGGTTCACCATTATCATAGATTTTGTTAAGATTCCGTACCTGTGATATTCCATATATACTTCATAAAAGACCGTATTACGAGGTTAGTTTGATAAGTACGTGACTTTTAAAGGAAAACATCAGTTTTCGGCAAAAAATCATTTTATTTCTACATAATCTCCTTATAGCTCGATACATTTAGTCCATCGTGTTTCTAATATTATTTATTCCTTCTAAATATTAAGATTTCTCAAAGCACTCAAAATTAGCGTTTGTTTCCACGGTGACCTCTTCATTCGACCCAAATCTTTTACGGCCCAGCTATTTCTTCATGTTTGAAAACAGGAATTAGTTGGAGGGGGCTAAATCCAGACAAAAAGGTGGATGGTGAAGCAGTTCGTGCCATGGTGACTACACACTTATGTGTATGCACCCGTGCATTGTCCTGATGAAACAACACTTTTTTCTTGGCCAAATGCGGTTTTACAGTTGTACATCAACATCATCATTGTATGTAACTATTTTAATTACAATACTTTTTTTTATTTTTAGCTTCATATTAATACTTCATAATATATCTTAGTCATAATTTCACAAATTTCGAATTTCAGTTAATCTTATTTACATTTTTTAGCAAGTTTAGACATTCAGTTACCAGTTTATATCTATTTTTAGACCTTTATTGCCCCGCAGCCCAAAGTATTATTGAAAATTGTCAAGAAGATAGTTGTTCGGTCGCATATAGACCATTTCATCCTCCACCCCTTAGGAGGTCCCTTTTATGTTTAAGCTAGTTTGTAAGTGGCAATGTACTTCAAGACGTTAACCAAAAGAGTTCCATTTGTACATTTTGTAAATAAATTGGTAAATTCATTTCTTATCACTTTTCATAATAGAAATTACAATTAGTTGCATCGACATTAATTATTTAATGGACGTGTAACGTACAGACTACTGTACAGCGATGATTTCTGCTTCAAAACAGTATCAAAAGTGTCCAGCAGTTGCAGCATTGAATAATATTTGCCGTTGATCGTTTTACCTTTTTCAAGGTAATCAATAAGAACTGGTGCGGCCACAACGAAACTCAGTAAACCACTTTTTAACTATTGAAATTGACGGTGCAGTGTCCCCATATGGAAATTAATTATTTATCAAGCCTCTCCTTGGTCTCTTTAAAGGATTTTTTGCGCAAAAAGTAATGCTTAATTAGCACATGAAATTCCCTATTTGCGATTATTGTAGAAATCAACGAGATTAGCAGCTTTCAATTGTTGTCAAACATACACTAAACATGGCAGCTTGCTTAAAATTTCTCAGTAGTTTACCAATAGATGGCACTTGACAGAAACAGTGTTAGTAATTGAGCGGGAAATTCGAAAAGTCACCACCCTCGTTAATGCCGTCTTCTGTAGTTTCAGCATCATACCAACTATTAAATATTTTTCCTCGCATTATGCAGGTATTGTCCAATGCTTCGTCTGGTTTTGCCGAGTGTTTGGGATAATGACACGGGTAAAGTACCCGAGGAGGACAAAATAAAAGATGATGTGCTATCAATTTCTAGATTACTAGCAGTATAGATCATAACTTTATATTCAGGAGGTCACTGGCCCTAATTCTGGTCCGTCTGCCCTGATCCATGTTTCTCTGTGGCTCTTTTGGATCATTTAGGCAAATTCTGGAGCTGTAATATTCCAAAGATAACCTTTCACTTATTTTCTGTGTTCCATTCTTCCGTTTCGCCTGTCTCTTCCTAAGTACTACAATTTAGGTCGAAAGGGCTGCCTGCCCACCAGCATTAGTAGCTAGTGGGAATGAAACACCTAAAGCTTTTTTTAATGATTACGTTTTTTGTCCAATATATACTTTAGGACATAACCCACCGCTATGACCCAGAACCTTTAAATAACGTATTTTAGAACATAAGAACAGTTATGTAAAAAATAAAACTTTAAAAGTTTGTGTTTTGTCTTTACATTTTATCATCTAAATTATCTAGTGGTGTAGATCATAGCTTAGCATTTGGTAGTTCACCGGTTTCGCTGACCCTGGTCCAAGTGTTCTGTAGTTTTCTTCGATCATTTAAGCAAATACTGGGGTATTAATATTCCACAGATAATCTGACACTTCTTTTCTGTATTTATTTCGTCCATTTGACTGATTCCACCCGGGTGCATTACAGTGCAGGTCACAAGTGCTTTCCACTACCAGCATTACTAGCTGGAATATACAGCTGAATGAACATGTAAATAAAAGTTCTGATGTGTATACATACACCATCTTTTTTATACATCTGGTTCTTGTGGTATATCCTTGGAAGAAACTCGTAATAAAGAATCTAAATGAAATTATATTGTCTTTGAGAAATTTTACCTTTACTTCTTATCTGCGATCAGTGGTACAAAAATTTATACTTTAGATAACTATGCCGACTATTTATTTAAGAAACAGTTAAATAACGAAATAGTTTACGGTTTTTAACCATTTCTGACAGCTGCGTTTAAATGTATTTATGTATACCATCTTATAAAAACTTTCGAGATAGGTATTATGGATTTGGTATAGCATGTGTTCAGCACTTGTATTCTCATGCAGGTAGATTTTCATCGGTTATTAAGCCTACATAAACCCGCACGTCCTAAAACGGTTATGGTTAGAAAATTGACGAAGGTTAACGGAGAGAGGCAAAAACTAAAATAGGCTTACGATAACATTATATGCTACTGACACAATCGTTTTAAAAGAGGTATATACTCAAACACGTTCATTGGTGCTGCAAAAAAGTAAACACAAAAAACACCTTATGCTTTCGACAAAACAAAACAAAAACAACCCTACTAAAACAATCATTAAAAAGGAAGTTACTCGTTTAAATGAAATTGTTTTCATATCAAAACTAAATCCAAAATTTTAAATCCAGAAAAACGGATGATGTCTCAGAACTAATATAAGGAACACGGTTGTATGGATCGAGCGGTCGTGTAATTTGTGGTAAAACGTAAAAATTGTAGATTGAGCGGTCACTTTTTCCATCCCATTTAAATATGTCGATTTTGCGGTCAAGGTAACATAAGACCGTGGAATATGCGGTCATAAATTCGAATACCAATAAAACACAACTAACATCAGGGAGCCTATTTTGTCAATATTTATTTATCAAAATATACATATATAAATACATTGTTATAAGAAATATAAGAAAAATAAAGAAGTATACATTATACACGTGAAACGCTTTTATAAATACATTGTTATTCTTAATCTACTCTAATAATATAAGACATTTTCTTTAGAAATAATAATAACTTTTCTTTTTTTGAACCGTTGTCATCATCTTCATACCACTTTGTCTTCTATCCTCTAATCCAGGTAGATGTATTTTCTTTTTCGCTTTTTTCCGTCTAAATTTAATTCCAACCTCATTATTTTTTTATCAGCTCCTTTGGATACTTCCATAAGTGTTTGAAGAATGGTTTTAAATATCGAATTTAACCTAACCCAACCAATTTGTTTTCAAAAGTAAAGGTGTATACATTATACGCGTGAAACGCTTTTTTGATCGCAAAATCGACAGGTAAATTTTACCCTTCCTCCATTTTTACATTCAAGAAGGATTTGACCGAAAAATCCACTGACCGTAAATAGGACGACACCAAGGAACACAGAGGGAAGCAAAAGGGAAACCGATAATCGGTGGTGTACATTAAATTTCATTTAGGTTACTACCAATATACAAAAACAAGTTTAAAACAATGACAACTATAAATATTTTGTACTTTTTTCCAACAGGTGCAATAGACCAAGAAGAAAAAGGAAGAAATCAACAAAATTTAATTATGGGGGTAGACCCAAAATACATACATCAAATAAACCTATACATATGTAAATTGCAAGGAAGGTTAAATATAAATTTAAAGTCAACTGTACATAATACGTCCTCCACCGCGGTCGTGAAAAATTAAACAAGTTTTTGTAGCCGCTAACGAAAATAGCGCCGATTTCCTGGTTGCTGAGCCATATTCCTAAATGCCTTATTTTACGGATTGGCTTCGACATATATGTTATGTTATATTATATGTATGTATGTTATTTGCCGATAACGAGGTGGCTATGTTGGTTTATAATTTTTCGTATGTATATATATGTATTATTAGTTAATGCGTAGCAGATGTTACTGAAAAACGACTGGATGATGATGTAAAATTGATGCTTTATTTACTCTGATCGTATGTAACTTCTTAACAACTGTATAAAAACGAATACATTCGCATTTATTTAAATTAAGAAATGTTGCAATTAAATTGCAATCGTACTTGAATCGAGGACGTTTCGGGTCAATATGAAATATTTCGCTTAAATGCAAAATACCTACAACAGTGTTTATCATAAATTAATATAATCTGAATGTAAATAAATTTACGCCAAGTACTTCAATATAATTGCTAGTAATCATAAGTTGAAAATTTATGTTTTTTTTTTAATCTGATATATAGCATACTTTTACAGGTTTAAATCATAAAAGTGGTCTTATTAATTGACAATAGACGTATACTCGTAATCAAAAACTATTTACTAAAAAGGAAAATTTTACGACCACACGAGGTACTTTAGAATTCTGATTATTAAAAGTACACCATTCAAATAAATTTTGAAGATTAACAGGACGTTATATAAGGTAAAAGTAGAAGAATTAAATTACGTGTACTTTTTAAACATGGCCTTATTCTGTATAACATGTACAAGTTTTATTCTTATAGTGTAATAACGAGAGTGCATAAAAAATATGCCAAATATCTTCAAGAAAATAACGGTAGGGGGTAGTGTGTTGTTGCTCTTCTGATCAACAAATATAATAGGAACGCGACAAATTTCACACAAAGGAAAATATTATAAAGTTCAGTTCATTAAAGCTGAAAATTTTAAGTCAAATTGTGCTGTTAGTTCTATTTTCGTTTCTAATAGTTTCTTACAGACAAGTTAAAAACAAACGATTAATTTTTATATGGGTTTAACGAATTGTACATCGGAACTTTTATAAAAATGCGTTATAACAGAAATTGATGGTATGCTTGTACATATTAAAATAAGAAATTTGGAGAAGTATAGCAATATAAATTAAAAATAAACCGAAACTTAATTTATCCGAAAACATCTGATAATTTAGGCTTTTAATAAGAATATTTGATTCATTCTAATACTGCTATAAAAATATTCAGAAAAACAATGGTTATACGGGTAGAAATAAAAAATTACCTTGAATCTGCCATAACAAAGTCGCCAAGATGCTGAAATTAGGGGCTAATTTGATGCCAAGGAGAAAAATTAGGGTTCATAATTTATGTTTATTGACTTCTGACTAATTTATTTTTTCGTTTAAATGTTATCTATCTCTTGATGGTTAGGTTGTGGATATTTATTCAGGTAAACCCTAAATAACCATAATTTCGACAGTTGTTAGTAAAAAATCAATAATCGTAAATTATGAGCTTCTATTTTTTGACCTTGGCACTAAATTAACCCCTGTTTTGGCATTTTCGAAGTTCATTTTGGCCACTTTGTTGTACCAGAGCTTCATAGTGGTAAAATTAAATTATTTCGGCATGGTTTCCAATTGCAGTTTTTTTTTCATATATACATGGATTGAAAATCTCGTGAGAATATAAATATCAGTCTTTCAAAAACATACACATCATCTCGTGGCAGTCCAAATAGAAGATGTCAAAAGTCTTGCCATTTTACATAGAACCGAAGAAGATTAAACGGATTTTTGTCGATAGCTAAATTTAGGAGAACCTAAAACCGAGTTGACACGCACCGGGGAGTTGACAGGTTGATTGACGACCTCTCCGCCAACTTTCTTTATTTTGTATATTGAAAGAGAATCTATTTGCTGATAAAATCGGTTTTCTAACAGAACCTTTCGTCGTTATGTTAACAGTTGTTCCCGAAAGTCATCGATTACCGAACTTATTTAGGGCGTAAGTTTCTACTAATGATGCAATTATCTCTCTATGTGTTTCAGTGTATATATGTACACACATATAACACATACATATATACGTCAACACAATCTGATGATGATTGGATAATTCCAAGAAGATTATTAACATTAACTGTGAAATAATAAAAATGTCTAAAACTTATCAAGGAAGTCTCTTGCAAGTCAGAACTTGACGTTTGAGAATGTTTAAACATTCAAAACAATAAACAAAATTTCATGAATTCAGACTTTAATTGATAACAGTTCCTAGTTATTAAGATTTATTCCCCCCTTATTCGCCTCTTGGTTCGTGGAGAGAAGCATACGTAGTCTACATTGGCCCTACAGGCCTTCTCACCTACGGTATTGAACCCTACGGCCTTGAGTTTCCTTCTTTCCAAACATTAGGTTAAGTATAGTATAATATTGTTTGGCTCTTGAAGGCCTTCCATCCTATTTTGATCACGGTTATTGAACACTTACGTTAACTTTACATCTTCCCTTTACTTGATTGTCGAAGCATGCATTAGTCGAGGTCGTATTTTTACGCTTTTTCAGCTATTGATTGGTGGTATTCAACGTATTCAAGCTCCCTTTCAACCCATCTTATTTTTTCCGCTTTTTCTCACTTCAACCCCCTCCTTTGATATATATATAGCAGCTTGGTACGATTTTTGAATTAGTCTCGCGTTTATTAAACAGTATGTGGTATTAGGGGTGTCTCCAATTTCATTTTACTTTACTTTGACATTAACTGTGGATTTCTATAATTAGGTATTCTTTTGAAAATGCCGGATACTTCTTACTAAACAAAAACTGTTGCACATGATCTATGGCGTTTGAAAAGGATAAATACTAAACCAAAAGAAAAGGTTCACTGATTTTGAACTGCTCGGTGCATAGTCAACACTCAACAGTCTAAAGAGAAACTCAATACTCAAGAATGTCTGAAGTCTGAATGGTCTAAACAAAATGTATTTCTGAGTTGTACATTATTTATCGCCCATCTGTTTTTACCTGCACCAACCCTCAACAGATGGCTTCCAATGAATTTTAAGTGTAGATCTCTAACGAAATAATACCATTTGAAATTTTTAACGAGTAATAAACCCCATGTTTGGAAAACATAATTATAGGTTCCTTGAGAAACGGTTCAAATATCAGGTATAAGTTCACGTATTATCTGTTCAATCATCTTCAAATTAGAATTAATAATTGTTAGAGTGACATTGAAAGATAATTTTTCTAAATTGTTCAAGCGATAAAATATAACCTGAAAGGTAAACAACAACAAGAAAACAAAAGCACATTTATAGAACAGAAAAGTCATTTTTCAAAGTATTACAGTCAAAAGTAATTTTTTGTTGTCATTCTGGATTTCCAATCAATTGTTTAATTCGTAATATTGTAAATGACTTTTAAAATACTATTTTAATTAAAAAATATCAAATAATAGTAAACAATATCCTCCAATTTGTGTAACGCGATTCGGAATTAAGTTACAATAAGTTTACTTTTCCATTTATATGGCATTCTTATCACTAAATACAAACCTAGCCATTAATTACTTACAAGCCCTGCCTACCATAACTAACAAAAATATGTTATTTTTTGGACCTTTTATGAAAATTAATTAAATTATGTTGAATGCCTTTGTTAGAACTAGTTATAACTAAAAATTATTGCTGTACTGCTTTGGATTTTATGAGGGTGTATCAAATATAAACGAGACTGTTTTTTTAAAATTACGCTCACTCTCACTATATCTTACAACTAAGCATATATGTCCTTACCTAACTAATCTTAGTACATATAGGGTCATCTACAAAGTTTCTTTTGTCATAATATTGCAGTGGTCTTCTTTTTTTCATGTTTATCAATCTATAATACCCTTTTTAAAAAATCCTGTTTCCATCGCATTCCTTGATTTAAATCTGTTACTATAAATGTATACAAGTCGATCTTTACGTGATTTAATGAGTTTTAACTGAGCCATCTTGTCAAAACGCTTTTCGTCTAGTTAAAACCAGTTTTAACTGAAATTAATTGTTGACCAGCAGCAAATCTTAATTGCAGCAAAGGCATTCAGTGTAAACTATTTTCAACTAGTAAAAGCAAATTTTCACTGTAACATAATTAAACAATTCCCTAAGATTTCTTGTTCACCTATTTCCTCTTTATATTATTTTTACTGTTATACGTTCCATTCCCTTAATGAAACGTGTTATTTTTACCTTTTAAACCTGCATAACGGGCGATTTGTTCAAGAAATTTAATCCACTGCATAAATGTTTTAATTAATTCTTGAGAATAGTTTAAATTTCGGCTTAACTCTGAACGCTGGTGGCATCACGTGCACATTAAATAAAGATTAGGTAATTGAATTTAAATGAAACTTTGTCATATGTAGACTTTAGGTATATATAGATGCTATTAATTTAGAATCGGTAACTTTAAATAACATTTGTGTCATCGTTTAGGTTTCTCTGTGTATGCTACGTACATAAGCGGCGGTACCGGGGTCTGGTTCACAGGTTGGTTCACTCCAACAAACTTGTTTGGAACTTATTTGCATATATTAGTACTGGAAATGATAACATATGCATGTAAAACGGAAGCTGAAAATTGAATTACTCTAGCACTCGTTGGAACTTCCTGAATACTACTTTTACACCTGTTACTCCTACCACTATTAATGAAGTTGTTCTCGACACACCTCCGTTTACAACGGCCACTTAAATCCTAATTTCGAACGCTTATTCCAGTTTATATAACGTAAGAAAAAGCCAATTACATGACCAAACATGAATAAAAAATTATTTATCTTGTTTATACCTCACAATTTCAAATAGTTAATAGGTAACACTGTTGACGACTAGCAATGAATTTCTTGAATGGTATTGACTAAATAGAGTCTTTGTCTTTCATATTTAAGTATCTAATAATATGCTTTCCTAAATTATTTGTTAATAAAATATCTGAAAAAACAGCTCTAGGGGCATTTTTAACCACTGAGCCACTGGCGGCTATTCAGGTGAAGTAGGTCAAGGTCGTCCTTATCTATTTTCTGGGAATCTACGAAAAAATCCCCTGAAAAACGAGACCATATAACTTCTACTGCGATCTGCGATTTAATAATTAAATACCCTACAAATAAATTCGTAGATATAAAAATCTGGAAAAGTAAGTGAAAATTCGAAAATCATATGATTGGTCAATGTGAGTTTTATTGTAAAAAAAAGTAAAATTAAGACTAGAATTCATTACTAATAACTGTTATTATGAACAACAAATAGGTCTTGCCACGGTTTCAATACTTCGATAGCAAAAAATTTACTTAACAAAAGGACATTAAACTTATTTTATCCTTCAAAGTCAAGAATTAAATTAAACCTTAGTTCATTAACCTTTCCAGGCAATATTTATTTAACTTTAGGCAAATTTGTTCCAAATTTACTGACAGTTTTGTATCGTTTAGAACCAATAACTTCAGATAAAATCAAAACCAATAGGGATATTACTAAAAAAGAATTGAAATCACTTAGGCCAAAAATGTTAAAAATATTATCCAATGATAGCGGAGTTTCGTCAAATAACATTTTTGTACTGACATTGTGTAAATAACGTTAAATCTAAATTTAAAAACTCGTTAAGAAGTAATAACGTAGAAAAGCGAATAAAAGGAGACTTTGGTATGGAAATAATAAAAATCAAAAGATGTCTTACCCCAATTTACCACAACACTAAGAAATACGGACACGTGTTTCGCTCATTTACATTGTGAACATTTTCAAATCAGTTTTGTGTTTTCTTTTTAAGTAATAACATTCTATTTACAACAATTTTCCGGAGATTTTCTGTCGAGGGGACGGAACTTTCCTTTTAAATTAATGTATCTGCCTGGAGGGTTTTCTAATGTTAAAAAAAAATTAAATGAAAATATATATAAACAAAATGCTTTTAGATGTTTCAAATATGTTTATTAACACACTCTACATATGTTTCGACTTCCGAAGTCTTTCTCAAGAGTAATAGATATTTATTATTATTTAGTAAATAAAAGATATAGATATTTATTATTATTTAGTAAATATCTATTACTCTTGAGAAAGACTTCGGAAGTCGAAACATATGTAGAGTGTGTTAATAAACATATTTGAAACATCTAAAAGCATTTTGTTTATATATATTTTCATTTAATTTAAACGATGTTTCATAATTATCCAACAGACAATTCAATTGAAATTATTTAAAAAAAACTTGTAATTGCCTTCATACACATAATAAATGCCCAAGCTCAGAGTATGATCTCTAAAACCATATCGAAATCGTGATCCACACTTCGTAGCTGACCATGAACTTAATGTTCTTTATTATTATTGTTTTTTTATTAAATATAGAGTTGATTAGAATTAAGTTAACCAAATTACAGGTACCGACATAATTTTTCTATCCACAAGAATATCGGGACTTGTTGGGCCTGAGAGGAAGCAGTGCCTAATACCCTTCTCTCATCGGACCTGGTGAAGGATACCATATGTGCACCCTTTAGAGTATAAAACAAATTTTCATTGCACTTGGCTGTCCTTAGTGTAGTAATTTAACTGTCTAAGATACATAGTTTAAATAAAGCAATGGCTTCGGTTTCAACTACTTATGTGATACAAATATGTATATACGTAGTAACTCTAGAAATAGTTAGAAACTTATTCTCCATTCGAACTGTTATTGTATAATAAGTACTACATACTCGTATGTGTCGTAAGCAGCTGCATAAAAAGTATTTATGTTTGCAATGTTGTAGTTGGTTTTATTGGTATAATGTAATCAGTATATTTAGTGTGGCATGTGGTATATAAATTATAAAGCAGATGTGCCATTCAATAGGGTTGATATCAAAGGAGCACATTTTTTCAGTTGTCCCATTTACGAATGTCGTTGACCTGGCAAATTGTGCCACTTAGGTTTTTAGGCAATCTTTGTCTAACTACAGATACACATATACATTTCTACATAAATGTAACAGTATTTCCGTATAAATACGAACAAAATAAGATTGGTTCGAATGTAAACAATCTTCTTCCACCATATGTCAAAGGTATTATTTTCGGATACATATTCATATCATTTAAATGTGATATATCATGTGTGTATGTTTGAAAAAAGAGCATACTGCACATGCAGATATCTCATTTAAATAAATTTAAACTAATAATTTTTGAGGCACTAAATTTTTGAAATTCCATATTAATAATAATAATGGTTAATTTTTTATTGGTAATTTTCAAATGATTTATTTTGCTTTCGTTACAATTGTTTCGTTACACAGTAACTTCATCAGACGAGATGACAAACTAACTTATAAGGTATTTTACGTTACTTAAACAAGACGTACTAAATCTAGAGTGGGGTATGTTTTTATTTACAATTAAGATTAAGTAAGGGTGTGTTACTAACTTCTATTTGATCATTTAAGATAATGTTACTTTTGTTATGTTTGTTAATTTCTAATATCTCAAACAAATTTAATTTTTGACCTTTATTAATAGTGTGAAGAATTTCAAAATTTTTGTCGAAATGATGATTTTCTGATATTAGATGTTCTGCATAGGTGGAGTGTGACTTCTGTTGGTGGTAAGCTTTTAGGTGTTCGTTTATTCTTTCTTGAAAAGATCTACCCGTCTGTCCTATGTAGACCTTTTCACAATCTCCACATTTTAAATTGTAAACTCCTGATTTTGAGATTTTATCTGTTTTATTTTTGTTATTTATAATTTTGTTTCCTAAAGAATTATTTGTTTTATATGTAACTAGACTTTCACCATTTGTTCCTAACTCTTTTAGAAATATTGCAAAAAAATGTGAGAGAGGTAAATGATTTGTACTTATTCTGTTTATTATATGGGTAAACCAGACTTAATGTTTCTATATTTATTTTTTTTTAATTTAGAAGTCCTCTAATTAAATTTTTGCAGTAACCATTATTTTCTGCTATTGCATAGATTCTGTTTAATTCTGTATTGAAGTTTTCTTTATATAAAGGAACATTAAGCAACGAAAGTTGGGGTGTGTTACTAACTTACTTAATATTAATTGTAACTAAAAACATACCCCACCCTAGATTTATTTAAGTAACGTAACATATCTTCATAAGTTAGTTTGTCATCTCGCCTGATGAAGTTACTGTGTAACGAAACAATTGTAGCGAAAGCAAAATATATCATTTGAAAATTACCAAACCGGTAATTTTAATATTAAATAAATTCAATAAATATCTTAGAATTTTAATAAATTAAAATAAATACTTTGGGGTATTGAGGGTGTACTAGTACTTGAGAATTTTTAAAATAATCTAGAAATTAAATGGCTATCGCTGCGGTCTCTATAAAGGGGTTACAGTCAGTTTCAAAAGTCTAAATAATAATGTTATAGGTATATTAAAAAGTAAATCCATCCAAATTTGGACGCATGGATATCTACCCTTATCGATGGTAAAAAAACAGTTGCATTTTAATCATACGGAAATTCCGCCAAGGGGCGTTCAACCACACCCTTGTTTATAACCTCAACATTCAAACACATTCGATGCTCTGAAATTCGCCCATTTTTAATTACTACAAACTAAATGACAACATCCTGGATATCTAAAATAGTAAGTTGGTTAAATCCTTAAATTAGACGTTTAAATGGTCAGCTAATTGCAGAATATTGTATTTTTGGAGGAGATAACTGCACCGATTTGCTTTACAGCCCTACGTACGCCAGTACTATAGAACCATTAGAACATTATTATATAGCCATGGTAACGGAACTATTTACTGTAGGTAGGTACTCATACCGTTATTATAAATTATTGGTAATTCGAATCAGTTTCTGGTCTGAATACTGATAAATAAAATTTCAATTTTCTATTGTATATTAAAAAACTTACATTCCCAATCGACCCATTTCAGTTCCTTGAGTAGTCGCAGTCTAAAAAAGAAAGAGGAATTAGTCAGAAACTTTTTTCAGCGGAAATAATAATACATAATAAAGAAGTTTTCGTAGTCACTGTAAAAAATCATTGAACGAAATAAATGAATGTAGTCGTAATTCTCAAATCCGAAAAGCCACCTGAACGTTTGAGACTGTACATCTCCCTTAAAGGAGTCGTTGTTCATTTTAAGCTTTAAAAAGGCCCATGGAAAGCAATACTAGGCTTAGCTCGGAAAGATTGATTTATATTGACAAGGAAGGCATTTATATTGGATTTCAGTCTGGTGGTTAATTATGCCAACGCAACTCTCATGTTTCCGGTTCTTAACGAAGTAAATCCTTCGGTTTGCTGATATCCTTAAACTTCCTCGCTCTCGAACAGGCAACTACCACCCTTAAAATTTATTGTCGCTATTAGTTATCACTTTCGTAGCTTAGTATTTGTTTTTAAACCGAAAATCATTTTTATTTAATTTTACTTAAACTTCTTTACAAATTAATTTAAAAACACAAGTTGCACTTATTTTCAATACTAACTCGAAAAGGATAATAATTTAACTTAGGGATGGTAATTTGCAATGCACGTCAGCCAAAGCCTACTTCTACGATTTAAAGTTAAATATCAAACATTACATTGAAAATTTATAATTTTAATGCACCTACGTATATGTTACATTCTCACGTTATCGCCAATAATTATTAAATTAGTGTTACAGTTTAAGGTCTTAATTTATTGCCCTTACAACGTTTTAACTTTGATTTTAACAATTTATTTGAAGCATTTTGTAAACAGAACATACTTTTTAAAATCATGAATAGGCCACGTGCAAAATTATGAACAGTGTCGAAACATATTCCTTAAAAAATATGGATTCGTCGAAATACTGAATAAAAAAAATGTAAATATGTTGCTTAAAATAATTATTTAAAATTGAATAAAGTTCAAAAAAGTAAAACAAACAGTTCCAAAAATATGTTTGGTATTGATTAATATTAACAAGTTACACAGAAAAAGCGGTTAGGTGAAACCTCCGAAAATACCCTTAATTTAGGACAATATTGTTAATAAAAATGGGTATGTATGTAATACAATAATTACAATTTACAGGCAATGTACTCAACCGTAAGAGTAGTGACTGATATCAAAAGAAACCATTAGAATCTATTCTTGTATTTTAAAAGATTATTTTTTATCTTAATGATAGTAATTGTGGTATATAAGTATGTTATTTATTTTGTGTGACCCCATTAAATTGAATTGAATTATTATTTTTGATAAAAATAATTTATTGAATAGAATTGATGTCGTATTATAAATATCTACACTTTAAATTTAATTAAACCATTTTATTGGGAAACTTATTTTATAATAACATTAATAAGATAAAAGCAAAGTAAGAAGACCAACCGCATAAAAGCTTTCTTAAAATATGTTAATAAACGATAAGTATAATACAAGAAATACTGGTAAACGTATGCCCTACGCAGAAATTTTGGATGTTCCCATTGGTAACTCTGAAATGGACTTCCGATTATTCTTTTTTTAATTTTTAAAATCTCAAAAAGCAATAATAATTATCATGAAATGCTTTATATTTAAAATTTGGATTGTCAAATGTGACACTAAAAGTAGTAAATGAGAAATAAAATTGGAAATTTTCTCAGTTGAAAATGGTATATAAGAATTTTCTGCTCTCGCGGCCGAGACTTTTATTAATTAAGGATCTAAAACTAACGAAGTTTTTTATAGAAAAATATGTAAAAAAGCTATAAAATGTAAGATTGTGAGCAAAGGTTTACGTATGGTCAATGAACTTTGTGATTTTTTATTTAAATTGCCTTGTCCATTAAAGAAAGCATTATTTTCGAAAGGAAAATCATCCACATTACATTTAAGTATCATTCTGCAGAAGAAGAAGCTTTGGTTGTATTTGAAAATGCACTTAGCCAAAAGTGTGTTTAAGGCATCTCTAAACTCTTCTACTAGATCGATAAAACAACCCAAATCATATTTTACAGAGACGTACATATTCCCCTTTTAAAAATCGCACTTACATTTATTGTTACTAATCCGGAAGTAACCTTTTCATTGCATAAAACAAAATCTTCAAAAATTTATTTTATTGTCGGTGAGGTGCATTTCTACTAAGCGATCTTGTTGAGCGGCGTGGTCTATAATTACATTAACATTAGAGAGGTTATTATTTGATTTGCGTCCACCTGACCTGGTCCACGTTTCTTTGTGATTTTGTTGGATCATTTAGAAAAACACCTGTGGTAGTCATATTCCACACAATACTTTTCACATCTCTTCTGTGTTCATTTCGTCCATATTACCTCCCTCTACAACCACCTTACACCCATTTCCACGATTTCAAACAGTAACTGAAGAAGACTATCCGCCCTACCCTCCGGCTTTGCACTGCATTGTATACAAAAGTTTAGGTTCTTTTTTCTAAACGAGTGAATGCCTGTTCATTGCTCATTTCATCCAAATTATTCCGTTCAACTCAATTCCAGACCACAGCGACTGTATTCTATAACAGTTTGAGTTATTACTGTCGTTTACATTTTCTTCGTGTTATATGTTATTGCTTGCTTAGTTTAAATTTAAGACCCTAAAGGAACCTTTATTATTTATTTATTTATTAACATCGGTTCAAACAATTTCAATAAAAGATTTCAAGGGATCTAGGAGCATTCAATAAAATACAGGTTTGAAAGCATAATATGTATCTGATAAAAACAATACATATTTACGTATGTTTATTAATTCAAGGTGGATACTGAATATGGCATTAATTACGTTTCAAATTCAGGAGCATGTTGGCGTAACGATGCTTTGATAAGTGTCTAAGTAATAACAGTGTATTTAACACATTTAATTAACACATTAGCAATATTATTACCACATGTACGCACTTTTTCAATTTAATTTGCCATCAGATTTCCAGCTGGAAGAAGCAGCAAAAATGTAGATCGGTGACAATCACTAAACTTTTTTTAAATGCATAATTAGCGTACTGTTAACATTCTCACAATCAGAATTATTGGCTTTTTATGGTAGTAGCTAATATTTGATGAAACTTATCCATACTTTTACGAAAATAAAACTACAAAAAAGTTTCACGAAAATTGTATTGCTATATAGACAGTTATCAACTTTTCATAATTATTTAAAGAGTTTGCATAAAAACATTAAATTGACTATACAATTAGAGATAAACAATTCTCTAAACTTTCTAGATCTAACTATAACTCGTGTTAACTCTCGACATAAATTTAACATATTTCACAAACCTACCCATACAGACACCATCATACATGCACATTCCTTTCATCCTATATCCCATAAGCTAGCTGCCTTTAACTCTTTTATACATCGTTTAGTAAAAGTACCAATGTCTAATGATGATTTCCAAACCGAATTAAACAGGATTTATGAAATTGCAGCTAACAACGGATACAGAATTTCTCTAGTAAACCAAATATTAAACAAAAAAGTTAAACTAGATACTACAAAAAGTATCTACCCCATAATAAAAACTAAACGGAATAGTTTGGTTTTTTTTTTCTTATTTTGATTATATTTCACTAAAAGTGAGTAATATTGTTAAAAATATCAACAATAGTTTTATTAACTTCAGAACTAATAACACTTTAGGAAAATATATAATAAATAATAAATGTAAAACTCCTAAAAATTTATGTTCAAGAGTTTATTTATTGACTTGTAAGCATTGTCCTAAAGTGTACGTCGGTCAGACTGGTAGGAAACTTGAGACCCGCATATATGAACATTTTAGTAGCTTCAATAATAAAAAAGTAGATTCTACCTGTGCACAACATCTTATAGAAAATAACAACAACTTTAATTTAGATTATAAAATTTTACACATTTTCTGTCAGCGCCCACCTGATGAGACCCTATTTGTCGAAACCGCTCGTGGGTTATGGCTTTCGGTGCGCTGTACATACTGTGTAGGACGTATTCCAAATGTGGGATCTGTGATCCTTTGTAATTAGATGGAAAAGGATTTTATTACCTTATTTTTTTGAATTATTATCTTCGTCTAATAATCTTTCGGAATCAACAGTGTAATTCAAAGCTGGTAGGGGTATTAGCCCTCGGAGTAGTTGTTTCTGTTGATTCCACATTCTTATGCTCAAATATTTAATAATTTATGATAAATAATACGAAACAATTAATCATTTTTGTATGTTAATTGGTAATTAATTTTTATTTGAATGGTTAAGGTCTATCGTTCGTCACAAAATTGAAGAGTATTCAAAATAAACCAACAGAATAATTTTTGAAGTTAAAAATAAAATGGAAACGAAATGGATACGTCAAAAGCTTGCGCATTTATAAATATATTAAAGAGACATTACATTAAGCTGCTCTTTCTATCTCTGAAGAGTTTTACGAGAGCGACTAGAAAATTTACTTACTAACGAGTCTCTCGACAACTTCAAAAGAGAGGAAAGTAATTGTTTTAGTTCTTTAAGTACTTTGTACAGGAAGATGTATATCTATGTGTATATTGAAGTCATAAATGTAATTACTCAAACTTTTCTGCCGTAACCGTCGAAAACCAGTATCATTGACAATAGCTGAGGATTTACGACTTGTGACTTCTTCCAAAAGTTTTCTTCGCCACTCGCAAAAACGATTCTGGGTCGACAATAAATAATTAATTACTGCGGATTTCTTCCGTTGAATCCTTAATTTTTATGTCGTTGTATAAAAAGGATATATTTTCCAACAATAGCAAACTATTTGTACTTTTACTTCGTTTATCGATGAAATATTGATGGCAATATTTTGTAAAATTAAAGAATCATACATATCTTACAATAAGAAATGAGACATACAGGATTTTGTTGAAAAATAAAAAGTTGACAAAACAATAATGGAACTTTCTGAATGATAACAAGTTTAATTCCATAGAGGAAATGGTTGTTTCTTAATTCTAGGTGGATATATATTTAAGGTTATTTAGAGAAGTTGCGGTTGGGAACTTATCAAACATTTTTAATATATTCAAAAAACAAACACACTTGTTCAAAGGTTTTACAAACTTTATAAGAATACTCTTACAATTATAAAAAAACATACTATTAAGGAAATATACTCAGGTAAATGTTGCGCTAAAAATAGCAATATTAATACCATATGTTCAAATTAAGTTAATTTATGTAAATTATTAGTTAACAATAAAATTAGAAATTCCGACAAACTATGTAAATCTGGGGTGTATGAAATTCATTGTTCAGACTGCGATGCTATGTATATTGAGCAGACAGGAAGATCGTTTAGAATTAGGTTTAAAGAACACAGAAAGTCAATTGATGATAAAAAATGCAGTACTGGTTTTTCCCAACATTGTTTTGAAGATGGTCATAGCTTTAACGTAGAAAATAATTTCAGAATTTTACATATCCTTAATAAAAGTAAAATATTAAATTTGTTAGAAAAATTAGAAATCCAAAAAAAAATTATTAAAAATGAACAGTGTGAAGGGCACAATAGCCGTATATTTCGTGCATGTTTCCAAAAAACACCAAGTGGAGTCACTTCCCCCACCCACACGTTAGGTATAAATAGTTATGTTTGATCATCTTTAGTTACCGAGCGGCGTGGTCTAGTGATCTAGATCATTGCTTAGCATTCGGGAGGTCACCGGTTCGAACACGGGCCCGGCTGCTTTGGTCCAAGTTTTCTGTGGTTTCGTTGGATCATTTAGGCAAATGCTGGGGCAGTAATATTCCACAGATAACTTTCAATTCTCTTCTGTCTTCATTTCGTCCGTCTCATCTTTCTCTCCCTAACCACACCACCCACCCATTCCCACGATTCCTGAAAGGAGGCTGAAGAGGGTCTTACGCCCTACCCTCCGGCTTTGCACTACAGTGTAGGTCGGAGGGACTGCCCGCCAACCAGCACGAGTAGTTGGTGGGAATGAAACACAAAAAATTTTTTTTTATCTTTAGTTAGTTTCTAATTAACTCTTTGAGAATGGCCTAATTAAGCCGAAACAACTGTAATAGTATTCTTAATAAAGTTTGTAAAACCTTTGAACATGTGTGTTTGTTTTTTGAATATTTACATATATATTTAAGGTATTAAATGGTCATGTTTCTACATTAAAAAGTTGTTTATCTATTATCTATTCTTACGTAACTATATGCTCCAGCTATTATACATATATTGAAGGCGTGGGGTTCCAAATGATCAATGTTATTTATTTTAATGACTACTGGTCATTATCAAAGTCTAATATTGTTAATATTTTCAATGTTGATCTTTAATATATTTTGACATTGTTTATACAATGATTTATTAAAATTATTGAAAAATGTAGATTGTAGACTAATCAAAATATGACACAGGTATAGGTTTTGTACCAAATAAAACTCGGATAAAAACGCCTTTATTAATAGACGGGAGTATATGTTCATTCGTTTGATTAAAAAATACAGGAACGCGTAAAAGTTTATGAGTTGCACGTAAATATAAGGAAGAGCGTTTCTGTAATATAATGGTAAAAGCTTTCCACCAGCAATCCTTAATAATACGATGATTTTACAGCTTCCAGTGAGCATTCTAGACAATAAAGCATTTCCTGGCGCATTTTAAATATCAAAGTTTGTAGTTGACTTCTTATCTTTACTGTTACGGATTGACATAGTGTATCCTATAATGCATAATAAAGCTATAAAGAAAAGTTCAACTTGTTAAGTTTATTGTAATAGCTGCAATATCTTTCCTTTTAGGATCCCTTGATAAATTGGCGTTTCCGCATATACAGGACGTTGAGCTTGCAAATGAGCCAAAACATGCACATACTGAAAACAAACTGCAAAATTACACAAACTGTTTCAGTCCACAAATCTCTGAAAATTTTACTGACAACAACACAAAACAGACCCGAACAATATTAGACGAACCCTTGCATTTATTTTACAGAGTTGTTCTGCTTATTTATACCAAAATAGTAAAGACAAGGCTAAATGGACCTGACTCATATATGGCCCTATAAACTTTAAAAACAAAACTATGAACTGATGGGAGCCAGATAACATCGACAAAATGCTCATTCAGTCAATTCTCCTACGTTTTGTTATTTTATGATGGAATTATATTTTAATCGAGTTCCTGTAGAACCTAACGTAATGATTCTATCAGCGGGCGTTTAGCCTGCAATTTTCTAAACTAAAATTTATACCGCTTATCAACTAGACTTCATTAATTACGGTACATTTGATTAATTATAAATTAAAGTTACGTGGGCGTTATTATTTTAGAGGGTGTATGGTTACAGGCGAGACCCCCATAAAGGTCAACGCGTCACAGAACGATACCTTAGAGGTGACGTGGAAAGCCGTTCGCTTAACTTTATTTAACAGTTCCTTTCTCTAGATAAACTTAAGGAAGTGTACCTCATCCCTTCTTGGGGTCACGAGCCGAAACTAACCTCAATTTCCATAAATCATGATATAAAACAAAACATTTCTTTTTGGTCTTGGCCCATACTACGCAAGAGAAGACTTGAATCTGAATTTTTTATTTTAAAATGTTTACAATCATTAAAAAAATAATATTAAGCGATATCTCTTGAATATTTCTAAAATGTACGATGATAGCACGTCAAAAATTGAAAGCAGGTGGCGTTACAAGCACGAAAATACTAAAGTAAACGTTTAAAAGTCAAATAGATTGTTATCGGGATTGGATGGCCATTCGGTGGCATTAACGCAAGTATAATATAAGCAACGAGTATCGTCTATCGTGGTCAGACAAAATCGACAAAACAAACATTGCAGCCAAAGAAGTCAGAGTCAGAAAGAGCTTTGCTGTTGATGTTATTGCTTGCCTGCTCCGTAGCCTGGCTGCTGGCTGCTTTGCTTTGCTTACTTGCTCTGCTTCTCTCCAAGATCCACGAGATCTCAGACCGGTTGTTCCCAAAGCTTTCAACTCATTATACGAAATTTATCTTGGCTACCTGCGTACCGTCTCTGACCAGAATACACAAGCAGATAAAAAAATGCTTCACGAGTGAACAAGCAATCCGTAGGAACATTAGGCAATAACTCAATGATTTATAGAGTTTTCTACGCTTCCGCGGGTGTTGTTTACAGTGAAGTTCAAGATTATATATTTTATCAGACCCGACGTTTCGACCTCTATCATATCGAAAATCGTCACATCGTCATCTTTTTTAAAAAGATGGAGCTACAGTTATGTACACACAATACAATACAATACAATATATATATATATATACGAGGCATGTTTTTTAAGTTACTACTATTTTAATATTAATAAAAACCGTGCAAAGATATCTTAATAATTTTCTAATTCTTTTACATGAAAGCCTCTACCTTAATTTACTTTTCTACATAATTTCCTTTATTATTAAGGAACGTTTCATCAGTTTTTGGATACCCTTCTCATAGAACTCTGTCGCCTGACTTGTTAACTGTTAACCACTGCATCGCAACTGTTTTGACTTCGTCATCGTCTCGAAGACGCTAAGCGCTCAGATGTTTCTTCAAGTGCAGGAACAAATGGTAGTCAGTGGGCGCCAAATCAGGGCTGTACGGAGGATGATCTAGAGTTTCCCAGTGAAAAGATGTGATGAGATCTTTGGTCCGATTAGCCACATCTTTTAACATGCCTCGTATATATGTACTTCAACTGAGCTTTGAACATAACTTATTTTTTCTTTTTAGAAAGAATATGTATTAGTCTAATAAAACCCACTCTTTCTACCTTGTCATTCGAAATACAAACAGAATAATAATGTAATACGATTTTATTTATTTAAGTAATAAATTGTTAACTATAACCTACCATTTTTTTTTTGTTGTAGACGGTTTTCGTAATACAGGGCATAAAAATAAACAAAATTTACTTGTGACTTGGATCCGAAATCTTTCTGTACGTTACCTTTTCTCTTACTCCGAATTCGTAACTTTTTCTTCTGCACACAAAATTTTTCTTTCACCAACCAGATTCACTATTCATATCTGGCGTATTGTTTCATTAAAAAAAATTAGTTAGTATATGGGTTATAAGTCAAACCAGCCAAGTTGAAGAATACATTATTAACAGGTGTACTGATTGGGGCTTTAACCATTAGCCCAAAAAAGTACAAATGCAGCCAATCATTATTATTAGTTCAAAGCATACTAATTTTATAATGAACGACATGGTGGTAGGCCTCAAACATCAAAATAGCTTTGCATAAAACTAATAAGTAATTTTAGGTGGCTGTGAAGGAACGGTGGCGCAGGGTTGGAGGTGAAAAATGGAAAATTACTTAACTAATAACATCTTTCTGATGTTGTACACAATCTTTCTCACCCTCCCTCCCTTAATCAATTTTCATATCATAGTATTCAATTATATTTGCTTCAAAATTACACGTTATATATGGTTGAGCTTTCTTATAAGAAAAATAGGAAGAAGAAAGGTTTGTTCACTCCTGGTTTTGATGGTACAAACAAGCACCAAACAAACCATTGCGGCGGAGAACCGTGTCAAAAAGTAATAAGACACCCCGGGGATTTGTCAGCATAATAGCTTTTCTACACAGGAACCAAGTAAAAACGACCAATTAAAATCATCCCTCCAGTCACTCAGTCACTGTGTCGGAAAAGGAAAAAATAAATAAATCGGAACGCTCCTGTTTAATAAACTTAATGAAATTACAGGGCGTTGTCATTTCCATTAAATTTGCATTCGTTTATTTTTAATGAATGTTATTAAGGAACATTGACCGAGCTTTGAATAAAATTAAATTTAAAACGATTAATTAATATCAATGCTAATGTTTCGCAAATGTAAATGTAGCCCGAATTTTTCTTATGATGAAATCAAACAAAACAAAAATTTACGCCAGCAAAAAATCTTAAGGACAAATTCGAACTATCGGTAATCTTATAATCTCAATTTCATACTTAGCTTATTAAAATATTGTCATTTAAATAAATTCGTTACCCATATTTATTTTTTTATATTACTTGATGACTATGGATTTCTTTTTCTGTATTTATATGTGGAAGTGTAATTTTTTACTACAATCCAAATCATAACCGCAAATGTTTCGCTATTCATAGTAGATTGTGTTTTCAGAGGGTTCACGACTCACACTGTTTTATGCAAAATCAGACGTGAATGCTTATGAGAAATTGTGAATAAAATCAGTAAAATTTGATCCAAGTGATCCATGCATTTAACAAAAAACTGTCATATTTATGTCAACGTTGTAAAGTAAAAGAATCTGTTTTCAATTATCTACATCATGACTTTAGACGATTTAGACCCATATTACATTAAAGTTGTAACGGCATTACATTGTGTTGATAATTCAAATTCATATATTCAAACTAGATTAGAAGAGGCTATCAAGGACATCAGTAACGAAATAAAAAACTTAACAAAAATTGTTTCTGCATCACTAGAGAAAGCTAAAGAAGAGTATGACGATATAAGCAGCATGTCTGAAAATGATTTGGGAGAATTAAACGACCTTAAGTGTGTAATTTGTAGCAAATTCGATGTAGAAGCAGGTAACCGTCTGATAGAATGTAACGTCTGTCAGGCATTATACCATCAAGAATGTCACACACCGCGAATTGTTTCGTCAGAATTAAATGACAACAAGTGGACGTGTCGAAAGTGTGAATTAAAAGAGAATTCTACTTCAGTTTTGTCGACAACATCGTCTATCACAGACACAAGGATAACAACGTTAGAAGATTCGGCGATTTGCAGTCGTTCGGATAATAATTCTCCGACTCTGAAAAAGAAAAATGTTTCTGTAGAAAGACGAGTTACATCAACGAAAACGAAAGCAACTAAGAGGATGACAGTGGCAGAAACAGTGGTCTCTAGAGCTCCGTTTACGAGATCGTGCGTGAAAAAGTCCATTGTTTCCAAAAATAGTATCACGAACGCGGAAAAACGTATAATTAACATGAAGAAAAAAGCAGCAAAATTGCAAGAACAACGAAAAATGTTACGATAAAAAAACTGATTTCACAAATAAATAGAATTAAGTGTTGTAATTACCATTTATAATAAAATGACAACTGTTGTACATTTCGTACCTTGGAAAAAGTACAATTAGGTTTTTTCGTTTTATTTCTTAATACCATAAAGGGGAAAAGTTAAAAACAAAAGTTAAGAAATAAAATTAAACAACAGATAATTTTACGACTGGGAAACAAAATCTGGAAGTTTTTAAATACTGATTAAATAGTGGTTCAGAATAATCTACAAAAGTTTAGTAATAAAGTAAAATTGGTTTCGAATCTGTCTGAACTAGAGGAATTAGTTTCCTCGTAAAGATAAGGTAAACAAACTAGGAAAACAAAAGTTTTATTACCGGTTTTTAGGGCTCTTGGCTTTAAAAAAAACTTTTGCAAGTTAGGCAATTTAATCGTGCAAAATATATATATATATATATATATATATGTTTATCATTTTCCAACTGTCTCGTTCTTCAACAACGGTTTCTTACAATACTTTTTCTGTCACATCAGTCACATAATCTATTAATCTAATAAGTTAAGTAACAACACTGGTAGGCAAATAGGTGGGTTTAAGTCTTATTCATTAGACAAAATCTAAAATACAATAACGGTACAGAGGGAAGAATATGAAATAAAAATAATACAAAAATATTAGTATGTAATGGAGGAAATAGGAGGGTTAAAGTTAATATAAAAATTGAAGACTTATCTAAATCTAAGAAATAAAAAAGAAGTGGTAGAGGCAAGTCCCTTTTAACAAAAAAAAATGACTTCTATACTTGTAAATAGTTAATTTTGAAATTAGAAAAAGGTTTTTAAAAGTGTAAGTTTAGAAGCATTTGGAATGTAGTGTTATAGGTTATAGAAAGAAAATAGATAATTGTAGAGAGAAAATAAAATAAAATTTAGAAATCGCTCAAGAAATTTTAAAGTATTAGATATGCAATATTTTTGAGCAACGTTTAAAATTGACATTAAGGCATTATTTACAATTAGTTTTATTGGTATATATGATAATACATACAAACATTTTGAGCAGAAAATTTGAGTGAATCGATCATGTTCAATGAATAAAACTATAAATAAATAAAAATTGGTTTATCTATATTTTTAAAGTTCTTGAGCGACTTTTAAAAAAAATTTAATCAAGCTAATAACCGAAGAGACTTTAATATGTCAAAACAAACAATTTTAAAAAATAAATATTTGTATTTTAGGGTAAATTTTTGTGGCTCAACAACGCACAAAAACCACAGTCTACTCAAGCGAAGTTTCCACAAGGAGCTAGTTACTTATTTATTAATTATTATTTAATTAAAAAAAATTGAAGATTATTTTGAACGTCGAAATTTGGTCTTCGTATCAATCTTCAAATTTTCTTTGAGTTGGAAATGAAAACCGAGATTCTTTGTCATAAAAAAAAAACAATCCGCAATTAGTATCTACGGAGAAAATATCGGAAATATGGTTTTGCATAATAACAAAGTTGATGATAATAATAATAGTTCTATGTAGTATACAATAGTACAATACTACTATTATACATAGTTGAGCTATTTATTGGTCGCATTCGCTGTAACCTACACGCGAATGATATCGATGTCGCCCACTAAAGCGCTGTTAATTGCATGCTAATCATCAGTTGCTATCTATTCTTGCAATCGCTACGTACGTACGTCGTTTCACTGTTACAAATTTATGTTAGAAAACAATAACCTGTCGTCCGGGTTTACGACCACAAACGCATATATCAAACCCGCCCGGTAACAATAATTATTGGTTTAGCATCGGATGTATATATCCAATGGCTCAACACAACACAACGCATATACTACATTATACATATTCGTATTCACATATAAATAAAATAATTATACATACATTCACATACCCAGACACATGCATGGATATAAACATTTAGTGCATAGGTCAACATCGAAAATGTTTGCCTTCCTTTTTGATTCTTTTTTCAGCTCTCCCTAGTCGTGGTCTGGAAATCGAAACATCTCTCGAAACAGAGCATTGCAATGGCGGTTTAAAACGAAAAAACGAGAGGAGGGTCATTATTTTCGATGTATTTTTCAAAGGCTAATTCGAATCTGTCTCCAGAATTACCGTAGCACATTCAAATTTCGAGATACATCTTTTCTCAAAAATTTAAAATCAAGATACTTCGAAATCTTGAAGTTCTGAGATCAGACTATAATTGAGAGACAAAAACTGCTTTAGAGGTGACTACTCTGTTAGTTGTCACGTAGTATTGCCCTCAAAAAGACTAACATTTGTATTTTTCTTAATTGTGAGGTTACAATATCTTAAAATTCTAACGTTCTGAGGCAATTCTAAAGCTAGATTTGTAACTTTAAACGCAAATTACATCGTAAACTCCTTCGCTTTTGTTCTTTTCGTTTTCAATCCCTGGTTTCGTTGTATAGGAAGAGAAGGACAATATAATTAAATATACAAGAGTAAATAAAATATAAACGTTAATTTTACTATTTAGCTTAGCACGTAAGTCCGATCTAGAGGTCTCGATGCTTGAGTGTTGTTTAGTTAATGAGGAGGGGAAAACTAGCTTAGGTTGCAGCCGCGCTCGGTTCTGTCCGCAGTACAGCCATGCTCAGTCATGACGCAAGGTACCTTCGTCTGTTGCACAACACATCATCATAAAGTTTTTAACCAACGAAGGTGTTAAATCATCGGAAATTTTCATTCGTTTGAAGGCACAGTTTGGGGATGCTACACTATCTCACTGTCTCAGAATCGAGTGTATACGTGGGTCAGAGAACAGAGTATGAAAATGAAAGTCTAGATCGACGCCCAAGAACAAGTCTCACAAATGACATGATGAACATCCGTGCTGTTCGAGAGCTTGTTGAACGTGATGACCATCAGCCGATTAGCTATTGAACAAATCTCATCAGAAGTGGGTATCAGCTATGGGAGTGTTCAAAGTGTTCAATCCACCATCACTGATGAACTTGGCTATAGAAAAATTAGTGCTCGCTAATTCGCGGGTTCCAAGGTTGTTAACCGAAAATCAAAAACAGGTCAGGTCAACAAGGGGATGTTTTTCTGAGGCGTATCGCCACTTGTAATGAGACCTGGGTCCACCACTACACTTCCGAATCAAAAATGGCGAGTAAGGTGTGGCGAAGAAAGGATGAAGGCTGCCCTGGCCCTTTCAAAGCCAAAACCCGTCTCTCAGCCGGAAAAGTGCTTTCGACTGTTTTCTGTTTGGGTTTTACTCATTTATTTTCTTCACCGTTGATCGTGAATGCGGCTTGCTATTCTGAGTTGTTACACTGTTGTTGTCGACAAAAATCGCGTATCGATGCAAACGACGATCCGTCCATCCATCCTCCTTCTTGACAACGCCAGGCCACACACCGCAGTTTTAACAAGAAATAAATTGGAAAAAATGGGCTGAGAAATCCTAGGGCATCCTCTTTATAGCCCTGACTAATCACTAATCACCCTGTGATAATTTTTGTTCGCGCTCTTCAATGAATCACTAGGAGGCGAAAGATTGAAAAGCAATGAAGAAGTAGAGGGTTGACAACTCGCCCTCAAACTTTTTATGAAGAACGAATATTCAAGCTTCCAAATCGGTGACAAAAGTGTGTAGAGAACGGAGGTGACTACATTTAAAAATGTTAAATGTTTAGCTTGTGTGTACCATTAGTTAATAAACTAATTTTGCGCAATTACCGTTTATATTTGATTTACTCGCTTAGTAGTAATGCGCAACAAAAGCAAATTCCCTTCTGTATAAATATTTGCATGAAGTTTCCTCCTATCTTCAGTATCTGGAATACACATAACCAATTCCTCCGATTGAGGAAATAACGTTTCATAAATTGTGTTCCACTGTTTAATAACAATTTCACCCTTATAAAAACGTGTCGGCACAGCAAAGATTGCTGGGGTAAATTGGAGCGAGTCTCTCTTTTTCATTTAGATAAAAAATATTTAATAACCCCCATAATGTATATAGTATAAATACCGCCCACTTTAACGGTTCATTAGTTGTTTGAAGGGATTGTACCTAAATTAGAAATCATCTAGAGGGAAGAAGAATAACAAAGAAGATCTTGATAAGTAAATAAACTAGAAGAAACTCACCCCTAATTACCACACAAGTAATTTTTGAATACCGCTTACTCTTACTATGCATGACTTTTTCGCGTTGATAATGACCAGTTAACAGTTGAATATTACTGAATCCCTCAATAATTAACAAATTTCTACAGATGGCGTTTTCTACACTGTCTGTATTTATTAATTGTAGGGTGATTTAATAAGCGAATCCCTTCATCGTTCCCTTATTACAACAGTTTAGGTGTAATTGAAAACTTGGCACTTTAGAAGTAGAAAATGTTATGAAACTCGGCATTTTAGAAATAAAAAACGTTATTCGGTGTAAGTTTGCGATTTTCAAGCACATTAAACTTGTCGAGGTCAGAAAACCTTATCTGTTTGAAACTGTTTACCGTTGACCTGCTGCAGCAATATAACTGCATGCTCTAAAACAATTTCTTATGGTTTTATGAGCACACCTACAGTTATCAAATCGGTACTGCAATAATAATTATATTAGGCAGCGTTAAGTACATGCAACCACATTCGTTCGGTTCGCGGTTGTTCGCGATCGAACTTCTTATCCGCGATCGCGACTTCGCTGGCCGACCGTTTTCCAGTACGGATTTTTAACCCTCCCGTAACATAGTAGGCGTTCCTGCTTAATCAAATGAGGCATTATTTCTTAATAGCAACCTTTGCAATTCAATATCGACAAAATCATCTTGTCGATTAGTTCACACAAACCCAACGCGAACTAACCAACACTCTCGATTAATAAGAAGTTTGTACTATTTCGAAATGTGAAATGCGTGACTTTATAATTTACGTGTAGGTACTATTATTGAAAATTTCCTTATTTCAGTTCTACAGTTAATTAAAACCCCATTTAGAATAGCTCGGGAGTTACACTGTTTTGCACAAAAATAATAAATAACTAATTGTACGAAACGCATTCGCGAAAGTGGATTTAGTGAATCCTTTAAAAATTAGCTATGAAAACAAAATAGACGTTAAATATCAAAAATGTATATTTTTTGCACGATTTTGGACGTTTTTACAAACTGGCCAAACTTGTTTTCTCATTTGATTTTTAATATAACAAAATAATAATAAAAACAATTACCTATG